>OU744296.1:23226785-23872142 GCA_916610205.1 Griposia aprilina
AGCGCTTCCAAACATCTTTTATAATACGCACAGCAAAAGAGTGGACCACCAGTGGTCTACCTGCGCCTGTGTTTCCGACCGCATACAACCCAAATCTCATCAAAGTGAGAGTGAACAGGCTTCTTCTGGGTAAGCTCACTCCATCGTCGACTTTGTCGCTGTCATCTCTGACCTAGACTAGAGTCAAGAGCAAACCCATCTAAAATAAAATAAAGAGAAATTAGAGAAAAAATAAAAAAGGTAAAAATAATGTAGGAATCAGTCGTTGGTTGATTTAAATAAACATCAGAATCAATATAATATGGGATAAATAATTTGAACTCGATTTTTGGAAAGAAAAACTTAAAATATGCTATCAAATATATTATGTGTTAAATGCGCTCTGACGAATTAAAAGTTCGATTGCAACCGTAACAGATTCGTGTCGCTGTTTATAGAATTATATGAAAATAAGCGGAAAGATTTAAGTTTTTCGTTTTTCGTGACGAACCGCAGCTGTCGACCTCACACGGCAACAAATCCGTGGGGACTGGAGCGGTCGGAACTTCGACATCCGGCAGATGAAAACGTGTACAGGCGGATAGTTAGATAGGTGGGTAAGGCCAAAATTTGGCCTTATAACTGGTCTTTAACCCTAAGACAAAAGGAATTCTTCTTAGATCAAAGAACAGGGCGCAAATTAAATTAAAAGGAATACCAAACGAATGAAAGGAATACATACACAAAAAAAATCAGCAGAACAATTCTGGGAACAGGCAGACGATCGATGTTTATAAATTATTGCTTCATGACGAAAACTTTGATAATACTTCACTAAAGCACGCCATATCATGGCAGGATATGCTGAAACTAAATTCACTGTAATATCTACTGTACCATATTCTGGCATAATTTTTTTCTTGATTTGATTTTTGTTATTTGGTTTGAAAGACAATCTAGCATTTGCTAGTATAACATTTTAAATAGATCCTTTGCTTTAACAACAGAAATAAAACAATTATGAATCGTTCCGGAATTCCAACGACTGAATGACGCTTGGATTTTTTTTCTGACAAGTTTATTTGGAAAATCGTCGAGAAAAAAACGATAATTAAGAATAAAAACAAGCTGACCGAGTGACGCGTAAAAAGTATTTAATCGCTTTGTGAGCAAAAAGTATGTAACAACAGGAATAATACTGCAATATGTATTGCAGTATGAATTAAAACATAAAAATAATATAATGGAAGTACTGGTATGT
Source organism: Griposia aprilina (assembly GCA_916610205.1). NCBI lineage: Eukaryota > Metazoa > Arthropoda > Insecta > Lepidoptera > Noctuidae > Griposia > Griposia aprilina. Next base: position 23,228,026 of record OU744296.1, read on the forward strand.
ATGCCTATTATAGGTAGGTATACACAGCATTAACCATGAACTTAACGTAATTAACTGAGAACATTTATGAAAAGTCTACCTATTAAACTTTTGATTGTTATAATCATTTTGATCTGCGGTTGGCGTAACCGCCAAAGAATCCCTGTTCCAAAACTCATCTTTTATAACCAGTTCATGTTGCTTCCAGGCTGCCCTCGACTGCCTGTGTCCCTTAGGCGTCACAGTGGAGGCCCGCGACCGCGAGTGGATCGAGGCACAGCGCATGCGCGCGTTCCTAGCCGTGGCCAAGGGCTCGTGCGACACGCCCATGTTCTTGGAGTGCTCGTACAAGGGAGCGGGCCCCAACGTCCCGCCCGTGTTGTTGGCGGCTAAAGGAGTCACCTTCGACAGGTATCACTGATGATAGAACAAGCCAAGTGCCCGATGGGATTTTCCATCGTTAAAAATGACGAACTTCCATACAAACTTTCACCCCCTAAAGGGGTTAAATAGGGAATGAAAAATGTTTGAAAAGTCATATTTTCAGAAATTCTTCCTTAGTGCTTACTTTCGTTATATAAGGAATTCTAGTTAGAGGTGGTCTATAACAGGTAAAATTAAATCCTGTTTCACCTGTTCCAGCTCCAGGGAAAAACAGTTCCAAAATCCTGTTCCAAAATAACAGCCTGTTCCAATCTGTTACATTGCAAAGACTCTTTGATTGCAATAGATTTATAATATAGTAACTAGTTTAATTCAGTACATGTTTCTGAATAAATATTTCATTAATATCCGTTTATTTTTAGAATAGTTAAATAATGTTATAAATTAAAACCACTATTACATTATAAAATCGATGGGATTACGCATATTTTTGTTCAACGGTTCATAATTTGTGTGTGCATCCGAATAGCTTAACAACAGCGATAGGCAGAGAACAGATGCTATCTCTTTCTAATACAATACAACAGTAGAAAAAAGTGCTTGTTCCAAACTGTTCCAGGTGTTTCGTTTGAATCTCTCTTTCTAACAAAGTTAACATTCATAAGCTAGATAGAGAAAAGCTTGTTACGTTACACAGATACAAACACCAGTAGAACACGGAAATGTTTCTGTTGTAGGTTGTTTGTGGAACTTGTGGAACAGGCCAAACAGGCAGGAACAGGTTTTTCGGTTTTGAGAGATCTGTTCCATGTTGCTACTTTTAGAAACCTGTTTTTTTAACGGTTTCGTTACATACGCCTCACTCCTAACTCTAGTGCCAAATTTTATGTTTCTAGACCCAGCGGTTTAGGCTGTGTTTTGTCTGTCAGTGAATGAGTGAATTTAAGATTTTTATTAAGTAGAGATGCAATAGCTCTAAAGACGCAACTAGACTGCGGTTGATCGCTAACATCGACCGTTCAGGCCGATCCAGTCAAGTAGATATGGGATATCGCAGCTGTAAGGTTGATCGACGTCGATTGTTTTCGTCCGTCCGTCATTCACTGGTGTGGAATTCACTAGTAATGATTGTCCGTTTCGATCGATGGTCGGTCCTTCATCGTTCGCTTTGGAATATTGAATACCTGTTTTGCGACGATCGATATCGAGTGGTCGACAATGATCAACCGCAGTCTGGTAAAGAAACACCGGCCAAGTGTGTATCGGAGCACGCAAAAAGAAGGCTGGGTTCTGTAGATGGGATAAATATTTACGCATGCACATTATTGATTTTTCACACCACCTACTCGACATTGTCAAATTATATGTCATGCAAACCTAACCTAAAGTAAGTATTAAAGCCTAAAGGTCTAACCCGGCATTAATATTGTATTGAAATACATTATGACCCGCTGGTCATTAATGTTATTTGAATTTGGAACATTGGAAACTGAAATAACATACCAACATTTTCCATAGTTAGTACATACTAATCCCATACATTTACCATGGTGACCTGAACTAAAAAAAAAATGTTCGGAAATCAAACTGGCCACCGAGAGTATAATAAAAAAAAAAAATGGCGCGAGTGCTGCAAATCGTTTTGCTGTAAACAACAATTTAAACTACAAACAAATTCTCACAAAAAAGTCGAGTGACGATAGTGATTTGACTCCAGAGTAACTACATTAAATCCGAAGCCATTGGCATTGCCAACAATCTACTTCCAGAAAAGTCCAAGGAATCTCACATGAAAGCCTACGACGATTTCACAAATGGAAAACTATAAAAGGCGTCAAGTCTGTATCTGAATCAGTGCTTTTAGTCTATTTGCAGCATACCATGTACATATTTATCATGTACAAAGAGTAGCCTATGGCGCCTCTATTCGATGCTCAGGTCAACAATAAGCATTAAACATAATATTCAAATGAATACGTTACTATTCCCATTACTACACCAAATTTCCGAATGCATTTTTAAAAATGAATTCGGAAGGACATCGTGCTAAGAAATCAAAAGTTTTCACAGCTCAAAATGTGGAAACGTTTCTAAATGTAGCCCCTGACCACAGCTTTTTTGCCACAAAAGTAAGTACCTACCTAGTGATTTCATTATTAGTACCTAACTAAAATAGCTACATACTTACTTATACTTACTAGCGATCCGCTCATGCATCGATCGCTTGTGTGCGATCTACTGAGGCGGTGCGTAATTTTTAGATAAGGCAAAATGTCGAGATTTCTGTACAAGTTTAATATTATTGTAAACCTTCGTTAGGTTTATGAAACCTATTACACTGTTATTAGGTGTTACAATTATATGTGTCAATCAAATCTAAGAAAGTGTACCTATACAACAATTCATATATATTAAAGTACGTAACTTATCTTTCTACATAGTAACCTACCTGTCTATTTTCGTTACAGGTGGCCTTGATTTTTGGAGTGAACGGCGCTTGTCGTGGAAATGAACTCTTAAACATTAAAACCGAAGATATCAAAAATCATTCAGATTCGTTGCTGGTAAATTTTCCAGATACAAAATAAAAGAAAGAATGGTTATTCGTAGTCCGTGGAGAATACGTAAGAATTGTCGAAAAGTACCAAGCTCTACGCCCCTCTGATATAAACACGAACAGAGTTTTCGTAGCTTATAATATCGGCAAGTGCACCAGGCAAGTCAATAAGATCAGAACCATGCCGAAAGAAATGGTGAAATACCTGAAATTGACAAATGCCGAGCTCACACGGCCCGTTGTTTCAGGAGAACATCGGCTACTCTATTGGCGGATTCAGAAGCAGACACGACCCAGATTAAAAGACACGGTGGATGGAAATCTGATGTAGTAGCGGAGGGCTACATTGAAAATGCTATACAGAATAAGGATAAAATAATCTGCATTGGTGACAACATCAAACTAAAAACACCGTCGATAACTGATCCTTGGACACTTTTGTCGCCGCAACAGTTCACATCAAAACACTATTCATCTAACCCGCTGCCTCAAGCACCATCTTCACCAACTTTTACGATATAAAATGATGATACAAGTTTCTGAAACTACTCAACAGCAATACGCAAATAAACTCTACCTCCACTTCAATAAATGTACCGAATAAAAACCTGAACTGTCGTTCCACAACGATTTAATGTATCAAACATCACCTTTAATTTTACTAAATGTGATTGTAATTTTAATAAATACTTTGATTCTAGTACCTTCTATTGCTTTTTATTGTCTCGTAGATGGTGTTAAAAGTGGAGTACTAGAGCACTCGGGATTCAATACAGAGCACTCGGGATTCAATACGGCGCCCGCGACTTATGACACTGCTTTTTACACTCGATTCTTTCACTAAGCCACTGTTTAGTTGTCATAGAACATACCTTTTGTACAATTTTCATCGATATAGTGCAAATAGTATTCTAGTGAAAGTTGCATGTGACTAAATCGCAAGACTGTATTATAAAAATGTTGTCTCACGTGTACAGCGGAGGTCTGTGCCTGAAGGAGTGCCACTCCATGACAGAGAACCGCGGCAGCATGGCCGGCGCCGCCGTCGTGCTGGCCGCTCTCAACATTATAGCCAAACTTAAGGTAGGTCGCATTTGATGTAGGCATATTGCCTTGTGCACAATATACCGACTGAGAACCTAGATTATGTAATGACTTCAGTAGGTACCATTATAATAAATAAATAAAAAAGCCTTAATTATACCTTAATTCCATAACAATAAAATTCTTAATTCTACTGAGTAATACTAATTGATTCATTAATTATGGACCCCTCGATGGGGCCACCTCCAGTAATTTCCAGCTTTTTCTGTTTTTTGCTTTCACCATAATTTACCACTGTACCATTAAGGTTCCCATAAATAGGCGCGACGCAACTAGTAGAACAATTTCTATGAAAACTTCACGGAAATTCTTCTACAAGAGTCGCGTCGCGCCTGTCTGCGGGAGCCTTTATGGTGCATTACAAAATAATAAATATCTACACATTGTCTTAATCTTCAATCGAACTTGAATGCAAAGTGCGCCGTAGGTACGTACTTGCCGATAATCGAGCTCAGCTTATGTCCTGACTGCTATAGGCTGATTATATAAACTTAGATACGAAAGGCAACTACAGAGATGAAGGGACAGGCGATCGATAATGCAGTAATTTAAACGATTTCGACCAGGAGCATCATTCCTCTTGTATGACCGCCGCCATCACCGCGTTCTACATTAATGAACAGAAATCATAAGCTAGTCCAACGGGCCTTTTAAAACTGTCTGTAAATTGTAGTTTGGTTACAGATGCCCATAAATGTTGCGGGAGTCATTCCAATTTGTGAGAACATGGTGAGCGGTCAGTGCATGAAGGTGGGCGACGTCGTGCAAGCACTCAACGGATTATCTATTCAAGTGAGAGATGCACCTAACTAATTATCTTATTTTTTATTTTTTTTAGTCGAATAAGTCTAGTTTACGGGTTTTTTCTTAATGTCTGTGGATAGGCACGTTTGTCCACTCTATCTACCTCTGATGGTAATTAAGATGTGGTCGCCGATGATGCACATTTCTTCCTTTTCCTTGGTAATGTATAGACATCGACTACCTATTCTTGCCGAGGTTAGTAAAATACGACTACGGAATTTTGATAAGAAGCAATGCATTCATCTGCAGAAAGAACACTGAGACTTGCGATCATAAATAGCATGGAACCCGCCAAGTATGCCAGTTCAATATGTTGTCAACAGCGCCATCTCGTGACGTGAGGATTAATGAAAACAATATTCTTTTTTACGCGCGCGATTTGTGCGCCAAGTTACGCGTTCGATTTCCGCATGGAAAAAAATAATATTTTATATCATGTATGTATGACCTGCAGATAACATTGTTTTTGGTCTGGACCAGTGATGAGCACTAACAACGGTACAAGGATTCTTTGGCGAGTGGCCAAAATCGGAACGAATGCTGCCATCTTGTTTTTTCAATCAAAATCAAAATATTTAATTTCACACCTACATGAGCAGTGAAACGTCAGAAGCTAGGTGCATGGTTCCAATTTGTCGTTTCCTGTGGAGAAGAGCCGGCAAGAAACTACACGTAACCGTGTAGTTTAAAAAATAAGTGGCTTTTACAATGTTTTCAAATTACATTGTTTACTAGATATGGGAGGTAAGTGTAGGCCTGTCAACAAGTAACAGGTACTCAAGAAATTAGAAAAAGGTCTACAAATATACAGTCTACAAGTTAGGCCTACAACCTTCTCATCTCACATTCACAAAATATACAAGAATCTATGTATATAAAAGATAAATAAAAAATATATAAAAAAGCCTATTTAAACCAAATGACGTGATTGCCATTACAACTGTAACAAATCTGAATTAAAATCCTGATTACAAAAGCTATTTGTAAATAGTTGAAATAAGAATTGGAGGTATAGTAGGTAATGTCAAATAATGAGAAGATTGTGTCAAAACCGAATGTAGGTAAACAAAAAGCTCTGAGCTAACACACATAAAAACATAGTCGTATTGAGAACCTCCTCCTTTTTTTGAAGTCGTTAAAAAACAACTTTTTTTTCGTAATTTAGGAGCAGTTAATAGACATTTAAATAGTTATGCCATTAATGAGGTATCAGGGAAGCCACATGTGCAGAAATAATTAAGTATTGCCAAACTTCCTTGTCTTCAACGTAGTCTAGAATTTAAAAATACCATATATAAACTTTCATATTGAGACACGGCGCTACAAAATACGATCTAAATGAATGTGGCCGCTTTTGTTTAGATCGAATTTTGTTGCTTCGTGTCTCAATATGAAAGTTTATAAAAGGTATTAGAAAAATCTTGACACATTTACTGAGGTCGCTTATTGAGCCGTTCTTCAAAATTCCTTCTCAGTCACGAGATAATATTTTTTTAAAGGAGTGGCGCTAGTGGCGCTAGTGGCCCCGTGTAAGCGCTCTTAATCTACAATATGCTTTTTTGATAAGGATAGGTACCTACCTTTGATGTGGGTTTTGAACTTTCCATCGCTAAGTTCTGTAACTGACTTTGGCAACTTGTTATAAAAGCAGATACTATTTATAAGAAATGACTTGCTTGTTTTTAGTTAACCTAAATTTGGGTAAGTAATTTCATTTTTACTCCGTGTAAAATCGCTTCTTATTTTGAAATTTCCAAGTTTTTGTGGACATACAAAAATACTTTCTAAGATTTAAAGAGAAGGCAAATCAATTTCTTTGATATTTTTTCTAAGAATCGTGAGGGCCAATTTTATGGATACCGCGGATTGCCCTCTTTGGTAAAAATGAAAATTGAATCAACGTCAGCTGCCGATCCCCACAGCAAAACGCCATAAGACATAATACTGTGGAAATAAGCAAAGTATACTAACCTAGCAGTGGCTAATCAGTCAACTGCTTATTTTTTTATACTGCGTATGCAGTTGAACTTAATCTACCTGAAAGAGCTCGAATGTGGGCGCCCCATTTCAATATTGAATCTGAAGTAATTCCTAAAAATACAGTTTCCATAATATCACCTAGTCATATAACATCATCAATATCATATCTTGTTTCCTGTCAATGTAATTCAAGCGTCAAAAGTAGACTACACTAGCTTGACACCTTAACTTTTAAGCTTTACCTACCTATTATTTGTTTTCAGATAGAGAACACAGACCTCGAGGGTCGTCTGATGATGGCAGACGCGCTGGTGTACGGCCAGTCGATATACAAACCCTCGCTGGTCATCGACGTCGCTACTTTTACTCGTACGTATGTTTTACGGGCCTTGTGATTTCCGCACGTTTTTCCATTATAAAGTGGAACGAAAATGTTAATACTTAGCGGTAGTTAGACAATCGTTACGGCTTTGTTCATACCTAGTATACCTGCTACGCTACGAGAGTGTGGCTGTGTGGTCTCCAAATCTTTGGAACAGAACATATTTGGCGAATGCCCACACGAAACGAGTTCTCCTTGATAAAGATTGATTTCATGGCTTGAACACTGACTAGCACCAAATAAAATTTGGTAGATAGGAAGCGTGAGACCTGGAGGACTTAGGATTATTTGTATAACAAAATATACACAGACGATGTCGCGGGCAACAGCTAATTTACATAAACCCCAATCAATGTTAATTATTATCTATCACTAGCGAACCGCCCCGGCTTCGCACGGGTGCAATGTAGATACTAATGTGGTGTCAGTGTGGAGTGATTAATAATATTATTAGGTATTATGTTTAGACTATACTACAGGATATCTTTATATACCATTTTTACAGCTGTTTTTACCTGCTGCTGTGCTGTCGGGACCTTAAATATGACATGTCCGTGACTACCGCATGACCACCAACGCCAATCGCTTCCATATTTGGTAAATAATAAGTACTCAATTGGTACTAATTAGTACTCGAACAACAGAACTGGTACCTTAGTAGTTTTCGAGAAAATCATATTTGAAGGTGGTCCGCGGTAGTCACGCTCACTTCAGCAGGACCACCACCGGCGCCGAAACAGGGGGAATGCTACAGCTATTCTAAGTATACAAATAATTAGTACCCATAATTGTGATTCATTTCGTAAAAAAAACAGAACTGAAACATTTGTATTTACCGAAAAATCAACGATGATAACTTTCGCGCACTATTTCAGCAGGACCACGACTTTGAATGTTGATTCCAGGTTTCAGGAGCTTGTCGCTTCCCTCAAACCCACATAGAAAATTAGTACCCTGCAAGATAAAATTAGTACCCAAAATTCAAAATTAGTACTCTAGTAGTTTACGAGATATACCATGCCGTTGGTGGGGTGGCGGTAGTCACGGTGTTAAATTTGATTTCAAGATTTCCCTATTTAAAACTCTTGTGTTTTCTTCCCAATTTAGTATTTGGTACTGTTATCCGAGATAGACACAAATCATCTGGGACGTTTTTGTAGATCTTTTTAAGATATTCAATTCCCTAGTACATTATTTTGATATATCTCGTAAGATTTAGCCAGCGTTTTTCAATGTAAGCGCACAAAATATGTTTTTTACATCATACTACAAATCCTTGAAATTCTCGGCTTTTCTCTACTATAATATATTATGCATCCATGCTTCCTGCCGTCTGTACGCTTGAATCTTATAAACTACGCAACGGATTGTAATGCGGATTTCATTAATAGAAGGTTTATATTTTTATATATATAAACCTCCCTCTTGAATGAAGGTTTATATTTTTATATATATAAACCTTCCTCTTGAATGAAGGTTTATATTTTTATATATATAAACCTTCCTCTTTAATGAAGGTTTATATTTTTATATATATAAACCTTCCTCTTTAATGAAGGTTTATATTTTTATATATATAAACCTTCCTCTTGAATGAAGGTTTATATTTTTATATATATAAACCTCCCTCTTGAATGAAGGTTTATATTTTTATATATATAAACCTTCCTCTTGAATGAAGGTTTATATTTTTATATATACAAACCTTCCTCTTGAATGACTGTCTATTAATGAAAACCGCATTAAAATCCGTTGCATAGTTTATAAGATTTAAGCGTACAGACGGCAGGAAGCAACTTTGTTTTATACTATGTAGAGAAGGTATTAGACAAAAATAAGTACGCTACGGGCGGCAGAGCAATAGTTATACCAGTCCATCTAAGTAAAGCTTCATTCCCAGTCGCCCCCGCGGGGATTGCCACCGGAAGCAAATGGGAATAAAAATTCCCAGTCGCCACCGGGTGGCGACTGGGAATCGAAGGTTAAGCTACACTTGGCGCAGTAAATTCGTGGATGGGTGACCATCCATAACATAGTCCCCTGCGTGCCTCGAAAAGGTGTACGTTACTCCAGCAGGAAAGTGGCTCCTAGAGTGATATGAGTGGAACGTATAATTAGTGCGTAATCTGCTGTGAAAGTACGCCATATTAAAAAAAATGTGCGCTTTGTCATTATGGAAAAAAACGATTTCTGCTGGAGTAACGTTGTTCCAGCAGGAAAATTCTAAACGAGTGATCGGAGAGAGAAATATTGTGCATGGGCAGAGTTTATATTTATGCAAAATTGTGCGCCGAAAATATAATTTGTGCGTCTTCAGGTTTTCGAGATAGGTAGGTACCTACCTATTGCATTTCCTGCTGGAGTAACGTTTTGCAGAATCTGGGGGCACGGTAGTGCCGCCGCCAAGACGAGCCAAGCGAAGCGCAAGGGCACTACCTACCTTTTCTCGAAGTGTTTCGTCGTTTTTTTGAACCCTCATAGAGTTGGTTTCCGATGTACCAGATAGTTCATATTCTCAGGATATGATGTCAATAATAGACTAATTAAACATACAAAGTCACAATTGAATAGCTCTAATACTTTAGATTTTATTGATATCTAAAATACACCGATTTCGTCACTGACACACTGATGATCATCAAAATGTTTGGCTACTTCCTGAAGTGCTAGAAAGCTGAAATTTGGTATGTAATCTAAGTTTAGTATACAACCAACAAAAAAAATCATAAAGGTATAACTTTCGCCCCCCATTCCCTAAAATGGGGGGGTGGAAGTTTGTATGAGACGTCAAAATGTTAGGGTACTTCCTGAAGTGCTGTAAAGCCGAAATTTGGTATGTAAACAAAGTTCAGTATACAAAAAAACACTACCGTGCCCCCAGATAAACTTAAAAAAAGAAGAAAAAATAAACACTAAAAAGACTGCCTAGCAAGTTACAAAAAGAACTGAAATCCCACCAAAAACATTTCATGTAAAATGTTGCCAAGACGACCACATAAGGTTTGCCCTGTGAAAAAGATATCAGATCTCATGTAGAGCCAAGCTTCTGAATCTACACGGCCTAACTCTACCGACCCTAACTTCACAAATTCTACATATCAGCAAAAATTTATGGCTTCGCCGTTTCGCTACCGTCGTGGAGGTGATGCGAAGATTTAGTTTTTGAAGTAAGTAACGAAACAGCCAAGCCATACATTTTTACGGATATGTAGAATTTGTGTACGGATTTGTGATTTGTGATTTGTGAATTTGTGACACGCGGGGTTGCGACAGTCATTGAGAGGATCCGGCAATTGGGACTCGAGGTAGCACTGCACAAGTCCGAGGCCATGTGTTTTCATGGCCCTCGGAACGCGCCACTCTCGGGTTCCCAAATAATGGCGGGAGGGGTTCACATCGGCGTCGAGTCGACGATGAAGTACCTGGGACTCGTCCTCGACAGCCGGTGGAACTTCGTCGAGCATTTCCGACGTTTGGCTCCCAGACTGGACCGGGCTGGGGCTGCCTTGAAGCGGCTCCTGCCCAATCTAGGGGGTCCAAACGCCTCCTGCCGGAGGCTCTACGCGGGGGTCGTGCGGTCCATGGCCCTTTACGGGGCACCGGTGTGGGCGCGTTCATTGAGGCTCCGACCAGCACGCCGTTTGAACGCGTCCCAAAGGGTCATGGCCATCCGGCTGGTCCGGGGATACCGCACGGTCTCCTGCGAGGCGGCGAGCCTCCTTGCCGGATTGCCGCCATGGGATCTGGAGGCAAAAGTCCTCGCGCACATTTGGGAGTGGCGCGAGGAGGCGAAACGCCGGGGCGTTACTCCGCTGCCGCGAGAAATCGCGGCACAGCGGACAGAGCTCCAGCGGGATCTCATGGCGGCATGGAGAGTGCGACTGTCGCAACCCAGCGCTGGGCACGCCACAATTGCGGCGGTAAGTCCCCTCTTTGAGGAGTGGCTTGAGAGGCGCCACGGCGTCCTCACCTTCCGCCTGACGCAGGTCCTCACCGGACATGGCTGTTTCGGGAGGTTCCTGTTTCGGATAAGGCGGGAGGAAACGCCCGGGTGTTGGCATTGTGTGGATCGACCGGAGGACACGGTGGAGCATACGGTGGAGGTCTGCCCGGCTTGGGCGGAGCACCGCCGTGTCCTCGTGGCGGCGATCGGCGGCGGCGATCTCTCGCGTCCGGCCCTGGTTCAGGCCATAGTACGGAGCGAGAGAGAATGGGAAGCAGTCACCTCCTTCTGCGAAGCAGTAATGCTCGCGAAGGAGGAGGCGGAGCGCGTGAGGGAGAGGCAATCATTGCGCCCTCACGCCCCTAGTCGCCGCAGGAGGAGACACCCTGGGCGTCGGGAGTCCATAGCCGACTCCCGGCCACCGTAGGCGCGGGCCTGCGGACGGCGAGCAATGGGCAGCTCGCCGTCCGGTAAGGACCAGGCCCGGGTCGACGGCGCGTTGTGTTCCACGCGCGCCTCAAAGAGTTGTCAGCATAATTGACGGGGTCCGACAGGGCCGATGCCTGCCGGGGTCGCGGATTGTTCGAAAGAGTTACCGTGGCCCTGGCGCACAGGCAACTGAAGGAACACGGGTGGGTTTTAGTCAGTAAGAGTCTGACACGCCCTTCCGCTCCGCCCAGAGCGGGAGAGGTCATTAGATGATTTCCCACCCCAAAAAAAAAAAAAAAAAAAAAAAAGGGTCGGTAGAGTTAGGCCGTGTAGATTCAGAAGCTTGGCTCTACATGAGATCTGATATCTTTTTCACAGGGCAAACCTTATGTGGTCGTCTTGGCAACATTTTACATGAAATGTTTTTGGTGGGATCGTATATCTCTAAAACCATTGTGCCATTTGCATTGTGCGCCTGTAGAATAAATATAGGTACACGAGTAGCTCTATATTTGTGCGTATTTATGACAGAATTAGATTTAATGAAATATTTATAATTTAGGTACAAGTAATCGCCCTTTTTTGTGTGAACGAAGGACATATATTCAGACATTTGCAAAACTCAAACTCAAAGCATTTATATCAAATAAACCAATTACAGGCACTTTTGAATTGTCAAGGGTTCGGTCAGTCAGAAAGATGAAGATAGTTGCCCATTCCAAAGCGTAGTAGGTACCTATGGAGAAGAACGGGCAAAAAACTCCATGGACACTCTTTTAAATCAAAATATGGTTACAAAATATTGGTTACATCGTTCGTGTTGATATTATACATGTGAGAACGATGCAGAACGTTAAAAGCGTTCGTAATAGAGACAAAAACAATTCAAATATTAAATTAAATTAAAATAAGCCGTAGCAGCTAAGAAATGACCAGTCCCTACTGACGGCGCCCGTTCAAGAACATGACGCATGGATCAGCACCATTCAGCTCAACCATTTTGTAGGGAACTTAATGATCCAACACACATGCCACCACCAGCGAGACATTTGAGTGAGCATGACATAGATAGGTACTCTCTGCCGCCAGGGCACATTCAAGTCAATGAAAGACGAACCTAGTAAATGGTGGCTTTATAGTACGTACATAGTGCTCACACATTTGCTATGCAATTATACATTGTTATGAGATTGAATTTATACAATGCAAAGATAGTTTTTACAATCTTCAGCAGCTCTATTGCATTGCATTGCATTTACAATACTAGCTTTTGCCCGCGGCTTCGCCCGCGTGGATGTCGGAAATCATCCCACGGGACGTACCTACTAGTTACCGAGACAAAAAACTAGATAATATTTTGGGCGCACATTTTTGCACAAATACCCAACTATAAGCTCTCTGCCCATGCACAATATCTCTCTCCGATCTTCGTTTAGAAATTTCCTGCTGGAACAACGTTACTCCATCAGGAATACTTTTTTCCAAAACGACAAAGCGCACATTTTTTTATGTGGCGCACGTTCACAGCAGATTACGCACTAATTATACGTTCCACTCATATCACTCTAGGAGCCACTTTCCTGCTGGAGTAACGTACACCTCGACAAGCACGTTAAGCCGTTAGCTCCGGTTGTCATGTGTAAATCTTTGACCGTCATTACAGTAGTCAGAAGAACAAAAGTCTGACAACCAGTCTTGTGTGCGTTATCCCAGCAAAATAATGTCGAAAATAGTTTAAAAATGTTATCGATAATTTTAGTAGCCCAGATTCTGTAACTGTTGCGCACATTTTTAAATTTGTTGCACTTATATTTTTTTCAGTTATATCACAAAAATATTTCCTGCTGGGGTAACGTTACCGCAGCCCGACATTTTTTTTTTTTTTTTGTGGGAGTATTGAAATAAATATTAGCTATACCTATAATTAGTTGTCTAGACGAGGTAAATGTTGCAACTTATTTTGTATTTGTTCTTTCTCCGGCTCCGAAGTTATTCCAGATCGTGCTGGAGTAACGTTTGTGGTTTTGCTGGATGATTATTTTACCTGCTAATAAAAATTCTTTACGAAACATGTATTTAGTTCTTTTTTAACACTTGTGTACACATCGGTACTAAACTTGTAACACTATTCTACATATTTTAAAAGATAGCATTATGTACTACGCGGTCGCTTTTTTGTAACCACCTAAACATGGTTGGGTTACCACGGTCTTGCACTTCAATGACTTTTATCTTATTATCTCGTTAATTATTGTATGTACTACGCTGAAATTGTACAGGTATAAAACTGAACTAAGCAACTAATTATTGATATAAGTACCATTCAGTTTATATATCCACATACAGGTTTATCGGTGGCCAAATAACTCCGCGCGCATTGTGATCGTGAACGTGGAGAACTGAACTTAACCGTTTCAGAGATCCAGCAAAACCACAAACGTTACTCCAGCAGGACCTTGAATAACTTCGCAGCCGAAGAAAGAACAAATACAAATAAGTTGCCACATTTACCTCATCTAGACAACTAATTTTATAGCTAATATTTATTTCAATATGCCCATTAAAAAACTTTTTTACAAAAAAACAACCGACTTCCAAAAAAAACACTAAAAGACGTGAAAAATAACTTTAATTTCGGAAGTCGGTGCCTTTGGTTTTGTATTTTCGTGTTTGGCCACCGACTTCCGAAATTAAAGTTATTTTTCACGTCTTTTAGTGTTTTTTTTGGAAGTCGGTTGTTTTTTTGTAAAAAAGTTTTTATTTTTCACTTTTTAGTTGCGGTACCTACCCCACACAAATTCGTATACCACTACTTGGTGTGTAAATAACAGTGACAGGAAATTATTAACACATCATCCATATAAACTAAGTGGAAAAAATCTGCAGTATTAAGGATAACTCAAAAACTACTGGTCAGACCTTAATCAAATTTAAATGGGACCACATGTGAAGCACCACCTATGAAATAAAAAAAGAATCATCCAAATCGGTTCACCCAGAAAAAAGTTATGAGCTAACACACATAAAAAAAAAAAAAAAAAAAAAAAAAAAAAAAAAAACATACAGACGAATTGAGAACCTCCTCCTTTTTGTGAAGTCGGTTAAAAAAGAAAATGTCTGGCTGCGGTAACATTACCCCAGCAGGAAATGTTTTTGTGAAATAACTAAAAAACTATACCAAGTGAAACAATAACAGAAGCTGGGCAACTAATTATCTATAAAGTTTAAATTACTATTTTTGACATTATTTTACTGGGGTAACGCACACACCAGTCTTATCAAGTGGTATCATGTTCCCCAGTAACTGGGTTGTGGAGGTTAGATAGGCAGTCGCTCCATGTATAATACCGGTAATCAGCTGCATCCGGTTACACTGGAAGCCGACCCCAACAGCTTTATTACATTACCTAAGTAGTATTTAGGTACTCTCTAGCTTGAAGCACAGGTTCAACCTAGTTCGGGCAAATAAGCATAAATGTGCCCCTTTTGTAAATAATCGATTAAGAATATATGTCGAAAATACGTTAAATCAATCGTTTGACTTGACTAATCGGGACGCCGCTGCCACCAGGTGGCGCTGGACAGAGTCTATAACGCTCAGGCTTGACCAGATCACAGCAGAGTTTGTTGTTGACGGGTAAACAGTGAACACGTTTGGAAACTGTAGCGAGTTCCGTCATGTTGTGTCGTGTACCTACAGTGTGTTATTCGGTAGTGTGATGAATTTGTTCGTAAATTATAATTTGATTTGAACTGCAAACGGTTTTTCCTATTGCGCAATAACCAACTCTACCCACAGTAGTTAAAATATGGCTGATAATAACGAGAGCGACATACCTTCTCCATCATATATAGGTGTATCTATTCATACACGAAATATTTTAAGAGGTACACCTAAAGCTGGTACAGAACCTATAGACACGTTTTTTTTTTTTTTATCTTGCTATTTATTAAAAAAAGAAAAAAAAATACTTGACACACATAATAAATACTGGCTCCTTCTTATTTTTTAACCGACGAAAAAAAAAGGAGGAGGTTCTCAAGTCGACCCGTATATTATTTTTTTTTTTTTTAACATCCTTTACGCTGAGATTACGCTAGTTTCTACGTAGTATTTACTGTCATTGAAGCGGGCGGCGACATTTCGGCGCGCCAAGACGGCGCGCGGCTTAATCAAAGGGAAGAAACGCGAGCGCGCGCGCTCCTTCCTTCCCTGCCCGCACCTCTCAGTCCCGTATAATCCGCGTGTCGTACCGCACGTAATAGTGTTCTGTGCACCGCCCGCGCCACAGTTAACACGCTTCGGGCTTTCGGGCAAGAAACACAACAATGCTTAACTACAGGAGTACCAGAACGCCGTTGGACTTCCATGTGTGGGTTAGGGCAAAAGACCTGGTTTATGGTAATGACGGCCATACCATATCTAGTGCGGAACAATTAAAAATGTGAATTGTGAAAGCTTTTGCAGTGATGGCTAGTGATAGACACATTATTTTAAAGTGCAAGGACACATCATGAAACGTGCAGCCGTCTGCGTCCAACAACAGGGCGAATTTGTACAACAATTGGTGTAAATAGTATAAATAATAACTACGTAGGAATTAGGTATGTACATTTTAAATTATTGTAAATAAGTTGATTCTAATTTCCACGATAACATGGCAAGCCATTTATCCCGTTTATCACTCAGCCACTGCGAGGCGAGAAACAGCGTGTACCTACAACAGTACAAGTCTGCCAATCTATGGTACGATTTGTGATCAAATAAATCCACGCCACGCACTTAAGACTTCTTAATGTTCAAATCTGTACGAGTAGGGAGGTAGGCAACTAACAATCAGCTGACGGATACTAGTCGATGCACTCGTAACGTCACAGAGGTCATTAACTTATGCGAATTCGAGTTGCACCTATCAGCTGTTTATTATTACCGATGTGTAGGTACAGTAGATTAGGATTAAAATTTGTTTTAATCACACCTAGGTTCCTTTTCGTAAAACTTTAAGGAGGGAATTAAATAATGTAGGTACCTACTTAGGTTTAGGAGGTTTTGCATTTTAAATTCACATTTTTTTTTTTGTAATCGATAAGCTATTAAAATAAGACTAGATAGAGTTACGAAGTCTACCTACGTTGGTTTTATTTTTAACATCATCAGGCCTGCATTCCCCGTAGAGATAGGCAGAGGTGTATTTTCATACGTCTACTACAGTTCACCAATGATATTGTTAGGGCCCATGTAAAAGGTCAGGGCAGGTGTTTGCGTCCGGCAGCTTGTGCGGCCTCGCACGTGCATGCGAACACAACCTCACCAACACGCTGCTCGGCACAGAATAGATGAGAGTGAGACGCCGCGCTCAGTGTTGCCACCATCCGATTTTGATTTTCCCCGGGCTCCTCGTGAAATTTCCCTAAATTAGGCACTTTTAATTTCTTTTCCCCCTAAAATTTATTCTACGAATAAAACACAAATTTAGGTGAATTATTCTTATTCATTAAAGTAGACTACACATCTACGTCCGTACCCGTAGCATTATAGTAGTTTTATTATGTAATTTGTGTATTTTATCTATAGGCCTCAGTTGCCTGAAAATAAAATAATAATGATAATTATTATTATTATTATTATTCGTATTCGACATCTCCCTTCCGCATACACAAATCTATCAACGCGAAAGAGAAAAATATATTATAGAGAACATCATCAACATCAACATCACATCATCAGCACACCAAGTTACGTTCGGATACACGCAGTCACGCATTAAATTGTTTTGCGAACCTAAAATCAAACTTTCCCTAAAAAATCTCCTAAATATATTTTTTCCCCTTAATATTACCCTAAATAATTTTATACCCTAAAAAATCCCCTAAACGTACAAAAATCCTCTAAATCTAGGGGAAAATACCCTAAGGTGGGCACACTGGCGCGCTCGACGCGGCGGCGCGCCGCCTCCCTCGCCGCGTCCGGCGGGTCATTCATAGAATGGGGAGTAAACGTTTTATACAAAATGTCTCAAGCAGTTTTAAAATTATAATAATTGCGTAAAATACAAAACATTTAGATAAAAATTTTTTTTTCGTGTCTATAGGTTCTGTACCAGCTATAGATGTATCTCTTAAAATATTTCGTGTATGAATAGATACACCTTATTATATTGTTATAAGGATCGTAGCAGGTGTCGGTCTGTAGTTTCTGCCTACCCCATGGGAAGAAGGCGTGTGTTAATGTATGTATTATCTCCTATCTCCGTGGGTCTCCAGACGGCGTACTGATGGCGACGGGCGGCGGAGCGTTCGGATGCTTCAGTAACTCGGACGCGGCGTGGCACGCGGTGAGGTGCGCCGGCGCCTCGAGCGGCGACAGGCCCTGGCGCTTCCCGCTGTGGCAGTACTTCCAGAACCAGCTCACCAGTGAGTCACATCGTGTCTGTCTCATGATCATTCCGTCCTCATGTCTTATTTGGGCTCGACGCAGCACGTTTTTCTTTTATAGATGTCCGTGATTACCGCAGGACCACCAACGCCAATCGTTTCCATATTTGGTAAATAATTAGTACTCAACTGGTACTAATTAGTACTCAAACAACAAAATTGGTACCTTAGTAGTTTTCGAGAAAATCATCTTTGAAGGTGGTCCTGCGGTAGTCACGCTCCCTTCAGCAGGACCACCACGAGCGCCGACACAGGGGGCATACTACAGCTATTCTAAGTATACAAATAATTAGTACCCATAAATGTGATTAGTTTCTTAAAAAAACAGAATTGAAACATTTGTATTTACCGAGAAATCAACGATGATAACTTTCGCGCGCTATTTCAGCAGGACCACGACTTTGAATGTTGATTCCAGGTTTCAAGAGCTTGTCGCTTTCCTCAAACCTATATAGAAAATTAGTACCCTGCAAGATAAAATTAGTACCCTAAATTTAAAATTAGTACTCCAGTAGTTTACGAGATATACCATGGCATTGGTGGGGTGGCGGTAGTCACGGTGTTAAATTTTCAAGATTTCCCTGTTAAAAACTCTGTTTTCTTCCCAATTTTATGCAAAAAATAGTACACTTAGAGAAGTTATAGCGACCAAAATTCAGATTCCTAAGTGGTGTATTTTAAGAGAAATTAGCGTTCATTACTTTTCCATACTAAATCTCCGCGTATAACCCGACCAAATTAAGTTTTCAATGGTATTGAGCTGTTTAGGAGATGTACACTCGTGCACATAAATTTATGAATGTTGGAATAGTATTAACAACAGTTCAATATCTATAATTTTTATACCAACTGTGAACCTATAAAGGTACATATTAAGAAGAAAAAAAAAAACCTATCGTTACCCATGGCCTGTGATACCTTTGTTAATGACGTGGGTAGGTAGGGTAATCAAATAGTTATTTTTCTGTATTGTAAGTACCTACCTTCTGTGTTGTTAAGTTAATATCATTAAAGAGCGATAGGTATTTCTTATTTATTTCTTTCCTACTAATTTACCGTTGCTGCAAGCAGTACCTAAGTATTAAAAAACCTAATTTACTGCAGTAACAATATGTTGCTAATAACGTAAGTATAAAAGGATTACATAAGTAATAGGCATTATCTGTGGACCTTGGGTGTATCTTTATTTACCTATTCAATACCTATTTTGTTAAAGCTAGGTTATGAAGTAGTAGGTGTATTTTTAATCGAAAACACAAGCATAAATCGAATAAGTTTTATTAATTATAGATCGAATCGTCGTTAATTCCGATCCAGCCTGTCCCTTGCCGCCCTCTCCCAGCGACGTCCCAAGCCGAGGCTCCTAACCCGCAGGGGGTGCCCTTAGCGTGTTGTACAGTTCGATAATCCTAGGTATTGAGAAATTCAGAACTCGTTCAATACAAGATTAGTGCTGTGTGATAACCGGACACCGAAATCGGTTCAACATGAATGTAGGTATTATGCAGGGTAACTTTTAATTAGTTATTGTCTTCTTGATAACAAAAGATGCAATTAGATTTTGAACAACTATCTCAAAAGCAACTTTTTAAATTGTCTAATAAAATAATATTATCTAGGTACGTCGCTGCTACGTTGTCACCGCTCTGCCGCTGTCACCCCGCGCCGCACCCTCCGCTACTCTTCCCGGTGGTGCGGCGCGCGTATTCAATTATCTACACCTATACCTACCTGAACTGACAATGAACCAAAAAAGGTTCCTAGAATGAAACGGATGAAATGGGATAGTTGTTTGTTATCTGTAGCACATGCATACTTCGCGCGTTCATGAAGTGTGTCGTGGAACATGGAGTTAATTTTTTATTCGTATAAGGTATCAAGATTTATTTTAGAAAAAGAAATTAATGAATATACAATTTCAAACAGGTCACATGTCTAAATATTTAAAGGTTTCAAAAAACGATAACTAATAATTATTTCACCTGGAAGTATAATAGGTACTGATAAAAAGAAATAGATATGTTTCTTTTTAGGGCTAATTAGCAATCAAGTTACAGAAATATTTCGATGGTAACGTTATTGTAAGTTGATTTAGGTATTTTAAATATATGTGTTTGACGAACATAATAGGTACCTAGGTCACATTGATATGAATACACATATTTCCTAAAATATGCGTGATGTGCCCTTTACAATGCATATTATTTAAATATAAAGTTACCTATTACTTATGTAATTCTTTTTTTTATAACACCTACTTCATAACCTAGCTCTAACAAGATAGGTATTAAATAGGTAACTAAAGATACACCCAAGATCCACAGATAATGCCTATTACTTATGTAATCCTTTTATAATTACGTTATTAGCAACATATTGTTACTGCAGTAAATTAGGTTTTTAATACATACTTAGTACTGCTTGCAGCAACGGTAAATTAATAGGAAAGAAATAAATAAGAAATATCTATTGCTCTCTAATGATATTCAGATAACAACACAGAAGGTAGGTACTTACAATGCAGAAAAACAACTATTTGATTACTCTACCTACCCACGTTATTAACAAAGGTATCACAGGCCATGGGTAACGATAGGTTTTATTTTTTTCTTCTTAATATGTACCTTTATAGGTTCACAGTTGGTATAAAAATTATAGATATTGAACTGTTGTTAATACTATTCCGATATCCATAAATTTATGTGCACGAATTTACTTACATCTCTTAAACAGCTGAATACCATTGACAACTTAATTTGATCGGATTATACGCGGCGATTTAGTATGGAAAAGTAATGAAAGCTAATTTCTCTTAAAATACACCACTTAGGAATCTGAATTTTTGGTCACTATAACTTCTTTAGGAGTACTAATTTTTGTATAAAATTGGGAAGAAAACACACGAGTTTTAAATAGGGAAATCTTGAAATGAAAATTTAACACCGTGACTACCGCCACCCCACCAATGGCATGGTATATCTCGTAAACTACTAGAGTACTAATTTTGAATTTTGGGTACTAATTTTATCTTGCAAGGGTACTAATTTTCTATGTAGGTTTGAGGGAAGCGACAAGCTCCTGAAACCTGGAATCAACATTCAAAGTCGTGGTCGTGCTGAAATAGTGCGCGAAAGTTATCATCGTTGATTTCTCGGTAAATACAAATATTTCAGTTCTGTTTTTGTTACGAATTGAACCACATTTATGGGTACTAATTATTTGTATACTTAGAATAGCTGTAGAATGCCCCCCGTTTCGGTACCGGTGGTGGTCCTGCTGAAGTGAGCGTGACTACCGCAGGACCACCTTCAAATACGATTTTCTCGAAAACTACTAAGGTACCAATTTTGTTGTTCGAGTACTAATTATTTACCAAATATGGAAGCGATTGGCGTTGGTGGTCCTGCGGTAGTCACGGACATCTTAAACGTAGCTGACAATTACGACATACCACCACACTTTGGTCTTTCGACCCTTTGTAGTCCTAAGATGCAGTTATTATTATTAGCAGGGAGCACATTTCTGTATTTCTATGAATAGTTTAGGCGTGTATTTAGCAGCAGTTCAGAACTTTGGAAGACAAAGCTTTGCCTGTCAAATAGTACCAAAGTAGGTATTTGTTTTTGTTGCAGATGATCCTTCTGTTGATTTGAGGAACAGGGGCTGTGGACATGCGACCCCTTGTCTTGGAGCTGCTTTTCTGAAGGTCAGTAGCTTATAGGCTGTACCATACCATATCATGCAGTAAGGGTGGATTTATCTATTATCATAATCTGTAGACTGTGGCTTATGTTGAATAGAATATTTCAAGTTTCTATGAGTAGTGTTATGTTAGTTGCATGTTATGATATAATTATCGTACATTGTACCGTTGCATTTTTACTACCGTGAAATCTAACTTGGATAACATTGACTGGTTGGTTGATTAACTAATTTGTGTATAAATATTTAAAATGATGAGTCTGTGAAACTCGAAATAAAACGATTATTATTATTATTAATATTGAATTTCGCTTTAAGGAAAATTTTGATGCTTATGTAATACAAGCATGATTCAATAAGTTTTTCAGCTGTTTGTTGGTTAACCTTTTAACCGCCTACGTCGGATTAATCCGACAAATATTTTCGGGCCCATTTCGCCAGAGTCGTATATTTCCGACTAAAATATCACTGCTCGTTTAATCAGCTTTTTGATTTAATTACGCTGTATTCTATCAAAAATATGTTTATATTAGGTAAATAGTTAACTAAGTAATCATTTACAGTTTAATACACTTTAGTCTCTTAATTAGAAGTCTTAAAAATAAAGTCCAAAGTTAGATGAATTACTAACATTATTTTTAGAAAATTGTATTGATGTGCAACGCCGATGACGACAAAATCCGACATGAGGGACGGGACATATGCCAAGATTTACTGATACAAAAATAGACATAAATCAAAATATTTCTCTTTATACTGACTAATTAACTTTTAAACAAATACAGCAATTGTTAATAAAACATGTTTTTACAAATATTTGTGAGTATTTCATTTAATTCCATTGAAGTTAAGTAAATTTACTTGTGAAATGTCAGCAACTGAGTTGATGGTTCCCATCCCTAGCCTACATGTTCCGAAACTTACCGACGAGTGCAGACTTCTGGAATTTTCTATCAGTGTTTTGTTTCTATCAGTTTTACGTTCGTGTTTCGATAAATGTGTATTGAAATTTATCATGACCACTCGTTAAATATTTATTTTTAAAACAAAAACTAAATTGTGATTTCAGACTGTTGTATTATTTATTATACTCAAGTTTCTATAATAAATAAGTACCTACATATTTACTTTCCATTTCGAAAAACACGGCAACAAACACATTAAATACAGTGAAAAATTCTGCCGTTTAGATACCTACGGTAAAAAACGTTGACTGAAGTAGTTAGAGAAACACGGGAGTAGACAAAAATAGAAGGAAGAAAACCATAGACCAGGAGTTATGTTTTTGTTTCTTTGGTACTTATTTACACTGGTAGTTCTTACTAGGGATAATGTTAAATAAAACAAATATCAAAATATTTACTCAGTTGTTATTTATATAAAACGAAATATCGACATCGAAAAATTTAAGTATTGCACATCCCTCTTTGTTGTAGGTATTTATTTTTCGATTCAATGTGTTGGACGCTGGGGGCACGACAACTGACATAAAGTCGGGTGGTTAAAAGGTTAAATAGCCATCATATTTATGTTCCAGAACTTCATTTGCAGCGACTGGGTGCACATGGACATCACGGGCGTGGGTAAGGTGGCTCACTCGGGCGCGCCGCCCTACCTCGACACGTGCCGCATGTCGGGCCGGCCCACGCGGACACTCGCCGTTCTGATCCAACAGATAGCAATAACCAGCAAGGCTGAACAGCCAAGTAAACATGGTAGTCAGCCATGTTCTCAATCACCACAGACTTGTCCGTCTCCGCCACAGGGTAGCCAACCGTGTGCACCGTGCCCGCCACAGGGTAGCCAACCGTGTGCACCGTCTTCGCCGCAGGGTAGCCAACAGTGTGCACCGTCCCCGCCACAGGGTAGCCAACCGTGTGCACAGTCTTCGCCGCAGGGTAGCCAACCGTGTGCACCGTCTTCGCCGCAGGGTAGCCAACCGTGTGCAGTCTTCGCCGCAGAGCAGTGGGCCTAAATGGCCGCCTTCATCACATACTTGTCCGACTTCGCCGCAGGGTAGTGGACCAAAATCGCCATGTACGCCTTCACAGACATATCCGACTTCGCCACAGAGTTATGGGACTAAACCGCAGACATGTGCGCTTACGAAGCACAAGTGCAGTTAAAATTTAAACCGTAGCCTCTTTTTATCTGTGATCATTGTGACTAACAATAGCTTAAGTGTTTTTTTATAAAATCAATAGTCTTCAATCTAAAATCTAAATCAATATCTTTAAATTGTGTCGGTAAAATCATATTTTTGATAAATTGTTAGGTAAACTAGACTGTCATGTTGTGTATTTCCAATTGTGTAAAAAAAAATATAGATCTTGAGACATATTGGTGTTATTTTGTTTAATAATATAAATCTAATGTGTTTGGTGAACTTAATTTAAAGGACTATCTCTTCAAATATACAAAATTCTATGTCAATGAGATCTTTATCGATATAAGTTACACACGAAACATACATTAAGATAATCGACCGTTCCACAACCAGCGTGTAGGCGTTCTCCGAGCACACAAACATACAGTATGATCTCACTAGTGTACACAATCAAAAGAACATTAGGAAGTGTGAGGTCATACAATGGCTAACAAAAAGAAACGCGTAATCAAATCAACGGGAGCGAAATGAAACACCGATGCTTATTGACCTAAAAATGAAGAAACATTTATTTTCAGTATGTCTTTTGTAAAATTTAATAACAGAATGAATCAAATGTGGTAAGAGAATAACAGAGCGGATTACTTTCCATTTCGATAGAATTAGTTTCACCAACAATAGAAATATAATATTTATCAAGTCATTTACAGATACAATTAATGCAGTACCAATAAATCTAATTTATTCGTTTACTGAGTTAGTTAAATTTAAACATTTATTACGATCATAATGTACACGGAGTGGAGCGGGCGGCCGGGGCCGCCCGCCGGGTACACTATATTTTTTTGGGATTTTTTAAATTTTTATTCCTCACGTACTTTATAAATATCTCATACTTGAAAAAAATTTACATTAAAATGTATCGGAAAGGTGCGGGACGCTAGCACCGCATACACTAGGGCGCGACGCAAACAGAGGCACGCACGCACACATACAGGACGGCGGGCGCCCGAAATATACACAAATATAAATTATGAGCCGACACGAACCCGAGACTTATACCATCACATTGCGACGCACACCTATTCGTTTTCCCTTTGTACCGCTACAGTTAAAATTTTTCTTACATAGTAAAATTAACGGAATACTTTAAAATCTAAATAAAAAGAGAAGGCGGAGGCGACGGACAGCGGGCGACGCGGCCGCCCTCTGTCCGTCGTCTGCGCGTACATTACAAGTACATCATTAAACTGAAACGATGACAATATTTAATTTATCGCAAACACTAGAGAAATGCAGGTCCAATACGATGGTAATATTGTGTGTCATGAAACAAAATGTATATTTAAATTCTCTGCTTTTTACACACACACTAGCCGGCGGCTCACTTCGACGTCATCATGGTGACGAATTCTGGAAAGAAACACAACACAGCATTAGTGAGCGTACCAGGGGAGCAGTGCCGAGGTTTACAAGAAAAGTGTCACATAAACCCTTGCATAACATGTCTAAGATTAAATGTTAACACAAACATCATTAACACAACGACAGTAACCGACAGAGATGCACTACGGATTGTAACCGCTATTAAAACAGATAACCACTAGATGTATTAACATAATAAGTAAATCGACTCAGCACCAAACATATGCCTCTGCGGGTAACAATGAAAATATACAAAGCAAGGCATGTACTTGATGGAGCGACTAAGAACGTAAATAAACCTTATTTTACCTCATCATGCCACTACAAGGGGATTTTGTGAAATACCACCCTCCGGATGTATCCACAAAAATATATTATATTGATGATAAAGTAATAATAATAAATGATGGGCGGAAGCACTCGATTAGATACCAGTGCCGCGAACATATCCCGATGTGTTGTGCGAAGCCTATACAATCATGTACGTGACGATATAATATCGATCGCATATCGGCGCGTCAACGTTTGCTGCTCGTTTGTAAGGCACAGTGTGGTGTGTGTGTGTCAGTGGGGTGTGTTCGTGGATGAAGCAGGTGTGGTCGAGAGAGCCCAAAACACCGGTCACACGACACGCGGCAAGCGGAGGAGCAAGCTATCACCTCCTCGGACCAACGGGGCGGCGGATCACCAGGTGGTATTTCTATAGGAAGAGTTCTATACAGTTATTAGGCACATGCACCAATCAACAGGAAAACAATATTCAACATGTCCCTGTGAGGCGGACGCGTGTAATTTTGTCGGCTTCGTGTAGAAGGTAAGAACAAAATTGCAGACGATCCGCCACGCCAATAGTGAGTAAATAGACACAATCGATAGTCAAGTGTGAGATCCCAACGAGAGAGTGAGAGGGCAGGGGAGGGCGGGACAGCTCGGGAGTGGCGGGAGCAGCTAACATATCCAAGGGAAGGAACAGTTAATAACGAACGAGCAGCAAACCATTCAGATTAACACTGGGATATACCTATTGTCGTACCGCACTCGACGTAGGCCGTTGGGCTCATTGCATTGCATCGATCACTACACACTACTAAGGGAAATCGTTTCGAGATCACAGCTTTATCGTAGAGTCTTTTCTTATGTTTAGTTACGGTACTAATATCACAAGTGTGGCAGCGGGCCGTGCGCTAACGGCTGCCGTCGCCGCGATCGAAAATGATTTTGGCGAATGCATGGAAGTCTGCAAGAGAGAGAACGCTCGGTCGGATGATGGAATAACAACTGCACATACAGGGGACCCGGTGAAACGTATCGAGAGCGTGCGGCAAACAGGCACCGGGCAAGTTGACAAAGAGCATGCTCGCCGCACGCTCGATGAGCCTTTCAGTGATGAGCACTGCGACCGGCCCCGGGGCGAGGTCTGGCGCACAGGACGCGGCGCTGCCGGCTGTCCAGCCCTATCTTCCCATACTCGTAACACTGAATCCATGCACAACGGGACAGCAAGCTTATTCAACAAGCGATACTATCTAACTAGTGATCGAAATACCACTCTTGTCGTGTTTGGACAGATTCAAAATGAACCTAATCTAAACTAGAACGTCAGAGATCCACAATGTTGAGACTGCAGATCACGTGACCGTCCAGTTTGCTTACTACTGGACTACAGTACGATGTACATTGCAGGGATCCAATCAATAGTCGACGTTACGCATGATAGCATTTAACTTTATTGGTGTACGTAAATCGAGACTCAAAAATATATGGGATTTCGGAGTGAATATCATTTTATAGGGAGATAACTTTGTGAGTCAGTTTATAAATAAAATAGACCTTTTGGAAACAAGCAAACCCAACTGTTAGTGTGAACACGTACTATATACTACATGCTGGAGTTTCGTGTACGAGTATCGTTATATTATAATACTGGGTACTATCACACACGAGGGTAGTAATAATCACATCAAGTGTGTAATATTAATATGTCGACGGTACGTTTTTTTTTGTGGATCTGTCATGCGTTTTAGTGACTGCAAATTCTTTGCGGTTACAACGTTATAAAAACTAAACATGAATGAAGTGATAATATTGCATAATTAAGATCCACATAAACTGACACTCAAGGAACAAGTCAAGTTCAGATAATTGATCGTTTGGAACTGTAATATCATATTATAACATCACAATCCACCCTTGTTCTTGGAGCGTCGTGTTGGTGTGCCGGTGTTGGGTGCAGCCAAAGCGTGCGGTGCGGTTGTACTGACCCTCGTAATTGACTTGTCCGTCGCCATCGATGTCGGCCTCGCGGATCATCTCGTCGACTTCCTCGTCGGTGAGCTTCTCGCCGAGGTTGGTCATGACGTGGCGAAGCTCGGCTGCGGATATGAAACCGTTGCCGTCCTTGTCGAACACGCGGAACGCTTCGCGGATTTCCTCCTCACTATCCGTGTCCTTCATTTTGCGGGCCATCATCGTCAGGAATTCAGGGAAATCTATCGTGCCGTTGCCTGAAATTTGAAAAGGGCTGTGGTTAGTTTTAATGTTCGTTTTACATTGGTGCCGTGATAAGGCATGAAGAGCTCATTGTAATCATTCTGTGATATATTTTTGTACGCCTGGCCACCATAAGTCTTTATCCTTGAGCGGCTAGAGCAGTTTCTAAACCTAAACACGGTAGGTATACTAATTAATGTAAGTGATTCGTTATGACTTCCGTAGTTCAGTAATTAATCAAATTTTTTGTTGCGAAGCAGAGCGCAATTCACGCGGCTGCTGTCTGCTCTAGAAAATATGAGTTCATTTCGATAAGAATAACTGGATATTGTTAGCTATTTTAATTTAATTCTAAAAGTAACCGTTTAAACACTAGAAACCATAAAACGAGCACATTATCGACTTCGATAAGAAAAAGTAGCCAAAAATGTGAAGCATTTTATCTCTAAAATAAACAAGGAATCGTTTGAAACACAGGTGCGCCCTACGGATAATCAATGGAAATTTTCGCATCTGATGAAGATCAAGGGGCCGCTGAATAGATTTACGATGTATAAAAGTATATAATGAACAGTATAATTGTTATTAGTCGTTAATGCGCGAAGACGCGAGAAGTATGCGCGCAGGCATCAGCGTTAGTGACGAGGCTTGTTTGTTTTGCTTGACGGCAAGTGCTGGCGTTTCCACGAACACGGCGACTTATAAACACATAGATTTATAATCTGACTGGATCTGTGTATTGTCTGACCTCGCGGTACAGGCCATGATGTGCTTGTGATACGTCATATATTTAAAAAAAAAAATGAGTTGATCTTACAATAAATGAATTATAATCCTTTAATAGCATGGGCATAATAATAATCCCGCATGCATTCCTGGCTAGGGTCGTAGAATTTGAGCGTCGATTCTCTAATTCACAGGTACGTATAGAACAGGTTCTTTAATAAGGAGGTACTAAGTTCCAATTATTCTACACTTTTGGTACGTTTATAACGGGATCCCTTCTTTTCGCATAATGTTCTTTGTCCTAATATACTTCGGCATAACGATTTTGGCACAATTTGTTTTGGCATAATAATACTTCGGCATAATTTTTTTAGGCATACATTTTATGTTGGCATAATCATCTTAAAGACTAATTTGTTTTGGCATAAATTTGATACGCATAACGTTAGTAGGCCTAATGACTATTAGCATAACGTTAGTAGGCATAATGACCATTAGCATAATAATATTTAGGCATACAATTAATATAAATAACAAAAACGGGGATAGGATGCAAGAGCGAGCAAAGCGAGCTCGGGACTTGGGGCACCCCGACTCGGACAGGTTAGGTTAGAAGGGGATGGCGGGTTTTGAAAGACCCCGCCGTCACCTTCGTGGTTATTTTTTTTCAACCGCCCAGAAGTAGGAGCCCCGCAAAGCGGGGCTCCGTCGGCTACGCCTTATAAATAAAAAAGGAATGTGTAAATAAATTTATGCTTTAGGATATTATGGTTAAAAAAGTTATGCTTTTGAACTTTATGCTTTAGAATATAATGCTTAATCATTATTATGGTTAGAGAAATTATGTTTAAAAAAATTATGCGTAAGCTGTTATGCGTAATTATATTATGCGAAAATATAATTATGCCAAACAAAATTATGCTAAGTTATATTAGTTCTTAAAATTTTATGCAAATGGATAGGGAACCGTTTATAACAGCTTCTTTAACAAGGAGGTACTAAGTTCCAATTATTCTACACTTTTGTAGTCGTTAGAGTAGTATGTTAGTGTCATAAGAAATAATTAAACACAAATAAATATTTTCGATGACAAAATTGGCATTATGACAACTACGAAAGCCAAGTGTAACGCAGTCCACGTGATTTCCATCTCTTAATAAATGAGTGTCAGTTTATCATAAACAAATACCTACTACACGAATTTTTTATTTGTTTTCAGGATGTCAAAGATTTTTGTACATTTCTCGTTAAAACTTTCACGCTTCTCTGGTAAGTAGGTAGCATCAAGTGATATTGCAAGCGTGGGATTTACTAATTGATACTTAGCTTAATCGAACAACAAACCGCGTGATTTTATGTTTGTATATTCCCGGCTATCGTAGTATTTCGAGTACCTCAGCTGAAGTTCGCTATGTAGCTATGAATCCATAGAATCGGGCACGCGCGTCGAACATTTTTTTACTGCCATTACTTCAGTCAAATGGTTTGACTTCAAGCCTCTTAACAACGTAATGTCTTTGTCTTCTCGGTCAGTTAAATTGGGATAAAAATAGGTCTGAAGCCACGTGACATGACGTAGGTTTGCACGAAGTATTTAACAATAAAATACTATTTTAATTATAGTACCTAGATAATGAAACATCTTTCCTGCTTTTTAATTACAGTAGCTATCATTTACAACTACTTAGGAAGAATTATTATCATGTTGTTTCTTAGTATCCAGCCATCATACGTGTACCTATAGGAACATCAACATCGCTACATTGTTTGAGCATCATGTTTTGTTTAAAGTATTCCGTCAGTATCTCACGGACGTGTGAATCGAACTTTATTTATACTTTAAACTGTTATTACTATGGTAAACGTAATAAAAATAGTATGCTATAGCAAAAAGTAATTAGGTATTGCCGTTTCACACGGCTTGGTTTGCAACGAGACGAAACAAACGCTCGGTTTTGATCGACGTTATCAACAAACGGACGGGAATACGTAAAGTTGGATAATTTATAGTTGAATCAAGGATTTGCAGAACGATCATTAAAATTCTTATTCATACAGACTGGTGTTTATATTAAATCTTCACAAAATAAATTATTAAACCGGTCGAGTAGCTTCATTGATCGTGATCATTCTTGTCAATTCGCAAGACTGATGTTTCGAGCCGGTTCCAAATTATTAGTCCTTCATATTCATATCACGAATCCTTTTATCTATCCTTAGTACACGACGCTAACTCTGCTCCCCGCAACCCAACGGCGAAAAATACTAACTTGACTCCAAATTAGGGCAGCCAAACTAATCAGAACGATATCACACACAAACGAACGACACGAAGTTCCTGAATTCTAATCTAGATCTAGATGCAATCAGTTCCTTCCGCGCTCGCACAACCGGCCCGAGGCGTTGCAAAAATAAGTTCGAGTTAAGTTTGGCCCATCTAATTCTGGGTTTAACCTTTCCGAGGTGGTTCGCGGACTAATAATAGAAGTGCGAACGAAACGGTGAGCTTCGGACAATGCACGCCGCATACTCACTATAAACGCTACCGAAAGAGTACAGAAGGCGCACTAAGGTGGCGTGATAAGGAATGCAGACGCGAAAGGCACTAGTGCCTTTACTTAGGCTTTCTAAAAAGCGCTTCAGTGGTAGATTTCGCTTGTCACCTAAACACAAAGACTGATTGGTAATTCAGGATGATGCAGCAGCTATCCAGTTTTTCTGTTGACAATACCAAAGTACGACTCGTTTTTGTGAGATTCGACATTTCGTTTTGCATTACAAGTGAGATCTGTCTCCGCATTGTACGTACGTATCTTCTGTAACTGTCTACTCTGTGGTTCATCCGCACAGGCGCACCTGGACCACTCCCGTTAATTGTTGGCTGTAAATCTGTCACGCTCGTGTTTGCTTTAGTATTACAATAACTTTTTAGATAATCTGTTTGTTATTCCATATGCTTTTAAATCTAGATAATCTAGCTGTCTGTAGATGTGTGTATTAGGAGTTAGCAACATTATATCATTAAAGATGGTCACCATTACGTATCTCCTGAATTTGACAACGCCCTGATCATTTAAGTCAATGAGGAAGTCGTGCGTTGGTGGTTAAGTGATTCTTACGACTGTCTGGTTTGCAGAGGTGGCTTGTAGTTGTTGTCAACCGTATTATGGTCCGAAGTAACATAAGACCAGACTACCTTGCGAATTTCTGTGTGTGGGACACGCATTATCACTTGAAGAATCTAGAAGAAACTATTGTGTGTTACATTTTCATGTTGAAAATTAATCAAAGCAGTGAGGAGTACTTCAAACGTTACTATACAGTTCACAGCAACTGCGCAGTTCCGTGTTCTGTTCCGCGCATAGCAATTAACAAACGACTCATAAAACTGTGAGTCAACTTGCGGAGCTAGCAGCACCCTATGTACTAACATGGTATTTTATCATTTCAACTTATAACCTTGTCTCACTCACGTCCTATGATGCCACTTATCACATCATCGTGTATAACGGAATGATTAATTCATGAGCTGATTTCATGTGATAAGGAAAGGCAAGAATTTTCCACTAAATTGTGATTCAGAATAAGTATCGTTGTTGCCAAAATGTTCCTTTATTTATTGCTTGTGGGCAACGTTTGATAATGGACAGAAGTTGTCAAACAAACTTACTATTCATACAGAAAAAAAAACTTCCGAGATATTAGCGGAATGTCCAAATTAGAGTTGTTATGTTCAAGGTCCAATTTGCAAATGAATCAATGTCCTCTTGAATGTCTGGATACATTGTTCGAGGATGTTATGTTTCTATATAGCTACACTACACAACATGTGCGAGACTTCGAGGTCGGGTAACGCGCTGCGGTCGCCCCGACTGGCACCGCGAGACGACGGAAACACGATCAATATCCACCCCTTGAACGCGCCCACTTGGCTTCCGCAGACGTTTAAATTCGACCAAAACCAGAAATGTTACGAATGGGAATGAGTTGCAATATACATAAGAAGCTATGATCTATGTTTGTTATTTCAATTTCAATATGTCGTACTTTATACAAATATTTGGACATCGCCAAACACGTGTAATGGGGTTTTAATGGGAACAATGAGTATTTACTTGCTTAAATGTGTTTAAATTCGTTTTAAGGGCCGCTGTGGTTTCCGCGCATTATAATTTATTATGTGTTTATTCTATCTTTCTGTTCCATCTGCGCGCATTAATCAATGTTGCAGTTAGTGTCCGCAGTTTCATAATTATTCTGGAAACATCAAACAAGTTTGTTACGTGCCGTCAACGTTATCTTGGTCTTAATGGATTGGTTCGGTGTGGTCTGAGGTCGCCACGAAGGCGGTGAAACGCGGTGCAGCCGGACCAACAATCTAGAATCAATCGTGTAAACATCAGTTGTTTCGGGGAAAGTTCGATTAAGCCGTTTTAGATTGGCGTACATAGTCCATAAACACATCGCGCCCACGCGGTCCCACGTTCACTAAATTATCATGGCTACATTCGCTGATGAACTCAACCGGCCTTTTGTCTTATATCAACCAGCCACTGGAAGAATTGAATCACAACTTTATAGCCACTACATGAATGTGACAATCTGCAGATTCTAATTCATTCAATTAACTAATCCAGTGAGTAATTCGGCTTTATTTGATTATCCAGAAAATATGAGATGTTCTAGCGTATTATCTTTAAATCCAAGTTGTCGCCTGTGTAATCAGTATCACAATTACGAAATCCTTTTTGATATTCCGTAAACTGGATTAAGGAGCAAACAGTATGTAGTTACATATTCGGTGGCGCATCATGAAAGTAGTTAATTTGAAAGATCACTGAAACGAACAGCATTATTCTGCTGGTTTTGTGCGTGGTAGTAAATGTAACAATGACAAAGCTCAATAATTCAAACTTTAGCTCAACGTCGAGTAAAATTAGGCGTAACTAATGTGAGCGACGGCCGAGAAGCCTTACAAACGAGCCGGCAAGGACGCTTGACTCAACATGGCGTCAGCATTGAACACTCGATTAGCGAACCGTAGACACATTCCTTAAACGTTACGCTATCTACGTAGGCTCATTTATTGATAAACATGACCAACTAAAGCAATTTGAGACTTTGTCAGAGCAATCATCCGGAATATTAAATGTAAATGTCAAGAAATGTAGCTCGATGGTATGTAAACGATTGTAATTTCAGTGTAACAATAGACTTGGCTAGAGAAACTTGCGGAAGAAGTTACTACAACTGCGGAGTAATAGCGGATGGCTCATGTAGTCATGCACGGGTTACTGTTCGCGTTATGGCAAGGTATTTATGAAGAGCAGGGCAGGCATGCAGTCTTGAGAACAGAAGTAAGTACACGCAGTGATTCATCAGCGTAAGGAACTTGATAACCTCTAAGCTTTGAAGTTGTTAATGACTCGTCGTATGTGCCACTTAATGACGATTTTTTTCTTTCTAGTCCCTCGGTAAACTTTGGGAGGAGACCAGCCCCTACAGTCTCGACATTAGATAGCGACAAAAATCGGTCGCTAAGTGGTATTGTTGTCAAATTCCTTTAATAGATTTTAAACTGTATCTCGAAAATATAAGGTTGAAAATCTATTAAAGAAATTTGATTCGATTAGACTCAACGACCGATTTGTGTCGTTATATTTGTCGAGACTGCAGGGCCAGAATAGCTAAAAAGGATACTTGGAAGTAAGGGGCCTAAGAGCATATAATAAGTATTGGTATGGTAACAGAAACCG
This sequence comes from Griposia aprilina, assembly GCA_916610205.1. NCBI lineage: Eukaryota > Metazoa > Arthropoda > Insecta > Lepidoptera > Noctuidae > Griposia > Griposia aprilina. The sequence continues at coordinate 23,262,229 of OU744296.1, forward strand.
ACGGTTAGCATACTTTCGGAGATGTTGTGTACATACATAATATGTAAAAGATCCCTCGTTCAAGGTACAACTGCTGCAAGAACTCTCATATTGATAGTGTTTTGCACCTGCCTTTTAGTCACGAACCCTTCGCAACATGATTGTAAACGTTTTCTCTATTATAATAAACAAGGTAAACGAGAGGTAAGTTAGGGCGATGCTCCGGGCCGACGCACACGCTCGACCACGCGAGTAAATGGCGACAAACACGCTGGCATGCAGCCAGCAGAATATGCAAATTCATTTGCAATTTCACAGCGATTCCAGACAAGTTAGAGTGGGTACGCGGGATGTCAACACTGTTTATTCTTTGCTTTGTATAGAGATAGTTCAAAGTATGTTTTGAAAGTGCATTCTTTTTACAGTTCTTTTGTAGTCTGTTCATAACTGTAAACGATCAAACTGCTGTAATATGTCTGGGCGTTTTATTGCTACAAGTTTATTCCTCAAAATAAACTGGTCTCTGGACATCTGCTGGGCTACAATTTGTCAAGTTTAGGTCCAAACAGTTAAATCGGCCTGTGATTCAGAATCAAAGGCCAGTGAGCGTGCAATTAGGACGACAGTGGGTCAGTGACGTAGACAATGTACGGGGGAGGTATTCCTGGTGTAAGAGTGAGGTGTCTTGGTCGATACGTGGCTTGGCGCGCGACCAATGTCTAAACCTCGTACTATTTCACGGTATACAACAACACAACCGTTTTTTTTTTGTTTTATGTTAATGACACTTTCTTGTTTCTAGATATATGAAACTACAGGTGTCACACAGACATCAGCAAGATTGTAGAGTTTTGATAAATAGCCAATCGTTTGACAGTAGCTGCTTCCGTACATACAAAGTATCTGAATCCAAAGCCGGCCTGGTTTAAAATGTCACAATTGAATGCAGCTATAACTTCCGTCAAGCTATTGACTCAGTAGGTTGTGGTCGCGATTAATATCAGTCTATTTAATACTCTGTGGTTTTCCATGCAACACTGCCTGCTAAATACTCACAATATGTAAATAACATCACCGAATTGATGGACAGCATATTAAATGAGATTAGATACGCGATGCGATGCGTGGACATTGCTGCATGAAATAATTACATGCCTACCGTTTAAATAGTTTGAATGTTGAGTTAACTATGGGACAACCATTGTTCGCGCCAAGGTTTTATGATAATTACAATGAAATATAAGCAAAGCTAATTTATAGCGAATAACTTGAGTATTAGTAAAACTAGTGTTTACATCCAGATCGTTAATATTTCAATGCAGTAGAGCCAAATGTCCACATGTCCACGACTATGTCACCAAAACATAACGTAACACGTCGCCGGGAATTTGTGCGGGAATCGGTTATCCGCCATCTTGGTTGATTTATATCACAGTTGCAATTATCTGACACAAACCAGAAGCTGGGCGAGAATTTCTGCGGGGCAGAACATTCACGCGCCGTTAGCACGAAACGTCCACTTTAAACCTCGTGACAAGTTAGATAAAACGAGGAAACCAGCAAAATAATAACAGTGCGCGCTGCTAATTGGCGTGTTGAAAATATAGTTAACCGCAAAGACATTAGCAAAACAAATGATTCTGTGTGGAGACGCCCGGGAAGAAGCAGAACAATAAATGGCGGAGCGGAGGCACGAAATACATAATAATGGGGCCAGAGTTCACCCGCTCATGCAGTGCCTCATGTCTGTCATTCGCTTTTGTACTACAAGTACATATGCTCTATTTTTCATCATATTATCTCCATAATGCTTTATCTGGCGAATAATGCGGCATTACCGTGTGCTGCTGTCGTTAGTAATGTGAGAATTGGATAAGACATTTACAAGTTTTTGTGTGTGTAGTACAGGGAGCCAAGTCTACTAATTTACAAACGTCATAATGGTCTCTGCATTGTGAGTTTTTGACAGATTTGCCATACAAAATCTGTCAAAAACTAACAATGCAGAGACCATTGTGACGTTTGTAAATTAGTAGACTTGGCCCCCTGGGCGGTTTCCATGTTCTGTTTCATTAAATTCTGAAAATACTGGATTTCTTGTGCTTTTATGAGGAAAAGATAAGACTTTTTTTTTTTGAGTATAATAATTTTGTAATGTTATTTTAATATTTAATTAATTCAGAGAATAATATAAATATTTGCACACCTTATTAGGTAATGATACAGAGTACTTTATATTTATTTGTAACATCGGTTTATACCTACCTGTATTAAGCAAATAAATAATTTGATTTGATTAAGTTTCTCGTACCGGGCTTTAGTTTTATTTGAGTAGCCTTCCGCAAACATTATGTTCGTTGATGATGACATCATTGTTAAATGCTACGCCAATTATTTTACCATCATTAGTTTTGATCAAATATAGCATTGAAGCTGTAAAATTATATGTATGTATTAGACACTATTTTAAAGGGAGACAATAGGTCATTTATGTCTGACCTCTTCTAATGTCAATGTCAGGGTAATCATAAAATTAGTAGACCCCCCCCTCCCTGAACCCTTCGGGGAAACAACGCGTGATGTTATGGTTATATGTAGTAGTAGACATACATAGATTGAATCACGTGATATCCAAAATTCGTATTCATTTCACTCCTCAACTGTTATGTACATACGTGAGCAGTTTTCACAACATCACATATCGTGTTTAAAAACTCGGCCGGTCCGTAACACAAGAAAGTGTTGTGTGTGACGAGATACGATGTAAAATGTTCCCAGTACAATCGATGGCAGAGTTGTTTGACCGGCCCCTAGCCTATTTTTATTGTGAACTCGGATTAGATGGGTAAACAGGCGCATGCGCTGTGAGCAGTCTTTTATCTTTTACGAGCCATACATCAAAGGTAGGCCCGAGTGGCCGACGACGACGTGTTCAGGTGTCATTGTCAAGTTGCGCTCGCAAATGGGCAGTGATTGCTAATAAACATAAGGTACGACGGAGACACGCGAGCCGGTTTGATTGAAAGTTAAATGGTCGCTAACGAGCTGACGACCGCGGTTATAAATAATGAATCAGTTCTCATGACACAACCACAGTATAATAAAGTAAGCAGTATTACGTCTCGGCAATGTCCTTGAAATAATTACTTACGGCCGCTCGGCAGAAAAGCATGGTCTAGGGTTGCCCACTCACTGTCTCTTAGGTTGTAGCTGTACTTCATAAGTCCGACATATTTAATGACGGGAAAGCATTTTTTTTTTAAACCTTGCGTTTAGTTCAACGTAATATGTCTTGTACATTAAAATGTTTTTCACAAGTTCGGTAGCTTCTGGTGTAAGGTTTGTTTGCTAAATCTCGGCACATACGCCATTTGGATAGTCTGTTTTTTTTTTTAAAGATATCCATTTATTCTGGTTCAAAAATAAAATACTTTTTAAAGAAAAGTTACATAAAAAGGCCCATAAAAAGTCCGCGATGACATAATATCTAAATGCTCAAGTTAATTCACAAATTGAGGAAATATGACTGTTGTATAAAAAAACACGTTATTTGTCTAGGGTAATTAAAGTAGGTAATGTTAAATCCCTATCGAAAAAAAAATGCTTATCGTCAGGGAAGTTAAAGTCAAAGTCAAACGTAGATAAAAATTGCATTTTAAACCAAATCATCTGGATGAATAGTTTAGATTTCACTAACGCGTTTTAGATCGCGGGACGCATGTTAAAGACTTTCTGTAACAGACTGAAATCCACGCGGACAAGCCGCGAGCAGAAGCTAGTATGGGTATATTTTGTTCCTTTAATCGAGCATCGATGACATGCACGACATGGAAAAAGTACGACCTCCTAAGTACCTGTCAAGGAAGTCATGCTCGCTACGCTTCAATAAATAAAGAAATATCTACATAACTAACATAAATAAATGAATAAAAACTAAAAATAATGTTATTTTTATACCTTGCAGACTGAATGCCGATGACATTTCTGGTTTCGATATTGATGAATTCAAACATCCTTAAATTGAACAATACAGTCGATAACTTGGTGCCATATTTCACGTAAATAAATGTGCGGGAGCGTCTCGCATCGTCCGCGTCCTTACATAACTGCGCACACGCGACTTAAATACTGGTGTACAACGAGATTTCGAGCGCGTCTTTTCAGCTGATTTGTCTAAGACATAACTCTGCTTCTTTATTATACTGTGACACAGTTTTCTAGGGAACTCGACATGAATCGAATGGTTGTATTAGTAATCGATTATGTGACAGATAGTCAATAGAATCAAAAGTGTAATGGCCGAGTTATCGGGTCAATCGAAGCGAGACGCTTCGTATGGACACAATACAAGCGAGCTAATTGGTCGTTCGCCTCCATCATAATGGGCTATGGACTGGAACTCTGTGACGTCGAGCCCACCTATGATTATATTGCAAATTAGCATTTTTCTCAGTCTTTGCATAACAAGAGGACACGATCAGTTTACTGAACGATGTTGATACGAGAACCGAGGTCGTAACGTTGAAATCCAGATTGCAAACACGGACGGCGATAATCCAAACATTAATCGCAAATACGGAGGATTACCGACGGACGACGGGATATTTTCCGACATTTTTGCGGCCGGGCGGGCCATGAAGCTCGGCTCCCAATTACCCCCGACACGTGTGGCTGTCGATCGCACCCCCGCCGCTCCCAGCTGATTACCCAACACCCTCCTACCACACTGTCAATTTTATAATTATGCCCGTCAGTAGGAATGGTATCTTCAGAACCCCATAAAGTGTACTGACCAGAGCCAACAAGAGAAATTTGGGCGAATTAACATAGAACCTCGCGTTCTATGTTAATTGGTGCCAATTTCTCTGTGCTCAATTATATATATTCAGTCGGACTATCGTCTGCATTTTCATTTGCAGAGAGAGGATGCTGCATCAGTTAGTAGTAAATCATGTTTACAAGCGGCAATTATTAACCACCGCATCCCCATGCGGCAATTATGAGTTTATCCGCAAATTATAATATGTGCGTAGTTGAGATGCGTATGCAACACAAGCCGTGGTCAGCTGTCGATGAATCGTCGGCGTCGGTTAGATTTGAGTTTGATGTTCGCTAGCATTGTTCCACAAATAGCGCGGGTGCGCTGTGGAAGCGCTCGGCGGCGGCTATCTCTGTCTGACGAGTGAACGACTTCTTATCGTGACGTCCGTGACATCACCAGCAAACCTTATGCCAACTAGAGAATTGTTACTCCGATTTGCTGTCTTTTCGTATGAGAACTATAAATATTCATCCGGCAACGTGCGCTAGTAACGTCGTCTTACTATCAATGCAATTATGGACAGTACACGATGTTGGCTGTTAAGTTGCGGGCGTAATTTTGCATTAATTTCTGGTGCACTCGCATCCTCGCAACGTGCAGGAGTGCACTTGAAATCCTATAAAACGACCTTTCAACATTCCTAAGACTGAGGTCGTTGAAACTTGTTGGACGACACGGTGTCTTTGTGCATATCATCGCAAACACCTCACGCTGGCGCCCACATGTAATTATACCAAAGGAATAAAAAAAAATTAAGCCAAGCTCGAATTAACACCACATTTACCGTCAATACGAAACGATCTTGTTGTTAGTAACACCGATTATAATAAAAATAGTGTAACGGGTGGTTGTGAAGCCGATGCGTGCAGCATTTTGTTTTCCGGACGACACCACAGCCGCGCATCATGATGAATAGCGCGATACGCGTCATGTAACCAATGCAAAATTATCCACTTGACATTGGTCTTCATACACTTCTACCAGACGTAAATCATTCATTGTATAGTTCCAATTGATTGTTGCATAAAAGCGGTCAAGTGCAAGGTTCTTTGCGATATTTGACAATTCACAGATAAATTAATTACACAAAAATATTTTGTGGTCTCATTACTGTTAGTTTTGCGGGCGGTGTGCTAGCAACTGGTATCATACTGGTCAAGTGGTCTAAAAATACGAATGGTTTGATCTATATGTAAGGTGTCCCCACAACGGCGTGTCCGCAATACTGTGGTTGTACGCCAGTCAATTTGCCAAGAGCAAATGCGGTGGTTTTGTAAACAATCACCAGTAGTACGGCGGGATATTAAAATAATTATTGCAGAACGGGCAGACGACGTTCATTACGGATGGAACCTTGCCCAAAATAATATTTATTGATCTAAATCAAATGGAACTACTTAAATAGAAACTTAAATATCTATTGAGAATAAGTAATTCATGTTATCAATATTTTAAGAGACGTGTAAGGATGTCTCGGGTCGTTCGTCAAAAGCTATTTCCAGCTCTTCTAGGAAAGCATTAGGTAAACTGACATTACATTTCAAGGAAAACCAGAGTTCCTAATTTTCTTCGTTCGTAATCTTTTCTTTATCTCTAGCTAGCATTATGTAGCATCAATTTATAGCGTAAATTAGAAGAGAGTTGTTCTCGCTGCGGTGAGGTGAAACTGGAATCGTTCCACAACGTAAGTGATCTCGGCTACTCGAATTTATTGCCAGCCAGTATTTATATTAGCTAAATTACAGGCTTGTTGGAAAAAGCCTAGTTTATTTTATTGCGCAAACTAAATCAGTGTAAACTGTTTGTTTGGGGATTTTATCGATAAGCGTTTTTTTTTGGATTTCAATTTTTGGATGCTTCAATACCAAGTTCTTCCACCTTTATTTTCAGACCAGAGACTGGTGAATGAAATTGTAATAATATACAAGACGATGTAACGCCGCGCTTTCCACCGAATTCTTTAATTTACACTTCATCTGAAAGTCGAAAAAAAAACACGAAGCTAAATGTACCACACATAATTAACTAGAGCAATTTATACGAGTCTACGAAACATGTGGATACGAGCTCGGTGAGGGGGTGTTACTACAGAACGATTTGATGTACCAACTGCTAAGCTAACTTTGATATAATAGAACAGCGAAGTTCCTATGCAAATACTCGTGTCTTTTGGCACCAATTGCAACTGTTTTATATATCGAGCATCATAAGCTCAATATAACGTTTGTATTTACTTAGCCAAGCGGGAGTCGGATGTTTAGGCTCTGGCTAACTGTTCGGGTGACTGAACGCCACAGAATAACTCTTATTTGTCCAGTTGCCTCATGTTCGGAGCATCAATGGCTCGTTCCATGCTGTATGTTTAATGAATAATGCTTTTATATCGCAGGAACACACGCCACATTTATCGGGCTTCCGCTTGTTAGCGACGAATTAATTTGCTGGTCTCCCGGATGTGCCGTATTGTATTGTTGGGCTGGAAACTTAATATGGCCACCGTCTACTTTTCATTGTTAATAATATAAGGATTGCCGTGGTGCTTGCACAAGTCTGAATGTTCTATCATTAGTGTTGCGATCTTTAACCTGCCAGGTAATTGATGTACGTGACTGGCTTGTGTGGCAAAAATCTTTTTCTATTCGTCCATCACGCTTTATTCACAACGTATACAGGCGCATAACAGTCGGATCTGATAAACGGGATCCAGTACTTTACAAAAAAGCCACACAAATGTTTCTTCATACTAAATCGTCTTGATTGCGGATAAGCCAATAAGTTTATCGTTGTAGGTAAGTAGCTATCAGTTTCCTTGAAAAATAGCATAATATCCTTGATACTGAATGAGCCATATTATATCATATTGGTTGAAAATGATAACAATGAACAGCTACAAAATTATGACGCCTACGTGTAAGTACGATGTTTTACTATCGGATTTAAATTGAGCCGAAAACTAATTTATTATACAGTGTGTATCAAACACGTCATCATTTAAATTATTCATTGGAAATTACTACTTTATTATTGCTTTGATATCAGTATCAGTACAAATCTTTTGATATCGAAAAGCGCGACGTCGACGTACCAATCGATATTTGAGCGATTCGGTCTCGTTGTACCTAATCATCGAGCCATGTCGTGCAGCCGATGGCTCTACCTCTGACAGAAACAAGGGTGAGACAAGATAATATAAAATAACGATGAAAAAATACGTGCATGAAACTAGGGTTGAATTTTCTATTTTCCATCCAATTTATTTTGCTGGGCTGGATAGTGAATTATGTACATAAATCTTGCTATTAAACTAGTTGTACATCTAAATTGGGTACATTTTATCATCTCAATGTCAAACAAGTCACATTGCGTAATAATGCCTACACAGACCTCTATCTCTTTAGTTCTTCAACGTCGTACTTTGTGTGAACTGATACACTGAACAATTACCAGTCTTGTTGCAAACGAGGTATTGTGTTACAAGTGTAAAGAGATGGCAATTGTAGTGTTAATTAGTGTTCGCATCTCGCCCTTTTGTCATGCTAACTGTGCCACAGTACGACGTAGTTGTAAACAGGTTCTACAAGTCCATCCTTTGCCCGACTGTGTTATTATTATGTAACATGACTAATTTATACATAATCTGATGAGAGGATGTCGAGGTTGATCTTCTTGAAGCGCCAAATTGTTATTACGTGGCGGCATAATTTTTTTTACGAGTTGAAATATTTAAATCCAATCACGTATAAATATGTTTAGTCACGAAATGTTTTGAGGTAAATCAAGTCGTTCAACCAGTTAAAAATATTGATTAGTTTTTGCTTTCATGTCGTAGAGATGGGGCGGTTGATCGACACACAATTATTAATATCTATTAATACTGGCGATATCAGCTTGATAAGGGAAATGTTTTTACATACCTACTGCAGGTCATTCAAGCGAGACCTACGGGGCCAGTGTGAGCCAAATCCGTAAACATCTCGTGCTATTGTTTGTCTAGTTACTTTTTATTATTAGCTTTTTCATTCTGTAAACTTTTCTGGTAACAGAACAATTTTTTCTCAATAAATAATTTTGACGTTCTAGTCGCAAAAACCACACCAAAGATAAATGTGTGGGTTCAAATAACAGTTCATTCAACAGCTACAAAACTCATCGTTCTGCTGCATCCGAATTTGCGGAGTGAAACTTTCACAACAAAAAGTTAATTTCTAGTCAGTAATGTAACGGTGAGTCAGTTTCCAATCGCCTGAGCCGATGACGTCACCGCATTGTACTCCGCCAGCCAAATTAAGGCACCCACTAAAGAGGTTTACGACTAATGCCTTTTAAATTGTAGTTCAGATTACAATGACGAACATTTATGGAGTTATTTCTATTTTTGGTAGCTCGCAAAAATGGGCCAAATTTATTGTTTTTATGAACGGTTATACGCGTTTGTTTGTTTATGACATGCTCCCAATTTTTTTATTGGGTTTTCCCACGGAATTTCGTTAGTTTTTCCCATGCAAAGTAAGCGAATTCCGAATACGATTCTTTAAGGGGTAGCTGCTTGAACCACAAAAGAGCTCGGCTTGCATACTAATGATGGTTATGTCAATTATTTTGCGCCATAGAACCCTGACAATAGGCTAAGAAATCTTTAAGATGAATGGTACCCATACATTCACAAAAGAGTGCATACTCAATTTCTCACAATACTTGCGACACCCCTGGGAACGCGTCCTGCAGTTTTATTTCAACAACCAACTTTTTTTAAATGTCTTTCGAATAGGTTCAATTATTATTTGATACCGCGTGTTTTACTCCTCCTTCTAAAGACAGTGCTCCCATCGTTATCATTACAGTGTGTATGTTAGATAGCGGATTTTTCGTCTTAATTCAAATACTTTGTTTAACCTCACATGAGATTCGCATGCTAGTTTGATCAGGTATGTTTGATCAGGCGTTGTCTCATGTTGAAATGTAAACATTTCTGGTTTCAACTGCTGACGGCATTATCATGACGGTCTTACTCATGTAAATACTTATGATGATCATGTATTTTTAAGTAACTCAGGGTTCACAGCTGGTGTACTTTTCCATAGAATTCCAATGAATTTTTATACCAGGTTTCCGCAGCTCAACCTTTCAAGCTTCTTTTGGATTTTTGCATCCCGTGGTCGTACCCTCGATAGTGTAAGCTTTTTGAAAGAATGCTCGGCTATAGATTGCGCTTGAGGCGTATTGCTTGAAAATTTGACAACCGGACTAAGCTGATATAGGTATCCCCTGGTAATTTGGTAGCAGATGCCACTCAGATGTAAATCAACCGCATCTGGTCAGACAAAACGTCGATCTAGCTGTGGCAAAAGCTGGCCTAGGCTGTTGGTGGTTTCATACAATAGGCCACTCGCTTCCTTCTGATTTGTGTCGTGGGACGACCAGGGGATTATATCATAGGTACATATGGGATTGGCAGCATCTCACACAGCATCTATAGACAACATCAGATTAGATTCCCTTCGTGTGCCAAGCGCCACTGAGCTTGACTTGATCATTCTATAACGATCCAAGGTGGGCCCATTTGACGACTTTGAACCAATTTAGAAGGAATCCTTGATTGAATACTTTTAAGATAATAGCAGAAGAGAAGAGAATTTTGGTGATGCCACAAGGTATTTTCTCTACCAGTAAACCTTTTGTTTGAAAAGAGACACATTGAAGTAGGTAGGTAGTTAAAAGTAAAGGAAATCAACATTTATAGCACAGTTGTACAATATTTTGGCGACACATAATTTAAACACACATCATGTGTTTGTTCAGCGTTGTGTACTTGTGTGCTAAACAGTGCTACACACACATAGACACTGATAAAGTGCTGTTTAAACGTAGCCTACGTAAGTATGTGGTGACAATGTTTTTATGGCGCGCGCGCAGTATGGATTAACTTAAAACTGTTGGTAACTAATGTACTGAAATGTAAACACTTGAATTACGCGGAAGCTCTTGTTTTTTGAGTTCTGCAGTTCATTATCGTTGATGTAGCGCAGACACAGAGAGGCTTAATTCAAAGTGGATCGATACCGGCAAAATTGTTATAGGACATGCTCAAATTCCATTTGATGTTGAAAAATGGGGCTATGAAGATGTGCACTTTACTTAGCTGGATAACATGACTTATATGGGAAAGGGAGATTCCACGCTTTCGGCTGTTTACGCTAAACCTTTCTCAATATCGTGGCCCAAAGTCCAAGTGGCAATATCAACAACCAATGTGTTATCAAACCACAATTCGCCACTGAAACTTATCGTGGCAGCGAGTAAAAACATTTACTCGAAACTACAACAATAAAAATGGTTTTCATAAACAGATCAGGCGTGAGCCCTTACATTTTTATGTACATTTACTCAGTCAATTAACGTTATGAGCGCCGTATAAGGCTTAAAATCGACAGCTAGGCACATAGCACATTCCAAAGGATTTTAATCATAGATATTCAAGCATGGCTCTTATCGACACTATAATACCTTACGACGATAATAATATCGATTACAAGTGCGATATGAAATTTATTACATTTGTAATGAATCACAATAGGTATCGATGACCTTAATTTAAGTACGTGCCTACATTGTGTGCAATTGATAGCGAATGAGAGGAAAACCGGCTATATGTGGCTTTATGATAACAGGTTTTCGGTAAAAATAAAAAATAAATACCGACGCCATATTTTCGTGTCGGGTACGTCCACTCGTAGTATGTTGACCTTCATCAAGAACTACTTCATAGGGAAAATTGATCACGAAACTTCCAATAACAGACGAACCAGTTCTCTGATGCATGATATTCGCACATGAGGATAATATTCGATAGGAAAAATTGTTTTCAAACGACTTTTAGCGATAAACAGGTGTTTTGTTCCAAACACTAATACCTAATTAGTGTATTAAGTTGAAAACACGTTATTTTTAACGTGACATAATGTACGAGTGAGTCCGATACCTATTGAGAGAGGTAGAGAAAATAAAACATGTTTGAAAGTGAAACGACGAAATCATTCAGTTGTTGTTCTAACAAAAGGTCGTAAAGAAGTTACTGATTATGTTACAATGGATTTCTAGTCATCGATAAAGTATCTATATCCTTATGAATGACGTGGACTGCGGTTGAGAACCAAATTCAAAACTTCAAATCGCTAGACCGACGCTGCAGTTGTAATTTCGATACCAATAAAATAAATATGCGAATCTAATCGTCTTGTTTTTTTTTTATCTGATTACTTTTGGCCCATTATCGATATTTAATCTTGTCATCAGCAATTATGTTTTTTTTCTACATCAAGTAATTTCTTCCACGATCATTTTGCCATACGGTTTTTACGGTGCTTTTTATTTCGTTTTTTCAGTTATCTAATCTTATCGTAATAAGTAGGTATTTTTTACGTTTCAATTAAGGTAAACGGAAACGAAACTCATACTTTCTCTGCAAAGTTAAGTCACGCATTTTTCTGACAGCTGCAAACTGCATAATTCATAGATCATTTACGGCTTTGGCAAAAATATCATGTAACTACTTCAACGGAAAACGTACTGGCCACAAGGAATGCGAAGAATTGTCGCGAATAGGGTACGTAAAGATAAGGGCGTGGACTTACCGTCTGCGTCAACTTCGTTGATCATGTCTTGAAGCTCGGCTTCTGTGGGGTTCTGTCCTAAGGATCTCATCACAGTTCCCAACTCTTTGGTCGTGATGGTGCCATCGCCGTCTTTGTCGAACAGTGAGAACGCCTCCTTGAACTCGGCGATCTGTTCTTCCGTCAGTTGATCCGCCTGAAACCAACAAACACGATCGTTTGAAAACCTACCTTATAATGAAATAAATAGAACACATTTTAGTTAAGCAAAATAGAAGTTTAAGAAAAAATGGTTTTACAATAATAATACGTCAAGATTCACGTTAACTATTTTTTTTTTATAAATAAATATGAACGTACAGTTTGGTTGACGACCATTGTTAATGAGTGTCAGATACGAAGAGACGGTAGACGAACGCAGGCGGTTATCGGCTGCGATAAGATTACACCAGAGATTATGTGTAATTACCGGACCGTCCTCGACGCGTCACACTGCGGTCTTTTACGCCACAGATACAAAATACTGCATTGCCACTTTTATATCAATAAATACGATGTTATTGAGATAACATAACAACCACTTAAGAAATACGATTGTTATTTGAAAAGTGGATACGCCGACATACCTATGCTGTGATGTGGCCAAGGCAACAAACTCATCACAAAATCAATAAAGCCTTAAGTGTAATCAATTAAGTAATTATTAACTTATAAGTACAGTAGGTATGTCAAGAATGCACTCAGTAGATGTCCTGTGGTTTTGGAATCCTTGCAGGTAAGCAGTTACACAAACACATCAATCAATGTAGGTATTCATACAACCAACAACTGACCAACCTACAATAACCAATTTAATTTATTCTTAATACTAGTTGACCAGCTTAAAACCTTTACATAAACCAGTCAATGGTCAATGATTAACCTTTTGATATCCAACAAAAAAGGAGGCTACATAATCATTCAAATTCCAGCTTTGGCCATCAGAAAAGTTTAAGTTCAAACTTGTTGAACAACTCCGCCCATATTCAAATGAATATGTTTCAATTCTAATATTTTTATTGCCTGGATTAAAACAATTACATTAAAACTTTTAACAATAGGCATCAGTCTATAACTAAATATTTTCCTGAATATGGATAGCAATAAGGAAATAGGCACAAATTATGTCATGCCATACATATTTCCTCAACATTAAAAGGTAATCATTAAATATATTTTGTACTATTATAATAGGCACTGGTTTTCCTGCTGATATGCTGTGATGTGGGTAGTGTAATCACTACTAAAAATACTACAGGCCATCTCTTATCAGTACCTTGCTTATTATTTATGTAGTACCACCATTGTTCTCTGGCAAAAAATATGACAACTAGTTTTTAAAACAAGGTAATTGTGATGTTTAGAATAATTGTCCCCTGCAAACATAAGGAGCGCACAGTTCATGTAACATCAACTTTAATCATTGCAGGCAAAGGAACACAGCAACTAGTTTATCAAGATATTCTGATCAACTAGCTAGGAAATAAGACAAATAATTATGATTATAAATTATGCCAAATAGTCTCAAGGCAACCAGAAGAGGCATCTCTACATAACTGGTTTAGAATGTTAAGTCTGAACAAATGAAACTTGTTGACTTTTAGAGCTGACATTAATATTTTTACAAAAAGATTCCATAGATTGTTTAAAATATTGCCCTTTCTAATGATTTCCCTGTATACTACAGGCAGGCTAGTCGTTATTATACCAACTACATACAAAATTGGTGGTGGTTGTTCAGTTCATTATCATGCATTTCCTTTGCATAATTGAATTTGTCAGCCATAACAGGACTTGACAGAGGCAATTTATCAGCCACAAAGCTATCTTCCTACAACTGAAAGGCCTCCAAACAAGAATCTGGTCCTTATTAGCACAAGCTGCTTGCCTTGCTTGGGAATGCTTCTCGAGATAACCCACATATTGAGAGAAAGTCGATCACGAACACAAGACGGATTTGAGTCAGCTGTGCCAGATGCAATGATATTTACATACCATAGCGACACAAAGCGATCCACGAACTATCTGAGGCGAGCGGCCGGCATACACACGGCTACACTACGTGTCACCACACAATATTACTATTGTTTGACACCGCAGCCTCCCAGACCGGCTTAGAAACGCGACCCGTTTATCGAATTGCGTATGAAAAATATAGAAGCGCGCGTAGCGATGAGTCAACGGGCGTCTGACAGTTGCGCCCGGCCGATCGATCCACCGTCAACAGGGCGCGACTAGGCCTCCCAACATCGAAACAACGCACTAAACCACTTGTTTTCTTTATACTAAACCCCGAACGCCATATTAGAGCGTCATAGACGGCCGGCTTTAATCATAACTAACGTCAATTAGCCGGCACCTCCTACGAAACTATGGCGACGGATGTTTCTCGAGCCTTTCTAACGGTCGTTTTATAAAGTTTAGAAATCCCGTAGCACTCGCGATCCTTGCTATGTATTTGTGATCATTAGTCCTGCATCCTGCTCAAGATATTGGCTTCGTCGCCGATCCGCAATGCGGTAAAAAACGGCCATCACAATAATATAATGGAGGCCCGTCATCACTATAAACACCGATGCACCACATCCCAGAAATATAGCCTGGAACCAATTCAGGATGATCCCCTGAATGCACTCCGGACACCTTTCAGCAGAAATATCACTCACCATTGTAGATTAACTTGGATTATCAGGAGCTACACTAAAAAAATCACAGACTACGCCGCAAAAGCGACCGCACAGATCGACGGTTGAAACGATACTGCCGCCCTCACTCGCGCGAGCGGCAGCGCCGGGAAACTCGCGACCGCGATTCGCTTCGTGCTCGGCCACGAATCGTTCCGAATCGACTATTCGATTCACCGTATTTTCATATCCGTTTTTCGACGCTCGGAATAGTTTTTAACACTACGCTACAATCGTTTCGTTTTAAAAGTTTATCACTCGAACGTCCAAGTCCATGTCTCGGGACGCACGACACGGGATTAAATTTGATCCGCAAAGGATAGTCGGTTTTATATCGGGCTGGTGCGGCGGCGTGGACTGGCGTTCGGCGCGCGCCGATTGGCTGTCGCGCACCTGCAATGCGTCACTGCGGGCGCTAGCGGCGGCCGCGGAGCGAGTGGCGAGCGGCGAGTGGCGGCCGGCGGCGGCGTCTCACGCCTCGGGCTGCGGCGCGCGGCGGCTGCTCGGCTGCTCCCAGTCACCCCGATGCCCTAGTTCGCGGTCGAGGCGAGGGCGCGCCGCAGTGGCCGCCCGCAGACGCCGGCCGTGCTAACGAGATAACGCGGGGTGACGGCTGCCGCACGGGCGCTGGCTTCCCGCCACGTTGCACCGCCCATCATACGTGCCACACGCACTCATCACGGTTCATGCTGCGTCGTATTACTAAAGCAATCTGGATGCTTATGCAACGATAAATACAAACCTATTAACAAAACCTAAGGCAATCCAAAATATGCCAACTCACACATTTATGATATACAGATTCGACTGAAAATGATTAATTAATAATAAATTATACTTATGTCATTGCGTTACCGGCATTTCCGCCTGGAGACAATAATGCCCATTATAATTGGGTAGTTAAATCAGAAATCAGTCTACATTATTCAACATCTAAACATTGAAGAGTCCTTCTGCGTTTCTACAAGTTGTGTGCCACAAGTGGTCACAGTCACAAATAACTCACTTTTGTCGTCCTTTATATATTTTTTTCTCCCTGTCATCAAGAATTTAAAGAATAGTTATTACCATATACAATCTTGACAGGAATATTGACTCGATTTTAAAATACAGAACTTACTAAAAAAAAATGATAGCATGCTCCACTCTATTTTTAGCAAATAAAAAAAGTTTAACTTACGGTTTGGCAAGTTTTTTATTCGAGTTTTTCTTCTAATGCTGAATTAAATATAATTATATGTTAATCGAGTCGGTGAAGTAATTGTATTTATCTACGTTGTATAAATAAAAATTGTTCACTGCGCAAAATATTATTAGGAAAAAGTATACTTCCAGCGCCATCTGTTGTCGAGCAGAAGGAATTGCATTTGGAAATGATCTTCATCGATCGATACTAGTCATTGCTAAATGGTGGGTATTTTAACATTTTTGATAGAATACATCCTAATTTTATGTAGCTTAAGTGTTGCAGATTAATCTTTGGTGCAGCAAGGTGTTTAAGTACTTAAAATCCATAGGAAAATAATCAATGAAAATTGGTGACGATGACACACTTATCAATAACGGTAGGTATCTAATATACCTACTAAGATTTTTAGATTACTTACCTACATATTTTGAAAGGACTTAAAGTTGGCTGAAGTTGATAATTGATATTTTTTGCAACTATTGAATCACGAAAGTGTAGGTCTAGTGAGTCTAATGCGTGTGTCAATCACATTTCACGCCCTACGAGATGAAGATCGAGGCTCGAGCCGTTTTGTATCAAAATAAATGGATTATTAAAAGTTATTAAAAAAATATATAAGTAGGTACTATTTCTAGTAAGCATTAGGAATTTGAAGTACTTGATTGCTTGTTTGGTCCAGTAGTGGTCGCAAAGCGCGACTCAGTGTGGGTTTGATTCACACATCCGGTAGTGTTATTGGGGTTTTGTTTGAGCCATAATTTGTGCCCAGTAAGTGGGCATATGGGATCTATGTACCGTTGGGAATCGGGCCAAATTCGAAAATCGCGAAAAAATTCAGCTGCTCCATACATTAATGTTCGCTTATCCCGACAAAATGTAGGGTACCTTTTTTGTTTCTGGTGTAAACCTTCAAACGGCGCCCAGGCTTTGGGGATAAGACTGGGGAGTTGGGGATTTTTCCCTCACTATAATCACCCCGGTGGTCGCCATCTGCACATGGAAGGGGTCACCATTACCTCACAAACGACCGAACCGAAACCCCCTCTGTGCAATGCCTGTTAGGGAGATCCCTGGGGAGACTGTAAAGGGTTCTCCCCAAAACCTAACTGTGCAAGAGTGCAAGGCAGCACATGACTACTGTGCGCCGTCCTCCCTGAGATCACTAGGTGAGCGAACAGAATCCCCATTCTGAGCGCCCGCGACCCCAAAACGTAGGGTACCTACAGCAGTTTTTTTGCGATATAAATGTTTGGTCCCTTAGTAAAAGTTGTTTTAATGGAAGTTTTCAGTTATTTCGATTACACCTTGCATTCACATCCTTCTACAATACAGCTTAATCTATAACATTTTTTTTTTCAAATGTCATTACCAGTGATATGGTCTTAGTTTTATTTTATATCGTGGGACACACTCACGCCGCTGGTATTATATATTGGATTGACAACGCGGGTAAACACGCTATATTGTGCTCAGATATTATAGCCCTTATAGTAGTTCAGGATAAGGCCCATTCCCTGTGGCTGGGAGGCATATAGTTCACTGCGTATGAGGCATTTCGTGCCAATATTGAAATTCCTGGTCGCATCAACATAGATGCCTGTGAGTATATTCATATTAAATTGTGAGTAAAGGTTGGTGTGTATCACAGCATCAGCATAATCAGCCTATAATGTTCCCACTGCTGGGTCACAGGCCTCCTCTCGGTGAGAGGGAGCGGGCCGTAATCCACCACGCGGGCCCAGTGCGGGTTGGTAGATGTCACATGTCTTCGAATTTTTGGTTCTAGGACATGCCGGTTTCCTCACGATGTTTTCCTTCACCGTTTTGAGAGCAGTGGCGATGGAATAATTTACACAAAGTAAAGCGCCTGTCTGGTGTATATAGTACCTAAATGTTTTACTTATCTAAGTATTTACAGTCAGGGCAATTAACTGTTTTTCAAATTGATACTGAACGTGAACTTGCCGTGCACGCCATTTCATATAACTGTCAAAGAACGACAGTTATGATTTGATCGGCAATTTAAGAGCGCGTACACGGGTTCACTAGCACCACTCCTTTAAAAAAATATAATCTCGTGACTGAGAAGGATTTTTGAAAAACGGCTCAATAATCGACCTCGGTAAGTGTGTCAAGATGTTTCTAATACCTTTTATAAACTTTCATATTGAGACACGAAGCAACAAAATTCGATCTAAACAAAAGCGGCCACATTAATTTAGATTGTATTTTGTTGCTTCGTGTCTCAATATGAAAGTTTATAAAAGGCATTGAGAAAATCTTGACACACTTACCGACGTCGCTTATTGAGGCGCTTTTCAAAATTCCTTCTCCGGCTAAACAATTAATTTCCCTGGCCAGTCCCATCGGTTGCGACTGGTCATCTCTTAACTGCCACGGCTTATTTTTAATCTTATATTTTGCATTGTTTCTTAATAAAAAAAATACATTGTTCTCATGTATAGAAGCAACAAGAATAATGTACCCAGGAGTTTGTAATATCTTGATTTAAAAAGAGCGTCCATGGAGTTTCTTGCCCCTTCTTCTCCATAGAGATAGCTACGTTTTGGAATGGGCAACTCGCTTCAACTTTCTGACTAAATGACCGAGTCTTTGACAATTCAAAAGTGCCTGTAAATGGTTTAATTGAAATTAATGAGTTTGAGTTTGACTTTACATATTGACTGATTGTGTCGCTAAGTGTAGGTGCCTACTATTATAAAACCGTACTATTAAAAAAATATAATTATAAGGGTGCACTAATTATAATTATAAGGGTATAAAATGCAAGGGTGGGATAGGATGCAAGACCGAGCGAAGTGAGCTCGGGATTTACGGCACCCCGACTCGGACAGGTTAGGTTCGTGCTTATTTTTTTTTAATACATCCACAAGTTGGAGCCCTGCGAAGCGGGGCTCCGTCGACTACGCCTTATAATAGAAATGGAAAATTGAAAACTGACGATACTAAATATTTAGCTTATGTTATTTTTTGTAAAATATTTGTTACACTAACTGAAATATTTGACTACATAAAAATTGGTAAAAGTACTAGTTGGTAAACAAGTTATTGCTTAAACGTTCACTTGCCAAACATTAGGTTTGCGTTACAATTATTTGTGAAGAGATTTTTTGCTAAGTAATAATTTGGCAAATGAAATCAAGCTGAAAATTGTTTGGGAAGTGATAAACTGCCAATTTCTTTTCGATGAAACCAGGGAGACCCGTCCCAAAGACATTAAATTATTACAACAATAGACGGGACATAACGAACAAAATCGTAATCCGATACATTTGTCCTAGTGGACAAAAGTCGCTCAGTCTACTGTGGTACGCCCACAGAGTACTTTATACTATACTGAAAGATACGCCTGCATGTCAAGACTACTCAATACTGTCAAGTTGCATACGTGTCCACCAAAATAAAAATATTTTCTAAGAAAATATGCTGTTTTACGCATAGCGATATTGCAAATCTCGTTATGGTAAAATGACTGGAACTAACATGCATTACATTACACCAATTGAATATTCGATAAAATACATGTTATACCGCCTGAACACTAAATCAAATGAACATTATACCTTTTGATCAATAGCGCAAATGTTGTTATCGCAAATAAATATTCTATGAAATGAAAATTATATTAATCGATATTATACAAATTGATTATTTTCTTAAACGTTGTTCGAATTAGTAACATTACATCAAAAGTTGTTATACCAAACAAGGGTGAACCAATTATAATTAGTGTACCCTTATAATTAGTGCATTTGAAATTTCGGACAAATAACATTATTGCAAATAAATAAATATGCTAAATAAAAATCTACCAATTAATTATTCGGTCAAATGAATAATTATACGAAATGACTATAATGTAACTAAAATTAGCCGGAGCGATTTTCGACAAAACGTTGTTATACCAAACAAGGGTGAACCTAAGTAAATGCTATCTTAAGTTGATACAACTTATACAACACGTTATTTTTCTTTCAGCATATTGGAAAATATAGAACATACCAACGTATACGCATACACAAACGTATTTCCTTAGCCCGACTCTTGCCGTGCAAAAGATAAACATTTTAACTTTACCTTCGGTATTTACCCAATCCTCGATCGTTCTATGGGTACAGGCGCACTTTCTATCGCATGTAAATTCTTCTCAGTTTCGCTACGAATATATCTAAAACTGTATGTTTTATTCATAGAACATTCAAAAGGGCGTAGGTACTTACACTTCTTACAAAAGATGCTACCTAACAAAGTTCCCATGCGTCTGATACGTTAACAATGAAATATAATCAAAAAGACTTTCAATAAACTTTGAGAATATTTCAAAAGCTTCGGCGAAGGCTTTTTTAAGTCGATGCCATCTGATTTCAGTATGTTCAAGAGAAAACTGTAACTTGTTTATACTCTGAAGGGAATACTTTATTTTACTTAACTTTGACGAGTTTCGCGACTTAAAATCGAGTTTGCCAGATGATGTTACTTACCGAAGTTAGGAGAAAACTGTTGGGTATTAGATAGTATTATTATTTGTTTTATTATTTATGTATTCCTATTCTGATATAATTTTTCAGCCGGTGTTAATTTTATCATAGCTCGTTAGTGCATCAGCACTAACGAGCTTGAAGACTGGAAATCTAAATAATTGCCCATTCAATGGGCTTTATTCTCGTTTCGGGGTCAACAAAAAATTTATACGATACGTGACATAAAATAAAATATCTCTCTGACTCTGTCTGTCCGGGAGTGTTCGATATAATAACTCGAGGTTCTCTTATCCGATTCACATAATTTTTTAATTCATGGGTTTGTTATCAAGCTCGATCTTGATATCTATTGTTAAGTCGAACGTATTCGTGGGCACAGCTGTATAACATATACCTACTTATCTACTACACACATTCCACCCACAAGTACACATAGCAAGTCAACAACGTAAACAAATGTCCACAAAAACAAGGTAAGTAAGTACGTATGCTAAGCGATAAAAGTATTAGTTTTGAAGTAATTAGCGAGGCGCGGCTGGGCGGGCCCCACTACCTGCCGGAGTGCGGTCATCACCTAATTGCGTTTACGTTCTAGATTACATTGATTACGCCGATAACTGAATTGGACTTACTCGAACGCTTTTTGTACACTAGGTGATGGGAGTTCTTAGGTTGGCATAATTTAGGAGTGTTGTTTTTGCATTATTTCATACTTTGAGGGATTTCAGTTCAGATTGATTGAACTGTCCGTAATTACTGTCCTCGTCGACCTGTGACTCGTCCTTCCTACACCAGTAGGAAGGACGAGTCTAAATGAGTGATTGGGCTGTTTAGTATCGATGTTATTCTCGGTAATGCAAACCAGCCTTTATTTAGCTGCGGGCATTAGGTAAAAGATGATGTTGTGCAGGAGTTCATTTTCTATTCACGATATTCCGTCTGTCAACTTGACGAATTCTGACGATTTTTCTTAAGGTCTCGTGTAGCAGCTTTTTCAGAATTACTATGCTATCTCAAAATAAACCTTACAATGTCTTCCAAAGACTGGAGGAAATTAAATTTATCTTTTCCCATCGCAGCTAATAAATAATCAATTCATTAAGTTTCTTCCCTAAACTCGTGCGCCTGTAAAAAGTTGCAAATAAACCATAAAGTAATAACATGCTAAACTTGGGATCGTGGAATTGATTTGGATGGTTTCCGCCGCCTTCTAAAACGTTTGATAAGAAAACTTGGCGTATAAAAGTAATAATGTAAAAAGTTTTGAAACGATTATTGTAACACGTGCGTGAGCCTAGTTTTATGATACTTTACTTGGGTTTAGGAGATAATTCTATTAATGTGGCTTTATATTCATAAGAAGTTTATTTTATTATAGACTTTACGACTATCTACCTATATAGAACTATCTATCTATCTATCTACGACTATCGACGTCGAGAAACAAGGATAATATTGACATAGTATTGAATGAAAATACAATAACATTGGTAGACAGCGTAAAATTCTTAGGTATTCATATTGACGAAAGCCTAAACTGGAAAAAAGAATTGACAGCTATAGAAAGTTCCATTAGCTCAGCTTGCTATGCCTTATGAAGCCTTCGAGATGTGATCGCTATTGATCAATTAAAAGTTGTATATTACTCGCTTGTCGAGTCAAAGCTTAGGTACAGTATCACTCTATGGGGAGGTAGTTATGCGTACAATATAAATACAGCTTTCATTATACAAAAAAGGGCAATAAGAACCATGGTGAGAATTCCACAGTGGGTATCGTGTAAGGAGTACTTTAAAGAACTTCGGATACTAACGGTCCCTTGTTTTTATATTTTAGTTCTTCTCACGGATCTTATGAAACAGCTGCAGATTTTTGAAACACCAGAAGAAAGAAGTAAGCGTGAAGCTACTAGGCGTAGGGACTTACAAAATAAGATACAACCTCATTTAAAGGTAGTGAGTCATTCTGCAGCTTATCAATCAATTAAACTATTTAATAAATTACCTGTACACTTAAAGTCATTATACAAATTAAATCAGTTTAAGCAGCAGTTAAAATTATTTTTGATAGAAAAGTGCTATTACACCCTTCACGAGTTTCTCTGTGACACACACAACTAGACTTTAATTATCACTTATTCTACGATTTTATTGAAATTATTATTTTATTTTTAATACGCTTTTATTAGCTTCATACGTATGTTAGTAAGTAACGGAATCTTCGAACATGATTTTGACCCCCTTCAAAACGTCGGATTAACTCGAAATTTGGCATACTTATTAAGGACCGATGACAATTCAATATTTTAAACAGTTTGACCCGTTATCCTTACTAGGATAATCAGGATTAGCAAATTTTTGTTTTCCTGATGAAAATTCAACTAAAAAATTAAAAATAAATAATAGTTTAAAAAAACTAAAAAAATACGCGTTTATAGAAAATCCAACTAAAAAATAGAAAATAAATTTTAATAAATTTGATTTCAAAAAAATTGTGTAAGAAAATATGATTTTATTGTAAAAAAGCGTGGGGTGCATGGTATCAATAGTTATAAATATTTTATGAACAGATATGAGTAGAAGAGTTATTTTTATAATATCCTGAAAAGCACCCCACGCTTTTTTTACAATAAAATCATTTTTTCTTACACAATTTTTTTGAAATCAAATTGATTAAAATTTATTTTCTATTTTTTAGTTGGATTTTCTATAAAAACGTATTTTTTTAGTTTTTTCAAACTATTATTTATTGACATTGTGTAATGGATGAATCTGATTTATTTTGTTTTTAAATTCTTTTTTGACATAATATATAATTTATAACATCACTATTTTTATTAACATTAGATTATATTTTTGACAGGTATAATGGTGGAATCTTTGGTTTATTTGTTTTGATATTTTTTTTTTTGACATTTAACAAATTATAGCAGGGAATTGCAAATGTTTTACTGTTTAATTAATTTATTTGGTTAGTTTTAAAATAATGATTTCTATGGTACTTCTTTTAATTTTTATAATTTTTGTGTAAAATTTTCGATACAATGCAAAACATTGTTTTACCAACCATGACTCATTTCACATTTTTTTTTTTGCATATCTTGACACCTGCACTCGATGAAAACTGATGGACGCTGACGAAAGCTCTGTCCACGAGCCTATATGAATACTTATCAACTTGTTAGAAAAGGATGAATCATCAGCAGATTTTTCTTCGTATGCCTCAGGTTAGTACCTAAGACTAGATCTCCAAGAAAACACGCTGATGAAATTAGTATTTCAGCTTTTCTCTTGGGGATCCGTTGAACACTTCAAAGTAATTGAACATTGGCCTAAGTAGGGCAACTGTCGGTTGACCTTTAGTAAAACTACGTTTTCGCGATACCAATATGGTAGATATGTACCTTTATGTGAATTGCCCGTGACTTTTCATAGACGGGAAACTGTTGCTACGATCGTAGGCTATTGCTTCTATGATTGCTAGGTCCTGATAGGTAGCAATCTTATAGACTAGGGATACAAGTAGGAAAAACGTTTATAATATACCTATATGCGCTATTATGTATTATGTTTTTCAAAGAAGTTGAGTAGAAAATTAGAGCTTTGTTTATAAGTATTACCTAGCTACATAGTATTCCCTGTGCAGGGTTCTTATTCCTTTATCTCAAATTCACGATTTAGAAGTATAAGAAAAAATAACAGGGGAACCGCGGATAAGTTTTGTTCTAAAAGTTTCGTCTCAATATCTTTTGCAGTTTTCTTTTTAAATATAATATTATACGGTTCCGTTGCTCCGCAGTAAATAATGTTATTGCTGATAGCAGCACAGTATCCACTACTGTATTGCCATCAGATTGTTCGATTGTTTGACCGTATCAACGAAACGTCTCATTTTCCAATTTTTTGTAATTTTAATAGAGAAAGTGATTTGGACCCAGCCTTACAACAGTATTTCATTTTATATCAAACCTGAAACTTGTAAACCGTTTTAAAATCAAAAAAGAAACCAAAATATAATCAATTCAATCAAAAACTGCCGAATCGGAGGTGATATGACAGATGTCACCTCCGATAAAACGATCATGAAAACTAAATAGGAAAATGAAGATGAGAAGAAAATGTTGACAAGATCAGCCGCACGCCAAGCACGCCCACCACCTCCGGACTCGTCGCTCAGCTCCGCCTCGCTGCCGCCGGTATCCAGCCCCACTGTGAGCGCTGTGACGACACCGGCCGCGGTAGTTGCGTCGAGCTCGAGCGACGAGTATTTCTCCCCGCCCACGACGCCACCACCTGCTCGTCGATGTGGAGGACACCGGCCGCCGGACGGTTAAGGACCTCGAGGCCCACCGGCCTCTGATAGGGTCCCAGCTCCCGGCGGAAGTGTGCAGTGCATGAGATCGACGCGATCCATCAACGAAAACGTCATGCGCTCATACTATGGGGCTACAGAGGGGGAAAACAATCTGACCGCGTACCGTGTTCGAATGCTCTCTCTTTTTCAGGTGCTTGAGCCAGCTGTCAACGTTTCGGCACAACGACTGTCGGATCAGGTGCGAGTCATCCAACGTAATCATAAGTTGGATGACACTGTACTTGATCGCCTGCGAAATGAAATGCAGAGTAGTCATGTCATCGCCCCCCCGTCGCAGACTGTTGTGGTACTACCACAGTCTAACACAAGTCAAGCAAACGAGGAGAGTGATGATAGGGGTACAAACGTAAGTACCCAGTGCAATGATGAATTGAGGAGTGCTTTGGAAGATGCGATTCGAGAATATCGGTTCATATCGCCCGAACTTAGACCACGCTTACCTCGTTTACCCATGCATAACAAAAATAGGGCACTGGTGGCGGCGCTGGATGCGCAGTTGTCAAATTATTTTGATGACTCCGTAGACCTCACCGATACACATTCGATTCTGTATTGCGCGGCTGTAGCGGCATGTCGTGTAGCTAACGTCAAATTTGCTAATGATTCTAGAGCTACACGGCCGAAACCAACCGTACCAGCTTGGCAGTGCAGAATTGAACGCCGTATTGGTGGGGCCAGAGCACTCACCGGTAAACTAATCTGCTTCAGGGAGGGCAATACTCGCCCTAGAGTGATGCGTTTTGTGAGACGCGTGTTCGCAGGGACTAATAACAGCCCTCAGGACTACATGTCCTGTGTCACAGAACGCATCGACTTCCTGAAGCAGAAAGTGTATGCATGGGCGAACCGTATTCGTAGGTATAAGCGGCGAGTGGAGCGATACACTCACAATCGCACCTTCCAACGCGATTATAGGTGGGTTTATAGGGGTTGGGAGCGACCGCATCAAGGTGTGACTGACACGTGCCTGCTGGATGATGATGCCATGTGTTCTTTCTGGCGCAATATCTGGTCGGTGGCTGTCAGTCACACCGAAGGTGATTGGGCTCGGGAAGTCGAGCGAGCTTGCGATCCAATACCAGAAATGGGGGCTATTTCCATCTGCCCCCAAGATGTAACTCGTGCAGTCCGTCCGCTGCCTAACTGGAAGTCTCCAGGGCCGGACGGACTGCACAACTTCTGGATCAAATGGTTCGGTAGATCGCACGCTCGCTTGGCGGCTCAGTACCAGGTTGCCTTGGAATCTGGTTCGCTACCCAAGTTCCTAACAACAGGAGTTACCCACCTGCTCAATAAATCAGGTAGCACTGCAGAACCCAAAAATTATAGGCCGATCACGTGTTTACCGACGGTTTATAAAGTTCTTACATCCATTTTGAGAGCTAAAATTAACAAACATATAGACACCAACTCCATCATGTCTCCTTCTCAAAATGGATGTAGGAATGGGTCCCGTGGTACTAAGGAGCTACTCCTCATTGATATGGCCATTAGCCAACAGGTTCGTCGTTCCCGAAAGGATCTGTCGACATGTTGGATAGATTACAAGAAGACCTATGACTCGGTACCACATACATGGCTTGTGAGGGTGCTGGAGTTGTATAAAGTAGATGCAACTCTGCGCACCTTCCTGAGGTCATGTATGGGGCAATGGAGAACGGTCCTGCACTATCCAGGTTGTCGAAATGTCCAGGGGAATAACGAACCGATAAGGATCGAGCGAGGCATATTTCAGGGTGATAGTTTGAGTCCGGTTTGGTTCTGCTTAGCCTTGAATCCTCTAAGCACACTGTTGGAGGATTCAGGTCTAGGCTAACGGCTGAGGAGAGGTGGTCAGGTTATATCTCATCCCCTCTACATGGATGACCTAAAACTTTTTGCCCCCAACAATTTGCAACTGATGGATCTACTGAAAGTAACTGAAACTTTCAGAAGCGCCATCAGGATGGAATTTGGTGTGGACAAATTTGCGGTCATGCATGTAAAGCGAGGGGAGATTGTGGAATCCGTCGGAACCCAACTCTCTGATTCCATAAACCTTAGAGCCCTCTCCGCATCCGAAACCTATAAGTATTTGGGTATGTCGGAAGCGTTGGGCATCAATGGTACTGACATGAAGCAGTCGTTAAAGGAACGCTTCTTTGGCCGCCTGAAAAAAGTATTTAATAGTGTTTTATCAGGCGGAAACAAGGTGCGCGCCTTTAACGGTTGAGTCATGCCGGTTTTGATGTACTCTTTCGGCATACTCAAATGGACTCAGACCGAACTCGACGCCCTGGATAGGAAGGTCCGTACACTGCTGACTGCAAATCGAATGCATTACCCACGATCATCGGTAATGAGGCTGTATATCCCGCGAAAGTGTGGAGGTCGAGGCTTTATAAATGCTAAGACCCTCCATAATCGCGAGATATGCAGTGTCAGGGAATATTTCTTAGAAGCCGACGTGGGGATGCATCGAGATGTGGTTACAGTGGACAAGGGCCTCACCCCGCTCTCCTTAGCTAAAGAGAACTGGCGCAAACCAGTAGTGCTTGACACTAATGATCGCATGGAAGTATGGCAGAGTAAGGAGCTTCACGGACGCTTTTTTCGGGTCCTACATGGGCCCGATGTAGACCAACTAGCATCCGTAGCCTGGCTGCGTTTCGGTGACCTCTTTGGAGAAACCGAAGGTTTTGTCTGTGCAATTATGGACGAAGTTATGTTAACGAATAACTACCGGAGACATATTATGAAGGACGGGACGGTTGACGTGTGTCGGGCATGCCATCGTCCGGGTGAGTCCATCAGACATATTATCTCTGGTTGTTCTCGTCTAGCTAACGAAGAGTACTTGCATAGACACAACCTTGTAGCCAGGATTATCCATCAGCAACTTGCTCTGAAATACAGTCTTGTAGAATCGGAAGTGCCGTACTACAGGTATGTGCCCGACCCAGTTCTCGAAAATGGACATATCACATTATACTGGGATCGATCCATCATCACTGACAGGACTATTGTTACCAATAAGCCTGATATAATGGTGGTAGATCGATTAGAGCGGCGCGCAATGATTGTTGATATAACGGTCCCGCATGACGGGAACTTCGTGAAAGCCGAGAAAGATAAACAAATCAAGTATCTTGACTTGGCTCGCGAGGTTGTCGACATGTGGGATGTGGACTCAGCGATCATTGTGCCGATAGTCCTGACAGCCAATGGCTTAATAGCCAAGAGCCTCGACCAACACCTGAGGAGGCTCTCGTTGGGCAGCTGGATCAAGGGCTTGATTCAGAAAGCGGTACTTCTAGACACGGCTCGCATTGTTAGGAGGTTCCTCTCTCTGGAGCCCTGACCGCCGGTAGCTTGGACCCTGTTCCCGATACCGGTGGGTTACTATTTTTTATATTCTAATATTTAAAAATGTAATTTATATGTATATAATGGAATAAAGGAAATAATAATAATAACTTTATTTACAATTTTACAATTAGCATAAAGGCGATAGGTCGATCAACCACACAACACATTACATTACATTACAATACACACATACAACCAACTCACATACATCAACAAACACACACACATTACGGACTACATTCCAATATATACAAACTAGGACGGAGTTACATTGCGTAAGTAGCTGTTGTTGAGTACAAAAAGAAAATAAAGTTTAAGTAAATAAGGTAAAGAAACTAACAATTAATCTATTAAATAAAATAAAAAAAATAACAAAAATGTATTAAAATAACTAAAAAGCCTCTCTCTATGTGAATTTGTTAAGTGTAGTGAACTAACTGGTTGGCAAATTCTTTGTCTTGTATCTGTTTTCGCCTCATTATATTAGGCGTTCCTACCGAGTTTGGACATAAAGATCTGGCTCCGATGAGACTAGATATTGATGCGAGTAGACAGGAGAATTCTGCTGAACTACCACGACATGAGTCACCTTTTACAAGACCTACAGGTG
Organism: Griposia aprilina; assembly: GCA_916610205.1. Classification (NCBI taxonomy): domain Eukaryota; kingdom Metazoa; phylum Arthropoda; class Insecta; order Lepidoptera; family Noctuidae; genus Griposia; species Griposia aprilina. Next base: position 23,291,386 of record OU744296.1, read on the forward strand.
AAGAGGGATTTATTTTCGGTGACTTCATTATAGGTCATTACATAGGATCTGAATGTTTAATAACATTATTCGGAAACATAGTCATAGTATCAGGTACTTGACTTTCCTATTTTCGAAGTTATGTAACCAAATTCACACATACATCGCTGCATGGTTCGTACTCCGCTCGTAGCTGCTACAGCGCTACAGCGCGGTGGCGTAGCGTCGTAGCACCGGTTACAGCGTAGGCAATTACGCAAATAGCCGATGGGCGGAAATTACGCGTCACATCCGCCCGCGTTGACCTTGTACATGCGGGAGTTGGCTAAATGATCCATATGTAAATTATATTTATGAGATCTATGTACATAGGAATATTAATTATAAACGTAGTTACCAAGTCGGTAATGCTTAAAAACCCTAAAATTATGTGACTCGGTTTTTTTTAATTGGTAATTTTTTGTTATATTGGAAGTCTAATAAAATAAGATCATCAGGCTCATTTCCAAGGGATTTGATCCTCATATCAGCAACAGAAATCCTAAAGTGTTATGTTAGCCAGTTAGCTGTTATTGCATAGCATCGATCAAAAAAAAAAAAACTATCTTGTTTCTATTAAAATACATACATACATGGCACTAAAAGTCCACACTTATCTAATTCAAACCCATGTACGAATCGTAAAAAATTGACACTCGCCAGTCTCGATAGAATATGGGATGTGTCTGTCAAGCCGCTTGGCACCGGCGACGTCGGCGCCGCCTCACTTGCCAAATTACTACATGCATAAATTGAGCTTATGTTATGAAGTAGAAGCTTTATTGTATGTTAAGTATCGTTTCAATCATTGGTCACAGCTCTTATGTAGAACCTATGCGTGGACCACATTTTGTAGTTGGTAAAACACTACTACACATGACGCTAAAATTGCTTAATTAACTTAATTAAATTAAAGGGTATGTTTTGCGAAAATTTGATTTTTATCGTAAAAAATATAAGTAGTTTTAAATATCGTTTACGATTAAAATCGATTTATTACTTTGACGGAACTGACAAGTAATTAGAGCAGCAACTCAATTATATTGTATTAAAAAAAAAAACAATTCTGGAGTTTAGGGAACAGAGAATCCTAAAAAAAAGACAAAAAAAGGAAAAGAAGAAAAGAGTGTCCTGGGAGTTTCGTTCCTCTCCATAGAGATCTACGTTTTGGAATGGGCAACTAGCTTCAACTTCAGAAAGTTGAATTGCCAAAGAGTCGGTCAGTTCATCAGAATTAACTGACCGACTCTTTGTCAATTCAGAAGGGCCTGTAAATGGTTTAATTGATATAAATGCTCTGATTTGATAAGGTTATTCTTATCTAAATCTATGGTCACTTTTCATATTTTATCAGAATTTTTTCCTTGTCCTGGGGTTCAACAATAGGATGGACCCTAATTTTATTACAATCTAGCCTTCTAAATAGACTACCTAATAAGTAATTTAATTATAACCTAAGCTGTTAAATTGTCTTTACTAAGAATGTGTCCAATAGCACTTTTCTCATTGTCTCTATTAAGGCGAATACACTTCGTTCGTGTGTTTGTTTGGCACTAATGTACTTTACACTATTCACTAACACTAAACACTAGCTCGAACGGTTTTGTTTTTTTAAGTCTTCTAACTGTGTTTGTGTCGTCGAGAAGCTAGATTGCCTCGACGTTCACATGCTGATGAAGTCTCTTTTCGTGAGCTTCTGCAAGTTTCCGGATCACTTTTTCGATGAACTCAACTTTTAGTTCCCTGTGGAGGTCATCATTTCGTATGTACCAAGGTGAATTTACAATTTCCCTTAGCACTTTGTTCTGGAATCGTTGTATAATTAATATGTTGGTCTGTTTGGTGCAGCCCCATAGCTGAATACCATAAGTCCAAACTGGCATCAGGACTTGTCTGTAAAGCAACAATTTGTTTTGCACGGATAGCATGGAGTTTCTTCTAAGCAAACAATGCATTCTTTTGAATCGGAGGTCGAGTTCATCTTTTTTCTTCTTGACGTGGGCTTTTCAGCGTAGCTTTGCAACAAGGGTCATACCGAGATACTTGGCTGTTTTCTCGTATGGGACTTCAATATTATTAATGTAAACGAGAGAAAACTGTTGTTTATTATTGGTCAAATCTATGTGAACAGATTTGAGTTCATTAAGTTTAATCTTCCATTTTTTAGTCCAATCATAAACTTGATTGACAGCTGTTTCTACCTTTTCTATTTCTTCTTCGTGGCTGTTTCCTACAGCCATTATGGCTGTATCATCAGCAAAGGTCCCAATCGTGTTTTGATCTCATTCAGGAATATCGCAAGTGTATAGTAGGTACAGGACCAGACCTAACATACTTCCTTGCGTACGCCAGCTTTAATTTCTTTCAGTTCTCAGTAGGCGTCTTTTTGTCTTATTCTAATGACTCTGTTCAGAATGTAGGATTCTAATATATCCGCAAACTGCTTTGGTAACAGGCTCTTCAAATTATGTATAAGGCCTTCATGCCATACATTGTCAAACGCTTGCGCTACGTCTAGGAATATACAGTAGAACATACTTTCTTGTCTTCAAGGGCGTTTTCTATTACGTTTGTGATCCTATGCACTTGATCGATGGTAGAGTGTTTTTCTCGAAATCCAAATTGGTGCTCTGGTAATTATGTTTTTGCTATCTATTATTGGTTTAAGCCGTTTGAGGAGCAGCTTTTCAAATAGTTTTGACATGATTGGTAGCAAGGAAATAGGCCTATAAGATGATGTTTCGTGAGCCGGTTTCCCTGGCTTAGCTATCATTATTACTTTGGCCACCTTCCATAAGTCTGGTACATATTTAAGCCTTAGTGTGGCATTGATTAGGGTTGTTAACTTAACCAGACCCTTTCTTGGGAGGTTATGAAGTACTTCTTCTGTTATTAAATCGTGACCTGGTGATTTTCGTGTACTTATATTACGTTTAATTTCTCGTGCGACTTCTAAGCTCGGTGTTACTAATTTTATGGTAACTTCATTTTCTGATATCACCATATTAGCCAAAGTGAGATCTTCAATGATTTTCCCGTCGTTTGGTTGAACGATATTTTCTAGGTGCTCTGCAAACCTCTGCTTTTTTCTCGTTAGTAACCGCCCATTGCCCATTTCCACATTTGATAGGTGGGATTTAGGTAATCGGCCTTTTTTGGTGCTTCCAAAGGGAGTAATCTGTCCTTTGGTCATTACTTAGGTTCTGAAGGTAGGTTTTGGTTGAGTCGTCTTTAAAGTCTTGGATTAGTCTTTTTACCTTTTTTGTAAAGTTATTTAGTTTTCGTTTGTCACCAGGACACCTAGATTGATGCCACGTTTTTCTCTGTCTTCTTTTCTTAATAATGTGCTGCTTGATTTTGAGCGGGTATGTATTTCCTTTCGTCCTCTTGTTGGAGTCGGGTGTATTTTCTCACGCTGCTTGCTGGATATGCATTATGAACTTTTCTACTTCGAAGTTTAGATGTTCGGGTGTTTCTAATTGTATTTTAAGGTCTATTTCATCATTCAATCTGGTCTTGAAGCTCTCCCACTCTGTACACTTATTAACGAGAGTGGGTCTGGTTTCTTTATACAAGATGTTTTCGCTAATTTCTAGAAATATTGCGGATTTTGTCAGGATAAAGTGTTTTTTCTAGACCTTTCAATGAGGTAGTCACAGCAACTGCAAGTACTTTATTACAAGTACTAAAATAACTCGCCCACAAACACATGCGCATCACGTTTCCTCGCCTGATGACGGCATAAATATCAATTTATCGGTATTAGCATACACCAATAACGCTTGATTTGGCGATAAAGTATGGCGGCCGTGATCGCAATGCTGAGCGGAACGAGATTGACAGTATAGCTTCAATCAGGAAGGTTGCAAAAATGAGATGCATACTGAATATGTTTTTATGGTTCCGGATAAGAATATTTAAGCCACATTGTATTGTTTCCCGTTCATTATAAGGGCCGGAAAAGTCGGTGTATCTTAACTAACCAGTAATGTTCAGTTCAGCATAAAGTCAACACCGTTCATATTTATTCCAAAAAAAAAAACGACATCGTTCCTTGTTCACTTGAGAACCAGCAGTAACTTTAAGAAATAAAATAAAACATTGAAGAAAACAAGATCGAATTTATTTCATTCGTTTGTTCGTGCCTCGTTTACAGTTTTGAAACGCAGCTTCAAGTCTACAATAAAGTCAATACTGGAGTCACAAAGACTGCTGCATCGTGTCTCAGTTCGTTCCCAGTCGAGTGAACGACACACATACTTACCTCCCGCGAGCTTTCGACCACTTGTGCCACTTCCAAACGCTCCCAATTTCACTTTCCTATATCTATTATAAAATCTCCGAAGGCTCAGCTCATATAAATTGTATGAAAAGGTAGAATGCGGTGGAGCACTTCGGCATATTTCGGAAGAGCTCGGTCGACACGGAAAGCCCGGGTTATTTCCATAATAAATGACTTATTAAAACGGAATTCATTTTGAGCAGTGCGAAAGAAAAATATGAGAGAAATACTTTGGCGTGGGTCGCACTTAACGATAGGGTTGTTTCTTTATGAAGTGACGAGCATTAAGCAAATTGACAAGAAAAGTTTTGTTGAATAATTGTATGTAATTTTTCATTATTATTCTGCGTTTGTCTTGTGTGTGAAACAAACTGATTATTTGATTTCTTTGAGATAAACTTATTGTTTACTGAACAGGTTACTCTTGTTGGTCCGACTGATAGTAGAGTTTGAAATTAATCATAAAGTTTTAAACCGCTTCCGCTCTTTTCTATTGTAGAAAATCCCAGTATTTTCCTGCAATATACGCGGCTGTTAGTTTAATGGTCCGGTGGGTTAGCCAAAATAATCTAGCAACCAATAAGTAAGTAGTCATCATATTCTTCTACGTTAAAGATTGTCGTGAGCAGCCCTACCCGTCTAGGTAGCTGACTGGAGCGCAGACGCAATGCAGGCGCATTAGCATACGGAGCGCGATAGCAAGCACGGGTGTTCGCGGTAATTACGCTAAATACTCACTCCTCAGAAAGCGTATACCTCCTCGTATTAACTGAGCGTGAGGAACTCAACTGTGTAGTAAGTACTCAGGACTCGGGACTCACCTGTTAATGAGGATTGAGTGGTGGTGAATTGAGACTAGGCATATATGGTAGGTAATATAGGCTCAAATGTTAGGAGATGTAGACTCAAATGGTAGGTAATGTAGGTTCAAATGGTAGGTAATGTATGCTCAAACGGTGATTAATGTAGGCTCAAACGGTGATTAATTTAGACTGGGTAAGGAGCTAGGTTATGGTAGTGAATGGTGAAAGAAAATCAATTCCGTGTGTTGATTGTAGACTGAAACTTCCGTTATCAAATAGCTTAATTCTTCCTTTAAGCTATTTGATTACGGAAGTTTTTTGTTAATCAGATAGATCAGATGCGTGGTGTGAAACTTTCCGTTTCATAATATTGATATGATTCAGTAGTAGGCAGTCATTGTTGAGGTAGGTTAATTTTGTATCGCTTAAATCTAGATTTCAATGTAGACAAATAAACCCGTAAGTACCTATATAGAAAGATCACACCTTAAATGTTAAATACAATCGTTAGACTTTGTGAATATTTATATTCAATTTACAGACCAAAATATACACGTAACACATTCCCGAAAAAAGGGGCATCTACCTCCATTTGAAGGTGTCCGACGGTCGTCCAACATGAATGCATTCCATTCGATACAGTAAGGTACGCGCCCCAGTTACTGTCCCCGAAGGAATACCCTGCATTAGCGAGAGGGCAGTAAACCGACTGTGATGGGCAATCCTCCCATTTTATTGCTAATGAATTGTTAAAACTACTGATTAACTTCGTACAGACGTGTTAGAACTTTGTTTGTGTAGTTATCTAGTTACGTAGGTACAATGAGGGTCTTGTATTTTTTCTCGAATATTACAACTAGCTTCGGACTAGTGGCGAAGTTATATTGGGTATTTGCAATACCGGTGCGTACTATCTAAGCTTGGCATCTTTAGTTTATGTTCAAGATAAGCACTTAAGAGTTTAACACAATGAACACTTAAAAACCAAGTACTATATTTCTAAAATCGAAGGTCCCTGAATATTATCGTATTCGATAAATGGCAATGGCGGTACCCGTTCGAAAGCATACGTCTACCTTCATTGCGATAATTTTATACAGTTATAATTAATATGACTTTTTTCCTTTGTTTTAATTATTTCTAATTAGTTGTTCGCGTTTCAAGCGGTGCTTTATCAGTCAACAGTTAGGTCCTGCCGTAGTGCGGTGCACTAATTAGATTCACTTTGCGTGCCCTTGTCTGTCTCTGTAATTAAAAACTATAAATAAGCCAGCGTGCGTTATATTGAGATTAGGCCGTATTTTATGTCATATTTTCCAGGCAGGAGTTGGGTATGTTTTATAATCGTTTAGGTACTTTTAATATGCTGCAGGGTGGTTACGAAAATTTCGCCCTATTGGTTCTTGAAGATTCGAAGTTAGTGCAGCTAACTTTAAAGCCCGTATTTTAGATTCGAAGCTCAAGCATTAATCTCTATTTAAGTATAGATTTGAGTTTGGATTGGTATTAAATTCTTACCGTCGACTTGTGTCTATTTGGAATTCAGTCGAGTTGAGTGCGTATTGGAGCATCGTTCTAGAACACAAGTCAATGCACCTATTGATTTACATAATTTAAGTCCTAAAATAATCATAATAATATAAGGAGACGACATAATCAAAGGGCATCAAAAATAATTTGAGTTTCCTTTTGTTTCCCTTTTCCCAGCACCTTCCGTTCTAGCTTTATATTCATATCAAATTGAATGCGAATTTACTGATCACCAAGATGAAGCTGCGATTGCCATTTAGTTGTACCCTTACTTCAGGGAGCGTGTTAGTTATTGGTCCCGGTTGTCGCATAAATACTAATAGTAATCGTAAGTCAGACAGTCTGACCACCGGCACAGAATAGATAATAGTACAAGTCACCGGTCTGATCTTAGAAGTTTACTAATTATTGCTCGGCAGCTGGGTTGTGTAAAATAGACTTCCAACATGGTAAATCAAAAAGGGCTAAATAAACCATGGAAATACACTCTTAAATTAGTGGATTCCTTAAGGAACAGTGCCCACGTCCAGCACACGTAAACTGATATGATATGTATGCTAATACTCGCAGTAATTGCAGCAGAGCGCGGTGAATATTAATACAATTTTACTAGATAACTGGAATGAGTTTTCGGGCGAGGCGCGCAGCGGCGGCGGCGCGGCGGCGGTGCGTTTTTGATTAATGTGAATAACTTATGTTTAAAATATTGACGTGATTCTTGTTGCTGGGGTTTGCTCGTTAGTGCTATTTTGGAAAATAGAATACTTTTATTATAAGTTTAATAAACTGTATTATACGATGGCGAAAAGTTGCATTTTACTGTGAGTGTGGTGATCAGGGTTTCTTATTCATACCTACTCCGTGAATCTCTAAAAGCTACTCAGCGACAAGCTTCAGAAACAAAATCACACAATCCTTGCCTATGTGATTTTAAATTCAATTTTTTTTTTGTTTTTTACGTTAGGCTGTTTTAGTTTAGTATATTAAATTTCAAGGCTGCAAGATATTATAATCAATGCTACGCCGTAAATGTCACTTACAATTAGTTCTTCAATTATTAAGATTATTTCAAGCATAATTTTAATGTATGTGATGCGGCTGTGCTTTCTATAAATAAATAAATAAATCTCTAATAACCGTTCTTTTTGTGATTTTATTAATGTTTATGTGCGTTTTCTTCGGCTAGGTAACATTACCACTGTACAAACGCTAATTAAACCCATCTTCATCAGTATAAGTTTACACAGCCGCCATGCGCTCACAAGCAGTCCCCGTGGCCCGCCCCACAGATGCGATGCATCATCAATATGTAGTGACGCAGCATCGATTGTGTCGCGTCTAGACTCCCTCTGACACGGTCACGTGCTCGCCCTGTGTCCCCGTCACATGCAGACGCCATACAACAGTACTTTATGAGGTATAGAAAAAAGTGGACAATGCCTGGACTGGTCTAGGCGTTGTATTTCATGGTAGGTACAATAATTTCGTACTGTAATAAAGAAGCTCCCTGAAGTTCATGATTTCAAGCTTTTGCTAACAGATGTTATATTTCCAACTTATTAACAGTCTAACCCTAGTACTAAAACGTTATTTAAAGTCTGTCTGTCGCTTCAATGTATCTTAAAGTGAGAGAGACAGCATGAGACTTTAAGTTACGGCTTGGTAAATATGGCAAAAAACATACCTACCAGTTAGGGAGCATGTTTGTATATGTATTTCTATATTATTGTATTTTACAGTTATTTTCGAGCTATCCATCCTTTATGTTGCACCTGTCATGTTTTGTCTCTGCATCATCATACCGTTGACTGGTAGAAAATGCCTCCGGCATAAAGTCCGCATTTGTACAGTATTTTTTACATGTGCATAAAGTTTTAATAAATAAATACTACATTAATTCCTCTACTATACGTACTTATCTCCCGGGAATCAAAGTTCTCGGAAAATACGTTTCAAGAGCAAAGTTTCCATTTCACTTTCATTTAGCAAGAAGCATTTCCCAGAATCCTGTGCGGCGCAGTGTGTGGCTGTCAGAGCATAATAATTATTATTTTCTAGGAAACTCTGACGTTGGACGTGTTCAGTGGCCCTAGCACGAATATGCGGAGTAAACGTAACGTAATTTTGAAAGAAAATACTCGTTTCGCATAATTATAATACAGGGTGGTATGGGACATCGACGCGCAACCTGTTACCATGGATTAAGTACATGGTTCTGGACCCCCTGCAATGAAATCTATCATCGGTTATTTTGTTTAAATCATCTGTTTCATACATTTCAACCGCGTAGGTATTGCACTATGAAACAGTTGATTTAAAAAAATATTACCGACAAAAAAATTCAACGCAAGTGGGTCATGTACTAAATCCATGGTAGCTGTTTGTCTATCTCTGCCGCCCTGTAAATAATGATTTACTTTGTTTTAAGACTCGATTGATGACTATGACACTAACTCTGTTTGGCGCAAAAAAATAAAATGGGAAGGATAGTTGTATCGATTCAAAAATCGTTCGAATGTACGTTACGTTTACGTTTACGTCGCGCGTTCGTGCTAGGGCCTCTGTATTTTGCGAAAACATTATTATACAAACCTGCTTTCTTATTAGCCTAACGTTATTTCATTAATTGTAAGTATGAGTATATTTAGATGGCAGCGTATTTTAGAGTAGTCTTTGTACTCCTATTTTCCCCGATTCTCTTGTATATTTATACCAACCTTAATATCAAAAATTGGTATGTTCAAAGAAAATATACCAGTACAGTTATTTCTAGAAGCTTCCTGGCGTTTCGTGTAGAAACTCAAACCTCCATTTATGCCGCAATACTTAATTTTTCCCCCTACTTTCACCGCAGAGTGCCTACTTTGAATTCCGCTCGAATCCTCAGTCATTAAATGCACAGATTTAGCAGTCATCTCTCTATTTACTTAGCTCCCTGAACCACGGTATCTGCAGTACTTGAATATTGAAGATTTACAACTCAATACAGCGTTCATTGACGATTTTGAAAGGAGATGGATTCTGTTAATGGTTGATAGCAGAAGTGTATGAAAAAGTTGGCCAGGCATCGGACTCACGAGAGAGAAACGAAAGTGGGGCCTTCGATGGTAAACGACGTAATGTTTGGAGTTAAAAGCGTCGGGTTGTAAAGGGTTGTATTTTAGATATAAAGCCTAAAACATTTTGTGATAATTATTTAAGGAAAATGTTTCACGCTTTTGTAAAAACTTTCTCCCTAATATTTCATGACAAGGGCGCTTTTAAAACCAGCAAGTTATTTTTTCAGTGAATCTAAAGATGGTTTTAACCACATATTGGTCTATTACCTCACAGATCTAAGGAATAATTAGTACCTAGATGCTTCTTCAAAGAGTAATAACATTTTCTAGCATTCCTTTCACACTTCTCACTATTAGTAGTGATGCGGTCTTCACCAGGCGTTTTAGGAGTAACATGAAATGTTATTTATTTCGATAGCACCTACATCGCACCGAGCCGGGAGTACCCATTATATTCCTGAAGCTGTTTCTGATATTCTTGTAAGATGATGTTGTGTACCGCGTGGTCTCGAGACGACGCTTGTCACGTCATATTGGAAATTGTAAGATTCTGTGCCTCTGAATATTTAGGAGGTATCTGTTGCTTTTGGTTGGGGTCATTTTGTATGATGTTTTGTATAATGTTGAGATTTGACAAAAAAAAAAATTGACGTTATTTTACTTTGGGGGCAGGCTGCAGACATCAAGTCTATTTTTATTCTGCACAAAAGAGCCATCACAGCCATATATAATCTGCAGGCGCGATTCTATAAGGGAATTAACTTCATGATGACGGTACCTGTCAATACCTACGAGTATATCTATGAAAAAATCATGACCGTAAGTTTTTTTTTTTTTTATATAAAAAAGAGGTGAAAGACAATTATAGTTCTAGAAATAGGGACCTATTAATTCAACCAGGTATCAGAATGGCTAAATTAGAGTCATCTTTCATGGCACCGCACCGCATGCTCTGCAACTGAATAAGACGAAATTCAAATCTTGTATAAAACGCACACTATGCAAGTAAGCATATTATAAGTTAGGGGGGGGGGATCGCTGATATAAATGCTTGGCTCAATGCTGATCCTGCTCCGCAACCACAACTAATTGATTAACACTTGAAAATACTGTTGGAGCTGCTGAAGATTGTAAGACTATCTTTGCATTGTATAAACTCAATCTCCTTTGTATCTATATACGTAATTGCATAGCACATGTGTGGGTACTATATACTATAGAGCTACCATTTACCGGGTAATATGTCTTTCATGGACTTGAATTTGCCCTGGCGGCTGATAGTATGTCATGGTCACACAAATGTCTCGCTGACGGTGCGGCGCATATGTTGGATCATTTAGCTCCCTTGAAAATGGTTGAGCTGAATGGTGATGATGCATGCGTCATGTTCGTGAACGGGCGCCTTCAGTCGGGATTGGTCATCTCTTAGATGCCACGGCTTATTTTCTTTTTTAATATTTGCAACTAATATTTTTGTAACAATATAATTTAAATGAATGTCCATGGAGTTTTTTGCCCGTTCTTCTCCATAGATATTTTACCTACTAAGCTTTGGAATGGGCAACTAGCTTCATTTTTCTGACTGACTGACCCCTTGACAATTCAAAAGTGCCTGTAAATGGTTTAATTGAAATAAATGCTTAGAGTTTTATAATTAGGCGAAATACACCCAACAATATTTATTTATTAATACGATAAAATATATACCTACACTGAATACACTTCTTATACTAAATGAACTGATAAACGATTAAAATAAAAATATAATATTGTAACGTAATTAAACAATTGATTATATTTACACAATGTCTAAGCGAACAGACTTAAATTAATAACAATAATATATTATGTACATGTATACATATAAAAAAAACTATTACATAACAAACTAAAATATGGCGGCGGAATATTCCTCCGCTTCGCTGTAAACTGGTACAGTAGTCGAATGTGTCGTATTCCTGGGCAAAAAAATCCTTATCTCCTTCAAACCTCACTTGTACTGGGTTCTATGGCACTAGACATAGCTGGATAAAAACAAAAACCTTTACCTGGGTTTCTTTCTTACTAAGTAGCCTTTGAAAAGAGCTAATCAAAAGAGTTTTTAAACCTGACCCAAATTCTGCTTAGTAATAACATAAGACCACTTCCTAAACCTGTTCAACCGTTCAACTCACCTATTTCAACCGTTCAACTCACCTATTTCGCTGAATCTTTGAAGGCTGTTTCCGCGTTCAAATGTTCAGTAGTGGGAGGCTTTTCACTCTATTTCTCAACTTCCTCACTTTGCCAACATAAAATTAGTTTAGCGTGTTTCCTGCCCGCCAGGTCGCGAAGGGTTGTGGGGCTCACTGATGCGTCTTTAATCTGGTTTACTTCACCAACTTTTCATTGAGTTATTTCTTTGTGAAAAACAACGACATGTGGAATGTTTTTTGTTGTTCTTTTCTGCCTTAGTTTTAGAAGAGTTACATTATCACGCTCAGTCTCCCTTGTGCTGTGCGTTATGACTGATTGGTCTGATTCTGACAGTGATAACTAAGTATTAGTTTTCATCGGGTGTACTTAAACAATAATAGATTGTTATGCAGGTCATACTTAGAGGTTTATTTGTTACCTTTATCGAAAAAGACAAATTAAGTGAAGCCGCATACCGGCGCCATACGCTACACGCATCCTACGTATAGCTTGATCAACCTACAATGTTCCCACTGCTGGGGCACAGGCTTCCTCTCGGTGACAAGGAGTGGGCCGTAATCCACCACGCGAGCCCAGTGCGGGTTGATAATTGTCACATGTCGTCGAATTTTTGGTTCTAGGATATACCGGTTTTCTCACGATGTTTTCCTTCACCGTTTTGAGAGCAGTAGTGATGAAAATAACTTACACAAAGTAAAATGCCTGACTGGGTTCGTACCTAGGACCTCCAACTCGTAAGTCGTGGCCATTACAACTGGGCCACCACTGCTCTCCTACATTTAAGTCACCACAATTACTGCGCTACATTTTAGCTCGGAGCTAATGTATCGTGTACACGCACATTGGACGCACAGTTGTGACGCAGATTCCAAAATGCCGACATCATCGTCCGACGATACAGATTTCTTGATGTGACAATTAATGAGAAAAAGTTGACGAAGACGTTGTTGGGTTCACCCGTTTAATCAAGATACTACAATTTATGGTAATTTCAAAATTATGCAAGATGTTCATTTATATCAATCGAATGTCTCAACACACATACAAATTATTATTAAGTGCATTCGGGCTGACGAGCGTTTAGTCATCATTTTATGTTATGTCTGGTCCTATGTACTTTCTATATTTAATAAATTACATATTGATTTTCATATTGAGGAACCTCGGAAGTTATTGCGCAGGAGAGTCAATAACATTATATACATTTTCAGAATGATGAATCACGGATGCTCGTTGCAAAAGACGGTTATATATGATAGAACTTGAGAAAAATTTGTATATACAAAACTTACTGTAAATTTGAATTTGACGAACCCCTATCTGATGATCTACGTGGGAGCTGCCGGTACTTAATATTTTCTATTAGGTCCAGTACACCTCTTTGAAAGCTCAATTGTTGTTGCAGGGACATGGATTTCATATGCGGTACTAAACTAAAAAGAAACATTTCGCATGGATCTTTTTGTTGTGTCTGAGGTTGATGTTTGTTTTCTAGTTTCTTTTTTTTTTAAATAAAATAATCAATAGCACATTTGTCTACCTCGCTCATATGTTTCCGAGATTTTGATGGTTGAGGAGTCTGTATTAGAAAACTTGAAGAGTGTGGACTGGATACAGATAAACTAGTTGTAAACGCTTCATGTCTCAGTGAATCTTCATCGACGGATACCAAATCGGGTATGTTTCCTCTACCTGTGATTCATGTTCAAAATCCACTATGTGTCGTTCATCTTCTTGTGTTATTGGTGTATTACCCTCTTGAAGTCGATTCTTTGTAAAAGGTTTTAGAAATAACAAGTATGGTCGGGGAATACAGGCGTGTTGTTATGTTATGTGTTATGTGTTATGTGTGGTGCCAAATAGTACTCCGTTTTAGACCCACCAGCTGACCCTTTTGTATTATATTTTGTGTGCAGAGACCGGATGTAGGCTGAACGTATCGATTTCCATTTTGACCTACAATCGTCACCTGCAAAAAACAAACGTTAACAATTACAATTAAACAATTTGTTTCACGTACTTGGGTACTGGATTGTCATTTCGAGCAATGATTGCAGTATCTAAGGGGGATGCGCTAAGGTAGTCCGCTAAATTCAAACTTACTTACGTTTTTTGCAGTTTGCAGGTCAATGTCAGGTTGTATGTTCATTAACATATGATTTGCGACCGTAATAAATATGGCTTTATAGAATTATAATCATTAGAATCAGCAATATAAATCCTTAAGTTAAAATCTACCTCAAATGTCATAATTTCATGAAAATCATTCAATATTAGGGTTATGAACTTAGTGAGATGTATTGATGATTTTTATGATTATAATTCTATAAATACATGTTTGTTATGGCTGCGAATCATATTTAGATTGATATAAAACCTGATACTGAGCTGCAAATTGCAAAAACGTAAGTAAATTTCAATTTCGCGGGCTACCTGACGCTTTCGCTTTAAAAGAGTCACGAAATAAGTGTTGGAAAAATTATCGCCGAAAGTTTGTGACGTCGTATGGAATGTTTTAAAACCAATCTACATGAAAATGCCTACAACACATGACTGGCTATATATTTCCCAAGGATTTCCAAAGGTACAATTTACCTAACTGCATTGTAGCTATAGACGGCAACATATAAGAATGGAGAAACCAATGAGCTCCGGATCTGACTTTAATTATAAAGAGTTATTCTATTCACCTTTTGGCATGTGCTGATGCAAGTGGACTATTTACGAGTATCGATGTGGGTTATTTATGGTAGGAATGTTTAAATTCGTGATTAGGCTAAGCACCATATTATAACGATATTTTGATTATACCTGAGCCACGGCTCTTGCCAGGTGAAGAAGAATTTGGACGGTCATTTCCTTATTATTTTGCCGCTGACGAAGAGTTTCCCCTATCAACTGGTATAATACGACCGTACACTAGTACATTTTTAAATAAATAATAATCGCCAGATATTTAATTATCGGTTATCCCGTAGACGAAAGATGTAGAGTGCGCCTTCGGTATGCTTGTATCTAAATTTTGAGTTTTTGAAACCTTAATTTCATGTTCAGTAGAGAAAGCTGTTAAAATTGTTAAAGCTGCTTGTGTTCTATAAAACTTCATAAAACAAACATGATATATATATTTTGTAGTGTTTGTTTTTTTGTTGTTGTTAAGTATGTATTTTATAGTGTACAATAAAGAATATATAAATAATAATAGCTACCTAATATAATTTTAAGTTCAACTGATCCTGAACATGCATCTACCACCAATACCACCGGTAATATAAATCATGGAAGACCAAATAACGATGCTACAGAATTTCGGGAGTATTTGTCAAAAAACTACGGATTGATGCTATGACAAAATATTTACACAGTATAGAACAGGTACAGATAATCAAAGGTACAATGCAATTTAACTAACAATAGGGATGACTTTCGCCATATTGTGACTTTCTAGCAAAATAGCACCTCGTTTACTAACTTTTTGAGCAAACTCAGTGACATAATTGTAACAAAAACATTACGAAAGTAGTAACTTAAACGGATAACAGCAAATATTCTATGCAAGCTGTATATTTCGAGTTTCACTTGACAGATCAAGGTCATTGACGTTCCTATTCTTAATTGGATCGCATTGTTCAGACATTGATAGCCTACTTACTCCTTTCATTGAATTTCCCGCCGATCTTGGTCCAGATAATTTCTGTAATCCCCGATCTTGGTCCAGATAATTTCTGTAATCCGTCTGTTGCTATATTCAGCGAGTCCATGGTTGTATAATTGAGGATTTTTTTCAATCTCTGCAATAAACTCAACGTAAAATTCAATGTTGTCTTTCATTTTTGCAAATCACCGCGCCACAAAATACAAACGTGTTCGTTCTTGAATTATTCGTATAGCGCGGCAAACGGCGCGCCACAGACTGCAGCCGCTACAACTGTGTCCTTGTGCGCGTGCTGGCGCGCCGATACATAGGTACGGATTTATTTCCAATGAAATGAATTTCTAAGCTCAAATACTGTGACTCTTTATTTTGTTATGAAGCCTGTTTTAATATTCAGAGGGAGGATTGGCAATGTCCTCGGGGGCTGATATTGACTTCGTAAGAACTTTGTGAAAGAAAACATTTTGTGTCTTCTTTCTTTCCAAATTCACGTTATTTATTTACATAAGTACGTTATACTTTTCTGTTTGTTGTAGGTAATGTTTCATCTAGTTACGTCATATAGGTAAAATAGGTAAAGTACGTATTATGGTTTGCCACGTTACTTAGGGTAACATTAGTGAGCATGCCTTCCTTCCGCACAAACTATTTCCTCAAAGATCTTGTGGGAATCATGTTGTAATAATCAATACTCTATATACCTACCTATTTGGAAGGTGCAGATGCCGGTTAAATTACTTAATAATTAATTCCTCCTAAGTTTAGATAATACAGACATAATATATGAACACATAGCACATACGTGATCAAATTCGTGAAAACTCGCTAACAATGAAGTTAAATTACGATCCTAAAGTTCCCAGTGTAAGTCGACAACGGATGGAAGAGCTCCCTGCCGTCCGCCGCCGTCGCCATCGCAGCGAACACTCCTATTGAATGATTTCCTTTCGAAGCGGACGCGTTACAATGTAAAATAAATTGAACCGACACAAAGGCTAAACGGGGTTAAACGTGCACGTATTTAAAAGTTATTTTTTCATATCATTTTAGGTCGGACCGTGATTCTGATGAGCTTACTCGGTAATTAGGTCGACGACCTATAATCCTGTTATTCCGGGTCGTAGGCTATGTTAAGTAGGTTTCCACAAAACGTAGGCTTACCATTTTTGTACTAAGCCGAGTTTAGCAAACCGCGTGGGTTGAGCACACCCCGTCTTCTTCATTCTAAAGCCACCCTAGAGACAATGTAACGATTTAACAATGAAGCCCGGGACCTCCGCGTACAACTGGGCTCGAGCTCGATGCCGCCCAACTTACTATCGGCCTTAAATGTTAAAATTACAAGATCCATGATTAGTAAGTCGTGTAGTATCTGATTCAGTGGCATGGGTGTGGCGGAGAGGGAGCACTAGCAGGGGCGGGGGGAGGCAAGAGACGGAGGGGCACGTGGAACGGACGAGGGGCGCGGGAGGGGGAGTGCGGCGGCGGCGACGGTGCTCCTTATTTTATTATCGCCTTCCTTCTTACCCCGTGCCTCCCGCCCCCCGGGAGGCCAGCACCGCGCATGCGCCCAGCCCGCGCCCGGCAACTGTAAGCAGGCATTACAGTAAATACTCCATCTACGTTTTTCTGAGTCATGTTCAGCATTATTAACTATTCATTCTGTAACAGAGCTAATGTATTCATTTTATCGCGATGACTCTGTTTGGTAGATCATCATCATAATTCACTTGGATGGAAATAAAGTGGTTGTTGTTAAAAGAAATGTGATCCTGAGAAAGTTTGGGATAACTCGATCAGTTTCAGCGCCCCTAAGCTCAGTGAGTTGAGTGTTGGGTTACCAAACGTATTGTGTTCACGTCCCGGGTTTTGTTTCACCCTAATTCGATTTAGACGATTTCTTTCTGTCTCATGCATTTTTCATACCTACTGTCCTGAATGAAAATTGAAGAAAATCCTCCTAAAAAAATAAAAATAATCCTGTAGACGACGTTACATCGTGCTGTTGTCCATTTCTTCACTCCATTTTTTTCCAAGTTGACACTGCGAAGTTGTCGGAAGGATGATAGCAGATATGTCTATCAATCAATTTATTTAACAGATTTGAATGTCTAGAGCACACAGACTACGAGGATTAATTGAGTAGGTAGTTTGTTAGTTTATCGTCAATATTAGCACCCGATAGCGGTCAGACGATAACGAGTTTATTTATAGCGGCGACATAAAGCGCACCGCCACGCCATGACACGGACAAAACTTACGTCCGCCCTGAACGTTACGTAACCACCTCTAATTCGTGCAAACTATTATTTTATTAGACAAAACGTTTTGCATTAAGTTAATCAAGTTAGTTAGATAAGTGTTTAACCGTGTGCTTAAAACTACATGCATGTGATGGCACGCAACTTAGTCTAGGTATGGCACCCAGCGACGCCTCTTGTATTGCAAGTTACATGTAGGTGGCAATGACTATTTATTATCATGTAGGCAGTGTGGTAAACCCTCAAAAACATAAAAAATGCTAGTCGTCTTTTTAGTGTTCCCTACCCAAAGGGTGCCAACGGGACCGTTTTACTAAGCCTCCGCTGTCCATCCGTCCGTCCGCCCTCCAAACAGCCAAGCAGCGGTGCTGTACCCTTAGAGAATAGCACTGCAGATCATGATTAGGTCTAATATGTCTATAAAATATCTTAACTTTGATTTGGCCAAGATAAACCTTGCTAGAGTGTATTTATAAATTCAATTCGTCCTAGAATTCAAAATAGTTTTTCAAATACGGTCTTAAGTATGTCCATGATAAATGCTACTTTAATACTTTCTAAACACAGAATTTTTAAAGAAATTGTTAATACTTAATTGAATTATGAGGAATTGCTTAAATCTACATGAAGCCAAATCACTTGATTCGTTCCTAACTCTGACTTACTAAAACCATAATTTGTCTTTACTCGTACCTACTTAATTCAAATAATATGGATTTAACGCCATTTTGAGCTATGTTAAATATGAACGTATTAGTTAGATATTAATTTTGTTTTTCGTGATTATAGCCTCCTTTTTCGATTTAACACAAGTTTACAACGTATCACGAAACATAACACACATGAATGTTGAATATTAAATTAAGATTTGGGTTTTGTTGTTTAAATATAGCAAGTTTTTTTCAAATAATATTGACTTAATTACTTGTTAGTTTGTGAAGCCTCTCAGTTTTTATAAAAATGTCTGTTCATTTAACACGATAAACTATTGACCGTCTGAATCTAATCTGTAAGATAAGACAATACAAACAACACTTTACAAATTAGGTATTCATTATTAGAGAAACACTTTATTTTTTATCTGTTTTAGAATACTAAGTTAAAAAATCATAGATACCACCATAATTATCTAAAGTATATCTGTGATTAGCATGTGAAGTTAGTTGTTTGAAGTGAGTTTTGATAAGTGTTGTTTAATTCTCTGCGGTAATTTTAGAAACTCTTAACTTGGTATTGCATATATGTTACATACCAATATTATGTCGTTAGTATAACGTCAAGATATCACTCTTAGATCGCACTGAATAAGTAAACCTGTGCCCACTCTCTTGGTGGATATCCTCAAGATATCTTGTGGGAAGATATGGTTTTAACCAAGAAAATGGCCAATAATTATTGTCTTGAAGACATCGACAATACCTTTTTAAGACATGACTGTGCTGCCCGCCTGTCTGTCAGCGGGCTGCATCTCATGAACGTAATAGGTAGACAGTTGAAATTGTCACAGTGTGTATTTCTATTTTTTCTTGGAGTAACTATAGACAGTAAATTATTTTAGAAAGCATATACAGAAGCCTTAACCAAAAAAATAATAGTAATTCCACATATGCACTGTACATATTAGCCCCGATGTTAATTGTTGATGCCCTGCTAACTGCTTATGATGGTTCAGTGTCCTCTAACTTAAGATACGGAGTAATTTTTTGGGACAATTCAACAAATTGTATAGCCTTGTATAGAAGTGCATGGAGCACAATAGGACATGACGCTAATCTCGAGGTCCAATGTGTAGAGGGCATAATATACCTACGAAGTCAGCTACTAGTGCCACTTTTACCTTCAGTGACCATTATTGAAACTATTAATTTCCCCCATCGTTGAACCGTCATATATCGTTTACTG
The DNA here is from genome assembly GCA_916610205.1 of Griposia aprilina. Classification (NCBI taxonomy): domain Eukaryota; kingdom Metazoa; phylum Arthropoda; class Insecta; order Lepidoptera; family Noctuidae; genus Griposia; species Griposia aprilina. Next base: position 23,311,092 of record OU744296.1, read on the forward strand.
CATACGTGGTTTACTACATAGTAAACTCTTTGGTTTACTGGTCTTTTAATACGGAGCCACCAGCTCTTTCTCTCTCTCTAACCAACGTATTTCTGGCGAAACCCAATATTAAAAAAGTATGATTGTACGAATGTACGAATGTAGGTACGCGAAGTCTAAGTACGACATCCAGATTACATGGAGACCTGCTATTCTTCTTATTCCAGTTTTTAGTAACATTTCTTCTTTCGCCGTTTTTTCGAGTTTTTTAACTCGCACTGGTAACTTTTCCAAAACTTTACCACAATTGCAATACAGTTCAAGACTACATATTACTTGTCAAAATGAACTGTTTCAATGAATGTTATAAGTAGATAATGGACGTAGACAAATTATACAATAGACTGTGTATTGATTTGTTATCACGACTTATTTGCTTATTACAAGTTTAATGCCTTCCGTTTTCAGGAAAACGATGAATTAATTCCATTAGAAAATCTTAGTCAAAGTCAAAGTCAAATCATTTATTTCAAATAGGCACATAAAAGGCACTTTTGAACATCAAAATTTACAAAAAAGTAGAATTGATTCTAGTTGCCCCTTCCAAAAAAAAAGGTAGTTTCGTATGGAGAAGAATGGGCAAGAAACTCCACATTTTAGAGACCATTATGTTGGTCATATCGAACCCACACCTATTCCCCCTATTTTTAGATAAAGTTATCCGAAACAGACGCGACTATAGCAAACTTTGCATTCCTAGATCCAGGACAGCTCTACTGCGGACAAGTATATTCTGTATGGCACCATTCTTTATAATACGTTGCCAAAATATTGGAGGGAATATACAAAATAAAAACTAATAAGTAGGTTAACAAGCCGTCTGTTAGAGAAAGCCTATTACAGTACTAACAAATTTCTGACTGATACATTTATTATTCTGATTTGTGTGAAATATCTAGATTTTGTTCCTATTTACTTTGACATTTTCTACGAGTATATTGTGTTGATGACACTATGATGTAGTATATTTTAATTTTTAAGTTCTAATTTGTGATGTTAATTGCTTTCAATAATGGATAAATTTGTAATTATTTTATGTTTACCTATTTATAATTCTACGCCGTTGAGGCAAAAAATTGACTGTGATTTAATTTAATGTAACATCTTGCATGCTGCGCATGTTATGCATCTTGCATGTGCCTATACTTACTTATGTTTTGGACAAATAAATTATCTTATCTTATCTTATTGCTGCTATAACACAAATAGTAAACATAAAATAAAGTAAAAAATTAAAGGGGTTCCCCATACAAGAAAGGTGTTGTTTTTTAAATATGTAGTGTTAAATATTGTACGGAACCCTTCGTGTGCGAGTCCGACTCGCACTTGGCCGGTTTTTATTTGCTTTTTTAGACCTTAGATTTGTTCCTGTATATTTCTTCCATCATAAATTTGGCTCATTCAAATACATGTATTATTTTATCCTGATTTATCTACTTATGAAAATCTTAAATTCATTCACTGTCAGACAGCGCACAACCTAACCGCTAGGTCTAGAAACATGTCATTTTTCACAAGTCAAATCAAATCAAAATATTTTATTTCATATAAAACTACATGGGCACTTATGAAACGTCAGAAGCTAGGTGCACGGTTCCAATTGGTTGTTTCCTATGGACAAGAGCCGGCACGAAACTCCACGGTTACTCTTTTCTAAATAAGGGGCTTTTACAATGTTTCAAATTACAGTGTTGATAGATATGGGAGGACAGTGAAGGCCTATCAACAAGTAACAAGTACTCAACAAAATATAAAAAGGTCTACAAATCTACCGTCTACAAGTTAGGTCTACGGGTTCTATAAGTACCTAAAGCGAGTACTAAGGAAGGATTTTTGACGATCCTAAACGGGTTAATTTGGGGATGAGTTTGTAAGGAAGTCAATCATTTTTGCCAATGGGAAATACAATTGGCGCACACGGCTTGTATAACTGTAGGCCTAGCCAAGTTACAAACGTTTCGTATCGAATGTCTTTCTACAATCATTAACGCTTTGGCGTAAGCAATTTTAGAAAACGATAAGTTGGTAGCCAAGTTAGCGCGACTGACTCGATCGTTTGTTCTACAATGTCATTAGAAAAAACCTATACTTTAGTCTATGGTGAGCGTTCCTACAAACGTCAAACTAACCTTTGTTATTTACAAGTCTATCATACTCGGCCACTTGAAAGTTTGAAACATAAACAATGACGTGATACGCGTCATGAACTAATGTCGCCACTTTCGAAACAAACAGAACAATTGTGTTTGACCCTTTACTTAATCAATATACTTTTATTATGGATATCACTGTATTTTTTTACATTTTTTTTTCATATTTGTACTGAGAAGGCACAGTCATTATATTAATGTCCTAAAATTTATCTCTAACTCCCTTAGAGATAAATTTTAGGACATTAATATAATGGACTGGGACTTAATTTATTAATTGAACGAATTGCCCTTTTTTGTAAAACAAAAATAGTCTGAATATCGGTGGCATTTCCCCTCAACAGAATACCGTACGGCAACATATTTAAAGTGTGCATTTTAAATGCTAAATGGTAAATAAAGTCCAAAATAATGGTAAATAAACATTTAATTATCGTTAACTCTTGGGTCTCGGCGATCGCTTAGCTATCGTTCAAAAACTTCGATATCGTTTCGTTAGCGCTTGTCAAAACTGTAACTTGGCTACCATATGTATGGGATGCAGCGATCAACGTTGTAGAAACGATCACATTTCATTCTAACATTTTGAACGATCAGATAAGTTGTAAACTTGGCTACGAATTTTCTATTCGTTTGTGACCACGTGACTTAACGTTGACATGATGTCATTCCTATACATTTGATTAGTTTTCTATTAGCGTTGTCGATTGTAGATTGTTAACTTGGCTAAGCCTGCTGAATACTTACCTACTGAAAACAAATATTTTAATAACTTATTCTACCCGTTACTAGTATACTATGTAAAACCATTCTAGAACAAAAAAAGAAAAATAAAATACTATCGGTATAAAGTTTACAACCACTATTACATACCTACCACTAATTGTGAAAGCGTAGTGACAATGTATGTATTTATAGAAACAACCTCTTAGACTATTTTACTAAAGGCAACTCACCCGTTCATTGTAAACAGTAAATACAATATAATAAATTAGCATGAATTATTTCTAATTAGTGCTTCTCGATGAATGTTGGACATCCTTCTTCACTCACAGGTGAAAGCAAATAAAAATATTCTATTCTATTTACTTAGAAAATATTATTTTTATTTACAATAGAATAAAATATTTTTATTGGCTCCAAAACATGGCACATTTAGTACCAATTTTACCAATAAAACTGAACGCGACCAGCACATCATCATTGCGTGCAAGAGGTCCGTGTCAATAATCCACAATAATACACTCTCAGTTCCTGAACGCGGTTTAGATATGCTGATCGCGTTCAGTGTTGAAATTCGTCCTAAAGGGGAAACGTAGCAGCATCTCTTTTCTCCTTCTAACAAAAAACTGCATCAATCCTGAAAGGTTGAAGATTAACGCATGACGATTTTCTTTTTTCGACCATTTAAGATAAGATAAGATAAGATAAGATAATTTTATTTGCTTAAAACATGGTATACATAGGTGTTATTATAGAAAGTGAGATCATACGTGTTTTGCTTAAAATTAAAGCATGCAATCACTATTGTCACTATTAAAACTAACTTAACTTATTATTAATCACTATTATTATTAATTATCGCAGTAATTACTGGAAAATGGGGATTAAGCAATACTCGGGCATTCTCAATATTCTCTTCCAGACGACAATAGGGTGATAAAGAGATATCTATCAGCCCGGGTTCAGCAGATCCTTTACAGTTTACCCCCTGATAATCGATAACGATAAGGCCTCGCACAAAAAGCTTAAAAAGAAAATTCTCAAACAAACCTACCGAACACATAAAAAAGCTGCGATATTTGTCGTATTTTACCGGCGAATTCCGCTCGATAGCCTACAGGAAAAGGGTCGAGTTTTGCAGATACGCCAGTGTTCGGAGCTAATAGTGACTCTGTTACACGACACTGGCAAGGTTGGCGCGAGAATGAAATTGTTCGTTTGTGTTACTGGCGGATAAGGGCGAGAATGTCTGTGGCTGTAATAGTCTGTGGCTGTGGCAAGAGTGTGTGTATGGCATGTGTACCTATGTGTTTGTTGTAATAATGTCTTCTTGCTTATAAGCTGTGACGGGGTCAGTATGTATTGCTAACGATGCGGTCATTTTGAAAACTGAGGGTGGAGTTGAAATTGAGTGGTATTCCAAGAAAGATCCTGAGTACAGGCCTCGTAATTAACAAGCCACGTGTTTAAAATTTTATGCGTGACCTTTATTCAAGAAGTTATTTATTAGTTGGGAAATTAGACTGAATATAATTACCTAACTTGATTACAAATTCAATCAATTCAAAATTGTCTTGTTCGACTACAAATTTAGGAGGGAATGCAAGTTTTTTTTACGACCAATTATAACGAAAGTTTCTATCGGTTGCCTAAATAAAGCCTCACGTCGGACTTTAGATGAGATATTAATCATGGTTACAAGTAGCTCAATCTCACTTAAAATTTCGATACTTTCCGTGTTATTTTAGTGTATGAGTAATCTCGTTTGACACATTATCTACGAGTATATGTATTAGGTACATATAGTAAAATCTTAGCGTAGCCAAAACTGTACATTGAATAAACGGCCTGGGAACGATTCTAATGTTGAAAATATAGTTTTAAGAATTTTTGTCTGTTTGTCTGAATGCCTGCATCACGCAAATACTACCGGATAGATTTTGTCCAAATTTTGCATGGATGTTCTCTATAAGTCTGGTCAGTCTGTAGGCTATAAATTATTATGCCATTTGCTATGGGGGATGAGCAATATTGCAATTTATTCGTATTCTTCTATAGTTTATCACAAATTATAAAAACACGAGCCAAAAGGTTAGAATATTGTATATAGTTTTAAATGATTATCATCAGGCTATACCTTCATTGAGCAGTCAATCATGACATATACAGGGTGGATTTTTGAGATGGGGCAATATGTGCAGGTACCTTAACCGTTGTCACTAGAAGAAATCGGACTTAGGAGACTGTCCTTAGCTTTTTGAAACATTTTGATCTGCATTCACAGATTATGAATAAATTGTAGGTAGAGTCAGCAAGAAAATAGGCTATTTTTATAAAAAACTTTTTTTGATGCCAATCGATCTTGTTTCTTAATAAAAAAAACACTAGTGGACCAACTGAGGTCTGAGTACTAGAAAAGTCAGAAATTGCAAAAAACATGTCACGCATTTTGTAAGAAATGAGACAGATGAGAGAGAACAATATACCAGTGCATGACAACTGTAGAATTATTCCATTACTTCACTGGGCTGAATAGGGAACGAATATAGCAGATAGTTACATATTTAACCTTTTAAATGATTATCATCCCGCTATACATTTAAGGAGCTAAGCTGTCGATCATGACATAATAGAAGAACGGCTGTTTTAGTCAACTTTCAACAATGCAAATAGCTTAATGGTTCGACGACTGCTTTGCAAACCTAAGTTCGATTCCCAACAATTGAATATTTTTGTGCTTCTTAGTTTTAAATTTTGTTATATATACTATGATAGTTCGTAGAACGTAAATAGAAATTCATAATGTTTAGGCCTGGCCTGTAATTTTTGGTTATAATAAAAATAAATATCTAGGTATGGTTAGGTGACTTAATGAGAACTCCCTTGTGGTTACAATCTAATTTAAATTATTATAGTGATAGATGTTCGTTAGGAATAATCTGTAAGAATGCAACATTCAGTGTATCAGGGTTGTGCCATTAGGTAATAATAGGCAGGAACGCAGGCTTTCATTAATTCACTAAAAACGAAAATCTTCGCAAGCAATTGGAAATTGCTACTGAAGGCTGCAGGTGTCGACCTCACGACGATCTGCTTCTCACACAGACAAGTGAATGTCACTTGTTGCCGCGTCACCATTCCTTACTACCCTTATATTTTCGCTGCTGTGACCAAAACTACAAACGCAGTATACAGGGAAGTTTTATAAAAATGTGGCTGTTATTTTAGTATATTGTGGTGTCTTATAACTTCCAGGCGAAAGAAGTCGCGGGCCGATCGTTCTAACTAAAGGCAGCTCTAAACTTAGCCCGTTTATATTTATGAACTGTCCATGTTGACAGGCGGGGAAAATCGGAACTAAAATAAATGTAGGTAGGTACTGAATTTGACGTCTCGGTGTTTGTTAGGTTTTTAACAACCAGCGCAGCGCTACCATAAGCGCTCGTGTAGACGGCACCGCCGCCGCCGCGCCGCTGCCGCACCGTCGCTGCACCTCTGCGCTGTGTTAGAGACGCGTCCGCGCCGCCTCCGCGTCGTCGCCGCGGCCCGCGCCTCCCCGCTGATCACCAGTATTTTAACTTTGTTATTTCATTACCGGCCACTTACGAACGTGCACGTGCTTACAAAAATTTGATTTTTGTGGGTAGCAATCTATTTTAACAACAGTATATTGGTATGGTGAAATCAAGGGGTGACGGCGCGGTGGCGACGCGAAGGCGGCGCGGACGCGTCTCGTATACACAGCGCAGAGGTGCGGCGGCGGTGCGGGGTCGGCGCGGTGGCGGCATCGTGTACACGAGCGCTAAGGGGTCAAGCTTAATTGGTACTTGTTACTGAACATTTCAGAGGCTTCATGTCCTCAAACTAGACTCACACATGCAAATTGTACAATATGTACAGTAGGTACCTACTTATATCGTTTCATGCCCTTACATTATTTCGCTCTTTGTTTTGAAGGAGGCAGTTAAATTGCCTTGCTTGCTAATCTATTTAGTTAACGTTAAAAGCGAACGTTGTACTTGGGTTATTTTCATAGTAGGTAATGGTATAGAAAACAACATATATTCTAACACTAGCTTTTGCCGACGGCTTCGCCCGCGTGTGTGTCGGAAATTATCCCACGGGAACGTACTACCGAGATAAAAAGTATCTCATGTGCTAATCCAGTTTATAAACGATCTGTGTGCCTTTCATTTAAATCCGTGCAGCCGTTTTTGAGTAACAAACTTCAAAAACATACAAACTTTCACAATTTTTATATTCAAAATCAAAATATTTTATTTCACGTAAACCTACTTGGGCACTTATGAAACGTCAGAAGCTAAGTGCACGGTTCCAATTGGTTGTTTCCTATGGAGAAGAGCCGACAAGAAACTCCACGGTTACTCTTTTATTTAGAAATAATTTGCTTTTACAATGTTTTTTTAACAGACTTTCAAAAAGGAGGAGGTTATTATGTTCGGCAGTTTGTATGTATTTTTATTTTTTTATTTATGCTCACCGATTTCTCCCTCAATTGTGGACCGATTTTGAAAATTCTTTTTTTGTTTGAAAGGGTATGCTCTCGAGGTAGTCCCATTGTCACCAAGTCAGAATCTGATGAGGGGATCTCATGGAAATCGAGGGAAATCTTCAAATTTTATAGGCACACCTATAGCGATTTGGGTATTTTTTATAGTAACTCGTGCATTTGCTCTCGGAAAGCACCATTCGGTGAAGTGGAACTGATGATGAAGACCAGAGGTGGCCACCGGAACTACTCAATAATAAGCATTTCACGGGTTGCGATTCGATTACTTTAATTTGTTTGCTAAGCAATTTATGCTCGTTACAATGCTTATGGTGTAATGGAGCTGATGGTGGCTTCACCAACAGCTCCAGTGCTTCTGGTTTTTACCTGGAGAACTCCTCAACAGTTAACGTCCCTGCATCGGGAAAAGCAATATTTTGTAAAAGGTGATGTTGACATTAGTCTATTCTAACAGATAAATTAATAATTGACTCACTAAAAAGTGAAAAATAAAAAACTTTTTTACAAATAAAACACTATAAAGTGAAAAATTACTTTAATTTCGGAAGTCGGTGGCAAAAAACTAAAATACTGACACAAAGACACCGACTTCTAAAATTAAAGTTGATTTTCACTTTGTAGTGTTTTTTTTTGGAAGTAGGTTGTTATTTTTTCAAATTATTGTGTTTATAGGTATGGGAGGACAGTGTAGGCCTGTCAACAAGTACCAGGTACTTAACAAAATAGAAAATGTTCTACAAATCTACAGTTTACAAATTAGGTCTACAACGTTCTCACATTCACAAAATATAAAAGTATATATTTGTCTGCGTGTGGTCATGCAAGCTCGTCTTCCATGTAACTCTGCCACGCTGCCAGAGTTGCGGTAACGTGTCTAAAGTCGACGTATAACACTCTACGTAGTGCCCAGAGCGATTGCCACAGCACGTTGCCGAGAAACAGCTTCTAACATTCCGACGGCTCTGATCAATTCTTCTCGGCTCAAATGATGTCTTCTCTCCATAATAATGTTCTTTTATACTGATTCCACACAGAAGTATGGCAGAAATGTTACTGATTTGGCCTCAAACCCGTTGAAGAAATATATAGGAATACGACTTGATAGACGATTTTCATCTTTTGACCGAAAATCAAAAACTATTCCCGTTTCAAATGACGAAATTTACAAGTATCCATAGGAGTTACAAAAAATGTAAACAAAAAACCTGATTTTAGTAACTAGCAATGACGTGGTTGATCCCTAGACATGTTTTGATGTGAGCATATGAAGGCTTTATAACAATCAGGTGCAAAAAGACACTTAACGAAGCCGAGAGTCACTTGTAATCCCTATCATTGTATTTTTTTTTTTGTACTGGACCATATCTGGGCACCTTCTGGTTACGGAGATACTGAAGGTCAAAATTCCAACTTTCACCGATGTTTTTTTTACAAAAATAAGTTTTATCACAACCTTAAATACCTCCATGGCCAGTTACAAAAAGTATAATTAAGAAACCTGTTTTTTAGTAACTAGCAATAACCTGCTTGATTCCTAGACACTTTTTATGAGTGTATTATATTATATACATAAATGTAGTCGGATAGTAAGATCTAAGAGCGTTTTAATAGTGTCAAAGCAAATTGATATAATTTCTTTGATCTATGGTTGTCAAACAAATAACCACACGTATCACTAATTCTATTTACTTTCATGCGCGTGACCTTTTCAAAGGAAATTACATAAGGTCACAGTGACATCTGTCATCCAAGTGTCCATTTTCTAAATTAATGAAAAATAGACAAACATGTCAGTGTCACCACATTGACGTAATTAATTAATCCATACAATCAAGAAAATGTTTCGGCTCTACTACCTACATAATTGGAAAACCCATATTATTGCCGCCTGTGTCTGCAGCTCTGCCGAAACCCTTGCAAAAGGGTTTCGCTAGCGTCACCGCGAGTGCCCCTGGCTCTCCAATTATAAAGCCTATGCCAGAAAGGGCCCGAATAGGGCTGACAATGATGAGGGTTTTGTGACGGTGGAAAGGAGGAAGCGCCGATCTCATTCGAACGGGAACCGCTGCTGCAAAGGTCCTACAGGGCCCGAAGTGAGCCTGCGTGCCGCTATGACGAACACACCGGTGTACAAACCCGCCTGCACTGCACCACTAAGGCGGAGGACATCGTGAAGTACGTGCGCCAGAAGACGAGGCACATGCTGAGGGTGCAGTTACTGGACTCGCGCCGCAACGTCAACTTTAAGGTCTTTGTGGTGCGCGTACCTACCTAATTGTTGTCTGCCCCTCGTCATAGAAGAAGACTTTTGGCCGCTGAACGTGGTGTTCCGTCGCTTCCGCGGACAAGTTCCACAGTGCAGCACATAATCAAGCTGGTGCAAAATAAAGTGCTACTAACATAGTCTTAAGCCTTATTTATTAACACAAGTTTTGTTTATATTAAAGTACCTATTTATGTTTAGGTTAAGGTATTTATCTATGGGCCAGAGTTGCCTGAAAATAAATGGATTTATTATTTATTATTATAGCAATTTAATTGTCCTGTAAGTCAATTTGCACACACGTCTTACTTTTTTCAAATAAAACACATGACTTAATTTCTAAATAAATTGTAACTACCGTATCTAAAGTCTAGGTCTCACATAACCTACATCTTTAACATAACCGGAATATCAAGCAGTAACTTTGGCCCCTACAATAAAGCCAGAATCTGCGTGGCTCTTGGCGTAATAGGCCGGTTGGCGAGCGCCCCTGGCAGCCTCTGTGCGCACATTTGCCAAACAGTTTTTTTCTTAATTGCCAGGCCTTTGTCTGGATGTAGATTTGTTGGCACGGCTCGTGTGCACTCCACGTTTTGTTCTGTACCGACGCGTGCTCTTGTTGCTTACATACTGCTGAGATGTTTCAAACGATTCTGGTGCGATAGGATTTGCAGTGGAATAGCTACGAGTACTTCCTTGATATAGATTGACACCAAAATCTTTATATTAATTAATTTAGTATTGCGATTATACATTTTTAATGCATACCTATCATGGAATCACCCAATCTTCTGTCTCAACCGCAAACAAAGTGACATTCTAATAAGAATGACCCAAAAAATCGATTTGCATACTATATAAATATTCCTCACAAACATAAATAATCAAGTAAGTACTAAAACAATGAAAGATCTAAGTACAAATAATCCTAACTATAATAATAATCCTAACTAATATCATAAATGCGAAAGTAAGTTTGTTTGTTTGTTTGTTACCTTTTCATGCCTAAACCACTGAATCGATCAACCTGAAATTTTATATATACGTTGTCAGGTATACAAAAACGGATATAGGGTACCTTGCATTCCGAAAAAAAAGTACTGTTCCCGAGGAAAACAACAATAACGTTCATATGATAATAGATGGCGCCACGTGTCTTTCGAATCATGATTGAAATTATAACCCGAATTGATTGTCAAAGTCTAAATTAAATTAAATTAACGTGAGCGAAGCCGCGGGATAAAGCTAGTATAAAATATTAATAACATGACATAACCCTCAAGTAGAATTTCGGGTCCCTCTGATCTTGTCCTCAGTGTTACGAGCAAGAGACACCTTGAGCACAATCGATTTAATTAATTCCGGAATTATGTAGTCTGTTTCGCTGTCTTGTTATATGCTAAACGATGCATTGAATGGAGATGTACTTGTGGTGGCGGTCGAGGGTCCGGATTTGAGATGTGACTTTGGCTTCGTAGTATTGATGAGGCATCAATGCATCATGATGGTAATTGGGACCACTTTACTAATTCTCAACTTATATTTGGCGAATAAAATATATAAATTGAAGTTATTTCTCTCCCTAGTTTAAGGGAATGGAACATGAGTAATTTTTAACTGTATAGATTCTGTTCTATGATATAATAATACTATTTATCGCATTATTTTCCTTCTGCAGGTAAAGGCCTCTTCTCATACATTGTTCTATAGGTAAACATAATTCTTTCAGTATGGAAAGTGCAGCACACTTGCTTTAAATGCTAGAATGTTGTTGCCTTTTACACTGATATAATTCTAAATGTACTATTATCTTTGTCCAGAAAGCGTTGGCGTCATAAAAGCATTCAGCATGATTTTACGTTTTAATTCACCCAGAGATGACGTCACTCTAGTCAAACTCCCAGCTAGGAGTTAGCGCATCTCACGAGACATCTCGCGAGCTTCAGCGTGCTCTACAGCCTTATAAAGAGTACAATGACATCTGTAATCAGATCCACTTCCGCATCACACACACACATACACTCACGAGTATGTTCACTAAATCCCTTTCTTGAGTTCCTTTGATACAAACAGATAGGGGTTTCATTAAATTAACTGCTAGCTAAATAATTCGTCCTTCAAAGGAATGCCGCGGCATTTTGATAATGCCTTCTAGGAGAATTTGCGTAACTACCGAGTTGCGTGCCGGAGTGTATTTGAGAAAATTTCGATGTTGCGACGAAGCTCTGCGATGTACAAGTAGGTACATGTATATGATAGATGAATATATTGCGGATATATTGCTGCAGTGAAAGGCACAGGGAAGTGCTGGCATCTACAGGTGTGCTTGATTGGTTCACATTAATTTACAACAAGGTTAAGTAAAGGGGTTTTACGTGAAACAATAAAATTGTAGTTTATATTAATAAGCGTCATGACCTTGACCGAAATGTAGTGTTATTTAGATATTCCAGTAACAAGTTGTTTTTATTTATTTTCGTAATAGTCTAAGATTAGTCAAAATTGATATCAACTCTACTAAACTTACAATAATATGTCGTAGGCGGGGAAGGTACCCACTCCTACACGCTCGATACAAATTTGTACTATAGAAGTTTACAGAAAAAGTTCCTACCAATCTAGCTACTAAAGTGTGGGAGTACCTACTGCCTACAAATACAACGAATTCCAAAACCACAAAGGACAATTCCGTGTAAAATCCGGGAAAACAATTGAATTAGCTTTTCCAGACTGAATTATTTCACGTGCATTTAAATTAGCTGCATTCTATTCCGACGTGATGGCGGCTGAGGTTTGTACACTTTGAACAAATAAGTGCGACCGCACGCCGCGCGACAGTTTATTTAGCGAGCAATTTCACTTTAGCACCAAAACTTATAACGTGCGGACAAAGTGAGTCGCTTTAATTTAAATATTCAGTAAATCAGTTATTGTCGGGAGCGGTTCAATTATAAATATAGTGACGCTCCGCTTTCAGTGAAACTTCCTGCTGGGGAACGGGACAATGTTTTAACGATGTTATGCAATATGTTAAGGCTTATGTACTTTTTGTGATGAGTTATTAGGTGATTTTTATTATCTTTTGGGAAATATAGCTAATCAAATTTCATTTTTGAACTGACAATGGTGCCGATTCTCTTGTCACAAAATTCTCTAAACTAGACTTAAAATCACTAAAATTTTGTTTAGTCCTGTCAAAAGACGATTTCTCATTCTGAAATAGACTAAAGTGACACAACATAACTATATTTTAGTTTGACAGCACTAAGATGGTACTGATTAATTAGTTTAGTGAAAATGGCAATTTTGCTATTCTGAATTTGACGTTTTTAACCTAAAATTTTGGTTGTCTTAACTAAATCTGGCTATTTTTAATCGCGATTAAAAAGGTGTGGAATTAAATTAGTTGTCATGAACTAAGATTCACCACAACACCTCGACTTCAGGGGCAAAAACAGTACTGTATTTTTTATTTTATTTTGCTTATATCTCGAAAACGGTGTGTCCTATCGCAAAAATAATGAAAATTGCGACCCCCTTTATGACACCCTTAAACCCATATAACTCTACATGTGGGTATTTTGTTTTTTAATATTTTTCGTACAAAAAGTGAAAAATTCCGTATAAAACACGCCGAGGCTGCCAACCATGCGCGCCTCCGGCTCTAAAAAAAATTCACGTGGTAGGGCAAACAAGTAGGTACCACGTGGAGTCGCGATTGTCAAATTAAATTTTAGTTGCGGCAAAATGATTTTTAAATGTAGAGATTTTTTATTGCAGAATAGCTCTAAGATTCTCATAGCCAAAAGTAAGGAATTTTAGTGATAGTTTAGTTAGTTTAGTTCGGTGTACAAGAGAATCGGCACCAATGAGTCGCTCAGTTGTAGGTGTTCTAAAAGTTGAAACTAAAAAGCTAAGTGCAATTACATGTACCCTACCCTACCTACCTACCGACCTACCTAAAATAATTGAAATTTACTCAGTTTTCAACAAAAACAATGACTTCTCTATTGATAGCATTAAACCTACAGCGTTGTTTTAGGCAGCTAGGTACGACTATATTAAACTAAGTTTTATTATGTTTGTCGCATTAAAGTCCCTAAACTTTTACGACCAGATAAAACCTAGCTCAGCATCCACAAAAGTTTTTAATAAATTGGCCAAAACAAAAGCGCGCTATTTCATTGTGAGCGGTCGGCGGCGATGCGACGGTTGGTGGCGGCGGTCGGCGGTGGCGGTCGGCGGCGACGGTCAGCGGCAGCGGTCGCCGGTGGCGGCTGGCGGCGACGGTTGGTGGCAGCGGTCGGCGGTGGCGGTCGGCGGCGACGGTCAGCGGCAGCGGTCGCCGGTGGCGGCTGGCGGCGACGGTTGGTGGCGGCGGTCAGCGGCAGCGGTCGCCGGTGGCGGCTGGCGGCGACGGTTGGTGGCGGCGGTCAGCGGCAGCGGTCGCCGGTGGCGGCTGGCGGCGACGGTCAGCGGCAGCGGTCGCCGGTGGCGGCTGGCGGCGACGGTTGGTGGCAGCGGTCGGCGGTGGCGGCTGGCGGCGACGGTTGGTGGCGGCGGTCGGCGGTGGCGGTCGGCGGCGACGGTCAGCGGCAGCGGTCGCCGGTGGCGGCTGGCGGCGACGGTTGGTGGCAGCGGTCGCCGGTGGCGGCTGGCGGCGACGGTTGGTGGCAGCGGTCGGCGGTGGCGGCTGGCGGCGACGGTTGGTGGCGGCGGTCGGCGGTGGCGGTCGGCGGCGACGGTCAGCGGCAGCGGTCGCCGGTGGCGGCTGGCGGCGACGGTTGGTGGCGGCGGTCGGCGGTGGCGGTCGGCGGCGACGGTCAGCGGCAGCGGTCGCCGGTGGCGGCTGGCGGCGACGGTTGGTGGCGGCGGTCGGCGGTGGCGGTCGGCGGCGACGGTCAGCGGCAGCGGTCGCCGGTGGCGGCTGGCGGCGACGGTTGGCGGCGACGGTCAGCGGCAGCGGTCGCCGGTGGCGGCTGGCGGCGACGGTTGGTGGCAGCGGTCGCCGGTGGCGGCTGGCGGCGACGGTTGGTGGCAGCGGTCGGCGGTGGCGGCTGGCGGCGACGGTTGGTGGCGGCGGTCGGCGGTGGCGGTCGGCGGCGACGGTCAGCGGCAGCGGTCGCCGGTGGCGGCTGGCGGCGACGGTTGGTGGCGGCGGTCGGCGGTGGCGGTCGGCGGCGACGGTCAGCGGCAGCGGTCGCCGGTGGCGGCTGGCGGCGACGGTTGGTGGCGGCGGTCGGCGGTGGCGGTCGGCGGCGACGGTCAGCGGCAGCGGTCGCCGGTGGCGGCTGGCGGCGACGGTTGGCGGCGACGGTCAGCGGCAGCGGTCGCCGGTGGCGGCTGGCGGCGACGGTTGGTGGCAGCGGTCGGCGGTGGCGGCTGGCGGCGACGGTTGGTGGCGGCGGTCGGCGGTGGCGGTCGGCGGCGACGGTCAGCGGCAGCGGTCGCCGGTGGCGGCTGGCGGCGACGGTTGGTGGCGGCGGTCGGCGGTGGCGGTCGGCGGCGACGGTCAGCGGCAGCGGTCGCCGGTGGCGGCTGGCGGCGACGGTTGGTGGCGGCGGTCGGCGGCGACGGTCAGCGGCAGCGGTCGCCGGTGGCGGCTGGCGGCGACGGTTGGTGGCAGCGGTCGGCGGTGGCGGCTGGCGGCGACGGTTGGTGGCGGCGGTCGGCGGTGGCGGTCGGCGGCGACGGTCAGCGGCAGCGGTCGCCGGTGGCGGCTGGCGGCGACGGTTGGTGGCGGCGGTCGGCGGTGGCGGTCGGCGGCGACGGTCAGCGGCAGCGGTCGCCGGTGGCGGCTGGCGGCGACGGTTGGTGGCGGCGGTCGGCGGTGGCGGTCGGCGGCGACGGTCAGCGGCAGCGGTCGCCGGTGGCGGCTGGCGGCGACGGTTGGTGGCGGCAGTCGGCGATCGGCGGCAGTGGTCCGGCGGTCGACATAGCAAGTTAAAACAAAAGACGGTGGTATCGAAGATTTACTCGTAATGCCCACCAGCCGTCGCTGCACACTTTATTTATTACCTCACATAAATATACGTATGCCATGTGATAGTAGGTGGTTATAGTACATTAGATGACGTCATCGTGTCGGGACATAATTGAGTGATTGTATCTGGAAGATCACTTGATAAGGTTTCATTTGTGTGGGAATTTGTGGTTTTTCTAATTTTCTGTATCAAAATTTGTAGGCTGTTATTTAATAACATTGCTTAGGTAAAGTTAAGTAATGATGAACGGCTGCTTAACCACACATTTTGACGTTTAAACGGCTCTCAACTTTAACCAACGTTTATAAATAAATCCTATAATGTTTCGTGGTTAAGAAATACAACTTTGTATACCCAGCTTGTTAATTGGAGCTTTAAAAAAAAACTAAAGGCAATTTTTCTTGTGTCCAAAGCACAGTAGTTAATTACCACGATAATAATCACCCTGTTAAGTGTGCGCTCTCATTAAAAAGCACGGTGTATATGCAAAGTTGATGGCGACTGCCTGTTAATATTCAGGGTGCGTGGCCGCAGCGCCTGTCATTATACAATTGCTTTCAATGACTTTTAATTTATGCACAAATACCCCTTTGTTAGGTCGCCGCCATTTTGCTAACGTTTTTAATTTGCTGCTGAAAAAGGAATTTCTTTTTACAGTAATGTTGGTATATTGAATTGGTAGCGCGCTCCCTTGGCGGTGTTTGCGAATCCCCATTTTATTCTGGAATAGATTTTTATTCAAACGTTTCGTATAGAATTTGATGTACAAATTATAAAATAGAATAAAGAATGGAAAAAAAACGTGTTCCTTACGTATATATGTAATTATAATTTAAAATGAAAAGGTAGGTACTTAATACCATTAATTTTTTCAGTTTCGTTTTCATGAAAATGGAAAATGTCTGAACTACTTAATTAGCTAGGTAATCAACGAAAAAATAATACTACACTATCAAATAAAACTACATAATAAAGACACCAACATAATCCAATTCCCCGAAGCAACATTACGAAGTTTAATTAAAAGTAAGAAACCTCGTAATTAGAGGCACCTACCATCTCCTTTACCGTTCCAGCACACCTACCGTTCGTTAGTTCAGCCGGCGCGGGAGCAACCGGCCAGTAATTGCTCGCTAAGAGACCGTCAAGCAGTCGTTAACCGTCGCACACGACGCACAGCCGTAATTAAAGAAGTCTCACTGAATGGCTTTGATACCGTCGTGGAGTTCCAAAAGGATCGTTTTGAGGATACAAACACGTGTATTGTGGTGAGGTTTGACCATGTTTTTAGTTGTCTGTACATTTTGTTTCTGTTAAAGTGTGGACTAGCTGCTGCCCGCGGCTTCGCCCGCGTGGATGTCGGAAATTATCCTACAGGAACGTGCTACCGGGATAAAAAGTAAACTAAAGTAAAGTAGCAATATATTTATTAATAATTCAATAGTGGGATATAAAGATGTCCGTATGTGTGTCCGTGGCATCACAACGGGCCCTATCACAATACCAGCGCTGCGGTACTTGTTTTCTAAATATCGCAGCTTTATGCTGAGATAGGAGCCTTTTTGGCCTGGCACAGGTTTTTTAAAATTGTTTATTGTTGTTTTTATTGTTAATTTTGTTAGTTTTAAATGCTCCTTTTTTATTTTATTTTTTACTCTTTGTATTTCCTGTGCGTGTCTCAAATAAAATATTTTTCTTTCTTTCTTTCTTTCCTATGTTACTTTTTATAATATTAGCTATCTGCCAGTGAAAGTCCCGTCAAAATCGGTCCAGCCATTTCGGAGACTAGCCGGAAAAAAACAGACAGACAGACAAAAATTGAAAAAACATATATTTTGGTAGGTATATGTAGGGTAATTCTAGGACAGATGGCCATAGAGGAGAGATGGCCCAGTGAAATATTACCAACTTTCGCCAAGAGATGGCAGTGTTTTTTGTTGTTAGTTCGGACGCCGCCATCATTCTCGCGACACTGTGTTGGAGTTTGCAGCAAAAAACAAATAAGAAAGTGAGTAATTTGCAGTTAATTCCTTCAGCTAGTTAGGAAATAAATATGCCAGGTGAGTGATTAAACTGTTGACATAATGTAGACAACTATTTTGTCGTATTTTGAGCTGAACCATTTTGAACATAAACTTGTTTATAACATAACCTCTAAAAGCGGTACTGTTGTTGATTTATTTCGAAAAATTAAGGGTGGGCCATCTCTCCTATGTATTTTAGGAGTGATGGCCCTATTTTGTTAAGGTTAGATGGCCATATTACCTACTACTTTTTTTCATATTTATGACGTATCTAAGCAACTTTTTTGTTTTCCAGATGCCTAACCAGTATGTCCGAAAATCTGGTGAGCGCGGCAAATGGAGTCAAAACGATTTAACGCTGGCAATTGTAGCAGTTCGTACCAAAAATGCCTCAATTCGGCAGGCTTCTTTGGAGTATGGTGTACCGCGAAAAACCCTAGAGAGGCGTTTGAAATCCAAAAATTTCTTAAAAGGTCCCATGGGTCCTTCATCTGTTTTTGGACCGGATCACGAAAGAAGACTAGTTCGACATATAATTAACATGCAAAATAATTGTTTTCCACTAACGCCGAAAGATTTAAGAAGCATCGCCTACCATTTTGCTGAACAATTAGGTATAAAGCATTCATTTAATAAGGATAAAGAAGAAGCCGGTTACGTTTGGTTGAAGTCATTTTTAACCAGAAACCCTGAAATAAGAACCAGAAATGCAGAAGGTGTTTCTTTGGCACGATGCCAAGCATTGAACCGCGAAGAAATTAATGCATATTTCGATATATTGCATGACCTACTGGAAAAGTATGAGTTATTTGACAAACCATCAAATATTTATAATATGGACGAAACCGGGCTACAATTGAATAGTCGACCTGGTCACGTACTGGCAGAAAAGGGTTCAAAGGCGGTATCTACTGTAACTTCCACAGAAAAAGGTGAGACTATTACGGTTATTGGCTGTTGCAATGCGGAGGGAATTTTCCTTCCACCAGCATGCATTATGAAAGGGAAAAATAAGAAACTAGAATGGCAGGACGGAATGCCGCCTGGGTCTGTGCTGTATATGTCTCAGAAATCCGCATACATCAATGCTAACATATTTTTCGAATGGTTGAAGACACATTTCTTACCAAGAAAGCCCGCTGGACAAGTCTTACTCATTCTGGATGGCCACACGTCGCACTGCAATTCAGTCGAGATGCTGGAGTTCGCCGCTAACCACGAAATCTGTTTACTGACACTTCCGAGTCACACGACGCACTATTTACAAACACTTGATAGATCAGTGTTCAAGTCAGTAAAATCATTTTATTATGAAGCATGTCGGATGTGGCTCAAACGAAACCCTGGAAGACGTCTCACCCGTCTTCAATTCGGAGAATTGTTATCCGTAGCCTGGGGTAAAGCTGCAACTTCAGAAAATGCCATAGCTGGTTTTAAAGCAACAGGTGTTTATCCCTTTGATCGCTTAGCTATTCCAGATTATGCGTTTGCTATGACGGATATGCAAAATAATGAGAACAGGAACCAGCTGAACGATAAAGAACCTAATTCCTTGAATGTGGAAGTGAACCAAGCCAGCACGTCTGGAATTGAAGATAATGGGAGCAGGGTGCACCCGGGAGATGAACAATCGGACTCCTTGAACGTGACTTACGTGGAAATGACCGAAATTAACCAAGCTGGCACGTCTGAAATTCAAGATACACAGAGATTAAGCAGCCCTTCCATATTAGTACTTGAACACACAAGCCCGATTGAAGAACTGGCAGTAACATCTATTCAAAATATTGAAGACACTCCATCAAAATTGATAAAGGATACTGCGGTATCGGTCCTGCAAGATACAAAAGAGACGCCATCAAAATTTTTAACTGATATATCACCAATACCTGAGACAAGTTACCAAGCAAGAAAACGAGCAAAACAAGTGGCAACCTTATTAACATCGGACCTTCACATAAATTTCAGGAAAGATTGTGACAAAAAGAAAAATGTTGTCATTGAGAAGAGGAAAATAAAGCACGAGAAATGTACTAATAAAGAATTTGTAAAGAAGGAAAACAAAAGAGAGCTTCAAAAGAAAAAGTTCCAGAAGCGGCAGGAATCTTCCGACACGGATATTGACGATGAACCGATTATTCAAAAGAAAAAAAGAAAACAGAAGGAATCTACTAGCAAAGAATGTGACCAGAAGAAAAACAGAATTAAGCTACAAAATAAAATGTCCCAGAAGTGGCAGGAATCTACTGATACAGAAGATGAAGATGAACCAGTTCTCATAGAGAGTGGCGAATCTTCCCCTCTAGAAACCTCTGTTAACGATTGCGTGGGATGTGGCGAAAACTATTACGAAACAGAACTAACAGAAGACTGGATTCAGTGCACTGTATGCGGGCGTTGGGTGCATGAAAACTGCACGGAATTCGAAGATAAATGTCACCCATATGGCATAAAGATTATGCATCTGAAAAGAAGGGGAAGAAGACAAGATGACTAGACTGACTGTTCAGTCTAGTCATCTTGTCTGCTTCCCTTTCTGGGAACCGTTTTTGAGGTGTGGAGCGCTCATTTCTCTATGATTCCTACATATGGCCATCTTATATTGATTAAAATAGTATGGCCATCTTACCTCAAGTTCTATGGCCATCTTATATTGAATAGCATAGGAGAGATGGCCATCCCCTTGTGTATGTTTTTTTTTTTTAAGTGAAGTTATCGTTGGATTTTTGTTATTATTTCGTGTTCAATTTGATAACTAATAAACAAATGACTGAATAAAAATAAAAATATTTGTTTTATTTTATGGACTTCAAAATAGATTGCCCCAGAGAAAACTATGGCCATCTGTCCTCGAATTACCCTACCGTGTATACATCCATATGCACTTAGTAAAAAGCGGTTATTTTAATATTACAAACAGACACTCCAATTTAATTTATCTGTACTGAGTACTGATGTTGTTTGTAACCTGCATAATATATGTTATACTAAGACGAATATGGTCTTTTAATTTGATAATGGGGAGCTACTTACACTTACACGAAGTGCTAATTTATCAGCGTTGGTTGTTCAGTGTAACATCATGTAGACTAAATGCTATAAGTATTGTTACCGTTAGATGCTGAATCACCATAAATCATTACGTAAATCTAAAGAGAATGACCGGCAGTCTTGTAGCTTTTGTGACTTCGTCTGTCATGTAATCTACTTGTAGTAAAACAAGAAAGTTCGTCTGTCTTTCAGTGGACTTCCAAAGTCGATAATTCACTTTGGTTTTTCCTTTCACTTCTTATTAGCTTGGAATTAACCTAATTAACTCTTATAAATAACGCATAAAGTACTTAAAAGTTTGCTTTTCGGAAATCAATACCTTTATCCGGAACTCACGTTTTTTTAGGCAGTTCAGTAAATTATAGGCAAATTACTGTGAGTTCATGTTCATATTTTTCCCCACCCCGCAGCGGAACCGATAAATTTAAGTGTTATTAAATAAACGCGTTTTCGCAAACCGAGCGTTTACGTTCAGTGCGAGCCACGAGGTGGCCGCTCCTCTATAAGGACATCATTCCGCAGTCCGCATTGTTATTCATCGGGCGACCTCCTTTGTGACGTTTTAGGAGCATGCGATGCCGCATCTTCCCTCTCTCTCACACATGGGGCGTAACGCGCCGAGCTCGTGAAACGGGTGATGTGGTGCGTGAGTTTTGCGCTATGAGCTTGTTCTGGAGTCCTTCGCTGCTTCTCGCTTTCCCATAGCTTTTCCGCTGCGTGGGAGAGAGATGCCAGATTAGCGCAACAGTTGTCGCACGTAGTATCGATCGCATTTTCGAGCCACGTGCGGTGCCCCCTCTCCTACCACTCACTACAATTTTCATTGCAATTTTTCCTTTTGAGCGACGTCCATAGCCGCCTTTCTCTAGTGAAACTATTGATTTATTGTTGGCAGACGAGCGTTGTACGTCGTCACGGCTGAGTGGATGGGTGCGTAGTAATAATTGCTTCATTTCTTTCTCGGATGTGCTCGCTAGTAAAATAAAACGGAATGGACTGCGACTCTACAGCAATACATGTGTTGTAGTAACAAGAGCTCGATAACCTGTTATCAAGTTTGGTTATTACGTAACACAATGTATCATGATGGATCCTATTATAAGCATCACTTAAATAAACTCTATACAAAGCGAATTACTTTGTCACTGAAGCTTATAATAATACTTTCCATCAGAATATAACTATAAGATTTTAGCCTTTGGAGTCGTAAGAACATGTAAAAATATTCATTAAAAGCTACAAAGTTTCTTCTTTGATCCCATGTAATATGATAACAGATTGTATCAGTTAATTTTCTACATTATCCTTTTAAATAATACACGTAAAATCGAGACTATAAAAGTCGAGGTATTGGATAAATGAAAGGAATGTATGTTTTAATAAAACATTTGTAACGGAGGAAAATATCAAGCAACCAAGTTCGCTTATCGCAGCATAATAGATGTGCTCATATACTTACTTATAAAAACAAAGGTTTTTTTTTAATCTATCGAGAGATATACCAAATAATTATAATTATTTATAACTTACTACCCAATTATGATGAAGAGAAGAAACACCTCTTTTTAAAACTTTGCCTTCTTCGGGTTCTTCCATTCAGCCGAGTCAACAAAATAACAATGGACATAAAGTCCCTATCCCCCTTCTATCAAGCAAGAGACAGTTGTGCAAGTTAATAGTAGTACTGAGAGAAAGTTCAAGTCCTTATAACATTCGGATGAAGTCGGCAGCGGGTCCCTCTACAACTGTGCACTTCGGAACTCTTCGGCTGTGACTATTCGATGTTTAAAATGACTGCTGTTTGAATCCGGCTTTTTGGTAGAGTCCAACCGAATTTCGTTTTCGGTTTTCGGTTTCAGCGGAATTTAATATTTTGGCAAATTTTGTGGCCGAATAAAATAAGAGCCGGCTAATCGATAATTTAAATTAATTTATTAAAAAAATAAAAATAGGTGCAACGACTAAAAGCACAATAACTGTGAAAATGCAGATAACAATGCTTTTTCTTACATATAGCATCAGATTAGCTAAAGCCCTAGGAAGTGGTGAAGGGCGGGCGTGTTGGGGGACTGTCTTATATCATTTTGACGTTTAAAAAGTGCTGGTTCTCAGCCTAGTTTGAATAAACGACTTTTGATTTGATTGTTTGTTTGATTTAATTAATAATTATGTCTTTCATAAAAGTAATATTAAGTTTCGTGTGATTTAAGTTTAAACATTTAAATAATTATGAAATAATTGACGCTGCATCTGTTTTACCTATATGTAACAAAGAAAAACCTATCGAAATACAAAACAAAATTATTTAATTTTCGGTTTTCGACTGAAAATTCTAATAAGACCGATTTACGTTTTGGTCTCAGGTCGAAAAAAAAAATCGGAGGACTCTACTTTTTGGTGACACTGCAACTGGCCTGTATGTTGAATTGTCCAAGATAAATGATATATATATAGGAAGCTCGGGCGGTCCTTGAAGATGATGATGGAACGATAACATAACTGCATAATAATTGGAAAGAAGTGCATCCCACATATTTGTGTAGAATAAATCAAACATGAGTTACGTGGCTTTCAGAGCAGCTGATTTTTTAAAATTATTTGAAACTTCAGTCTTTAATTTGTGACAAAACTTCGTCCATAGGTCAGTCTAAAAGGCAGTTTTACCAGCAACAGTAGATTCAGACAAGCATTTTTTCGCAATGATCCCCGAAATACTAAATAGCGGCTTGGTTCATATGTTTCAAAGTAGCGATTTCAATATACGAAGAACTTCCAGATTCTAGAGGAATCTATATAAGTACCTAATCATTTCTGGAGAGAAACTTGTATGAAGCCTATTATTTTTCTTACGAAACAAATATGAAAACATCCGACCCAACATTCGAACATAAAAAAGAACAATACCAAAAGTATGCCAAAAGGAATCCAACGAAACATCATTCAAACAAAACTTGAAAAGGAATATTTAGGCAAACAAATGAGCAATATATTTTCCTTATTGCGAAAGAAAAACTCTGTGGAATTGCGTGCTTTTTGGAAGACCAAAAAATTGTCATTGCCCGATCGAGCTAGTCCGTGGAAATGCGAGCACGCAACCTTTACACGATACGACACTGTGCGCCACGGCGCCAGACGGTGCGACACGGCGGGACAACCAGCCACATTAGCGTGCTGCTCTCGTTGTATGTCATACTCTTTATGAACACTGCTCAATGATTTTGGAGCTAATAAAATTTATCACGAGCCAATTTAAATACGAACCACCTACCTAACCCCACTGAAGTATTTTTAAACCACACTTTGCTCAATTCTAGAATTTTCGTCGACGCGAAAACCCGCATGTCATGAATTTTCATAACGGTGCAAATGTTTTACGTGGTACGAAATAATGAGATCGGTACATAGCTGCCATAGTTGACGGAATCTAGGCTACATTCACGAGATAGGTACAACAGACAATCTGTGAATTATGTACGGCGAATTTACAAACAGGTATACACCCGGTAAACCTTATTAAATTCAAGTTTTTTGCATATTTTCTCTCCATTTTCTCTTTAATAAACTGAACAACAAGCGGGTATAATCTTCGAGGAAGCTAAGCTAATCCCCCAGAGGTTTTCTTAGTTACAAATTCCATTAAAATCAGTTATACTTCCGAAGTAATAAAACCTGAAGTTACGAAGTTGGAGTCGGCGACACTGTTGAACAAGTACACAACATAAATAGTTAAGGCATTGTGCTATGCTCATTAAAATAATCCAGTATTGTACACAGTGTTAAGCTTTGTTGCATGTTGGAAAGAATTAGCGTTCGTCACGCGATGTGTACGGGCTCGCTCTGGCGCGAGTCGCGACCGATGTGTACGGGCTCGCTCTGGCGCGAGTCGCGACCGATGTGTACGGGCTCGCTCTGGCGCGAGTCACGACCGATGTGTACGGGCTCGCTCTGGCGCGAGTCGCGACCGATGTGTACGGGCTCGCTCTGGCGCGAGTCGCGACCGATGTGTACGGGCTCGCTCTGGCGCGAGTCGCGACCGATGTGTACGGGCTCGCTCTGGCGCGAGTCGCGACCGATGTGTACGGGCTCGCTCTGGCGCGAGTCGCGACCGATGTGTACGGGCTCGCTCTGGCGCGAGTCGCGACCGATGTGTACGGGCTCGCTCTGGCGCGAGTCGCGACCGATGTGTACGGGCTCGCTCTGGCGCGAGTCGCGACCGATGTGTACGGGCTCGCTCTGGCGCGAGTCGCGACCGTTGCGCGACTTGGAGTTTAAAGCCGACACGCTGGATTTTTCAATTGATTTCCAATTAGCGGCATGGCCACCTGTGCTGTGCTGCATATTCATGTATTATTCAGGTGCATTACGATTGAATGTCAATCGATTCGGTGGATGAAGTGATACAGTGAGTGATAAATGATTCAATCTATACAATGCATTTGACTTTCTATTTGAAAGAGATAGAGATATTATGAGGTTGTGATTAAGGTAATTATATTTTACTTTGTCTTCTTCCTCGTTTTTTATGTTAGTGTTATCGTTATGATGCTTGTTTGTCTTGGTTATTTCAATGTAGTCACTGAAAGTTGTATAGTAATCCGTCGTAGTTTTTTAGTTCCACGCGGATCGTCTAAGACGATAATTTTCCGCAGTAAGAAAGGTCGAGTTATAGAGTTATTACAATGTATTGATGGATGGTTGGGTTACTTTTAGGACCTACTCGAAACCTAGAACTTCGTAATTTTTTCGGAAAGTGATGTATTTAATAACGACCAATGAAGAAGTAATAAGTTACATATATATAGATAGTCAGCATTCTTTTTTACAACAGATATTGACGTCATGCAACAATTGTTTACAATTTACGAGCTCCGTATTTTCGTTCCCAGATATCTGCCATTTAATATTAAAGCAGCAGCGAGCAAAACAACAGCGTTGTTTACCGTGTAAAGGGAATTTATTTCTTGCGTTCTAAATAAGGGAGAATCGACGTTCATAAAATCTAAGTGTGCCTATAACTTTGTAATGTTTTCACGAGCGGTGTGTTTGTGCGGGTTTGCACGGTGCTCGCGTGTTCATCGAGCGCCCGGTTATGCCCCCCGACACGGCATCACTCCACAGAGAATGATTTGCGGGAAAAGAAAAAGTCAGAGAGGCGGGACTTGACAAACTTTTATCTTATCTCGAGGTTATATCTGTAAAACTAACGTTATAATTTATTTTGTAAAGTTGGGGTAGCTTCGAAGCGGTGGCGACAAGGAATTTGATTTATTATATACTACTCGTACATTGTTTTAGAAAGGACGTAAAATTGCCGAGCATTTTTAAAATGTTAGTTCCTTTTAGAAAAGGCTTACAGTTTTTGTAAAAAAATAAAGGTCCTGTAAATCATTTTCCGATTAGCATCATGGAAGCGTGTCGTTGATAGATTTGAATTACCTTGAGTACCTAGTGCACATATGCGCATTACTTTTTTATTTCACTCACTTCAACATCTATTAGATAAAAAATAAGGGGAAATAATCCAAGGGCATCAAAAAATTCATCCGCATAGCTGTCAACAGGAAAAGTGCCCAAAAGGTTGGCAGCATTGTGTGGTAATGCTGATTCTTTGGCCAAAAAAATACATCTAGTTAGGTACTAATATACCTAACTAGATTTAAATGATAAATGATAAATGATTTTATTTCTGTAAGTAGGTTTGTACAAACACTTTTACACGTCAATCATATTTTTAAACTAGATGAGGTCGGCGTTTCCTATCTGACTACTCTGAGAAGAAAGGCCGAAACAAACTCAGAGGTCACAGTCTCTTTTAAAGTCCAGACATAATCTTGGTCAGATCATGTGAAGACCATGTAGATTGGTATCTGAAATGGTCTTTTGAGGAAAGAACCACACAGATTGAGTGGACCTGTCCAGTCAGTGCACGCATTTGTCAGTAATCGTGCAGCTCAACTCAGGAAGTCAGAACTTAAGGAGCTCAACGATTCGACGAACAATACCAAAGAAAGGACATTTGGGTAGGCCACATAAATTACTCAATCTGCCAGATCATGATCAAAATTAACTGCGAAAAAAAAAGCAATGACCCACATAATCCTCACATTCACAATAATTAAAATAACATACTACTTTACAAGTAAATACTCATGTCATTGTGTATATAAAATTCAACAATGTCAATGTGTATATAAAAAAAATCGGACATAATGTTTGAGAACCATGTAGATTGGTGTCTGAAATGGTCTTTTGAGGAAAGAACCACACAGATTAAGTGGACCTGTCCAGTCAGTGCACGCATTTGTCAGTAACCGTGCAGCTCAACTCAGAACTTAAGGAGCTCAACGATTCGACGAACAATACCAAAGAAAGGACATTTGGGTAGGCCGCATAAACTACTTAAACTGCCAGATCAAGAATATAACTGAAACAATGACCCACATAGTCCTCATATTCTCAATAATGAAAAAAATATAATACTTTTTACAGTAAATTTATTTTATTACTAGATATATTTTTACTGTGTTATAAAAACGCAACGAGGTAAAAACGTTGCCACAACAATTTCATAATTTTACTTTGAACCAATCAATTACTTTCGGTATTCGTTAATATTTCTCCAACGAACTTATAATACAGCAACGTGACATACAGGCCACTATCACTGGAATTTAGCGTGTCCCTTGAGACGAGGAGGATCGACACACACACACCACATACAACACACTCCATAAAGTCACACGCACACATACGCACGTAAGTTTGCGAGGCCCAAAAAGGGAGGACGTTCCTTGATCCCGGTTTCCGGGATTTGCGCGATGGTCCGCGATTGTCGGCGTCCCTCGGGAAATGTGCCCGCATTAGATATTTACCATGCACATTATAATATGGAAAAGTTTGCCTGTGTTGTTATTTGTGAGATAAAGTTCAGACTCAAAAGTGTTCATATTTTGACCGTATTTATGTTTGCTCAATTTAAATAAACGTCTTTATTTACTGAATTTGAAAGTACGTAAGTACCAAGAGTTATGTGAAATAAATGTTTCCATTTTAAAAAGCTATAAACTGATACAGACATAAACTTGTTGGAATCTTGTTATTTTATTAAAATAAAATTCAGTCTGCATACTTTATTCAGACTAATAAAGTCACATTTTTAGAACCGAACGGAATATTTATGAGAACGATATTTCTGTCTCCGCAAAAATAAAGTGGGATCTTCGGGAACCCGTCCCTATAATTTATTTCCTGTAAAAAATGTTCTTACTATATTTGTTTTATTTTTGTGTAGGTAAGTACTTTGATAAATCCGTGAGCAAGCGACACCAACAATGGTAGCAATTCATCACTCGGTGCCAGCTCATTTACATCGCAGTAAGCATGCGTGTCTGCAGCTCATCTACCCACAACCAAACTGATCCATGTCACAATTTGTAGGTTTTGAGCTTTGCTCATTATTTCTAGGCGTAGGTAGTTGAGTAATTACTCTAGGAGACAGTTTAAAGGGTAGCAACAACATCTTCTTTGCTTCAATTTACAATAATGTTTATACGTTTGCTAACTTTGGCGATTATGGCGGGATTTCCTTGCGATCGATTATGGATTTCCAAAGAGGCGTATGTACAGCATTGGATGAATGAGGATCTATTTGGCTGTAACTCTAGATAATCTCTAAGTCACCTTTAGGTCATCCATGCAATAGTAAATGGCTGTATCACCAAAGTGTCTCTGCACTTTGTATACGCCGCGTGAAGTCAGTTACGACACGTGTAGTAGTTTTCTCAAAGGTAGAATAGAAATGAAGTAGATAGTGCATGGTAGAATGAAGTGTGGTAAAATAAATATTTAGATTATTTCACAATCTGAAATCGTTGAATCGTCGCACCTATGATTTTTGAGAATCAGTAAGTAACAGTGTCAAAACTGACTGTAGACACTTATACAGCCCAGAAAACACAACCTTACCAATGTGAAGGGTGTGTCTCAGTGTGTTTACAATAACCAGTAAGACAGAAAACACAACCTTACCAATGTGAAGGGTGTGTCTCAGTGTGTTTACAATAACCAGTAAGACAGAAAACACAACCTTACCAATGTGAAGGGTGTGTCTCAGTGTGTTTACAATAACCAGTAAGACAGAAAACACAACCTTACCAATGTGAAGGGTGTGTCTCAGTGTGTTTACAATAAGCAGTAAGACAGAAAACACAACCTTACCAATGTGAAGGGTGTGTTTCAGTGTGTTTACAATAACCAGTAAGACAGAAAACACAACCTTACCAATGTGAAGGGTGTGTCTCAGTGTGTTTACAATAACCAGTAAGACAGAAAACAGGCAGCAACTTGTCTTGTGCCAGTATTAAAGAAATTACCAGTATTTAATATTTGTTAAAATAGGCAGAAACTTGACTTGTATGCAGAACTAATTGTATGTCTTATTCCTTCCTTATGTACACAAGTACATTATGTATAATAAATACGTTGGTTACGTCACCGCGCCTTCCCCCTGACAAGGTGCACAATTTCTCGTTTGGAGTGCATTACGTGTACGTGTGCCTGTCATTTCACTTGAAATGCTTTTAATTTTTTGCGTATTTTTATGTTCAAGGGAGCGCCGCGCGGCTCTATTTATCGCTGCTTTGCAAATCCATTGAGGATATTAATTATGTCTATAAACATAAGAAGGCAGGTAGGGTCATTGTTGAAGCTATTTTTGTTGCTGTTTTACGTTTGTTGTTGCTTTTAATCTTAATTAACATTATTAAAGTAATCTCCACGTAACATACTTAATTAATTAAATGGGGTTCTCAACAAACCTGTACATATTTTCATCTAAAGTATTTATTTTATCGTGTCTGGTATTTTAGGTCGGTATTGTTCGCTAATGTTGAAGGTTAGTGTCTATTTTTGTTAAAATGATAAATTATGAGTCAGCACATAATTTCGTGAGTTAGTATTCACACAGTGACGGTGATATATGATCGCATCGGTATTATACAAAGTATACATGTTGGTTACACAGGAATTTGGTGTATTTGCGATGTACATTATGGTTATTAATTGATTGAGAACATATGATTGTATCATGATTGTGGTAAAGTCTTAATTAAACCTTTTAACAAAGGTAAGTAGGTGATATTTTTTTGTCACATCCTAACATCTCTAAAAGGCTTCCCATTGCTGTCTCAGCTGACTAAGCAGCATACATATATATATATATTTTAACAACTCACTTTTTATTTCACATATGTACTGTGAAGTTAGCCAAGATTGGTTATGCTACTATAAAAAAAAACATTCGTCGTCGTACATCTCTGACTCTGCAAAGCTGTCTTCTAGTAAATGTTTAACCAATAAAAAATTTAATACGATCGGACCAATTCATATTTCCACATTTTGACAGGCAATAGAAAACAAAATTATCGCCCATAAAACGACCACAATGTACTACAGCATTAAACACTGAATCACTTAATATTCTATTCTAAATGAGGCATGAATGCATATAAAAAAAAATACATACAGACATACCGAATTTCTGCATCGAATTTATTTAGAAGCAATAATACGCCGTATTGACGTAGCATAAATTCGTAAGAGGCCTCGTAGCGGCTTCGTAGCGAATCGTAGCACGTCTACGACAGCGTAGACGCGAATATAAAACGGAATGCGAATACGAAATTAGGTATTGTTGGTTGAGTCATTATTTTATGGGGCGTGTACACAATGGGCAGTAGTTAATATTAATAGACCATAAAAATTACAGACATAAATGTAGAAATTTTACATAGAGTGACACAATGGGCAGTCTTATCGCTAAAAGCGATATTTTACAGACGACATTTGGATGGATTAAAGGGCGAAGGAGAGACAATAATGCAGGTAGTCAGTGGTATACCATTTACATATACTACAAATACAAACATACATAAAACATATACTTATCTAAACCAAAACCCATTACCATAAACCACACCACCACCACACACCACCACCACACCACACCTACCACCCCACCATTATTTTAAATCACAACTTAATAAGATAAGAATATGATTATATTCTTATCTTATTAAGTTGTGATTTATAATAATGGCTTTTGTATGATTGATTTAAAATGTTTCCTCTAGTACTTGATTATTGAACACATAAGTTCCTGTTAGAACTTCGTTTCTTTTTATATTATGCATACATAAACTTAAGCTGTTTTTCCTTCGGGATAGCCAGAAAATAAAGAAAAAAAAATGTATAGTACCAAAATTTCCATAGCTGTATTTTTCTGAATAATATGTAGTATCCAGTACTTACCAAAAACAAGACAATATTCTTCATTATCACATCATATTTCTCTCCATCCCAAGCGAAATACAACGACGTAACCACAATCAAGATACAATTAATCTTCCCATGGTCACATCAGCACATGTATGATCGAATCAGACATCACTCGACCGCTCAGGAGCGACAGCATCACATGCGTCTCGAAGGACCACAAACGACGTTTATTTGCTGACCTTGTGTACATAGCCTTATTGATGTTTACTCTTTCCCCGGACTAGGTATTGGGATGTTGTTGTAAGGAAGTTAAGGAAAATATTAGGTTAAAAGGGTTAGGGCTTGAAGGATGGTAAATCTTGTTGAACATGGCTGGAGTATGTTATTTGGGAGCCTACAAGGGTTAAGGGTTCTAATATATTTTTACTTAATCTTTGCTGTGTTTTTAATAATTATCTCTCTCTCTCTCTCTCTCTCTCTCTCTCTGGAGCACTGAACGCCGGTAAATCGGTATCTGTTCCCGAAATACCGGTGGGCTGCTAATTTTAACTAATTTATTTGTAAGATGTAATTAATATGTGTATTTATGGAATAAAGGAAATTATAATAATAATTTATTTATTTCAGGCGTCAAGGCCCTTAGATACATTTTGATGTTTTAAAACTACACGTATGCTACAAATCATGGAGTTTTATCCCCGTGGCACAAAGTTCTCTTTTAGCTTATTGAAACTGTGTGCATGAGCAGAAAACTTTCATTTTAAAAGCTATTTAAAGCTCGGTCAGCTCATTCTGCGAAGGAAGGAAGTGTAGCCTCCCAGTTCTGTACCGCCCCTGTGCTGTATATTCACATTGTTCACAACTAATCGTATGTCTACCGACCTTGCCACAAAGAGGGGTTCTATTTACTACTGTTTGTTTCAGTTTGCAGTGTAAACAGCTATACATTATTAGCAATACAAGTACAACTTGTGTGTTTGCAGCACTGGGTGCGGTTTAACATTGCTTTGCTTAGGATGTCTTGGAAAGCCAAAGTTGGTTGATATTTACAAATGTTTCTAAGTTTATGGTTTGTAAGTTAATAATACCAGGGTTGACAAAAAGAGGGCTCAGAGATACCATGGTAGATAGATACGGTAGTCCATATAATGAAAATCTTAAATTAATTAAATAATTCACTTACTAACAGACGACGCACAGCCTAGAAGCAAGAGTTCCTTATACACCGAAAGTGAGCTTAATGCTCTAAAAGTTCTATCAAAAAAAGTTAACTTTCAATCAGTATTGATAGCATACCACAGTCTAGTTGTTTCAGTATTGAGGTTTGGTATAATATTCTGTGGCAGCTGTAGCGAGAGAGAAAAGATTTTTAAGGTGCAAAATAGCTGTTTTAGATCTATTTTTAACCTCAAAGTGACAGCTGTATACCTGTTTTTAAACAATATAATCTATTATCTTTTGCGTGCCTATATATACTAGAAATAGCCATTTTTGTTAAAACAAATGATCACTTATTCCCGACTTTGAAAAATGCTAGAACCAGGACTACAAGTTTAAGAACTCAATACGAAGACAAGTTATGCATAGGTGTATATAACTGCATTATTGAGAAAGAGTGTTATTGTGCATGGCTCCTCTTATTTATAACCATGTACCAAAATTGATTAAAGAGCAACCTTTAAGAAGATATAAAAGTACATTAAAAAATTTACTAATTCATAAATTATCCGTATCAGATTGTTTAAATGACAAGACTATTTAATTTACAATGTTCATTATATTAAGTAATTAAATACCTTTAAGTAAATATAATAATTGTTAGTACAAGTTAATAATCATTTTTTGCGTGCCATGAGGCAGAATGTATAACCAAATTGTATTTACCCACATTATATGCAATAAATAATCTAATCTAATCTAAAAGTGATCTTAGTGGTTTAGACCACTAAGGTCACTTTTAGATTAGATTAGAAGTGAGTTTAGTGCTCTGAAAAAAATAAAAATGTATCAAAATTCCTTCCTTAGTAAAAAGATTTTTTAAAATTCGTCTCTCGAAGGGGCTAAATAAATAAGGGATGATAGTTTGTTTGGCATTTTTGCCAATTGGAGATCCCATCGGGTATATGACTTGTGGTGGTATAATAATATTAGAAGCAAATAAAAGATTCAGTTTTATTATATCCATAAAGAAGTAATGAGATTCATCTCGGACATGAAAACAATAAAAAGCAATTGGAATGGTCCTTCAGTTCGAACAAAAGCTGGAGTTATTCCTCTTTCCCTTATACTCGGCACTTGCAATCTTGGAACGGCATATTATATATTTTATATAAATTAGCATACACAGCATTACTTACCATAACTGTTTAGCTTTTATACTGAATTTCGTCACGTTGCTGAGACGAGATCGTCGAACTGAGCTGATCTCATTAGCCGACGCTCTCGGCCTCGGCTTGCGGCCTCATCCGCTATGCAGATGATGGCTTTGATCCTCATTCGGGGGTGGGGTCCCCCACCTCCTCCGCTGAGGTCAATGTAACGAACTTTGCAGCCGCTTATAAAGAAGCGATTAGATTATTGTCAGTGTTAAGTCATTGAGGTAACTAATTAAGTATTCGTTTTAGTGGTGCTTATTGTTGTTAATAATGGGAGTTTGGGTGTAATAAATCTTAGTGTTGTCATAGTTTTTATGGTTGATGTTTTGATAACACGTAACTTTCGGTAGTTTATAACTGAAATTGACCAGTAGGAATCCCTTAACTTGTTCATAAGCATAAGTCTGAAATGTAATTTTTCTGAAAAATAAGTAAAATATTTCACGTTTCAAACATTTCCGGTCTTTTAAATACAACCCATAAGTCATAAATCACATACAAATTTTCAATCTCCTTCTGCAAAGAAGCTCGAGCCGTCGATTTGTCGATAAGCGATTGCGCGGATCCCTGGGGATTAGTCCCGCATCCCGCGTCCCGCAGTCCGGGCGCGTCCCGTGTTCGGGAAGTCGGCCCATTAGGGCGCACTTATCGCCGGTGGATCGCGCTGGACGCGGGACGGGAGATAGTGGTTATGTCTTAATACGTCAGCACGTGTGCGGTGGACCCGAATCTTTAGTTTTGTTGAACTTAGTTAAAGTGGGGGAGCTTTATGAGTATTCTCTACTGCAGTATACTTAGAGTTTGATAAACTTGGAGAGAAATACACGCAAAAGAAACTCATTGTTATTTTTTGTGCGGATCGAACCGTACCTAGCTTGTTAAATAAACTAAAAGACCGAGCAAAAGGAACGTTCTCTGCTTGTTTTCAATTTGTAGCTAGTCAGCTTTACTAAACGGATTAGTTGTGCGCTCATTAGTTGGAGTAAAGGAAGAAATGTAAAAAAAAAACTACGTTCGTACTCAAGAGAGGTACCTACTCATTTTAAAGAGATTTTTTCTGTCGCGAGTTTTTTTTTTTCGAGTTTTTTCTGTCGTTGAGAGTCTGGATGCCGGTTTACAATTAAATTTCTCCAGGCATTGAATACAAACGACTTTGTTTTTTTCTCTGGTATAAAATTAAGCCTTATAGGTACAGTCAGGGAAATTAATTATTAAGCTTTACTCTATAGGTACGTCAATTTGCCATGTCATAGTCATTTTATACAACTGTCAAAGGATGACGGTTGTGATTTGAATATTCGGAAAATTTGAGTTGGTAGTCAATTTGCTTAGCAATTAATTTCCTCGACTTTACATTGAAAACCGAATCAAGCCTTTATTCTACCACAAACCAAACAATATATTTGTATTACGTAAAGCTTTGTAACATAACTTGGAAATACCTTGACTATGTAAATTGAAGCGCGTGACATTTATGATTTTAGCACATACGCGGCAGGGCGCCGCCCGCCCAAACACGAGTACTTACAGCCTTCATTATAACATAGCAGGTACTTGTGGAACACATATACCTACTTACTGGCTCTTACTTTATAAACGAATCTACTTAAAGTACACGAAGGTTATTAGAATAAAACAGCGAAATAAACTAATAAATCTATCTATTTTTAACCGACTTCCAAAAAGGAGGAGGTTATATGTTCGACTGTATGTGTTTTTTTTTAAATGTATTTTCACCGATTTCTCCGTCAATTGTGGACCGATTTTGAAAATTCTTTTTTTGTTTGAAAGGGTATGCTCACGAGGTGGTCCCATAGTCACCAAGTCAGAATCTGATGAGAGGATCCCATGGAAATCGAGGGAAATCCTCAAATTTTATAGGCACGCGTATAGCGATTTGGGTATTTTTTATAGTAACTCGTGCATTTGCTCTTGGAAAGCACCATTCGGTGAAATGGAACTGATGATGAAGACCAGAGGTGCCCACCGGAACTTCTCAATAATAAGTATTTCACGGTTTGCGATTCGATTTTAAAATAGTTGCTAAGCAATTATGTTCGTCACAATGCATATGGTGGAATGGAGCTGATGGTGGCTTCACCAACAGCTCCAGTTCTTTTGGTTCTTAACAGGAGAACTCCTCAACAATTAACGTCCCTGCGTCGGGAAAAGGAATATTTTGTAAAAGGTGTTGAGCAGTTGACATTAGGCTATTGAACTTAGATTTATTAATAACTGACTCACTAAAAAGTGAAAAGTAAAAACTATTTTACAAAAAAAAACAACCGACTTCAAAAAAAACACTACAAAGTGAAAAATAACTTTAATTTCGGAAGTCGGTGGCAAAAAACAAAATACCTACAGATACAAAGACACCGACTTCCGAAATTAAAGTTATTTTTCACTTTGTAGTGTTTTTTTTGAAGTCGGTTGTTTTTTTTGTAAAAAAGATTTTTTGACATAACTTTTTTAGAGTTAAATAATCAATTCGTTTAAAAGAATTCTATTAATTATTAATTCACACCGTTTTCCGATGGGGATAAGCATGGGATCCCTACATTATTTTTTGTCGCATTCTAAGAGGTTTCTCTCAACACATTTCTGGCTAAAGAACGCAATCCATTTTGTTCCTACTAACGGCATCTGAGGTAGATGTGAACGAAGGTACTTTCTCCCGGTACCACTTGGGAATATTATCACGTAGAGTCGAGGAGGGAAACCTCCTTATTTTTAGCTAATTTGTCCCTCTGGAAGGCGCTTTAGAAAGCACGGAGCACATCAGCGAAGGGCTTCGAATCGAAAACTGCGAATGATTTGTACCATCGGAGTTACCTTCGTCTAACAGAAATGTTACCTACTGAACTAGATAACTCAAATGACTCGTTAAGAGCGCGCACACGGGTCCACTAGCGCCACTCCTTTAAAAAAATATTATCTCGTGACTGAGAAGGAATTTTGAAAAACCGCTCAATAAGCGACCTCGGTAAGTGTGTCAAGAGTTTTCTAATACCTTTTATAAACTTGCATATTGAGACACGAAGCAACAAAATTCGATCTAATCAAAAGCGGCCACAGTCATTTAGATCGTAATTTGTTGCTTCGTGTCTCAATATGAAAGTTTATAAAAGGTATTAGAAAATTCTAGATACCCTTACCGAGGTCGCCTATTGAGCCGTTATTCAAAATTCCTTCTGAGTCACGAGATAATACTTTTTTAAAGGAGTGGCGCTAGTGGACCTGTGTGCGCCCTCTTAAACCGTAGTACTGATTCACGTTAGAGCTATTTATCTCATTTTCAGATTGCATTATTTCCATTCACAATACACAATTCGACTTAAACAAGTACCTACAATGCGCTTTTTAACGAGTACTCAGTAACTACGTTCCTTTGCCACCAATCTATTAAGTATTCTCAAAGCCGACGACGTTGGCAAGACAGTAAAAATGTATGTGAATATGCTCATTTTCTGAAAATACACAGAAAATGAATTTTGGAAGTAACTAAAGAACATAATGTAGAATTACTGTACAGACTCGAACATTCTCCAAGAACAGAATAAATAGAGCAATAAAACTTCAAGACCGACATAACTAAAGAATAAACAACACAATTCGCTTACATTTTAAAATAAACCCATCCAAATAAAGTTGCAACCATCAAAAGAACAGTAATGGTCTTGAAGGCTGCGTGTGCCCGGCTGCGGTTGCTAGGACCACGTTTACGAGGGCCAACGCACATTATCGTGAGTTTTGTGGCGCATAAAAGCGTCCTTTAAACATAAACATTAAGGTCGACAGTTACCTCGAGCTGTGACCTTTCATATTATCACTAGCGCCCGATGTAACCGAACGAATAAGTTTTTTACGGATATCCGCATTTTATGAGATAGGGACATCGTAGTTCTAAATGTGTTGTTTTACATCCAGATGTAGTAACAAATACAAAAAACCTTGTAATACAACTATAATTGTATTACAAGGCTTTTTTGGATTAGAGATCATAGAACGAATTATAGAATCTATGACGCAACCATCCGCTGAAGGGGTATAAGTTCCGCCACTGTGCATAAAACGAGTATATTTCTTCTAAATATTTATGAATTGACAACGAATCAATATTTAGTGGTCTACGAATTCTGTCGCTTGGAAAATAGATTGTTTGGTACGTTTATTGTCCAAAAGGATAGTACTTGTCTAAAACCCTCGTAAGTTAATATCTAAGACACTTTTTACGATATCCATAAAATACACGAGCTAGCCTATACATAGAACACGGCGACGATATAATACGGACTTAATATTATAAATTTAGCCTTGGCTAAAGCTTAACATAACTGGTGCCAAGAAAAAATACAAGTCGAGCTAAAAGTAGGGTTGTTAGGTTTTAAAGTAAGTTCCTTTGTCTAAATTAAGAAAGCAGTCTTTGTTCACACTGTTTCCGGAATCGTGTAAACTGGGTGGAATACTTATGTACTAGTTTTAGTGGAGGCTCCCGAGGTATGCGGAGATAAGCTCGCTGCTACAACTACATTTATGCATTACCTGCTATAGCGAGATAACTCTAAACCGAGCCTTGTGTGATGTTGTTTATTAATATTGCTCGGTATTCTACAGTTTTTATACTAAAGAAGCATGGCTAGTCTAGTTAAACACATCGTTTCTTAAATTCCAAATGACTGCTATTACAATGAACAGTCATGGAGAAGAATTTTAACGAATTGCTGAGAAATGATATCTGAATTGCCTCCGAACATAACACTGATCAATGACGAAGGATTACTATTTCTTTGTTCGCATTTTTCATGACTTTATCCCCAAACTAGGATCGTAGGAGGGTCATGTTTATAGTTGTCACGCTATAAACTTAGTTTCAGTTGCATTTTCAGTACATTTTCAGGATTCGTCACGCGCTACGTGTTTCAAGGATATATGCTCCGAAGTAAGACCTAACCTTTTTATTTACTCATGTATTATTAATTTGAATCTGTACTCTTGTTGCTCTTTACATATTTTATTTGAGCGTTAGCAGGCTTTCTGCACTTCGCTAGGTTTTATTTGTTGGTCCTTGAATGTTACAGAAAATATTATGATTCAAATAAATGCATTTGGGCAGGACATGACTGCCGCATGCCGGAAAAACTGTGGGCCCAAATAACACAGAACTGGTGCCCTGAGACAGTGAGGCGGGGTCGCGGCAGATCACGTACGAGATGGTGGGGCAAGCTGGATGGGTTCTGTCAAAACTGAAAGGAGGACGCGCGGGCTCGCGACAGATGGAAGGAGTGGAGGGAGGCCTATGCCCAGGAGTGGGACAGCGTAGGCTAGTAAAAAAAAAGGATTTTATGTGAAACGGGGACCTAAACAAACATTAATTGATAGTCGACGCAAAAAGATATTTCAATAGAAAAATATTGCAGTTTAAAAAGCTACATTTATCTTAAGCTGTAAGGGGAAGCGTATATTTTGCAATAAGATTACAAACGCAAATGAGTGGGGCTTAAGATAATCCAATATTTTTCTGTACAGGCTGTACAAAACGTACATTACTGCAGGCTTAAGGGGCTGGCAGCGACCGCGAATATACTCGAACACTTGTTTCGTTCTAGAACTTTTCTTATAACAAGTCGCGAGGCGGAGGAAGTTAGATTAGGTAGTCAGATGTTGAATTGATGTAGTTTTTTATACAGACTATATTGTGTTTTGTCAGTTGTAATGTGCTTTCTTGTCTTTTGGGAACTACGTGATTTGCACTTGGTAGTAATTCTTAGATTATATAAATTCACGTTGAAGAACTGTTTGAAAGGAAAGACCAGCTAAAATACTGAAAAATTAAGGAGCCGCTATGTAATAAAATAATATTAAACTGGATAAAATCTCATCCGGATAAAGAATTAAAACGCCACAGAAGCAACCCAATACTAATCCGAACAAAATAAAAAAAATACTCCATAGACCAAACAATACAATATAGCAGTATCAAATATTGGCCAAGCCAAGTCAACCCAACGACCTGGCTCCCGAATATTAGCAAAAAAGAAATAAACACGATGGAAAACGTAACAAAGGAGGAAAAATAAACATGAACATGATAAGGGGTCCGCGGTCAGCGCCATTGTTGTTGCTGTGCGATTTGGGACATGATTAAGTGTGTGACCGACGCTTTATGCGATGCTTTCTGAGAGATCGAGGGGTCGTGGTGAGGGCAAACGATTATGGTTCTGTGGTTAGAATAAGTGGACGAAAATTCTGCTGAGGAATATGGCCGTTGGTTGTGTCTATGATTTTTTACGGGTTTCAACTAAATCCCTACGTGGACACTGTACAGATCTTTGCAAAGGAGAAGGTCGGTACACGCTATCAATATTTCACACTTACTAGAATCACGTCTTACATAAAGTACAACGATCTTATTTAAACATCTGCGAATCGAGAAAAATCCACGTGCTAAATAAAAACATATCTACAGTTCGCACAGAACGCTGTCTTGTACCCCGTCCGTAGCGCCTCTGTAAGTATTCATAAGCGGATTTATGTTGCCAGGTGAAAAAATAAAAAGCAGCGTTCTGAAAAAAGGAGTTTAATTTTCTTTCGGAGGAGGGGAGAACGACATGACAAATGTGTGTGTTTGGATGTTTCATGAGAAAGGCTTTGCACATCTTATACCCTCCCGGTCACTTTCACTTGAAAAAAATATGGCGGAAAATGGTTAGGTCCATATGTTTTTTTCTCCAAGTATTTGAACGCGTAATGTGTTGAATATATTACCACTGTGCAAATACTACTTTATCTTTACAATAGTTCCAATAATGGCGTTGCTGTGTTTGTGTTTATTTATCTGATAGATACACCGGCGTCGTTTGTTCAAATGTAAATAAGGTTCAATTTATGCCACGCTTCGATTGCCACCTCTAAAGGAAGAATCTGTCGACTACACTGATTGTAGCTCTAAGAGGTAGCGGGCAAAGCTCCGCTGACAAAAATGAAAATAAGTTTTGTTCACAAAATAGGGCTAGTAAACTGCTCGTGTTTGAAGCTTTGTAACCTCCAAGAATAAAAACCTGCGAATGATAGAATTAGTTGATGTAATAGGTATGCATATGTGGCGAAACATTGTGTTTGTTAACACGTCAGGTAAACATAATCAATCAACTCAGCTAATGGTGGTCTGCGTGATAGAAAACACTTTTGTGCGAGATACGAGGTACTATATCGGTATTCGAGCTGAAGTAATAGTAGTAGTAAGTACCAAGCATCTTTTAGAGACTTAATCCGCGAAACTGCATAATACCTGCATTAGATTAACTTTCTAAACCCCTCATCTCGCAATCTTCTCCTTGAGCGAAGGTGGATCGGATCTGGAGTGCATCACGCGAGGTATCGCCGCCTCGATGACGTCAGCCGCTCCAGCAACCGGGTCAAGAGGCACATCCGTGGTGAGAGGCATCGATCTTAGGTGAAGCCAGTTCGGTAGTTAGCTAGTTTTGAAGATCCGAGATACATAGGTATAAGATTGTGTGAAGTTTGAGTAATTATGGTACTCGTAAGTGAGGCAAAGTGGATAGGTATTAATTTAATATACCTGACGGAGAAGGTACGTGTCTCTCGTTATTTTCAGCCATAGTTTAACTACTGTGGGCGTACTTTGGGTAATGTTGGTTATTGCGCAGTAGAAAAACCCTTTACAGTTCAAATAAAATTATAATTCACGATCAAATTAATCACACTAGCGAATCACACACTGTAAGTACACAACACAACTATACAGAACGCATGACAGTTCCTAGGGTGGAGGAACTGATCTCCTCAATGGCAGAATGGTAAGTGTCCACTCGTCCCATCAGCATTCAGCGCACCTCCATCAGCCAGACTCTGTCATAGCACGAAGTAAGCCGAGTATGCACGTCATCGCGACGGTGCTGCGACCACCCGGAACTCGTGCTGCGCTTCGTTTAGTGTCCGTCTCCGACATACCTAATGAAGTGCTGCGCTTCGTTTAGTGTCCGTCTCCGACATACCTAATGAAGTGCTGCGCTTCGTTTAGTGTCCGTCTCCGACATACCTAATGAAGTGCTGCGCTTCGTTTAGTGTCCGTCTCCGACATACCTAATGAAGTGCTGCGCTTCGTTTAGTGTCCGTCTCCGACATACCTAATGAAGTGCTGCGCTTCGTTTAGTGTCCGTCTCCGACATACCTAATGAAGTGCTGCGCTTCGTTTAGTGTCCGTCTCCGACATACCTAATGAAGTGCTGCGCTTCGTTTAGTGTCCGTCTCCGACATACCTAATGAAGTGCTGCGCTTCGTTTAGTGTCCGTCTCCGACATACCTAATGAAGTGCTGCGCTTCGTTTAGTGTCCGTCTCCGACATACCTAATGAAGTGCTGCGCTTCGTTTAGTGTCCGTCTCCGACATACCTAATGAAGTCGCTTACTGCAATAATTACATGACTTCATTCTTCAACGATTCCTAATAGATATAATTGGGCAAACCTTTATAAAATGCCTTTTTTATTAAACTTTTATAAAATTCATGTTTATCTATTTTTAACCGACTTCACAAAAAGGAGGAGGTTCTCAATTCGCCTGTATGTTTTTTTTTTTTTTATGTGTGTTAGCTCAGAACTCTTTCCTGGGTGAACCGATTTGGATGATTCTTTTTTTGTTAGAAAGGACATACCTCAAGGGTGGTCCCATGATAAGGAAACCAGGATCTGATGATGGGATCCCGGAGAAATCGAGGGGAACCTTCGAAAATCGTAGGAGCGCCTAGTGCGTTTGATAATTTTTTCATTAAGTATTTTAAAGAACTATAATTTAATGAAGGTCTGGAATCGATCTGATGATGGAGCCGAAAGACAGTCGAGGGAATTCCTCAATGATTTACAGCAGGTACCTTGTGTTTGGGCTTGATTAATTTGTATTTATGAGAACTTTACACTTGAAGGGTTGTGACAGTCATTAGGGGTCTGATGATGAGGACGAAGGACAGTTAAGGGAACTCCTCAACGGTTTACAGTAGCTACCTTGTGGTTCGTTTTAATTCATTTGTATTGATGATAACTTTGCACTCATATGGGTTATAAGTGCCATTACAGGTCTGATGATGGACAGTTGAAGGAATTCCTCAACGATTTAAAGCAGTTACCTTGTGTTTGGGCTTGATTATTTTGTATTGATGGGAACTTTACACCTAGATGGGTTGTGACTGTCATTAGGGGTCTGATGATGAATACGAAGGACAGTTAAGGGAACTCCTCAACGGTTTACAATAGCTACCTTGTGTTTGGACTTAATTCATTTATATTGATGAGAACTTTGCACCCATATGGGTTATAAGTGCCATTACAGGTCTGATGATGGAGACCATAGACAGTCGAGGGAATTCCTCAACGATTTACAGCAGTTACCTTTTGTTGGGCTTACTTCATACGGTTCAATATTCCAAAATATT
Source organism: Griposia aprilina (assembly GCA_916610205.1). Lineage (NCBI taxonomy): Eukaryota > Metazoa > Arthropoda > Insecta > Lepidoptera > Noctuidae > Griposia > Griposia aprilina. The sequence goes on from OU744296.1 coordinate 23,353,954, forward strand.
CAGGTCGTACAAAAATAATACCCAATTAAGATTGAAGTTTTTCATAGGGCAACCACTACCTAGTAGTCATGCTGGTGCGTCAATTTGAGACTGAATGTAAGTTGCGTAATCGCGTCATCTCTAGCAATGCTCTTTCGTTGGTTGCTAAGCAATTTATGCTTGTCACAATGCATATGGTGAAATGGAGCTGATGGTGAAGCCACCATCAGCTCCATTTCACCACCAGTTCTTCTGGTTTTTACCAAGAGAAATCCTCAACAATAAACTCCTCAATTCCTTGCATCGGGAAACGAAATATTTTGTAAAAGGTGATGAGCAGTTGACATTAGGCTATTGTAACTTCGATAAATTATTATTTAGCCCACTAAAAAGGTAAAAATAAAAACTTTTTGACAAAAAAAACAACCGACTTCCAAAAAATACACTACAAAGTGAAAAATAACTTTAATTTCGGAAGTCGGTGTCTTTGGATCTTTATTTTAGTTTTTTGCCACCGACTTCCGAAATTAAAGTTATTTTTCACTTTGTAGTGTATTTTTTGGAAGTCGGTTGTTTTTTTTGTGAAAAAGATTTTTGTAACCCCACTTCGCCCTATTCCAGATGATACCGTGAAATCTGTTGAGAATGTAAATAACACGCATCAATTTGCACATTTGACAGTTGCGTCACAATCGCCACTTTGCGTCGACACACGAGCGTGGTACAACACATCACTCATCTGCAGGGACATAAATCTTCAACAAAAATATCAAAGAAACATCCTTTTTATAATAACAACAATATTTTCATCTCCAATGTAAATAAACAGCTGCAGACAGTAACATTTCGGACGAAAGAATGTAATTTAACTTTTTATAGTATTACTTTCTTTATAAAAAAAACCCGTCTATCAGTGTGGGGCGTTTTAATAAAACCCTAAAATTCTGGTGGTGGGTCGCTTGGGGGGTGAGAATGGTCAGGGGGTGGTTGGTGGATCGATAAATATAAAGTTTGGCAATAAACCGGAGACAGCGGCGGCCGCAGAATATGTGACCGATGCCGCGATGTGGCAAACAAATGCAATTACATTGTTTTTCTAGGAGACGGAGAGATACGCGAGATAAGTTTGCATGCACTGAATATTAGTATCAACGATTAAATTTTATTTTACAACATTATTTTAATTTTACCACGAACGATTGTTGCAACAATCTACAAGGCTACGGGTTTCTTTATTTTTTTGCATCTAGTAATTAGGTAAAATGATAAAAATTATGATGGAACGAATTAACATTGACCGTTATCTGGGTAGAATTTTACTTTCTTTCTTTTTTGTTTGATGACAACAAAGGTAAAGCATTTGATTCTATGAAGCAGATGTTAACGTTGTCCAAATTTGTATAAAGGCGCGACTCTAGTAGTACAATTTTTATGAAATCTTCATGGAAATTGTTCTACCACAATCGCGTCGCACCGTCGCGTCGCGCCTGTCTGCGGAAGCCTTTATGCAGTTTCACGTCGTGCGTTTGCTTAATTGCGCATGATCTAATTAAAAGGTGCATAGAAACTTACTGAGCTGATAACGAGCGAATCAAGAACTACACATGGGCTGTTTAAAATATAGCGCTACAATGTTATTTCGGCGCGTGGCCAAAATCGGAACTAACGCCGCCGCCATCTTTGTTTTACATTTCAAGTGACATTTCACAAAATAATAGCACTCATCTTTACCAACAGCGCCACCCTGTCAACGTAATTAAAGCGCCAAAAGATCCTTGTAGCGATTTAGAAAGGTACACATAGTCAGGCAAATTGGACGAGAACATACTATAACATCAGATAAGCCAATTCATTTTATGTAGCTTTACGTTATAATTCTCTTTGTGTGACTTTTAAAAAGATCTCTTGAACAGACCAAACTTTTTACTTTTACTTGAATTCTTTATTCCAGCTTATGTTCGGATATCTTCAATATTTTCGCATTAGAGATAAACCGAGCGTTTCAGTGGATTGTATAAAACCACAGTGAATATTAATTAAAACTTGTGGTTAAATGTGATTATACTATTGCTACTGGCTGGCTGGAGCAAAAACAATGTATTGGTTTGGTTTTAGTGCATATAGTTACTTAGGTACTTGATTTCTCCGTATATAGAGTAACATAATTTCCGTTTTGTAATTTTGTCCCCGTTTAGATCTTTCTAGATTTTATTATCAATCTAAGCGTTTCTCGGCATTAATCAGGATCTTAATCGGCCTAGTTCTCAGCTATTTGGAAGTTTTTCAATTTCGTTATAAGAACATTATGGGAAATTAATTATTGATACCAAACGTCAATTTTCCGTTTCACAGCCATTTCATACAACTGTCAAGGAATGATAGTTGTGATTTGAATATACGGACACTTTATGTTGGTATTCAATTGGCTTAACACTTAATTTTCTTGACTTTTCCTATACGTACATCGTAAATGGCACATGCTAACATGAAAAATAATGTAACTACCTTTTGGCCAATTTTATTGAAAACCTGATTCTTTCAATTTTGAAGGTGCAAATAAACATTTTTATTTTTATTATTTATTATTATCGAACAAAACGTTTTCGTGCTGGCATCGTTTCGTGTCAGTGCTACTCGGCCCTAAACTGTAATAATGTATTAGTAACTAAGTCTACAGCCTGGTACTGACAGGCGTGACTAAACCTGGGTAGTTCAACTGTCAGGCATTACAGGTTGTATTTCAAGAGTCTGAGTAGTTTGGATGATCTTTTATCGTGTTCTACATAGAACTTGAACTTAAAAAATCGTATTTATAATTAAGTATGTAGGTACTCAGTTCAGATTGCTTGTTAGATTTTTTTTTTGTAAATTATAATACCAGAAGTGTAGTCCCACTGTCAAACAAAGGCCTCTTCTTATACAGAGAAGGTACAAGCATCGATCACCAAGCTCTTTTCATCAGTTCATTACTTTTGGCGATTTGAAGACGATTTTCTTCACACAAAATTGAAATACATAGTTACTGGTGTTAAATATGCGAAAGATCCATTGATTCTTATCTTATTCTGAACATATGTCTTTCCTTCATTCTTCGGTCTTTGAAAAGCAAATTCCTTAACCTCTGGGCCCTTGTGACATAATTGTTTCGCTTATATACCTTTTTACATAATGCCATGTTTTAATTTGTGATACTTGTTTTTACGAGCACAAACGAAACAATAATGCCCCGAAGAGATTGCCTCAAATAATATTATATTTACATTTGGTACGAAGGTAGTTTCTTTGAACATGAAATTTTCTGTACTAGGTATGTACTTACAGGTATTGTGAGACAGAATTCCAGGAAAAGATCTAATGTAGGTAATGTGATAAAAAACTCTCGAAAAATTTAAGTAATTGGCATAACTTTTATACAGCAGTAAGTAACTCTGTAGACCTAAAATGGACGCTTTGGCAGAAACATAATATGATCTGCGTACAATTCGTATATCCCGCAATTCATCTGTTTGACAGCTGCTATTTGACATTAGACTTCATTATAGCAATGCATAATTTGTGGACCATTTTACGAAACTTCATACAAAACTGTCAAACAGATGAATTGCGGGATACTAATTGTACGCAGATCATAATATGATTCTGCCAAAGCTTCCATTTTAGGCCCACTAGTATTTTGGAAGATTACCTATTTACGTTAAACCTCAAAAACCCAAAATCCGTGAGCTATGGAAAGCTTGGGGAGTGCCTGCTAAAGAGCTGAGCAATCACGATATTTCTGATGTCTACACCATAGGTTTAGTTTATAGATTGCTAGAAATTCGGACCTATTATGTTGTTCTCTGAGTGAATTCACAAAGAATGCATTATTTGTAATAAGTTACAAAAAAATATTATAATAATAAGTTAATATAAGACTTTAGATAAGTACACTATTGCATTAGGTTACCCCTGTAATGATACATGTAAGTTGAAAAAATAAATAAATAAATTGAATCCCAAGAGACCCTACATAATAGGTATATAAACCAATAATTATAACCAGTCAATAACCCTTCTCAATCGCAGTCTCTTTAACACAAGCATCTTCTAAACATAAGCCGACTTACTCGCTCCCTTCTACATAATCATAATATTATAATAATGAAGCTATAATAATTAGGGAACATAATAACAATATGCACGTGCTAACACAGTGATGACGTCACGGCAAGGATGCGGGTGATCGCCGTGATTATCTGGCGCGAGCAATTTCACGGAGTTCGGTGCGACGTGATGTCACGGAACTCGGCGTTGTAGCACGGTGATCTATTAATTGGAAATGATGGTAAATGATTTTAGCAGTGGTTTACAGATAGGCTTCTGCGCTGTGGGGCACGGGTTTGTTTTCAGTACGCGACCCAATATTTGATTATAATATACAGATAGTTGTTTTGGATCTGGATTAGATGCAGTAAAAGTAACCCGAGTAAAGTCAGTCCACAAGCCGCCCACAACTGATCAAGTTTTACTAAATTAGGTACAGCCTCTTAGGGCTGACTTTACCAATGTCAGACATCTTTTATCCGTGGAATAAAATTGACGTCTGACAGTTCTAGTATGGAAAAACTGTCAACAATCTTTTTTTTTCTCAGGTAATGACTTATTACAACAAACAACAGATATACAACAAACCAATTATTAACTGTATAATCTCTACCCGCTGTTTGTTGCTGTAACTATCTGTAATTTCTGATGAATAAACATTATTATTATTATTATTCTAGGTATAACAGTTAGGTGTAATTCGCTCCTAATCTTAGCTTGTGCAATACGTATTTGAGGGTAACTGTTAGTACATTTACAGAATGTCCACGACATTCCACATTTTAGTAATATACGCTGATTCCTGCGTCGGCCAGCGTCCATATTTAATAAAACTGCGGTCACAAAGGTCACAGGCTAACGCTCAGCACGTGTAAAGTGAAGGCTTCGCCGCGGCTCCGACGACATCGCTGCGTGTAATACGCGTCTATTTTGTCTCGAGCATACAATGCGACGAGTTTACCAGAGTGTAGGAATGAGACAAGTAATGCGAGAGGTTATAGGCTCATGTTTTAACGAAACCTTTGAACTGTAGGAAACGCCTTAGACATCACGAATACATAACACATAATATCAATAAAAAATATATCAATAGCACAGTATTATTAGTGGGAACTTTCTGTCTCTTTTGCCTTTCTATAAGATTAGCCCGTCAGCAAGATTTTCGGCAGGTCGATTGTTTTGAATGCGCCCGGCATCGTCACATGTGAAAGACAACATAACTTCAATAACTTTATGCGACACACGAAGTGGGCACAAAATATTTATTTCAAACCTTGTCTTTTCGATATTCAAAGTCATGAACCTCTTAGGTTGAGCCCGGGGCGTGATTCCGTGATTTGGCGGGAATAAGCTCGAGATGCGAGCCCGGGTATTCGCGCCCGGGTATGGGCATCCGGTTATAGGCACCCGGGTAAACGCGTCTCAATGGCGTACTACGGTTTATTTACGAGACACGCCTCAGGAAGGGCTGCTCTAAACTTGATAACACATCCTTTTAGGGAATGCCTCGAGATCTTCTTTTGTCTTCGAAAAGCAAATTGCTTCGAGAATCATCGAATCTTCCTTATTGAACAACAGACGATCGGCAATGTATATCAATGAGGTAATGAGATGGGATCATATGGGACACTCACACTTACACTGACATAATGACACGTTACCGGAACAAGTGAACGTGACTGATAATTTTAAACTCGAAGCTATATAAGTCCTGGGCTGACAAAATAGTTTGCATTTGACACGCCAATAAGAATGAGAGAAAGATATATTGCTGCTGATGAATACGATTGACTAAATTGATTACAATGATCATCGTGCGGTCAAAGGTCGTGACTTCACCGCCTTTGTTCTTTCTTCTATTTGATTTATACTTTTGCCGCAACTTTCTTCTCTGCAGTACGGTGACGCATGCATTCTCGGGTTATTTATATTTTCATTGCATTAGTGTTTAATGCTGCGAGTCACACTACGCTACGGTGTGCGGTGTTAGCTACTCGTACTAAGAGCATTTGTACGTATAATTGTAAAGTTTATTTATTACTCCAGGAAATGGTCATGAACGAACTCCTGACCACAATTTAAAATGAGTTTCTTTGTTAAGAGGTATGAATTACACGAAGCACTATAGCAATTAATAGCAATCAATTGAAAAATGGGTAAAGTTTTGTTTACACAAAGTCTATTGCCTTTTCTCTGAGACTGAAAAATAATGAAGTATATAGATTTGAATTTAATAATATCTTTATTCAGTAGCTTTACAATTATTGGTAAGTCACCGTAAGATTTAAGATCTTTTTAATTTTATTTAATTTTCTATTATTGTACGTACCATAAACTCATTTATTCAGGCCCGCTTCTCCAAAAAAACCCTTCACTTCGTACAACTTTATTTACCCTAATTCATTCACAAACCACGACCGTACAATAAACTCGACCATTCTATTACACCATCTTGACTACGCCCTGAACACACGCATGCAGTATTTATGACGATGTCTTCCTCGCTATATTTTTAATCAAGATTTTATGCCGTACGCTGGGCACTGACCTTGTAATGCGGGTAGGCTAGACATGGGAATACGTAAGTTAAATATATAACATTTGTACAGGGATAGAGTAAATTATAGAAGTGGTGAATAGAATTACAATAAGTTTTAAAGCGTAAATAAATTGTAAGAATACTGTGTTTAAAAATGAGCTTTCCAATGTCAATACGATGATTATGACGACGACGCGACGATACGTAGGGATTATGGTCAATAACTGCAAAACATGACTGTGATATAATTTAAATGTACCATATTACATGACAAATTATGTGTGTATAGGTACTCATGGTTTGGTCAAATAAATGATCTTATCTTATCTTTCGTCAATTAATTATAGACGAAATTGACCATAATTCCCACATTTGTCATATAAATTGGGAGTCGTAATATGTCGTTATTAGCACACACGAAGATGCGGCTGTTAATTTTTTTGACATACACCTTTAGTCTCCTCTCGAGATTCATGAGACAATTTAATGGCCTAGCCTATCCTTAGACTTTGCCAACCCAGCACATTCTGGATCACTTCTAAACATAAACGGAGCATTTCGGTTTACCTCCTCCTCGCTAGGATCAAGACATTTCATGACGTCACTCTCCGACAGTCAGAGAACACTTTGTATGCGCCTGCACTGGACGTAAAGGCACAATTAGTAGGTATGCGTGTGTGATACAAGTGCCTGACACAAGTGCCTGACACTACTCCCGGATTACTGTGACTAAAGTGTGTCTGTGACGTGGTCTGTTGGTGAATGAACATAGAGTTTAAAACAGATATTAAGTAATGGCTTGTTTTGTGTGTCACCTTTGAATTTTGGTCTTCAGATTAATCTGAAGACTAAAATTATGTACTAGAAACAGTCACCATCATAATCATTATTCAACGAAATTACAGCAGCTTGCTCAATCAGATCGTGTCAGTTTCTTATAAGAAAAATATATTTTGATAGTTAAATCTGCTCTTACGATCAGATTTTTATGAACATTGCGTATCTAACAAACTCTACATAAGTAGGTACTTACTTTTGCTTAGCTAGTGTTTATCAAGCCTCGAAATTCTCCATCTTGTACGAATATTTACAACATTCTTTATCTCCTTACATCTTCCTATAGCGAATCCAGTAATTGTTTGTCAATTATTAGAATCACACACATACGAGGAAAGCCATGTTCTGAACCTAAGACCATTGTTCTCAAATCTTCAAACAGTATGCATCCCAATGGCCGACAACTCCAGGAAGTGTACCTCCGCTCTCCTGGCGCAATTTATACAAGTGGCGGTACGTCGTCGATGTGTGACCAGCTTTGTACGACTTTGGCATGCTTTTACGAAATCTATTGTGTGTGAAAACGGGGTATTTTTGAATGTGGTTTATGAATCTGTGGGCGATGACCGGTCTTACAAAATTCGTGTTTAGATAAGTCTAATGCAGTAAAAAACGTTTTATTTCATAAAAAACTTTTTTACAAAAAAAAACAACCGATTTTAGTCGGTGTCTTTGGATCTGTATTTTAGTTTTTTGCCACCGACTTCCGAAATTAAAGTTATTTTTCCCTTTGTAGTGTATTTTTTTTGAAGTCGGTCGTTTTTTTTTTGTAAGAAAGTTTTTTATTTTTCATTTTATTGTGAATCACTTATAAATTTATGTGTTACAATAGTTACAGTAGCCTAAAAATGACAACAAACATAACATAACATCACGCCTGTATTCCCCGAAGGGTTAGGCAGAGGTGTACCTATAGTATACCCACATTTCGCCAGTAATGTTTTAAGTCCCATGTAATAGGGGGCGAGCCTATTGCCATCAACCGGGCACAAATCCAGACTCCGGGCTGCTACTGAGAAATTCTAAATGGACAACCCAATAACACTTTGCGCAACCCGGGAATCGAACCCGAGACCTCATGCTCCGCAGTAGCGCTTGCGACCACTAGACCAACGAGGCAGTCAGTCAGTCAGTCCCTTCATCTGATTGACTTGGTGACAATGGGACCACCTCGAGAGTATATACCCTTTCAAACAAAAATGACCTTTTACAAAATATTCCTTTTCCCGATGTAGGACGTTACTTGTTGAGGAGCTCTCCTGGGAAGAACCAAAAGAAATGCACCATATGCATTGTGACGAGCATAAATGGCTAAGCAACCATATTATAGTAATCGAATCGCAACCCGTGAAATACTCATTATTGAGAGGTTCCGGTGACTACTTCTGGTCTTAATCATCAGTTCCACTTCACCGAATGGTGCTTTCCGAGAGCAAATGCACGAGTTACTATAGAAAATACCCAAATCGCTATAGGTGTGCCTATAAAATTTGAGGATTTCCCTCGATTTCCATGAGATCCCTTCATCAGATTCTGACTTGGTGATAATGGGACTACCTCGAGAGCATACCTTTTCAAACAAAAAAGGAATTTTGCAAATCCGTCTATATATGACGGAGTTATGCCCGAACATACATAAAAAAAATTAAACATCCGAATTGATAACCTCCTCCTTTTTGAAGTTGATTAAAAATCGTCATACAACGAAGTAAATATTTTAATGTTTAACTCCTGTTAAACATTAAAATATTATATACCGTTACGTTCTACTCTCAAGCTGAAAACTATCTTGATGGACAGAAGGCCGAGTTTGTACTCGACTTTCTGTCCATCAAGATAGTTCGAAGGCGTTCTGACTAACGCAGCCTAGTGACTGGCATCGACATCAGTGTAGTATTTTGTATCCAAGGACTTTTAATATAATTATACACTTACCTATTTGAAATCCATTTTCAGCACGAGATTATAATGAATTATTATTTACCATTCCGAATGTAACAGTAGGTACAATAAAAACAAAGACAGATGCTACAATTACATACAATCAAATTACCATAATTATGTATACAGCATGTACTTACACAGCTCGTCTATCATAAGCACCTATTACGTGTAATAACATTGTCAATGCCTTCGCTTACCATAACATTTACATAACGTGTGCGACCTGTGAACACCTTGTAGTAATAGGGTCACTTGCGTTGGTTCTGCGTCCATTTGTAAAGTAAATATTTATGTAGCTTCCTTCAGCAGTGGCGAAGGTTCTATACAACTCGATTCCAACCGGCTTCGCTTTGAAAAATGGCACAGTCAGTATTCTATAGACAAATAATATAATCACATTAAAGATATGCACTCCGGCTTACCTCTTACAAAAATTGACCCTTCGCTACTGCACGTCAGTACCTATTGTATTATGACATTCTAATGTTTTGTAGATATTGTAGACATATTTCTATTCTTACTATTTTTAGGTCCTGGTTAGTCTAGATCACAACAACTAATGTACTCTTACTGTTTCAAAACATTTCATGGTGTATTATTTTGTTTTAGGATATGAATAGTGGACCACTATAAAATATTATATCAATAAAATCCCCCGGGAAATAATTATTCATTGTACTTATTATTCTATGCTCATATTTCTGGTGTACTACCTTTCACAATAAATTTTCAAACTGTGCCATTCCAACTTTACCATAAATTTTACTTACCTACAACAAAACTGTTTGCTACCTTACTCTCAATTCACCAATAAAGTTGAAATATGGTCGACGGTATACGGACGTGACGCCTACGCCGTAGCGCCGTAGCATCGTAGCTCGTAGCACGCGCTACACATTATTATAACACATTGTTCTCCAGGGAAGGAGCACGTGTCTATCTTATTATTTTAAATAATTGAATGTTTTTACTACTGTGTTTACTTTAAGGGTGAATCTTGTTTTATTATGGTTATGTTTCTATGTTTTATAATAATTCAAGCGTTATTTTTGTTAATGAACTTGCTCATTTCCACGTTTACCGTTTGTTGAAGATCCTGTCGTGTTTCTAGCTGAATTAAATCAATTTGAGTTACTTCTGACGATCTATAAAGAGCATTTTAGAGACAATATTAAGTGCTCTCAACAAAATTGGAAACACGTTAAGATGGCCCACGGTAAAATTATAATTATTTTTTCTCTTTGGATATTCTTGTTTTATTTTAAGAAATATTTGTTTTCCTAATTTAATTCAACAGCGTTAATTGCGTTTTATGAACCTTTTTATAAAAGCTAAACTAATTGAATTACCATTTCAATCTACACTGCAACCCTAAATACAAATCAGAATAACTCAATCATAACTTACACGAATTAAACAATCTCGTTCTACGGCGTAGCGCTACGAGCTACGAGGTTACAGTGATTGCGTAGCAGCGGGGGGCACAATAGACCGCTTACTGGTAACCGGGGGCGTCTCAGGGTCCCAGGGGGTCCCAGTGGGGGGATATTCACTGAGAAAGGATAATGACCTGGTAAATGGTGACTTAGTTTTGATATATTGGATCCGTTGTTCGGAAATACGATGTTTGTGATGTTCGGTTGATTAATGTTGTGATATTATCGTCGAATGCTTGGTTCGAGTCGTGTGTGAGGTAGTTTTTTAGTATGTGTATTTATAATTTTCTCTTGTGGGTAATAAATCGTACTAAACAAAGACATATTATAAAATGTGTATCGTAGAGTGTGTACAATACCAGCTTTACTCTAGAAATATTCTTCTATGAAATGTTTTATATTCTCAAGTCGTTATATTTGCAAATTATGTAATAGTTTAAAATAGTACCACGTTTCACCTCAACACGAACCGCAAAGTCCATTCATTCGTGTTTCATAAACATTAGAATTAACTTGACGTCGTCACTTATCGTTCACTTCCTACTCTGAAAGCGCACTACGTCTCCATAAACTGCGGAAGTTAAATATGTCATCAACGTGTGATGGGTTCACGTTACCGTGCACTAAACTATGAGGAGCTTGTGGACGAGGGACATGCGACGCGTTTGTAAACTATGAGGAGCTTGTGGACGAGGGACATGCGACGCGTTTGTAAACTATGAGGAGCTTGTGGACGAGGGACATGCGACGCGTTTGTACACGCCGAAGAGCGGAAATGATTACGATGATTTCCGTTCTTCGCTGACGTCGACTTTTGACTTTTCTCGATTTCATTACCTTTTCGACGTGCAGGCATCGTTTAATATTTCACCTGGACGTCGACTGCCGAGAGAACGGTCAGAAATAAAAGTGAAATATCGAATAGGTAAAAATATTGAATAGGTATATTTTGTACATGGAATCACAAGCACAATAATTGCCCTGCAGTTGTAACAATTTGTGTAAAGTCTCACACATCACTATTGATGGTGATATAATTGGACACGGTGCTCGGTGCTCAGTGCTCGCAAATGACTGCGATTCATCATTATGCAATCAGTGGCGTGCTACTGGTGGGATACCTCTGTGTTCACACTATTAATTAGTTATGTTCAATGCTGTACTGTTAGCATTTTCGAGAAGATACCGAATAGTATAATACTGTTCATTTCTCTTGGTTTGTAGGCGTGACTAGCATTTTTAACCAACTTCAAAAAGGAGGAGGTTATCAATTCGGATGTTTGTATTTTTTTTTTATGTATGTTCGGGCATAACTCCGTCATATATAGACGGATTTGCAAAATTATTTTTTTGTTTGAAAGGGTATACTCTCGAGCTGGTTACATTGTCACCAAGTCAGATTCTGATGAAGGGATCCCATGGAAATCGAGGGAAATCTTCAAATTTTACAGGCACGCCTATAGCGATTTGGGTATTTTTTATAGTAACTCGTATATTTGCTCTCGGAAAGCACCATTTAGTGAAGTGGAACTGATAATGAAGACCAGAGGTGGCCACCGGAACTACTCAATTATAAGTATTTCACGGGTTACGATTCGATTACTTACTTTAATATGGTTGCTAAGCAATTTATGCTCGTCACAATGAATATGGTGAAATGGTGCTGATAGTGGCTTCACCATCAGCTCCAGTTCTTTTGGGTTCTTAACAGGAGAACTCCTCAACAATTAACGTCCCTGCATCGGGAAAAGGAATATTTTGTAAAAAGTGATGAGTAGTTGACATTAGGCTATTGTAACTTAGATAAATTAATAGCTGACTCACTAAAAAGTGAAAAATAAAACACTTTTTTACAAAAAAAAAACAACCAACTTCAAAAAAAAACACTACAAACTGAAAAATAACTTTAATTTCGGAAGTCGGTGGCAAAAAACTAAAATACAGATCCAAAGACACCGACTTCCGAAATTTAAAGTTATTTTTCAGTTTGTAGTGTTTTATTTTTTGACTTGTTTTTTTTTTAAGTTTTTTATTAAGAGACACGTGTGAAGGTATAGTCAATCATATACACATAATACCCCTGAAAGATGACACTTTGACCATCACTCACAGTGTTCACTACTCCTGAATCAACACGGAAATATTCAATAGAGCAGGAGCCCTCAACCTAAACTCGGTTTCAAAATCAGTACTTACCCTACAGTCAGTCGTACACTCAATGTACAATGTCGACGTACCCTGTGTGCCGAGCGAGCAGGCCTCCGAGTAAACTAATTAGTGCTGCCCTCCATGTCATATTATTAAATCTCTTTGTTACTTCCCTTTGTTCATTATAAAGGGTAGGGTGCTGCTGTTTGCACGCGTGTGTACGTGATACAATTCAATGGATGGACGTGAATGGGATGGGATGGGATTGTATGATAAATTGTGTTGGATTCATGGTGAGGACCAAACTTGTTTTTATTTATATTGTGAGGTGTTGTCGGTGTTATTAAGTTCAAGGTATGATTGCGTCTACGTATGAACATACCTACTTAATAGTACTTCGTATTGATTGGGTAATGAGTAGAGATTAATAAAAAAAGTAGACTTTATTCGTAGCTATTATATCACGTGACATGACCGGTGGCCATCTTGTTATTATATAAAAACAATTATGATTACGAACACTTTAGAAAATTAAAACAACGAGTGCTGATGTGAATTACAGGTTGCGAAATGTTGCGCTAAAAACTATGTAAATTACTCCTTTCCTAAAAGCTTGGCAGAATTTTCTCAATAGTATTTCGTCTATATACTGTACATAGTGATATTAATTTAGAGTCACGTAGTATGAATGGGCGGCGAAACGCTGCGGCTAAATAATGGAGACACTCTCTAAAATGTGTAGCGATGTGGGTTAAAGCGTGACCCGTGCGCATCGGGCGTGGCCGCAATGTTAGCGTCTTTTATTAATGGAGCAGTGTCTAGAAAAACTAGAGAAGGATGGTCGACTAAAGGAAGAAAGGAAAAGTTTTTGCAGTAGCCATGTAGCCTGGCCACAGCGTTCATGTTTTTCTAACTTGCAAGTGCTTAAATAGTAGCATAGAATATCATTCTGCTGTCCTGTAGATACCTAAGTGTAACTTACCTAAATGAAATAAACAATGGGAATTCCACAAGATTATCTAAGCACTTGGTGTACTAAAAATCCAATTAAGGAATCCGCTGGATTGCCGTTGTGCCGATGCCTAGGGAAGCCTACGCCCATTAGTGGTCGTCTTTCGACTGCGATAACGATGATGTCAGCTATGTATTTCGCTGTTACATACAACACTCGCTTCAGCTAGCCCCACACACTTCAGCGCCAGCTAACGACCAGTATAATGATGAAACACACGCTGGCTAATGCTTCGCGAATGGCGCACTACAGTTATTGCACTTGTTGTTACACACACGCCCTGTATGTATAGCTCTCTGTATATACACACCTGATTCATGACACAGGATATTAGTTTGAAACAAAACTTATCTGGCACCCAATAGGTACGCCAGGTTGGTTTTCTGCCAGAGCCAGTCCCGGACTTCAGGAGTGTTCGGGAACGATCTCGACTGCAACTTATAGCCATAGTAAAATACTCATATTTTAGCCTGATGCCGTGCTATAACAGGTACACGGTACAAGGTAAAATTCTATCTGTATCTTTTCAATCACTAAAGTGAATTTCAATAATTTTAAGCTTACTGAAATCAACGATAAAAATAACATCACACACACTTAACATAACATCACGCCTGTATTCCCCGAAGGGTTAGGCAGAGGTGTACCTATAGTACACCCACATTTCGCCAGTTATGTTTGAGTCCCATGTAATAGGGGGCCAGCCTATTGCCATCAACCGGGCACAAATCCAGACTCCGGGCTGCTACTGAGAAATTCCAGATGGAAAAACGCAATAACACTTTGCCCGACCCGGGAATCGAACCCGAGACCTCATGCTCAGCAGTAGCGCTTGCGACCACTAGACCAACGAGGCATTCAAAAAAATAACAAATAAAAAAATAAAAATAATTATAATATATATTTAATCATAAATAAAAATTGGTAAAATACAATATAAATCTAAGAAATAATATAGGTAAACTATAGGCATTACTTATTTAATTTATTCGCTATTTGTGCCGGCATCGTAAAATCTTATTTTATATTAACCAAGGCTGAGACATGAAAGGATCTCAACTTATTTACTCTCACTCTCTCTTTTACTTTCGCTTTGAAATAATAAATTCTTCTCATCATATTATTATCTCTCTCGATTGGGCTTCTAATCCTGGCTAGTCACCTCTACAATAAACTCTCTGGGTATAGAGAAAATGACTACGATTTGTCTAAAGGATAGGACTACATTGTGAGTTGTGACCAGTGTCAAGAGACTTGAAACGGTATCTACACTGCTGGGTAATATTGATCGTTGCGTTACTACCAACTGTTCATTCTCTCACAGAATTACAACACCGGGGTGTTATTTGCTCTAGTAAGTATGTAAATTAGCACTCGCACACACCATCAAACTTACTTCCATTTTATTATCGATTCCGTCCAATGAAAAGAAAATTCTTTATAATATGTGTTTACGATTCCATTGACTATTGGATGGTTCTTATAACCAATCATAACTTTATAAGTAGGTTTCTGCTTATGCTCTAAACTAAAACTTTAGCAAAACTCCGCAATATTCAGTATTAGCAAAGATAGAAGGCAGTCGATGTAAGTCATAAAGAATCTGGGCTTAGTCAACAATATCGCCTTAGATGGGGACCAAAATATAAGTATATACATATAGAGCATGAAAGAAAGAAGAAGCATTTATAAAACACTATAACTTACTAACCACTTAACTAATAATAAAATGCATCATATTAAACAGCCAGTGTTCTTCCTGCTCTTGATCTATTTGATCTATACCGTGCCAGACAGGGTCCATAATTGTGACTAGTATAATTATTTCCCTACCAACTATGTACATTATGGTAAGCAATAAAGAGTAGAGAATTGAACTCACATGGGCGTAGCCAGGGGATGGGAGGGGGGGGGGGGCAGAGGCCCCCCTGGATCCAGTATGCCTACGTACCTTCAGGTTAAATGGGCTTTGTATGCTCAGTGTACATAAAAACTTATAAAGATGGGTGATTCTTTCACGGGAGACATCATAAACCGTTTTGCTGAAGATCCTCCAAAATGACTTTTAAAATAGGTAATTAAACAATTTAAATTAAATAAATGCATATTATTATGTTTATTTATTTGACTAACTATAAAGCAGGATCTCCTGCGGGTGTTTTCCCTACACTCTACACTCACCTAATGTTTCGTGAAGCCTTCTTCGTGTAGTGTGTAGACCAGGGTAAAATGGCACCAGGTGGGGGACCTGGTTTAAGAAATTACTGATTGCCCTCCCCCTACGGGCCAAAAGCTGGGTACGCCCATGCTACTTATATTTAATTGGAAAAGCTGCCTATTTCCCTAGTTAAAAAATAATAGCTCATAGTTATAAAGCAATTTACTCACAAATAACCGGTTGTAACTGTAGGTACATTTGGTACAAAGACAGGTAATTGCTTCAGTAATTAAATTAACTTCATGACTCGGTACTTCCTGCCCTTTCACGAAGCTTTCAATGTAATTAGTATCTTTGTATAGTTGTTGCGAGCGAAAAGTGTTTAATCATCTTTTCATAATATTATTTCTTATTGAATTCTGGCCGGCTGCGGAGAAAGAGAGATTTTCGTAGCGTTTGACGTTAATGACTGAATTTATGTTAAAATTTTCCTTTTTTTCCCACAACGTTTTGCGCAGGGTTATTTTATTAAACTTTCTGCCTGCCATTTAATTAATTTTATGACGGATTTTCTTTTTTTATTACAGACAGATTCAGATTACTGTGTTCGAATGCACAAAAAATACCTACAATATCGTGTAGAAAACATCTATGAATCCGCTCTTCGTTGCCAATTAATGAAGCTAATGCGTGCACATGTATTATAAGCTAGAAATCCACTATTAAACTGAATCATATCCACACCACAGCCACACCAAAAAGCCTCCATATTTAATACCCAAGATCAAATCAAATCAAATTATTTATTTCTGCAGAAGATATCAAAGGCTTTCTTCAATCAGGACTCTGCTTACCCCGTCAGTTACGAGACGACAGTATATTGACGTCATGACTGAATGCCGCTCTTACTTGAATACGTAAGTAGCGTCTAATTGTTGGCTGACGCTTTCAGTAAGTAATTAGAGATAATTTCCTCAGTCTACCCTTATTGTTTATTCAGTAACCGTTTATATAATGCAGGCAGTCTATATGTACTTAGAATGTTTTAAAATATGTTGACTCTGTTGCGGTGAGAATTCATTTGCGATTTTTGTGCCAATGCCTTTGCTTTGTTCCTTTTATGCTGCATAAAGTTTAATAAATAAATTTTGCGGATGATTATAGGGACAATGATCAGTTTATTTGATCAAACAGCAGTGTCGCTGTTCGTATAGGTTAGTTCAAACAGCAGTGTCGCTGTTCGTATAGGTTAGTTCGAACAGCAGTGTCGCTGTTCGTATAGGTTAGTTCAAACAGCAGTGTCGCTGTTCGTATAGGTTAGTTCAAAGGCGTTCGTACGGCCAAAAACCATTTAGAACGTATATGATGCTTGAGATACTAGTCATTTAAAGCCAATGGACTAATTGATAGAATAGTTTCTAACTTTATTGTTTACAGGTCCATAAAAGAAAAGTGCTAATATACGAGGGCGGAACCCAAACATATAAATTAGCATAACAATGTTACCTGAACCAAATGGCGACCACATTTCATCCTAATAGCTTCCACAATAGTCGCATAAAACGGCAGCTCATTCTACTTTTCGTTTTCTCCGTTCATTATTCAAAGTTGATGAATTTAAAAAAGCACGACAAAGCAAAGGTAATAAAAGGGAGGTTGTGAATTCAGGCGGCGGCTGCGAGCGGCGCGCGCCGCGGTGCCGTGCGATACCTCGCGGTAAACGGACCGTATATTTATTAATAACTAGCTTTTTCCCAAGGCTTCGCCCGCGTGGGGTTCAGATATTATCCCACGAGAACGTACTGACGGGATAAAAAGTATCTTATGTCGTAACCTAGGTCTTGATCCGTGTAGCCAAACAAACCCGTTCAGCCAGACAGACAGGCAGAGATACATACTTTCGCAATTATTATATTAGTACGCATTTCATTTATTCAGTTACAAATACTATATTAGCTTCCATACTACAGCTGCTACACAAAGCCTTTCAAATAACTACTTCAATAAACGGTTATAAAACGAAAGTTCTACCCAATGTTCAGACTTGATAGACGTAGTGATATTAACAGTTAGCCGATACGAGCTTGGTTAGTAAGTTTTAAGAAATACTTTTCAACAAAACCTTTCATAATGCGCTAAATATCATTGTGGTTGGTGTCTGTCTCTTTTGTCCTGAGAGGACTCGCAGTGGAACGCATAAATGCGTGGTTTTGCAGATACGCTAAAATATGACACGGTGCGGTAAGATGCGATAAGGTGCGGTGACATGCGGCAGCAGCCTAGTTCCCCCGACCCTCTCTCGAAGAAGCGCCAGCCCGCACCGCAGCTGAGCCTGTAGCTTTAAATTCCCCGTATAATAATAATATTATAAATTCGATCCAGCCTGTCCCACCTTGCTGCCCTCCCATCAGTGACGCCCTAAGCTGAGGTTCGTAGCCCACAGGGGATCCCCTTAGCGTGCGGTCACTTAGAAATTAAGAATTTCGCCCCTGGCTGGAGGCTTTAAGTTAGCTTAAGGCACCCACAGGACAGTCCGGTTAAGTAGCCACGACCTCCAAGGTCACAACTACGAGCTGCCAAATAGGAAAAAAAAAACCCGCAGCCTAGCTTCGTCGGAACATTGTGGCTATTGTATTTTTAGCAGATAGATCTTGGTACTGGTGTTCATATTATCGTGTCTATGCCATGTGTTGTTAAAGTAAATAACAATGTACTTATTACGAAAATCATTTCTTATTTTTCATCATCTGCTTGCGTTTTCTTTACTATGTTGGTGTCAGCTACCAGTCAAACCGGATGCAGCTGAATACCAGAATTTTACATGGACCGACTACCTATCTGACCTCCAAAGCCAAGTTACTGCGTACTTAACACAATATCCTTTGGTAAGACTGGTTGTCAGACTTTCGGGCTTCTGACAACCCGTAACGACTGTCAAAGATCCACTAATGACAGCCGAGAGCTACGGCTTAACGTGTTTTTCGAGGCATGGAGGGGTCTCGGTATGTAAAGATGGTCACTCATCCACGCATCAACCGCGACAAGCGTAGCTTACCAGATCGATCAACCCGCGCGGCTGTTATTACTTAGCCAGGCATTGTTAATAAAGGTATGATGGTCGAAGTGTATTTTTTGGATTATAATTCTTTATTGTAAAAAGTGACAGAAATAACAAGTACTAGCTTCTGGCCGCGACCCCCCCCCCCCCCCCGTCGCATCGCTTAGTTTTCTTTCTGACTTTCTTTTTTTTTTTGCTTGGCTCTTAACGGTCATAGCGTTTTGTAAAATAGCCTATAGCCTTCCTAAAGAATTGGCCCAGATAGCAGATCAGTTTGCTACAAACTTGATTTTTATTTGAATTTAAATTGTCACCTCAAATATGATAAAATAAGTTTAAGGCAATATTACTGCAAGCTTGTTAATTTATGGATGATGATTGAAGTTTAAGGTAAGTTTGTAGCAGTCTTGAATTTTGCGTTATATTTCAAAGATGAAAGTATCAAACTTGTTTTAAGTCTGCTACAAACTTGAGTTTTCCGTTATCGGCACAGGAAGATAGGAATGCGTAGCGGGGTAAGAGGTGGGACGGGCGCAAAAAAACATGATTGGTCGCCGCGTGCACTGTATGAGTGCAGCACGCTATGATTGGCTAATAAGTGTGACGTTGTCAATCGCATTGGTGACACTTATTGACGCATCGCATCTCGCGTGTTTTGACCAAGGAATAATACTCACCGACGGCGAGGCGAGTTTTGACTTGACGCCATGATGGCTTACAATACTATATGTAATTGTACGATTAGTTAGTCTGTGCCATGGTCCAAAGTATATTATTGTACCATGGTCTGTGCCAGTAGCCCAGTGGATTAAGTACATTACACTCCAGTACACATCATAGACTAATATAATGAGAGTACTTCTGTTGTGTTGTGCGTGCGTGAGGGACGCGCGTAATTTGCTTATCGTGCTGGGGATTAACAGACAGAACGTATGTATTGCTGATTCTAATGATTATAATTCTGTAAAGCCGTATTTCTTACGTTCGCGAATCATATTTTAATCAAAATACAACCTGACAGTGACCTGAATATTGCAAAAAACGTTAGAAAATTTTAATTTCGCGGGCTACCCTGAAGGTTCCGGCTTAATGAAAATTTCACCAATGATACCGAACGCGATCAGCACATCTAAACCGCGTTCAGGAGCTGTCAGTGTCAATATTCCACAGAAAATAAAGACACTGACAGCCCTTAAACGTAGTTTATGTGCTGATCGCGTGCAGTTTCATACGCCGAATACCGAATAGTAACTGAATACTCGTTGCAACTCAGCGACCTCTATTATCTAGAGGCCTTCAAACCTTGCAAGGATGTGCAATAAAGAAAAGCAAGAGTGTCAACATTGTATACAAAGTGGCGCGGACGTCATCACATTAAATGATACCACGTATACCACATGGTATATACTTTGACCATATATACCAAATTTGAATGAAATTATTCACTCCAAAAAATCTGTTGTTCGTATACTTAAAAAAAATATGGACCAGCAGATTTTTTTATTAATGGATTTCATTCAAATTTTTTATATGGTCAAAGTATACCATGTGGTATACGTGGTATTATTAAATGTGTTAATGTCCGTGCCACTTTGTATAGTTTGCAGAAACAGACATCATGAAAGTTTGAAATGTCGAAGTTGCATAAACTTTATAGAAACAGACATTCTGCAAGTTTGTTGCTGGGAAACTAGAAAGTTTGATTTAAACTTGCCTCAAGTGTATATACTTGCCATGGCAAATTTGGATCAAACCTTCACTTTTGATACATCAAACTTATTGCAAGTCAGATTCAAGTTTAAATTGCTATCTGGGGGGGCTATCAAATGTAAAAATATTTTTCAAATCCGACGGCATATCCAGAGATTAAAAACAAATAAATACATACAAACTTATACGAGTATACAAATAATACCTCTTTATAATATTAGTTTAAACATCATACATAAATGATGCCATAAATATGGCTCCCAAACCAGGTTCATACCTGTAACTTGGCAATCAATAAGTAATCTAAATAAGTATTTATTTTATACATTACCTTATCAGCATAAGTCAGAACGATAAAACATTAATAAGGTTTAGGGTAGACCAGTTCATGCTCCGGTCACGAAGCGGACGAGTCTCGTGAAACTGCGCACAACGATAGCAATAACTATTTATGTGCCGTTATGTGCGCCAAACTACCATATTTATTATATCTATACTAACTCTGAAATAGAGAAAGAAATGGTCTAAGTAGTATAAAGGGCAGTATCTAGGTTGTAACGAACACTAAGGTTGTAACGAAGATTTACCTACAGCAGTTTTAGATTATGTGGATAGACAAACATACTTGTTTACAGTTTTTAATAAAGAAGAAACTAAAATATCAATAGTAAAAGTAACGAATGCTGCTGAGATTTTAGGCGGTTCTATAGGGTAATATGATAATAAGTCCTCCCTCGTTTAGTCAATATTATTATGCTAACGTCGCGCTACTATCTGAACTTACCCTAATTCTAGACAAAAGAAGAAAATTAAGTCATAAAGTCTGGAATAACTCGTTCTACATTTTCCATAAATTCGGTAGCAAATCGGAAAACAATTTTGAAATTGAACTGAAGTGACATTAATGTGAAATAAATACCTAAGTGATTTTCTTTACTAATATTATTGCATTTTATTTTTAAGGAATACTTTTTTTTCCTTTACCATTTAAGTATCAAAGTATTTGTATAAGCCAGAATGGATAAATAGAACCGAAACCACCGCACTGGAGTTGGCACATGGGTTGGTGATTAGGGCAAAAGATATTCACCTACTACTGAACGGCAGCTGTACGCAAAACACGCGCATTGCCGAGGATTTGCGGACACCAGCCCGTCTTACCAATACTGAAAGGCATTATATAGTCAGCACACTTTTCCTAGAACGACGTCTCCGAAGAGCATCATTCCATTCCCAAAAGCCGCAATGGCAGTCAACACCTCATTAAGAACGTGATCATATCACTCACGCCCTTACACCAGAGCGCCATAATCGCTGGTGTCTGACGCATGCGCGGTGCGGCGCCAATATAAATTAATTAGCGGTAATGAGCGCGCCATATTCACGCTTTATGGCGAATAAATTCTTGTTTAGAGTCTCCTCCTTATATTAATGTGGTACGAGTACATTGTTTTCTGACAGGCTTTTATAGCGTGTTAATTTTATGTGGGATTTTCTTTTTATGTTATTAGGTGAAGCGCGCTTTCTGATCGCGGAATAAACTTTGTTTATTTGCGCTTTTTATAACATCTAATTTTAAGATATCTTAGTTACCTATTATGTGGCCCACGGTTTATAATAATATTTCGTTCACGGGGCGAAAGTGTATATACACTTTACTAAATAAAATTATAGTATGAATTATCTGCTGGGTCTCCTCTTCTTCGGCGTTTCGTGCACACGATAAGTCCACAGAGCGCAATTTTTCGACCAAGAGTAGATCAATACAGATTTCTGTGTGGTTGATGGGTAGGTTTTCGCCCAGCGGCAGTAAGAATTGGGATGTCGATTCAGGACGACTTTAACAAAGAAAATGATGAGATGTTCAGAGAAGAGACATTAATGTGTGGGTACTATCATGTATCGCATTAAGAAATAGGTTGAATTCACATCTTAAAATGCTAAAGCGTTGTCCTTTCTATCCCAAATGGATGTATAAGCATTTTTTCGCGACAAAAATGCCTTTGAAGCGGTCCCTTGAAGCATAACTTGGAGTCGAAGGCCCCATTTATGTGCAAATCGTCACTTTGTTCGCTCGTTCGGCGGAGAAATGGCGTCATCTTTTAAGTCCATACACTTTTGGCACATACCATATACCTTTGTGCGATAGATAAACTAAATATAGGCGTACGGAAAGTTGCTTAGCAATGTGCTTTAACGAATTTCATTTTCATTTCAATTTGGAAATTATTATAAAATAGAAAATTATTAATACTATGAGTGATAGGTTTCAAAACAAACAAACAATTTTTCATAACTAACTAATTATTTCAAATAGTTTGCAATCCCGTTGTAGCACGTAGGTAGGTACTTATCTCAAAAATAAAATTCAATTCAATACCTCTTTTTCAAACAGCTTTTAATGGTATGACATTAATGTTCCTATTGTTTTTCTAAGTAAATAATACATTCTATGTAACATAACATACAAACTTAACCTTTAACTTGAGCTCTTTGCCCTGCAGTAAGTACCTCAAATAAAACACGATAACTCGTACAACAAACATCCCTTTGTACTAAGACTTCATAAAGAGCCGGAGTTGGCAAGCAAAGTTTTTGTAAATAAGCTGAAACAAAAGCAATCCGGTGACCGCCTGCGCCCCCTGGCGACCGCCCGCGCCCCCTGGCGACAGCCCACGCCCGCGCCCCCGGCGCCGGCGCTTGGCAATAAGCTTGGCTTCAAATGTAATAACGATTTCTGATTATTATAATAAGCTGCTACGGAAAATGTTGAGGTAATGAATACATTATTTGCTTTATTTACTTGAAGAAAGCTCTATTTTTGTCCACAGCTACTAAGCTGCAATAGCTATGCTTTGATCCCTGACAGGTTATGGTTTCCTTCAAATACCCAGGTAATGATAATCACTTCGCCCTTTTAACATACGCATGATACATGACAATCAATTAATAAACTTAGACCACGAGATATACCTACATAAGCCCAAAAACAGGAAAAAACATCGTGACTTTATTAAATTTCGTCGAGCTTTTCCCTTCAAAATGCATTAAAGTTGGCACAGCTACTTCACACCCCGGGGAGCAGCCGTAGTTACATAATACGTACATAACCTTACATATAATACATGTAACTATCATGATTTTGTCCGCAGTACCTCGCTGCGGGTTTCCTGAACTTTCTGAACGAGCTCACACTGTCACGTGTAGACTTTGAGTTGAGACAATTATGGAGACAATTAGCTATATGAAAGCAGATTATGTGGACGGATTTTAACCACACAAGAAAACTCTATCGCCATTTAGATGTAAGGTAATGTTGCAGATGAACCTTCTATTTATTCGTCTTCATCATTTATCCGGAACGGAAGTCATCTCAGATGACCTGATGCTGCAGCCAAAGACAGGTCTGTGAGAAGTATTCCCGTTGTCCCCGTAGGCCGTGTCCCCGTTAAAGGGGACAAAGGGAATTTAATAAAAAATAAAAAAATACTTCTCGTTGTCCCCGTACGCTGTCCCCGTTAAAGGGGACAAAGGGAATTTAATAAAACAAAATAAATTACTTCCCGTTGTCCTCGTACGCTGTCCCCGTTAATTTATTGTAATATATTATACTTTTCAAATTATGCCCGTTGTTCCCATTGCGTTAAAATTATAAGTGAGAGTGGCTGAGAATATTATACATAAACAAATGCCTACAAATAAAATTGAAAAATACATGATATCTAAATAATAGCTATACACATGAAATTTAAAATACAAATAATCTTTATAGCCAATTTAATTTCTTGTGTCGCCTTTAAAAATATATAAGTAGTATTTTTAAATCCTATTATTTAATAGTTGTAATTATATTGTAGGTATTTTCCACCT
Source organism: Griposia aprilina (assembly GCA_916610205.1). Classification (NCBI taxonomy): domain Eukaryota; kingdom Metazoa; phylum Arthropoda; class Insecta; order Lepidoptera; family Noctuidae; genus Griposia; species Griposia aprilina. Next base: position 23,378,728 of record OU744296.1, read on the forward strand.
TGGAGAATCCAATTAAACCTGAATTAGTACAAAGCGGGATTGTAAGTAGCCCAGAGTTAATTTACGATCACGCAAGTGGCGTTATATTTTCTACAAAATGTGAAACTCAAATAAAGGCAAAGCGGAAAGGAGCAGGACATCAAGGCACAAAACAACAACCTCAAGAAGAAGTTTACCTACTTCGATTTTATAGAATTTTTAATACTGTGCAACATACCATGGTCTCAAATTAGTAACCCAGCACTCCGAAAATTCTTTAATAAATATATTTGCTTAAGAAATTGTTGCAATTGCTCAAAAAAGTTTGTTCCTTCGGAATTATTACTACGAAAAAAGTATTTAGATTCCTTTTTAAAAATCTAAATATTTTTTTGACTTGACAGTGGTAAGTCATGACGTGGTGTCTGTAAAAGTGTAAAAGAAGAACTCATGTAAGTACATTTTAATATCTATTTAAACCCGTCAACATTTTTAAGTGGTAATAGTAGGTATATGTAAATAGGAATATAGGGTGCGAAAGTTATAATACCTATGTTTAAAAAAACGTTTCGTTGTTTTCAGCAGTTATTAACATATCACAAGAGTCTACAGCTGGCCCTTCCGGAGGTAGAAGTGAGTTGAAATATATAAATAGAAAGGGCGGCACAGTATTATGACACGCAGAATACCAATTCACGAAAAAATCTAATTATAAAAGTGGAGCTACAGTATGGGAATGTCACTTACGAAAGAAAACTAAATGATGAAGATTCAAATAAGTATTATAAGTATTAAGATGTCATAAAAAATAAGTAGAAAATAATAATAATAAAATAGTTAAAAACAATGAAAAACTAAAATAAAAAAATTATAATAATAGAGACTCTTGTGACATGTTAATAACTGCTGAAAACAACGAAACGTTTTTTTAAACATAGGTATCATAACTTTTGCACCCTATACTCCTATTTACATATAACTACTATTACCACTTAAAAATATTAACGGTTTTAAATAGATATTAAAATGTACTTACATGAGTTCTTCTTTTACACTTTTACAGACACCACTTCACGACTTCCCACTGTCAAGTCAAAAAAGTATTTAGATTTTATAAAGGAATCTATATACTTTTTTGGTAGTAATGATTCCGAAGGAACAAACTTTTTTGAGCAATTGCAACAATTTCTTAAGCAAATATATTTATTTAAAAAAATCGGAGTGCTGGGTTACTAATTTGAGACCATGGTATGTTGCACAGTATTAAAAATTCTGTAGAATCGAAGTAGGTAAACTTCTTCTTGAGGTTGTTGTATTGTGTCTTGATGTCCTGCTCCTTTCCGCGTTGCCTTTATTTGAGTTTCACATTTTGTAGAAAATATAACACCACTTGCGTGATCGTAAATTAACTCTGGGCTACTTACAATCCCGCTTTGTACTAATTCAGGTTTAATTGGATTCTCCAAGGTGGAAAATACCTACAATATAATTACAACTATTAAATAATAGGATTTAAAAGTACTATATTTTTAAAGGCGACACAAGAAATTAAATTGGCCATAAAGATTATTTGTATTTTTAATTTCATGTGTATAGCTATTATTTAGATATCATGTATTTTTCAATTTTATTTGTAGGCATTTGTTTATGTATAATATTCTCAGGCACTCTCACTTGTAATTTTAACGCAATGGGAACAACGGGCTTAATTTGAAAAGTATAATATATTACATTAAATTAACGGGGACAGCGTACGGGGACAACGGTAAGTAATTTATTTTGTTTTATTAAATTCCCTTTGTCCCCTTTAACGGGGACAGCGTACGGGGACAACGGGAAGTAATTTTTTATTTTTTATTAAATTCACTTTGTCCCCTTTAACGGGGACACAGCCTACGGGGACAACGTGAATACTTCGTCTGTGAAGGTGTTTGTGAAAAAATTACGAATTTATTATATAATGTTTTAGTTTTATTAATGACTCATTTAATTATTCTCTAGTGAGACGCGAGCTCGATTATTTCTGAGAGAGCTCTATTAAAGATAGTTCTCTACATTTTCTTAACGTTCATCTTAAGGCGCTTCCCTGACCAAACGACCTTGAGCGTTCGGTCATTCTATGTTTCGTCGCTGAGTCTCGCTCTGTCCCGCTCCCTGCGCATGCCCATTTATCATAGAATTCTCAAATATTGTGGAATTACTTTAATAAAAAAAGACAAGTCAGCTTTTGATATAAAATAAAACGACAATTATTTAGATGTTTAAACTATCTGTCCATTAGTGTAATCCTTAAATTATTAGAACATCGCCTTTAAGAAAAGATGCATGCAATCAATAATTTTTGTCACATTTTATAAGGAGATTTTAAATGTATTTACAACACATAAAAACAAATAAGAACGTGCAATGTGATGATAGGATAACGAACATTAATAATGTGCTTTTAGATTTAGTTTATTACTCTTAATTAATGAGTTAATAGCCGCTTAATAACGCACTATCGCAAGGTTTTCCTCGGGGTAGCGCCTTAATAAAAGATCGTAAATGTCCCGTACAAAACATTCCACAGAACATTTTTATTAGCGCAATGTAAAGATGTTACCTATCCTCATAATTTAATACCGTAGTCGTCTTTTACGAGACCTACCGGTCGGCAAGGGCACCCCCACTCATGTAATGTACACTTTTAGGAGATTAATAAGTTTATAATATATAAAAGTTTGACGGCGCAGCAAGTGGCGCCGCCTAGTTTTGTTACGAAGCAACTAGGAACCACCTAAGAGTTCGGATAAGAGTGACAAGTGGCTAGCTGATTACTGACGCTCTAGCGGCATTGACCGTTGCATGAAATAAAGAAAGAAATAATTTATTTGCTGATAATGTAGGTATACATTTAAGTTGGAATAATAAATTATTAAGTGTCCCGATAGATTTTACCAAACGGCATGCAAAATATTAGGTTTGAGTTAATTAGTACAGCTTTTACGATTATTATTAGCCATAGTCGAATTTAATAGGTAGTTACAGATCAGACAATTTTTTTTTTTAATTAAATATAAATCTCTCGCAAATCATACAATGAAGAATATAAATTATGTCGTTATGTGTAATGTCAAAAAGCTTAATGTCAAAATATTCCAAAAAATTAACAACGATCACGATTATTATTAGTATAGAATTTAGATAATCTGGTAATGTCAAAATCTGTTATGTCAAATTACAATATAACAACAACCATAAAATTGCTAATAAATAGCTAACAATGTCATTATTATAATCTAAAACATTCGAAATTGGCGGCCATATTAGTAGGACTATTAGTAGCTAGCAGTCATACTATTAAACCACCTTTTTTGTATGAAGATGGCGTTCTTCTCTAATAGGGGTAATAGTGTTCTGTGGTTGTCCTATTATATAAAATAATGTAATCTGTGTACGTGGTGGAGTCTGCATGGGCGGCTGTTTTCTGATGACAGAAGATTTGTCAGGGGGTCGTTCAAAGAGTTTAAATAATAATATGAGAGAGGTCGCTGTCATACCACATCCACGACGAACTGCTATATTCCGGCAAAATCCTGATGATATTGTAGCTGCTGAACCACAAATACAGTGACCACTTCTGGTAAAGGCTATCCTGCGCCGGTAATTTATGTTGAAGTTAACTGAGAAATACTGCATGACGCGTCGATTTGGCGTCGCACATAAGTGAAAAAGAGAAATGGAAATGGGGGGAGACCTTTGCACATTTTTGGGAATTGGTACCTACATAATAGCTTGACTAAAAGTTAATATAATGGTGTCGTCCGTAAAAAGGCAAATTATTAATCATCATGTAAATTATGTTTAGAATGAGTTTCAGAGTTCAGTCATGTATATTTTTTTTAACTCTTTTTTTACATAAATTCTCCTCAGCCATTAATTAAGTCTCTCTGCAATATTCAATTGATTGGTGGTACGGGGAGAGGTCACTAGTTGCTTCTGTATACGTCAGCACACTGCAGGAGGCCAAGGACGGTCCACCCGCACCCGGCCTGGACGCAGCTGCGGAACTTTATATTTTTACGTGAAGGCTACAGTTTACAACTGTAATAATAAAAGACACGTTTCACTAAAAGTTTAGATTAAAGAGTTTATTAGCACATCTCCTCATTGGACATCTTACCCGAATTGTTAACTCAGGGAGAGAGAAGAGTCACGTTGCATTTTATTATCCTACACCTAAATCAAGCATTGATGCTACGGTCTGCAAGAATAATATTTCTACCTAATTTAGACGAATAGTTTTCCGATCGGAAGCGGCTGTAATGACGCTGTGTTGCAGATGCAGGTCAAGGTCGCGCCTGCCGCATCTCGTCCCGGACATAGCTCCGCTCAATATGACACAATACTTCTTGATATTACACTTTGCTTTACTCGTTACATCTCACACTCACGATTAGAGAGCCACTTCCTTCCACTATAGCTGACCAATGTTGTCCTAGCACATCAATGCCTAGGTGACGTTTGCTGCAGACAGTCATCAATAGGATATGTTTTTCCCTCGAGTCGGCACAAGATACTGGGGATAAAATATTAGCTACGAGAGTGTTTTGATTAATCTTAGCGAAGCCGCATTACAGTTTTTAGCCGAATTTACGCTTCACATATTATTTTATATATATATTTTTACATTCACATTCATTGTATATGAACTGGCTTTAAATGTAGGATATCTAATATACGCCCATCTAAAAGACGTTGCAATCAATGTAAAAAAAGAAAAGAAAATGATGATGATGTTGATATAAGTCCAGGATCACTGAAGGAGCTGATATTTCTGCTGAGAATATTAATTTGTAAAATAAATTAAGCTTAACTAATTATTGAAAAAAAAAATTGCGGCCTATGTTTACGGGCGTGTCTGTATGAGAAATTATCAATAAATACAAATTACCGCGTTGCAATTATGGGTCAAGGGCGGGTCTCCCGTGCCCGCCTCCCGCACCTGCCCGCGTCCCGCCCCGCAGCCCGGCTCAATATTACAGCAATACTTCAGCTCATTCATACCTGTGTAATATAGTCAAGGGTTATGCATTAATGTCGTCTCGTATCGACACGAGAATAGCTCGTGGTGTGAGGGATTAGCGAGTCGACAAGGTTGGCTGGGGGGAGGGGGGTGGCGGGCTGAATACCGGCCGGGCTTAAGTTCCTGACTTTGTTTTCTTATGGAGGCTCTTTTAATCGCTTACCTTACGTCTATGCTTTATCCCTTTTAGTATCTACTTATTTTGAGTTGCGTATATTGAGTCCAAAGCTGGACAAAGGAGTGGAGCTACGATAATCCAATCTTACCTTTCTAAATCCAACCTTCCCAGCTATCTCCTAACTCTACAACCTCGTTGACAAAGTTATGCCTGTTATTATAATACACTAAACTATCTAAAATGATGTAGTTTAGTATTCTAGATATGCCATATGAAGATAAGATAACATTACGATTTAAAATAGAATCTGAAATTGGCGTTAAAATCATTTTATCTTTCAATAGGTATATAAAACACGCGCTGAGTATTTTCAAGATGACTGTAAATCTAGAATTTACGGCTTGAACATATACAATAGATGAGTGAACTACGAACTAAGGCTATTTATATCTACCGACGTATGAATAGGTTAGTATTGCGTATTGCTGCAGGCAACGGGCACCGGGTACCAAGGACGTGGGCTGCGGCGTCCCGGGCAGGCCGGGGCGGCCAATGTTATATAACTACGCTTTAATGATACTAGTTGTATTATCTGTTTTTATATACCTAAGAATATGGCTTGAAACTCCATTCTAAAAAAAAACAATCAGAACTCGCCATTCCTTGTCGATTACCTATCACGTTTACAACACAACACAATTACAATACACATACACGCTTACAATAAACATTAACTGTCAAAGCTGTTCTTTGAAAGAACATCACACATCTAGATGGATAAAGAAACAACCCAGTGAAGCTCGTGATCTTGTAGCAATTCTATAAGGAAGTCGGGCTTTGGAACAGGTCTTCAAACTTTGTAAAAGAAAACAAATGCACGCTGAGGATGTAAGTATTCCTGTAGAAGAAGGCATCAAGAACGATTTCTGCGGCTCCTGGGCCAAAAATCATCAAAGCATTGGAATAGTCACATTCATTATAATAAATAATAATAAGTACTTACCTACATAAATAAACTAAGTACTTAGAATTCGATTACATATGTTCATATTTTTAACGACAGTTTTCAGATCTTTTTATAAGTAACAAATTCACACATACATTACACAGCCTCTCGCTTGTTGCTAGGGCTGCCTCTACAGGCTCCCTTCCCAGCCATAAATCTACATTACGTCGAGGGTACGCGGTGCCCTAATAAAATTACTACCATCCTTAGCGAAATTATTCGGAAACTCAAATGGCTCTCCTTTAAAAGGCTCTCCTAATAGTATGAAAATGTTAGGGTCTAACAGACACGTTTTTTTTTTTTTTCATGTTGTCTTTGATACGCATGTAGTTCCACGCTTTTGCGATTGCCGGATAAGGAAAATGATTCCAGCCATCTTCTTGACATAATCCCTTAATTTTCATCATGTCTGCCTATAAACGTCTATAACAGTCGAACATGAGCCTAAACAGGAATCGCCATAATCACCACGATTATCATACATAGTAGCTCTTGTCAATCTCAACAGTAATTTTACACATGCATACATACTCCTCTTGCCTCGTTCATATTCATAAATCAGGTTCTTTCATATTTTTACTACTACAAAAACAAGATTCTGGTCTTATTTCCTTTTACAGAAGATCCACATTATTTTCTAAACGAATAGCTACTGAAAATTCATGAAATTTCTGTTGACTCTATCGCGATAAGATAAAACACCGCATAGCTTAAAAAACTGAACCAATAATCGAATCATTCAATAAACTCTCCCTAATTTCTGGGAGGTTGGAGCGATATCTGCGTAGTTAGCTGCAGCTGCACCGGCCAAGGACAGCATCCTTGCCGATCGATACGTCAGCGGCGAACACTTCCCGAATGTTGGAAGGTCGGAGACTGCGTTGTAGGGTGAGGGCTTCGTCTGTGAGGTGAGGATAGCGCGTTTTTTTTGTCACGAACCATTATTTATGTTTATAGATGAAAAAAATTATTGTGTGGTTTTATGAAACCACGGTAAAAGAGAAACTTTTTTTCACATTATAGACATTTAACTAAAAACCTCCTTCCTTTCACTTTAGCCCTACTCCGCGGCCGACCGTCACGCGACATGCAACACACAGACGAAAACGTTTGAGACGATGTAATAAAAGGGGAAATTATATGTGCGGCAACAAAAGTTTTCTTTAGCACCTGCAACCTATCGTCTTTTTTTATATGTAGGCAACGAGTTAATAGAACAGCTTCCATTATATTAATTCATCATCTTTACTATTCCAACAGAATATCAAAAAACCAGCGTCATTTTACGAACGTAAATTAGTATGAGTCAGAGCTACCGATAAATATATTTACTTCTGAATTGATAACTCCGTGACTAATGTTGTAAGTGAGCTACTAAGCGAGCTCAGTACTTAGGGCACCCCGACTCGGACAGGTTAGGTTAGAAGGGAATGGCGGGGTATTTTAGACCCCGCCATCCCCTTCGTGGTTATTTGTTTTTAAACCACCCAGAAGTAGGAGCCCCGCTAAGCGGGGCTCCGTCGACTACGCTTGTCATTATTCATAATGCGCGGGCATTATGAATAATGCCCCTATTTATTACTTGGTCCATAACGTTGCTTAAGAATTATCACCATGCTGCGTCATATTAACAGTAGCTCGTTTTACAATATATGGTCGCTTGAATACCATTTATTAGACGCTAAAAGTTCGTCGCTGACCGATTAATTCATTAGACAACTAAATATATTTGCAGACGAGAATGACATTTTAAAGAAGCTGCCTTAATTAGCACCCTAATAAAAGTTTCACTTTAAAAAGTGTGATTAGAAAATAGGTACTAATAAGGGAGCTACGTCTGCCAATAAACTGGTTTGCAGTTTGGCAGACGTAGGTTATAATGTACTCTAAAAATTACCAAAGTACCTTATGTCTGTGAATTAATACATTTTCATATATTTTTCATGCTGAGAAGGGTAGTATGGTAAACTAGGCAATGAGCACATCATGTAAGTTGATTTAGTTTTGAACAAACGGATGTTTAGTTTTATATTTTGTCTCTGCTACGGTAACCCACGTCCATCCATCTAACAAAGATTTAGAGACGTATTTTCTCGTCCTTTAGCGATTTTTCTTTCTACGTGGTGCTGCTTTATTTATCCTCCTGCTAGCCTATAAATTTCCTAGAATAATACCTATCCTGTTTATTATTTTTCTGGATATAATGCTTGGTTCTAAGTAACCTGATGATAGCCGTAAAAAGGACCAAAGCATAAGGAAAATACCAATAATAACTTCTATGAAAGTACACAACTAACTGAAAATAAATTACCCTACTTATTAATAAAACACTCAAGTATTCTATAAAAACATTCAGTACTGTTACTTATTAACTTATTCGCGAAGGAAAAAAGGTTTTTTTTATTCAGAACTTTTTTCATTGATATTTATTTCCTCTGCGAAGAAGATTGTAACCATTTCAATCGAATCTCGTCCTAATTGAGATGAATGTGTGGAGACATTACTGCTGGCTTGAATGTGAATCACTGGAAGACTCGCGTCCTTATTTATATAACGCCTTTCACGAGGAAAATGACACAAAAAAAAATCATCAGAGTTGGAAAAAAAAGTTCAGAGGATTTTTTATTTCGTGATGCCGATTCGATAGCTTTTAAATTTTATTTGATGGGTTTTTGTAACAGATAGGTACATAAATACGCAGGTTATGTTTCTATCGGGCTTTTCAATATCAGGTTCGTTTTTACAATAACAATAACAGAAACAGGCAACAAACTTTATGTACTTATTAAAAAGAACTTAATAACCATTGTACTACAGGCAAACATTGAAAACAGAATCTCTAAAGGTAGATGGCCTCATCAAATTCAGTAGACGACGGAGAGGCTGGGTTTAGGATTAGCATATTATTGGCTTCCTAAAAAGTCTCCAAAGTGGAAAAAAGTTTTAATACTATTATAATAATTTATTTTAAAAAGTCATACACTACCCCAGTGTTGACAACGTCACGTCGCGCGCGCGGTGACGGTCTGAGCCACTAATAAAGTGTTTCCTTCCGACGCGACGCGACGTTTACTACGCCGTGACGATGTCGTGACACGCCGCGACATTCACCGGCAGCGGGGCTGTTGTTCTTTCTTTATGGTATTGTTAAATTAAGGTAATAGTTTGGCTATCCTGATCAATAATGAGTAAAATTTCTCTTCCGAAAAGCAGTGCTTTTAGAGTGTCCCAATTTGTGCATATTGTGACAAATATTCATAAATATGCACTTGGGACATTCTAAAAGCACTGCTTTCTATAGGGCCATCAAGGGTTCGTCGCCGTGATTACCAACCAATTTACACCACAACCTGACAATCCCAAGTTAGCCATTAATATCTACTGTCTGTCAAAAGGACTTACCCACCACTGCCGTCTTCTGCAGTAGTTTTCCCAACGTGGAATAACTTTATCTTATAACGTGTCAAAATTACCCTTCCACAGCAACGATTAAAATATTTGAACAAAGGAACTAATCTATCCTATTGACCCATCAGTACAGCTCATAAAACATGAACACATAAAAACGAAACACAAAGGTATGACGTATCACCCCTGACCCTCATCAGACGCACGCCGAAGCAAATTGAAAACGGAACATTTAGATCCCATCGCACTCGCTGATGCCTATAAAGGTAAACCAATTTCACCGCGGGGAGGGGGAGATAACGCTGTCCTTTTCACCCCTCACCCCCGTGCCACGCGGTGGAGGGGAAGTGGCCCGACATTGACCCGCACTGCGCCGTGCTGCCTGCACAGGTGCGTCATTCATGTACCCCTCTCCACCGCCCCACAGCCTGCATAGCGGGTACATGTTGCAATGGCTTGTTACCGGATCAAACTAGTTTGTGTGAAATTCGCTACAAACTGCTTTGTATTGACGGGAAATAGTTATTTGCTCGAAATTTTTTGGTAAAGCTTTGTGAAGTGGTTGTCTGGTTTCAACAAAAATGACATTGCTATCGAGGTTACCTTATTTCCAGTAAAATATACCACAAGCTACGTCATGAATTTTCGGTCCAGGCTAAGTCCAGAAGCTATCTACTTATGCAACAGACCTAAGTTTTCATCCCCTACTTAAAACTGTTTGGTAAACTCTCTCGGTACAAAACTCTGTTATTTAGCCCCTTTTGGCGTTAAGTAGCGCTGGCTTAGATATTACGGAGTCAATGGTCCCTTCGAGACCTCTCGCCGAAAAGTAGCTCGCAGGTACGTACGTTATCTCGGGAAAATGGGGGCTGTGGCGCTGGTACCTATGAATAACAGGGAACTTTCGTCTTTGTAACTATATTACGGTAAATATCGGAAAAACTATTAATGTGTGTAATATTTTAGCCGATTTTTGCTCCAAAAAGTAGTGGAGCCCTTGATTTGAAAAAACTATTAAGTACATTGAGAATCTAAGTATCTCTTATAATAGGTATCAAAAAGGGTAAAGGGCACGACGGGGTTACGTCATGACTGTGTTGCACTAGGTACTAATGAAATTATACTGCTGGTAAGTACCACCCTTGTAGTAGTGATATAAGTTAGTCATACCTTTTTATGTTCGTAGTAAAATCGTGGACAGAAATAGAACCTTATTAATTCCAATGTAAGAATATTGCTTATACTATATTTTACTTCACGAGCAGCCCGTTGAAATTCAAAATAATTTTAATTGAAAGTTATGAGCACGCGAGTGTAATGTCAAGGTGTGCCGTGGCTGAACAGCTGGGAACCAATTGGCACGGTTGCTGCAATGACAGTCATGCTCAATCAGCCGAGTGGGTACCTACTTATGGTCGGGTAAGACGAGGGTAGCTACGTAAAAGTATATTTGTGCTAATCTATAGGTACATATTACGAGTATATATGTTATAATATTATGTTCCTTCGTTATGTTGTTATTATGTTCGTTGAGAGCAGAGTTACTGATTTTTTCGGTCTCTTGAGGAGACTCAAGGCATCTTTCCTGACCCGTTTATGTGCATGTACTAATCACATTGTGTCTGATATGTTTCGTTGTGTGTACCTGCTCAGACGTATGTAATTGTCTTTTAATTTTAATTTAATTTAATGTATTTTAGTTTTAATAATGTAATCTAATCTAATTTATTCTGATGTAATAAGCATTGCTATGGGCTGAAATAAATGATAATAATAATATTTATATGTATATAATGGAATAAAGGAAATAATATTAATAATTATGTCATGTTATTAGATAATATTATATGTTTAAAAAGTGTTATTGGCTTCGGGCGTTATATTTAAAATAAAATAAATAAATAAATGTTAATATAAATGAATTACGCTTTTCGTGTCTGTCTTTATGGCCGCGTTGTTCTTCTAAACGACGCAACGTAATTTTGATATGGTTTTCACCATCACGTAGAGAAGTTATTCCGGAATGTTTAATTGATACTAAACTTACATCATTTATTTAAAGACATTTAAATTTGTATATAAGTAACCTAAATCTCTATGCATATCAAGTCGTAAAAACCGTGCGAAACAGGGGCTGGTCGCTAGTGCATAACGTTGCTTAAAGTTGAGATATGTATAAACGTCAAAAATATATGGTTAAGCAGACACTAATCCAACGTTTATAAATAAGAGCGATATTACCTATAGAGAGAACAAAGGGTGTGGCTCACCGGTGATTATTGTGCAGAAACATCTGCAAATCTCTACGAACCATGGCGACTCCGTACAGGTGTTAAGTTAAGGTTGTGTCCTTGCCTGGGCGCAGTGTCACCCGGTGCTAATCCGCGGCCCGCGACGTCGCCGCCGCCGCCGCCTGTCGCCCGCGCCCCCTGCGCCCCCGCGCCACCGCCCAGCGCCCAAACGTTCTGATACCGCCTGGACTGGTGTTATTTCTATAAATGTTCTGAAACATGGTTATGTAATTGAATGTTTTTAGGCAGGTTTAAACATAACTTAAGAATAAATATAAACTGGCGCATTCATTAACCTTTTCTTAGACTTGGCTGTAGTCAGGAGAATAAAAATGATTGTACCAATCGAGGACACATAGGTATATGAAAACAGAACTTTTATAATTATTTTCTCTGTTCATTAATGAAGTCATTAATTCAGTCAGGGTAAGTGTGGCTCAGTCCTTACGTCTTGTATGCACCGTTTTTTTGTTTGTTTTTTTAATTCAGACCCTAAAGACACTTTTTCTGATAACTAAAACACACAACTTAATGAGAGATCCCGAGGAGAATTACAGCCCGTTGTGGTTTTGTTTTACTGTGCAATGGCTAGCTTGAAATGACAAAAACACCACCCGTGTGACCTACTTTAGATCCCGATGCTCCTCTGTATATTGTGACAACCGCAGGGGGCAGGACGATATTTTCCCACATACGTACTCTTTTCAGTGTCAAAAATACCTACAAACTACGTACTATTAAATTTAATAATTCTTGCACAGCAATCTAAAAACATGAGTTAATTTATTATTTCTAGAAGCCAGTGCTCCATTATCCGGCGACATGGTAACCCTTGTAGACGCGCCCAGGCCTCGGAAGCAGTTATGTTATAAATGTCAATCAAACGGCCGTAACGTTTTTATTTTCCGCTAACTGAGCCCGCGTGTGGAGTTCCGTAGAATTCCGTACTCGTTCTATTTGCCATTAGCCGCCAAATTGTTTTTTTTAATAGCTTGTTGCATGAACAAAATTACAGAAATTGTTCGTCGTTGCTGAGAACTGCAAATAACTGCTTACGTACTTACTTTGAAACACTGATCACATGTCCATTAAAATTCTTGAGCATAAAAAGTAGATAGTCAGGTTAATTCATCAGGAGATACTTAATACAATATTAAGCACCTACCTACCTCCTACTTAGCAGTTTCTGGTGACAAGCCCTGAGTAAGAGGGCTTTTCACATGTACCTAAGACCCGCAGTAGGTAACTACCAATTTTAACTTCAAGATCGACTAGAATCCTCTCTTCCCTTGACATAAAAGGCACTTCATATTTTTTCATGTCGAGAGAATGGACAACAGCATCCTTAAGTGACAAAAGAATTCTGAAAAAGTATAATTTTGTGTGACATCATAATCCATACTCATATTATAAATTCGAAAGTAACTCTGTCTGTATGTTACATTTTCACGCCTAAACCACTGAACGGATTACGATAAACTTTGGTAAAAAGATAGATGACATCCTGGGGAAGGACATAGGCTAATTTTTGTCCCGGTAGTACGTTCCCCTGGCATAATTTCCGACATCCACGCGGGCGAAACCGCGGACAGAAGCTAGTAATTTATAAATGCTGATTGTGTTGATTAACATAAGTAGGTAACCACTTACTAAGTAGGTACTTAAGTCTAATAGCAAGTTAAGTAAAATAAGAAAATCGGCAATGATCTTGTAGGTAAGACCTACCTATTCTAGGAGCCCCATTATCAGTTATGGTAATTAACGTGATTACCTTTAAGGAAACTAATTACGTAACTATATTAAGATATCTGCCTGTCTCATCATATTAGGTAGGTAGGTAATTACCTATTGATGGTTCGTCTTCATGTCAGTTCGACAGTTCGACTATTTCACTGTAACCTTCACGTGCCACCCCAGCTGACGTGGGTCAGCTATCGATCAATGCCTCTTCAGTCTTGATTAAGACATCCTTTTTATTGATTTAAGGGGCCTGGGTCATCTGTGTAAATTTAGATGTTTGGTAAACGCTCGTGGACGACAAATATCTAATTACTCACTTGAATATAGATAAATGGTATGAATGTACATAATTTTACGACGTGGTAGTGTCATTAGGATCGTGACAGATCAAAGGTCCAATTCCCTATGTTCTAGGTACATAATAGGCAGAATTTACCAAGAAATATGTCACTTGTTTGAAACTAAATTTTACATGTGAATATTTGACACTATACTCGAAAGGTATAGGTAGTTATATAAAGGTAAACAAATCGTAAAAAGGGTTTTTTATAGTTGACACTTTCTTGTTTAAAAAATACGTTACAACAAAATTAAAGTTATTTACGATTTATACGATAGTTTCCTCTTTTATTAATGTATGTTAAACTTTATCATTTATTCGTAAACTATACTCTTCGTACATGTAATTGCTTGAGCACATTTTTTTTCTTAGATTTATAAAATAGTATAATATTTTGTAATCTGTCTATTGTAAAGAGCCCAAAAAGACAGGTTCCCTAAACCTTTTAGAAAATACAACGAATTAGATAACGTTGCTAAATTGAAGACTACATCTGCGACGTAGTATGGCAACTGAAGTAGCAGGTATTACGTTTAGTCGGTTAACCACATGCGTTTTATGTTGTGGATGAATAAAAAAAAAATGTTAAATGGTTTTACTGTATTGCGGCTGCTACCATACCACTGTGAGCGCAATTCAATTGAGTTAATATGGGATCAAGTTAAAGGGTTTGTAGCCGAGAAAAATAAAACTTTTAAAACGTCTGACCTAAACATTCTTTTGCCAGAGGCTTTAGCTAATGTGACTGCTGAGAATTGGAAAAGGTGCGAGGGTCATGTAATTAAAGAAGAACAGAAAATGTTTAAATTAGACAAAATAATTGATGATACCACTGAACGCTTTATTATTAATGTGACAGATAGTTCCTCAAATTCAGATTCAGAATAGAGCCTATTATTATGGGACCCAAAATAATATGACTTTAACATTTGAAATAAAAGATTTAACATCTATGAGTCACGTGGTTTTTTTGTTTACCTTTATTTAACTACCTAAACCTTTCGAGTATAGATAGTTTTGCTTTAATTTAGGTACCTATGTACATCCCTAGTCTAAAAAAACAAGGTCTGGCATTTCGTGAGTGACACATGCTTACGTCACTATCCAGTTGCCAGTTTATTGCAACAAAACACGAATTATGGATTAAAAATAGTCACAATTCTGTTAAAAAAAAAAAAAAAATGTTTTTTATTTTTCTAATCAAACGAAATAATTCAATTTAAACATATACCAACGTAATTATTAGTTAAAACCTCTTTGTTTAATCAGATTCGCACAGGTAATAAAGGCGATTGGGGAGTTATTATTACATACTACTGGTAACACAGCAGTGATGACGTAGGCTTGTGTCACCCCCGTAACCGAAGTGCTATACCTGGCGAAGTATATTAATAAAACATGTGTACATCCTGTTTCAGTTACTGCGTCACTTATTATCACAATAATTGCTACCGGAACATCTTACCTCAACGATGGAACCACCAGCCCCATCCCGGGATGGGTTTTCCTTGTAGATGTTTCACAATATGACCATTTAATTAAAAACTAGATTACATTCTGCCTCTACATATCCATAAGTCTTGCTGGAGACCAGCGGGGTAATTACGTAACACACTAGCAGTAGGAATGGGTTTCATTTTGACAGTTCAACAACATTCATTGCGTTATTTACGTTGCTGAGCAGACAAATTTTTCGACCATATGAAGCAATGGATTACCAATAGCCTTCAAAATTATTCAGATTGTGATAGATAGTGTGTTACGTGCTGACCTTGTTTCAACGGTTTTCTTTACGTGTTTGTTGAAAATACTAAAACTATTTCGCAGGCCTGAACACTATAGCTCAACAGCTCCGCAGCGTTAGTTTGAAAAATTGTTACCGTTACGGACATGGATCAAGGACCTCTAAAATATTATTTTTAGTCTACATATAATGGGTGGCAGGGACATCGACGCTCCATGGATTCAGTACATGATTCTGAAACCACCTGTGTTAAAATTTTACCGGTTATTAAAAAAAAAAATAGCCTTTTCATACATTATGACTATGATTATTGTATTGCACTTTTCTATGAAACAGCTGTTTTTTTTTTGATAATCGACGAATGTTTTCTGCGCTAGGAGTCTAGACTAATGTGCTGAGTTCATGGTTACTGCTTGCGCGTCGATTTCCCTGCCGCCCTGTAGGTATAGCACATAATGGAGCCTAAACCAAGAGTTCAGCTAGAAAGCTAGAGCCCGCTTCAGTAAAAAAGATTACCAACCAATTCCATAAATCAGTATTGGGTGCCACTTTACGTGCATCGGAAGTTAACAACCATAATGCTCGTAACTATAGCCCACTGAACTAGTTAGATTTATCAGCGAACGATATTACGGCATCGAAATATTCATGTGGACTTAATATTCAGCACATATTCGGTATAGCGAGTTTGGCACACCACCAATTATATATCTGCAGCAGATAGTGATCTAGTTTGCGACTACGGCGTAGCTAGCAAGTGAAGGGATAAAAGGCTTACACTTGACATTACTTACAATTCTCTTAGGAATGATGGTATCTGATGCAAGTGTAACCAATATCCTGTTCAGGATAGGAACTTACGGTTTTTTTGCAATTTGCAGGTCAGTGTCCTGTTGTATGTTGATTAGAATATGATGCGCGGCCGTAACATAATGCAGCTTTACATAATTATAATCATTAGAATCAGCAATATATCTCCTTAGGTTAGAATTGGCCTCAAATGTCATGATTTCATGAAATAGGTAGTTATTCAATAGGGTAATATGAACTTAGAGAGATGTATTGATGACTTTTATGATTATACTCGTAATTCAATAAATAAATATTTGATACGGCCACGAATCATATTTCGATCAACATACAACCTTACACTGACCTGCAAGTTGCAAAAATGTAATAAAATTTGAATTTCGCGGGATAATTTGACGCATCCCCTACTTAAACCAAGCTTGCCATGGGTACCTATTTGGTACGTACCTACCTACCTTTTTAAGTTTGCTGTGTGGAAATCCTCATGGATAGGTACCTACCCTCCTTCTGGGGATAACGAAGGGTTATCTCTGATTCCTACCGACTAGGAACTGTGGGATTTTGGTCTACTACTACCATGAGTTGGAGGCCCGCGGTACGTACTCGTGCATTTTACAAGGTGCGCCGTATCCCACGTCTGCATATCCTCTTATAAGTGCGATATGATGTGATACCGCACTCCTTCAAACCTTTAGCTAGCAACTACTTACTTAGTTTACTTGACTTATCATAATCAAGATACTACGATGCTACATATATACAAGATAGCAGTTGTGCCAGCGTCGCTAAGTTATGTGCACAAAGCTATTCTAGTTGGATGTAAAACACGTAAATAAATATCCCATAATCATAGTTTATTTAATTTAGGTACTACTGATAGCCTCAAAATAATTGTAATTATTTATTTATTTGTGTACAATTTAAAAGAATTAGAATTAGAAAGGCTTCAGCAGCTCCAAACATTACTGCTACCGCCATCTGTTGACTTATAACAAAAGTTTACTAAGCCAGTTACTACACCTTAATTTAATTAAAACTACTTTCACATTCTAGCACGGTTGATGATGTAGTCAAACGAATTAAAAACAGGAATTAAAGTTGAATCGAAAATATTTAGAAATTAGAACATAAAGCTTACTTTGTAGACATGGAAATAAACTACAACTTACGGACACTGGCGCTAGTAGTCATACGAAACAATAATTTGTTGGTGAATGAATAATAAAAAATACACTTAGCGCAAATAAAAGAATTTAATTTACAAACATCATAATATTTTTTTAGTCCATGAAGTGTCGTTTATTAATACTATAAAAATCGATTGCAGAATAATACTTTGATGGCAGAATGAACTCCGCGAACTATGTTGTCATCTGTCAAATTTGGCCTTCAATTCGCTGGTGATCCTGGGCGACTAATGCAATTTCCAAAAAGTTTTGCAATGTATGAGTGAGGTGTTCAATCAATTCGATGGTGTGACATACGAGTAAAATTATTCCCGTGTTAAAATGACATCGAGGAGTAAGAATGCTGTGCGGGGCTACGAGACAGAGATTGAGAAGAGCCGTGAGGAGTCTAATTGGAGGAAGGCAGTGGACTTGGCCCAGCAGTTGAAGGCCAGGTCTCCACAGCATGGTCAGTGACACATGTTACGTATTCTCTAAACACTTATATCACCATGAGAAATCCTCAGATAGGTCATTGAAGTTTAGTTGTTATCATGAGCTTAAAAATATTAAATTGTATTATTACTTATCAGCAGATATTTAAAACATACTGCCTGTTTGTTGATTTCCCGTTGTACATATGATAAACATCAGTACATTAACTGTGTACCAACTATTGGTTTATTATGGTAATTATTTATTCATGTTTCCTTGAATGTCAGTTACAAAACCATTAAGTTTTTATGGTTTTGTGCTATAAAAAGTAGCTGAGTTCGAAAAAATCACTGTCACTAATTACATTTAAAATTAACATGAGTTTTTAGGAACTATTTCGGTAACGGTTCCAATTTTAGTTAATAATTAAGGCACTGGTCAAACCCATTATTATTTAGATTGAAATATACTTGCTGTAGTTCCGCTGTGTTACTATCCTGTTCACTTTCCTCTCGGTACAATTTTATATGACAAATGAGAATTCACCCATTCTTGTGACATAATACTAGTCTTCTGAATGAAGAAACAGGTATTGGTTTATGATTATCCTGGACTCAACAAACCAAAAAAAACTCTCCTGTCATGCAATTTGATGCAAGCATGTGGCATGAAATACATCGAAATAAAATACTTAGGTACTTTTGTTAAGTACATTTGAAAAGTATGTAAAACTAGTTCCACAACACAAAACCTTCTATGCATTCTACCTCGCCTCACAGTTTCATTATTCACAAAATTAATTGTACCAACAGAAAGCCTTGCCCACTTCCTCATTGGAGAAGGCAAGCTTGAGGCACACCTTGAAGAATGGCCACCCAGCAAGGAGAACATCGAGAGAGCACAACGGGAGCTCTCAGATGCCCGTGGCTACCTCACCCTAGCGACTGATGAAGCTGGCAAAAGGGCTGGTGTAGCGCTAGACGCACATCTTCTCCTTGGAAAGTTGAACTATGCATGTGGAGCGTACGATGATGCGTTGAAACATTATAAATTAGCTGAGCTGAATACGTTGACTGAGAAAGAGTTACCTGTGTGAGTATATTTATATTAATATTATTATACACTAAACATAAATCAATTTATTATAAAAACAAGAAGTTAAATGAAGATCAATTTAAAAAATAACAACTAATAACAATTGCCATGAAAGAAACCAAAGTTAAATGAAAGGTTAAAATGATCAAATGTTGAATACGATTATCATCATCAATGTCACATCAAATCTTAATGGCATTGCTTTGTTATTTTATAACACCTTTAGACAATAGATCATTTGCAATCTTATTACACACAGTGTGAATCATGTGTCCTCTGCTCCCTTATCTTGCATCTCAGTAATTAACTACGATTGAATGGCACGCAATCATCATTTAAGTACACTCATAATGAAACAAATTAACTATTTCCATTAATAGCTGCATTATTCTGTTGCATTGCATGCCTAATTATCAAGTAACTAAAGGCATTACGGAATCTCGTTGCGACACCCACTAAAATCTATTCATGGATGAATAGATTTTAGTTGAGTCACACTGTTTTAACGATATTGATGCTAAATACTTTTGTTAGCAGTTGTTGTAGGAACAATGCTGTTATACCAAAATAGCATAACTTATAGCATTGTTATGATATTAGAATATAACAAGTTGTAACAATGTAAAGTTATACAATTCAAATAGGAAAAAGTTATAGGTACCATAATTAAATTTAATGTTCTGAAAACAATATGTTTGATTTGATCTATAATAACTAGATTAAATAAAGGTTTTATCAACTGGAATAAAATAATATTCTAGAAAGGTAAGCTTTACTTGCACACAATAATCATACAATAGTGTACAATCTATTAACCATAGCATTTACATAAAGCATGACCTCATAAGACCATGAAACATTTTTAGTTAACAATCTATCTTTGTCCGACATACTATAGGCATTATATCACAGATCTTATCTACTAGATACATAGTTCAGATATAAACACCTTAGTCTAAACAAAGCACATATTTCAGGAACTATTTAGTGTTTTTCTGTTATCATTACTTATCATGTGCATCTCACATGTGTTAACGTGACGTCATCGCATGATCAAACGATCGCGCATGACAAAGGCTAAACAAACTGTTATTAGACATGTGCACATAAAATATGCAGAACATCCATAAAGATGGCAACAAACTCACGCGCATAACTAAACAAGTATGATTATATTTATTTGCTTGCTTGTCTTGCATTGTTGTCTTTCTATATTGTATGTGGGTTCGTTGTCGTACCTTTTACCCGCGAACCGGAAGTAAGCAATAGCTTAGATCTAAGGATTTGTGCATATTTGAGTCCATAGGTTCTTTAATACCCGTAAAAAGGAGGGGGGTAATTTTTTTAACAATTTACTAAAATATTAGTGTCCTTTCTGTGTTATCATATATTATGTCATGGTAACTGCGGCGGACAAACAGCTGAATCACCGAGCGCCGCGAGCGCAGCTTGTGTGTAATGCTTTTGACATTAGGTTGGAACTCGACATTTTTGGTGATAATGATTTTGTTTACCTACTTAATGCATATGAGCAGAGAACATTATTTGCTTGGTAATATTAATAATAATTTTAGTGTCCAATATCAAAGTAATGTGTCCACCAGTTTGTGATTCACACATTTCAGATACTTTGGAAGACAATTTGATAGTCAAAACAATTAGGAAAACTTTAATTATGCTATTCTAGCACGATAGCCTATGTTATATTTAACGAACAGGTGCTGTGCAAGAAGATTACAATTTTAGGTAGGTATGAAATACTTACCTAAAATTGTAATCGAAAAAAACGTTATTACAAAAAAAAAAACCGACTTCATAAAATGAAAAATAACTTTAATTTCTTATATCGGTGTCTTTGGATCTGTTTTAGTTTTTTGCCACCGACTTCCGAAATTAAAATTATTTTTCACTTTTTTTTTTGTAAAAAAGTTTTTATTTTTCACCTTTTAGTGAGTCACTTATAAATGTATCTGTTACAATAGTTACAATAGCCTATAAATGTCAACTGCTCATCGCCTTTTACAAAATATTCCTTTTCTCGATGCAGGGACGTTAATTGTTGAGGAGTTCGCCTGGTAAGAACCCAAAGAACTGCACCATATGCATTGTGACGAGCATAAATTGCTTAGTAACTATAAAAAAGTAATCGAATCGCAACCCGTGAAATACTTATTATAGAGTAGTTCCGGTGGCCACCTCTGGTCTTCATCATTAGTTCCACTTCACCGAATGGTGCTTTCCGAGAGCAAATGCACGAGTTACTATAAAAAATACCTAAATTGCTATAGGTGAGCCTATAAAATTTGAGGATTTCCTTCTATTTCCATGAGATGCCTT
Organism: Griposia aprilina; assembly: GCA_916610205.1. Taxonomy (NCBI): domain Eukaryota; kingdom Metazoa; phylum Arthropoda; class Insecta; order Lepidoptera; family Noctuidae; genus Griposia; species Griposia aprilina. The sequence goes on from OU744296.1 coordinate 23,400,262, forward strand.
CATCAGATTCTGACTTGGCCAATGGACAATGGGACCAGCTCAAGAGTATACCCTTTCAAACAAGAAAGGAATTTTGCAAATCCCTCTATATATGACGGAGTTATGCCCGGACATACATAAAAAGAAAAAATACAAACATCCGAGTTGATAACCTTCTCCTTTTTGAAGTCGGTTAATAACACAATGATTTTCTCAATACAAAATTACAGTTTTTACCATAAATTATATACAGGGTGAAGTTAAATAAGCTAGCGAAACTGTGCAGACTTGATTCGTATCGATATCTAAATTATGATAACACAAAAAAAAACAAAAAAATTGACGAGTTTTTTATTATTTCTTCACATCAACAGCAGTTACTTCGAACTTGAAATATCAGTTTAAAAACGCATAAAGAAAACCTTTTTTTGTGTAAACTTGACAGACGTGATGGGTACGCGATAAAACAAAAACAAAAGGATTTTTTCAACTAATACTCCAAGTAACAACAATACCAGCGGTCGTTGACCCCAAAAATAAAACATCAAATCTTTTAGTTTTTGCGTGTTTAGATATTGCTACCTATCACGTCTGCGGAGTTTCGCTAGCTAATTTATTTTAACCTGGTATATAATATTATGACATATCTGTAACATTTAACCTTCCTCCATATATCATATTATGACAAAAACCCAGAAACATCTACATCTACATCCCTTCTGTGCCCTGAAGATAATTCTCGTATTTGTTCCACAGCCGAAGTCTCCGCATCGTGGCCGAGTCGTACGCCATCAAGGGTCTGTGTTTAGAACAGAACACTGTCCCTGGCTCCACCAGCCGGTTTAAACAAGCCGAGAGAGAATCTGAGATGGTTAGTATTAGAGTAGTACTAGTTATTACAGAAAACGGTTCTAAAATCTTCAAAAATTGCGTTACGTAATACTTGAATGCTCCCTTACAGGGTGGCAGAGACATCAACGTGCAACCTGTTACCACGGATTGCCTGAATTAATGGTTAAAATTTAGCGCGTCGATCTCCCTGCCACCCTGTATATTAATAACTTGTTGTTATTTACAGAGAGAAGGACGCAGTTGTTTTAATTCTTAATGTAATTTAATCGTTGCTTTTTACCACCCCCGCGGGTGGTAGATGACATTAACTCAAGTTATATAAATGGTAAACTTAACCTTTATCCATTGATAGAGATCAAATTAATTGATTGAATTGTAGTTCCCTTGCTATTCAAGGGGACTACAATTGTCACATCCAAACTGTTTAAGTTCATCATTAATCTTTGTCCAGATCCGTAGTTTCGAGCTATCATCAGACCTAACTCTTCTGTACCTGCAACGCAACGGTGCGCACGCGCGCGCCGGCCCCACGCTCGAGACGGCGCTGCAACGAGTGCCCATACTACACATACGAGCAGGCAGGCTGCAGAATGCTATAGACAGGTAAATATCATCATTACATTTTTTCTTTTCTTTGAAATGATTACAGACAAGATATTTCTCCTGTATCGTACCTATTTGCATTTATAAACAATTCTCACATTCAGTGAATTTTTCCTAACATGTGTTGATTGGTAAAATCGTTCTTTACACCCCATTTAATTATTTAAAAAAAACGCATTTCAAAAATATAATATTAATTGCCCACCAGCAGACGAAATGCTGTATCTAAGAACCATATAGAAAGAAAGAAAGAACACACACACATCAGCCTTTCAGGAATCACTCTCCTTTATCTCCTATATCGTGATTGCGTAGTGCATTTACAAACCAAATTCTCACATTGAATGCAATTTTCCTGACCATGTTCTATTTTTTTATCACATAAACGTACTTTAAATAGGTATCTCGATACGACATTTCTCTCTGAACGTTATTAGGGACAGAGATGGCAAAGCTAAACTTTTTATTAAACTTCATGTGCTATTTTTACGGCCGTTGTACAGCCAGGGAAGTTAATTGACAAGCAAATTGCCACCCTACGACAATTTCCGTGATGTAGCCATTTCGTACAACTATCAAAGATTGACAATTGTGATTTGAATATACCGACAATTAAGTAGGTTGTCAATTTGCGTAAAAAAATATTAATCTGACTTTACAATATTTTGTCCTGGTCATACAACTACTATGATACGTCTTGTCGTAATTTAATGAGCGTGAACTTAATGTAGGCTGTTACTACCGCATCGCTGGCGCGCTGGTCGCTAACCGGCTTACGGCGGACAGATTGCGAGAAATCCAATTAACCTTGCGTGACATTTATTTATGTTACTATGTTACTATGTTACGACTACGCTATACTACCAATTTAATGCGTGTATAACATACTGGTTCTTGAAATCTTGAAAAGAAGATTCGCCTGATTGCCAAGCGAGATCTCGAATGGCCAATCTCGATACCAGATTTACGTGGGTTATTCCTATATATTTAGATAATCATTGATAATTTCACGTGTAAGTAATTATCTATTTATACGTGAAACTATCAATGAATAACTAAGTTTGCGCAAATAGTTTCGTAATGTAAATCCGGCTTTAGCACGCGAGATCTCGAGTTGCCAATCTCGGCTCGACATTGCGTTCGCTAGTCACAACGTACCTGAATCCTTTCTCATGAGAGAGTACTCATAGCAGCATATTATGTTGTGTAGGTATCGAGAGATGCTGAACGCGGTGGAGTCGATATCGACTCAGGCGCTGCGACTGACGCTCACTCGACAATTAGCCGAGGTGCTTATGAGGGGCGTCACTGGACAGGTAAGTGATTAGACATTTGAGTTGATTACATATTAGACATTAAAACCTTCCATTATATAAAAATACTCTGATATGGTTGGTTTTTTTGGTGACTGCAGTGCTAAATCAGAAACTATGAGAAATAAGAAAAAAAAAATGTGGTTTAGTCATAATATTTCTAAAGTTAGTTGCAATATTATTAAACCTTATATAACCTTTTTGAAATTTCAGATAAAAAAAATTGGTATAAAATTGAAAATATCTCGTGCCTTTTATTTATTTTTGTTTTCGGGGGGAACCTTCAAAATTCAAAAGGCACCCGACCTCTGGGGAGGGTGGTACGAGGAGGGAGGTCGGGGAGTGTGTAATTTTTACCTCACTAAAACCACCCTGGTGATCACCATCAGCACATCCAGGAGGTCCCGGTTCCTCTTAAAAGACCAATTCCGGAACATCCCTGGGATCATCATCACATCATCTTATATACCTACAATTTCATTAGCTCCTATCATACTGTGGTACACAGTACTGCTTCTGAACAAACATTGGTACCTATACACCAGGGATGCACAGACTTATTAAGACTAGGGGCCACTCGGGCAAATTATGAACTGATGGCGGGCCGCCAGAAGTATAGGTAATTAAAGAACTTGAATGTGCCCTGGCGGCTGAGAGTATGTCATGCTCACTCAAATGTTTCGCTGGTGGTGGCGTGTGTGTTGGATCATTAAGTTCCCTTCAAAATGGTTGAGCTGAATGGTGCTGATCCATGCGTCATGTTCGTGAACGGGCGCCGTCAGTAGGGACTGGTCAACTCTTGGCTGCCACGGCTTATTTTAATTTAAATTTTTGAATTGTTTTTTTTTATCTTTTTTATTACGGATACTTTAAACGTGCACGTCTTTCTACATCGTTCTCACATTTTTAATTTGAACATGAATGATGTAAACAATTTGTTTTTTGTAACTATATATTGATTTAAAAGAGTGTCCATGGAGTTTCTTGCCCGTTCTTCTCCATAGGTACCTACTACGCTTTGGAATGGGCAACTAGCTTCATTTTTCTGACTGACTGACCCTTTGACAATTCAAAAGTGCCTGTAATTGGTTTATTTGAAATAAATGCTTTGAGTTTGAGTTTTTTTGAGTTTGAAAGACAATAAAGAATTGATAATAATGTATTAAAATTGAAAAATAATTTATTAATTTGAAGCGTGGCACTGCATAGTGCTTACAATGTTTTTTATATTTGGCTCAAATTTACTTGTAGCAACACGTAAAACTGCTTCCAAACTTTCGTTTGCAAGGCGGTTTCGATTTTTTGTTTTATTATTATTTAGTATTGAAAAGGTTTGTTCACATATATAGGTAGAACCAAATAAGCTGGCACATTTCAGAGCGTTTATGCGCAACTCTTTGTACGTATTTTTATCAATGCAGCGGTAAAAGTTCAGCAAGTCTCCTACGTTGAATTTGTTGCGTAAATCTTGGTCGTTTTGAATGTCGATAATTTCTAACTGCATTGACTCTGGCGCATTTTCAACTGAAATCGTGAAAGGATTGCTGAATATGTCCAACAGAGGATTCACTTTTTTAAACTCCGAAAATCTGTCTTGAAAAGATTGAATCAAAATATCTAGCTTTTCTACATAACTGAAATTAATCGCAGTTTTGTTGAATTTTTCAGCCATTTTCTTATAATTCTGAAAATGATTGTAATTTCCAGAATTCAATTGCGATCTCAAAAGTGTCAGCTTGCATTGAAAGGATGATACATGAGCGTAGAGCTGGGATATCAGTTGATTTTTGCCTTGAAGCCGGGTGTTCAAGACATTCAAATGATTTGTAATGTCAACTAAAAAAGCCAAACCACACAACCAATCAGGATTTTTAAGTTCCGGGACATCCCTTTGCTTTTCCGCCAGAAATATTCCAATTTTTTCTATTAAATTTAGAAATCGTTCCAGTGTCAATCCACGACTTAGCCACCTTACTTCTGTATAATACAGTAAATCTCCATATTCGCTTTCGATGTCATCAAGGAATTGTTTGAATTGCCTGTGATTGAGTCCTCGTGATTTTATGAAATTTACAGTCGAAACTACCACTTTCATGACATTTTGAAATTAATTTTTTTTTAGAACAGAGGGCTTCTTGGTGTATAATGCAGTGAAACTGCATGAGATCTTCAGCGTTTATGTTTTTTTCTTGCAGATGCTTTTTCAGCAAAGTAACTAGCCCAGAATTGACACCAATCATCGAAGGAGCACCGTCAGTCGCAACTCCCGATAATTTTGATAAGTCCAAATCAGTTTTTGAACACTCATCCAAAAGTACATTGAGTATATCAACTCCTCTGGTTTGACCTTTCAATGAACACATTCCTAATAACTCTTCTAAGACTTCAAAATCTTGAGTAACACCTCGTATGAATATGAGAAGTTGAGCTGTGGAACTAATATCAGTGGATTCGTCGAGTGCTAATGAAAACAATTCAATGATCTTAGTTTTTTCATTCAATTGTTCCGCAATGCTGACAAAGACATAATTCGTCTTTGGATAGTCATACGATTCAGTTGAATTTTCTCAAACTTTTTTGCTGCTTCTGGACACATTTTCTTAGCGGCATTTTCTATGCATTCTTTTACAAAATCCCCATCATTGAAGGGGCGACTTCGCTTTGCTATCATTCGAGAAATTTCATAACTAACTTCTGTAGCTGTTTCTGAATCTTGAATGGGTTTTGTAAACATAGCTTGCTGACCAATAAGCTCCCGTTTTAAAGACAACATTTTTTGCTTTCTTAATTCGCCTGTAAACTTGGTAAAAGTAGGATGCTGCGTTTCATAGTGCCTTTTTACATTATATTCCTTTGCAATCGCAACAGAATTCTTGCAAATTAAACAAACGACTTTGTTATGCGACCATACAAAAAAGTATTTCTCAGTCCAAATTTCTTGAAACTGCCGATTTTCATCTTTAACCTTACGTTTTTTACTAGGCCCTGGCTTGTCCATGTTGCGTTCTAATCCTGGCTAGGATTAACACAGCACCTAAAAACAATTACAGTACCGACTTAAATTACCCATCCTTTTTTAAATTACCAAAAATAATTGATTAAATATGTAGGGAAACACTTATTAATAACAGAGTTTTACTTACGATTTCACAACACAATTATACATGGCACTTGACGGGAAATCTACGTTGAATGTGGATCAAAATATATGACACCGGCTAGTCGAGTTAAAATCTACACTAGAACTATTGACACTTCACTCAAATTAAAACCGAACTGTCGGTCGCTGCGGTTAGCGTGGCTTTTATACCGCGCGTATGGAGTCGAAAACTGTCTGGAGAAATCTCGAAACCGACTCTGGAAGCTTCGTGTATCTACCTACGCGAGCAATCGGGAATTCGGGACTATTGCTATCTCGCTTGCTCTAACAATATAACCCGTGGATAAGCCGCCACCGCGCTGCCGTCGTCGCCGCGCCGCCGGTCGCGGCGCTTCCTCAAGAACACGAATTTAACCGAGATCGGCACGAACATTACCGACTGCTGCTACCGACGCATGCACGGCGCACCGATAAGCGCACTTAAGAGCGCGCGCGCGAGATTCAAATTACTTTTCGAACATATTTTTTTTGGTTTTATTCTGGAATAGAATTCAATATTTTTCGAATGTACGAGAGTATTATTTTTGCTATCGGCGGGCCACCAGTATTCGACCGGCGGGCCGTGGTCTGTGCATCCCTGCTATACACGATATATCAATTAGATTGCATTGCTTCCAGGTGTACAAAGCGCCCGAGAAGCTGGCGGCGGCACCGCCACAGGGCACGCTGTCCCGGAGAAGAGACGAACACGCGTCTGACGGGCCCTGGAAACCTAAGAAGTATGCGGCCATCAATCAGGTACGATAACAGCCACTTTTTAGCTCGCCTTCTGCCACTTAGATAGGGCGGCGGTACTTACATGGAAACAATAATTATTTCCAACAAATATCTGTATGGTCTGTTCCTAAAGTATCTGATACAAGTGTTTACGAAAAAGCTTTTTATGTTTTTTCAGCTTAAATTGTTACGCAATCATTCCCCAAACGGAATTAGTAACACGTTCTCATCTGTATTTAGAAGATTTTGGGAAAAAGTGGTGAGATATAAAGTACAGCTTGTACATTATAACTCACCAATTTTTCCAAAAATCTTGTTTGTATAACAATATTAAATTATAATTGAAATATCACCAACGAAAATTGAATTTAAAAAATTAACCTCAATTGTAAAATGAAAAACATTTTTAAGGTGATTTAAAAGGCAGGCCTATGTTGTTTCGAACGCCGCTGTTGCGACACACGCTGTTGCGAATTATTTTTCCACTGCCTCACAGGTTCGAAAGCTCATGGACTCGAATGAAGTAGTCGCGAAAGACGCTGTTTCGAAAAACATTTTCACTGCCTCATACGCTCGAATGCTTGTGATTTCGATTTATTTAGTCTTAAAGTGTACAGAAAAGTATTTAAGCAGTAATTAAATAAAATCAACAAATTCGGTGTCAACATCAACATTTAATATTATTATTAAAGTTACGCACTATACTACACTGCAAATAGCAAATTGCAGCATTATTTGCTAGTAGCAAATAGTTACTAACTATTTGCTACTAGAAATCATAGGCGAGGTACTATAAATAATGAAATGGTGACTAATATTAACAGTAGGATAGGATGCAAGAGCGAGCGAAGCGAGCTCGGGACTTGGGGCACTCTGACTCGGACTGGTTAGGTTAGAAGGGGACGGCGGGGTCTGAAAGACCCCGCCGTCCCCTTCGTGGTTATTTTTTTTTAAACCGCCCAGAAGTAGGAGCCCCGCGTAGCGGGGCTCCGTCGGCTACTCGATGCCAGTTTAAATTAAAACAAAGCTAACAACAATAAATCGAAATCACAAGCATTCGAGCGTATGAGGCAGTGAAAATGTTTTTCGAAACAGCGTCTTTCGCGACTACTTCATTCGAGTCCATGAGCTTTCGAACCTGTGAGGCAGTGGAAAAATAATTCGCAACAGCGTGTGTCGCAACAGCGGCGTTCGAAACAACATAGGGGACCCGATTTAAAATTATTCAAATAATCAAATCAAAGTACTCCATCTGTACGTGGCGCGACAACTTGGCGTCCACAGGCACGTTTACTGATCTATTTACTTACATTTTCATCGGATACTTTTGGTCAGACATTAGCACTCTAATTGCGTAACACCCATGACAATCTGAATAATTTTGAAGGCTATTGCTAAACAATTGCTTTATATGTTCGAAAAGTTTGTCTGCTCCACAACGTAAATAACGCAATGAATAATGTTGAACTATCAAAATTAAAGCCATTCCTACTGTTAGTGTGTTACCCAATTACCCCGTAGGTAATTTTTTTTTTGATGCGACAATCGCTTCCATATTGCACAGCAGACATTGGTGCCGATTCTCTTGTACAACGAACTAAACTATCACTAAAACTTCTTATTTTTGGTTAAGAGAATCTTAAAAGCTATTCTGCAAACAAGATTCTCTAAACTTAAAAACAATATTGACACAACTAAAATCGAGTTTGACAATCGCTAAGTTGAGTAGACCATATGCCAAGATTTGTCAGAAATTAAAATAAAGAGTGAATGAAAGTGAACGAAATGATCCGAAGTGCAAAGAAAACCTGAGTAAAATCAATTAATTGCTGCAGCTACACAGCGACTACTGGATCACGGCCAATTAAATTAACTTCAGCTAGAATTTCTGACGGTCCTAAGCCCGATAAGTATGAAGGAAAAATTGGAGTCAATGTTATCTTGGTGCCCACGGAGCTTACCCAGTTTTGTGGTAAGTTTTTTGTCTTGTTCCTGTAATATCCCAATAAATAAATAATACCTAATAATGTCACGTTAGATACAATAGGTACCTGTACCTACACGAAATAATTAAAACCATGTCTGATAGTACCTACCGTAAGTTCGAACCTAGAACAAAATGATAAAATTAGAGGTCAGCCACCTCGTCGCCCACGACATCGCACGTCGGTGCGGTGCGTTGCGTCGTGCAATCGTGCATAGCCAGAAAATACCTACCAAAGTTTACCATAGCTAAAGCCATACCAAGCCATAAAAATCTGTTTTAAAGTAGTCACTTATGAGTGATTAAATACCTATTGAAGTTAACTTTTAACTTTGGTATTTTCTAGAAAGATGTACAAAAATAAGTTTTTACTTAATTTCGTGTATGGAGTGTACATTTCCCTGTAAACAATGCTGTGTCCCGTGCGTGAGCCGCGCGCCGCGCCGCAACTACTTTATGACGCGAGCGCCGCAGTGTCTGTGTTTAAGAGAGTAACGAGAATTCCGACTTTTTTAATTTTGCCTGGTTTGTGTTTTTTCGAAAACGAATGACGTTTTTTTTATTGGATGCTATAGAATGGTAGTAGACCATGGTCTGAACAACGTTTGTTCAAGCAAAACTGTGATTCAAATGTCACCGTGTATACCTATCTATGTGCCAACTTTCATGGTATTCTGTCAAACGGTGTTGGATTCACTCTAAACTTAAAAGTATTACTTACATTAAATGATTTCATTTCTGTAAATAGGTTTGTACAAACACTTTTACACATCAATCATATTTTTAAAACTAGATGAGGTCGGCGTTTCCTATCTGACTACTCTGAGAAGAAAGGCCGAAACAAACTCAGAGGTCACAGTCTCTTTTAAAGTCCAGACATAATCTTGGTCAGATCATGTGAAGACCATGTTGATTTCTGAAATGATGAAGTCTGAAATGGTCTTTTGAGGAAAAACCACACAGAATGAGTGGACCTGTCCAGTCAGTGCACGCATTTGTCACTAATAGTGGAGCTAAACTTAGGAAGTCAGGACTTAAGGAGCTCAACGAATCGACGAACAATACCAAAGAAAGGACATTTGGGTAGGCCGCATAAATTACTTAAACTGCCAGATCAAGAATAAAACTGAAACAATGACCCACATAGTCCTCATATTCACAATAATGAAAATGGTTGAAACAGGAATGTCCGAAAATAAATTTTCAAAGGCAGCGGCGACTTCTGAGTCTGATTTTATTATATTGTCATTAATGGACAAGCTATAGTCAGCATTTCGGTTCGTAGACCTTCCCGTTTCACAATTAATAATATTCCAAATCGTTTTAATTACATTACTACTGATTTTAATCTTCGAACTCCAATAACGCGACTTGGCCATACAATAAACTTTTTTAGTAATTTTAATAATTTCTAACATATAAAAAAATAAAAAATAAAACATTAAATAAAATACTCTTAACACACTACTAAAGTTTCTAATAATTCAATCATAATTCAAAAGACACGTACTTAGCGCCATCTAGCGTCCTAAAGCAGATGTGACCGTCGACAGTTATTGTTCTTTCCCTCGGGAATAGTACTTTTTTTCTGACGGCGTAACACTATATTAGTGTTTATTTTTTAATAAATTAACATGCAATAACTTATATTGGTTTATATTATATCTGACCAATGGGAGCCTTTTTTTTTTTTTTTTTTGGGTGGGAAATCATCAAATGACCTCTCCCACTCTGGGCGGAGCGGAAGGGCGTGTCAGACTCTTACTGACTAAAACCCACCCGTGTTCCTTCAGTTGCCTGTGCGCCAGGGCCACGGTAACTCTTTCGAACAATCCGCGACCCCGGCAGGCATCGGCCCTATCGGACTCCGTCAATTATGCTGACATCTCTTTGAGGCGCGCGTGGAACACAACGCGCCGTCGACCCGGGCCTGGTCCTTACCGGACGGCGAGCTGCCCATTGCTCGCCGTCCGCAGGCCCGCGCCTACGGTGGCCGGGAGTCGGCTATCGACTCCCGACGCCCAGGGTGTCTCCTCCTGCGGCGACTAGGGGCGTGAGGGCGCAACGATTGCCGCACCCTCACGCGCTCCGCCTCCTCCTTCGCGAGCAGTACTGCTTCACAGAAGGAGGTGACGGCTTCCCATTCCCTCTCGCTCCGTACCATGGCCTGTACCAGGGCCGGACGCGAGAGATCGCCGCCGCCGATCGCCGCCACGAGGACACGGCGGTGCTCCACCCAAGCTGGGCAGACCTCCACCGTATGCTCCACCGTGTCCTCCGGTCGATCCACACAATGCCAACACCCGGGCGTTTCCTCCCGCCTTATCCGAAACAGGAACCTCCCGAAACAGCCATGTCCGGTGAGGACCTGCGTCAGGCGGAAGGTGAGGACGCCGTGGCGCCTCTCAAGCCACTCCTCAAAGAGGGGACTTACCGCCGCAATTGTGGCGTGCCCAGCGCTGGGTTGCGACAGTCGCACTCTCCATGCCGCCATGAGATCCCGCCGGAGCTCTGTCCGCTGTGCCGCGATTTCTCGCGGCTGCGGAGTAATGCCCCGGCGTTTCGCCTCCTCGCGCCACTCCCAAATGTGTGCGAGGACTTTTGCCTCCAGATCCCATGGCGGCAATCCGGCAAGGAGGCTCGCCGCCTCGCAGGAGACCGTGGGGTATCCTCGGACCAGCCGGATGGCCATGACCCTTTGGGACGCGTTCAACCGGCGTGCTGGTCGGAGCCTTAATGAACGCGCCCACACCGGTGCCCCGTAAAGGGCCATGGACCGCACGACCCCCGCGTAGAGCCTCCGGCAGGAGGCGTTTGGACCCCCTAGATTGGGCAGGAGCCGCTTCAAGGCAGCCCCGGCCCGGTCCAGTCTGGGAGCCAAACGTCGGAAATGCTCAACGAAGTTCCACCGGCTGTCGAGGACGAGTCCCAGGTACCTCATCGTCGACTCGACGCCGATGTGAACGCCTCCCGCCATTATTTGGGAACCCGACAGTGGCGCGTTCCGAGGGCCATGAAAACACATAGCCTCGGACTTGTGCAGTGCTACCTCGAGTCCCAATTGCCGGATCCTCTCAATGACTGTCGCAACCCCGCGTGTCATTAATTCGGCCGCCGCCTGGTGCGACCTCCCCTGCGCCAGGACCAGCGTGTCGTCAGCGTAACAAACGACGCTGACGCCGCTAGGGAGGTCGGCGCGCAGCACCCAGTCGTACCCGATGTCCCACAGATGCGGTCCCACGACCGATCCCTGTGGGACACCGCACGACATCTCTCGCCGGTTCCATTCTCCCTGGTGACCGGGGTAGATGACGGCCCTGTCCGTCAGATAGGCCTCGACCTTGCGACAGAGGTAGGTCGGCATCCGGTGATACCAGAGTGCCTCCCTGATGCAACTCCAGGGCAGGGTATTGAAGGCATTGGCGATGTCTAGAGACACCGCCAAGACGACCCCACTCCGGGCCACAGCATCCCCCGTCGTGAGGGCTTGCACGCGCATGATGGCGTCCACCGTAGAGCGCCCCCTGAGGAAACCAAACTGGCTGTCCGCCAGATCCGGCCCCACCCGCACCAGCCGCCCGACGAGGCGGTCTGCAATGACTCTTTCAAAGAGCTTGCCCACCTCGTCGAGCAGCACGATGGGCCGGTAAGCGGACGGCGAGTCCGCAGGGCGCCCCGTCTTCTTAATGAGGACCAGTTTCCCCGTCTTTCAACGAATTGGAAACTGGCCCCCCTCCATGCATGCGCTTAAGAGCCCTCTTAGTCGAGGCCCGAGAGCCTCCAAGGCCAGGACCCAGGCTTTTCCAGGTAGCCCGTCGGGTCCTGGGGCGATATTTTTGGCACTCAGCCTACGTACCGCCACTCTCAACTCTACCTCGGTCACCTCAGGAGCATCGTCGTCGTCGTCGGTTACGTGGTCCACAGTTGGCACCGCAGGAGGCGGAGCCATGGGCGGAGGAGTATGCTCCCCTCGCGAAGGGAACAGAGCACTCACCACGCCCTCTACAAGCTGAGGCCGGAGACTCTGCGTCAGGGGGGGAGCCCATGGGCGAAGTTTCTCCTGCACCATTTTGTATGGGCGTCCCCACGGGTCCCTGTTCAGAGTCCCCAGCGACTCCTCACGGGCCAGTCCCCTGGCCCGCAGTATCTCCGCTCGGAGGGCGGTCTTCGCCGCTCTGTATCCCTCGTACAGCTCCGCCTGAATGACTTCCGTATCCGGAGGGCGGATACGGAGCCTGCGGTGCCTGGTGTACAGGCGTCGCGCAGCAACGCACGCCTCGCGCAGAGACGTTAGCTCCGGCGACCACCAGTACACCTGGCGCCAGGCGCGTCCAGGCTGGACACGGGGCATTGCCACGTCACATATTTCGGACATGGCCTCCCGGAACCACTCCGCCTCGTCGTTAATATCAGCAGGCCTGTCCGGTGATGACACCCAGGCCTGCACGATCGAGGCTTCCAGGAGGAGCCCCCGGTCCAGCCGCTTCAGCGCCCACTGCGGACCACTCGAGGCCTGTCGGACCAGCGCGCTCGAGGTCTGGGCGGAGACGTCAAACCGGATGTACCGGTGGTCGGAGTACGTCTCCACACCCTCCATGACGCGCCAGTCAATGACACGCGGTGACAGAGCGGGGCTGGCGAACGAAATGTCCACTACTGACTCACCCCGCATCCGCACACACGTGGGGACAGAACCCCGGTTTAGGACGACCAGGCCTGTCTCCAGAGCCCAGTCCTCCACCATCCTGCCCCGCGCGGCCGTATACCGGGAACCCCAAGCCGAGTTCTTGGCATTGAAGTCCCCGAGTACGAGCACGGGGAGGGAATGGTACCCGACGACGACGACTCTCAACTCCGCAAGGGAGTTGTAGAACTGGGCGAGAGTTCGGTGCGGGGAGAAGTATACCCCTACGACAACAATCTCCCCGAACCGTGCTGCCACGCAACCCCGTCCCCTCTTGACTGCCTCGAGCGACGGGGTACCGGCGGTGGCCGACGAAATTAGGGTCACTGAGCCGCTCAGGTCCTCCACCCAGTCATCCCTGGGCGGGACAAAGTACGGCTCAGCGACCACGGCGATGTTAATCGACCACTGCGCCATGCTCTGGAGCAACAGATCCTGAGCGGCGACGCAGTGGTTGATGTTCGCCTGGAGGATGCGTAATGGGGCGCTTATTGGCATTCCATAGCAGCAACCTCCCGAGCCCCCTGTGAGGGCCCCGCCGCGGTGTTTGCGGCAGCAACGACGGTGGAGGCGGCAGCGGCGGCCGCAGTGGCGGCGGGTGCGGCGGTGACGGCGGTGACGGCGGTGGCGGAGGGCTTGCCCCTGCCCCTGGCTTTGGCGGATGGAGCGTAGGCCTTACTCCCAGCCCGGTGATCGGCCGGCTTGCCAGTTTCCGCACATATAAAGCAGTGCGGCGTGGCGTTACACGAGCCGGCCTTGTGACCAGGCTGACCACAGCGGAAGCAATGATCGCTGCGGTCCACCTCCGAGGTGCATTGCACTCCCACGTGGTTGCCCACCTGGCAGCGGAAGCACCTCAGTGGTCTGGGTTCCATCAGTTTTACCTGCGCAGAAACCCAGCCCACCAGGAGCCTTCGGCCCTCCCCGGCAATTTTCCTAGCCGCCGACACGGGGCAGCTCACCGTAATGGCTCGCATCCCCATGTGGTCAGGACGGATGGTGCCCACCCTCACCTGCTCGGCAGAGCACCCCCCAGTCCTGACGACGGCGGCCACCACCTCAGCCTCCGTCACACAGTCATCCAGGCCCAGGATGCGCATGTCTATGCACTTGGTGGGCCTGGACACTCGGGCCTCGTCCGCATTTAGGGACGCCCTAAGCCTTTCGGCTAGAGCGTCAGCGGTCGGGCCGCTGGCCGCACCGGGGACCTCCAGCATCCGGGCCCCAGTCGCAGTGACCCTTACCCGGATGCCATTAGTGACTCCTAGCTCCTCTAGGTTCACCGCCGCCCTTGCTTTGGTGAGCACGTCGCGGTAGGACACGCCCTTCTTTGTCGCTTCCGGCTGTAGTGTGATCACTACAGCTGCGGACTTCGGGGCACGGAGCCTAGCCGCGACGGTTCGCTCCTTGCGCCGCTGCCGCTTCTCCTTCCTTTTGGCCGCCCTTGATGCCTTATCCGCCTTTCTCTTCTCTCCGGCTACTTGCCATTCGGCGTCAGCCGGAGCAGCATTAGGAGGCAGGGTGGGCGGCCGTCTCGCCGCCAGGGTTGGGGCCCTCGCCGCCTGCGTAGCCACACTGCCCTTCTTGGGCTTAGGTGGCGCCGACTTAGCTAGGGCTGGCGCTGCGGGATCCGGCACTGGCCCGCCTTTCGACCGCCCTGACGTTCCTGGCTTGGCTGCAGCGGCGGCAAACGATACCTGCCGGCTTGCCGCTAGCGGGGGGCGCAGGAAAATGGCCTCCAGAGCAGAAAATCGGCTCTTGAAGGCAGCCAGCTCACGCCGCACCAGGGCCAGAACCCGGTCCTCAGCAGGCACCGGCATCGGCACCGGCAAGCCTTGTCCATGCTGCGGCCCCTCCTGCGACACTTCCCGGGGGCCGGCTGCCCGGAGGCCAGCCAGGTCTGCTCGGAGCTCCTCATTCTCCTTTCGGAGAAGCTCCATGGCGGCTGTCAAGTGGGTGACCTCCGCCCGCATCTCCGACATTCCGTCCGACGGAGGCCCAAGGTGTAAGGCCTCCGTTGCCGCCATAATGGAGGCCGTGGCAGTGGGTATGACCTTGTCTTTAGAGGACTGAATCCTCTTCAAGGCCACACCCCTGATCGCGGCTACCACGACTTTTTCGAAACTGGCCACTCGCTTGGAGACGCCAGCGGCTTCTGGCTCACCGCCGGCCGGCTCGGCTGGGCTAGCTCGGCTAGGCTCGCTTTCCTCCTCGGTGGTGAGCCCTCCGCTCATTGCCCGCTCGTGTATTCCACCCCGCCGAGTAAATTTTCTGCGGGCGGCGTGCCTCCCTCCATCAGAGGACGACCCCTGGCTATCCCCTGATTTGGGGCGCTTCTGGAAGAGCCGTCGGTTCTTCTCAGCAGCCCCCACCACTACGCGCTCCGGGCTCTTGAATGAGACCCTCGCGCCCGATGGGGCGTCGGACTCCGACCCCGCATCACTCACCTCCTCTCCGCTACTTTTTTGTATGTTATTTTTTTCAGTTTCCATATTTGATCCCACGAGTGTGGGGGATATAAAAGGTCCATCCTAGGTTCACCCCCTGTCCCTAGGAAAGTGTTCATTTGTAACCCAACCAGAGGGTCCACTGGTACTCTGCTGGGGGTGCGCTAGCGACTGATGCGCCACCTACAACTACAAAGTTATAGATGACACTACTCCTCAGCCATTCATACCCTCGCCACGCACCAAAACTTGATATTAGAGGATTTTTTTATAGAGGTTATCTTCCTCGCGGCCCGGGCGGTTAAGCCAAGACCCTCGACCCCCGTCAAAAGTCAGAGACATAACCTTGACAATCTTCGGGGCTACGAGACTAACGGTGGCAGAAGGAGAAGACTCCTTCCTGCCTGCCCGGCGGCAGAGTTAGTGCACACCGAGCCCGCTCTTATTCCGCCGCTGTGCGTCTCTGCTTAAACAGAGAGACACACGCTGGAGCGTTCCTCCGACAGGATATTAGCGTACGGGCAACTAGACCCATTAGGCACACAGTACCTAATGGGGAGCCATTGCCCGCACCCCAGGGTGCACCGTCCCGGCGACTGGCCTTTCCCCCAGACGCATCCAAGGGAAACTCCAGCCCACGGGCACACGGGGAGGTTTCCTGTCCTAGCACCCCACCAATGGGACCCTGCTTGGGTTGTTCATCGAAAACGATTTAGTACTTAGGCGATTTATTTTCGGTTTTCATTAAGAAAAAAATTGTTGCAGGTAGCATGATTATCTTGCTATTTGTTTTAATCTAATAAATCTAATTTAATAATAAAAATGTGATTTCGAAAAAAAGATTATCCGGTTTTGCGTTCAGTAGGTAAATTGAAAATCTCCGGTATTCTCGTCGCTGTGGGAAAGCCCTATCAAGGACATCTTGAATTTGTCTGAGTCTTTCTGTTTGTTATGTCGTGAATAGACAACAGCTGCAATCACATAAGCTTCCATAATGATTTCCAAACTCACAAGCATCAAAACTTTCAAGAACTGGTAGAGACATGTGTTTTGTAAATTTTAGTTCATGAATACTAAATTTTATTCTACACCTTTTTAATCGCGATTAGAAATAGTCTGATTTAGTTTGAAAATCAAACTTTTTGGTGAAAAACGGCAAATTCAGAATAGCAAAACTACCATTTCCACTAAATTGATTAACTAAATGACATTAGTGCTGTCAAACTATATTAAGGTTAAGTTGTGTCACTTTAGTCCATTTTAGAATGGGAAACTTCGTTTAATAGCAATCAAAATCAAAATCAAAATATTTTATTTTACATAAACCAACATGGGCACTTATGAAACGTCAGAAGCTAGGTGCACGGTTGAAGTATGCGGGTGAATAGAAACACGTCTGCTCAACACAAGCGTTTATTACCAACTACTTAATGGTTACTTACATAACAATGTTACTTACTGCTAAGTACATTTATGCACTTCACCTCCGGGGGTGAAAGAAAAAAAAAAACAAAATTAAAGACAATCAAAGCAAAGGTACCTTTTTTATAACTTACTTACTAAACTTTTTTGTCCTATCTTTATGTATTACATGTACCTTACCCTTTTTAATTATCTTTACATTAACGCCTAAATCTTCCAACACTTCATAAGGTCCATTAAAAACACAGTCTAATTTACGAGCACATTCATTCTTAACTAAAATAAGATCATTTTTCTTATAAAATACAGAATTACATGATTTATCATATTTGTCTTTTCTTTTTTCGTTAGTAGTTATAGTCATGGGTTGTCTCGTATATTTACTTTGTTTCATTTTCTCACACATCTCACATTTACTTATAAACTTTCGAGTATCCATATCTAACCCTAGCCAGTAATATTTTCTTTTAATGTTATTCGCCATTCTATTCATACCCGCATGGCCACTGGTAGGTAATAAATGATAGCTATTCAAAATAAAATCTTTTTCCTTCTCATCATATCTTTCAATTCCTCTCAAAATGCATATTCGGGGTCCGGTCCATTCTTTTAACGATTTAATTTCATGACATAATCCTTTAATAAATTCATTATTGTTATCATCTTTCACTATGCATAGTTCCTTTACTTCTATTCTTTCACAAAACTCCTTTAACTTAGTCGCAAATTCGGCTCGCGAGAAATGCAATCTAAAGTCAAGGTTAATACACAATAACATTTTACTTGGTATATAAACAAAACAATCCTTTTGCTTGTTTATCATACTTTCTCTTTTAAACTTCCTTACAGTTTTTTCTTCTACTAACTTAATTTCAATAGAATCACACGGCTGTCATAGTAATTCCACGACTCTTGGTTGATCAGGCCGGTTGTCGGTGGTTTTACTAGGAACAGTTTGGTTCTTCTTAAAACTCTTTTCTAACTTCCTCTTTTGTGCCCTAGTTATTACGGCTAAAATTTGTTCATTCATATCCTTCAATTCACTCGATGTTATGCACACCCTAGACAATACCAGGTGCCAGCCAGGTGTACTGGTGGTCGCCGGAGCTAACGTCTCTGCGCGAGGCGTGCGTTGCTGCGCGACGCCTGTACACCAGGCACCGCAGGCTCCGTATCCGCCCTCCGGATACGGAAACCATTCAGGCGGAGCTGTACGAGGGTTACAGAGCGGCGAAGACCGCCCTCCGAGCGGAGATACTGCGGGCCAGGGGACTGGCCCGTGAGGAGTCGCTGGGGACTCTGAACAGGGACCCTTGGGGACGCCCATACAAAATGGTGCGGGAAAAACTCCGCCCATGGGCTCCCCCCCTGACGCAGAGTCTCCGGCCTCAGCTCATGGAGGGCGTGGTGAGCGCTCTGTTCCCTGCGCGAGGGGAGCACACTCCCCCGCCCATGGCTCCGCCTCCTGCGGTGCCCACTGTAGACCACATAATCGACGATGACGACAATGCTCCTGAGGTGACCGAGGTAGAGTTGAGAGCGGCGGTACGAAGGCTGAGTGCCAAAAATACCGCCCCAGGACCCGACGGCCTACCTGGAAAAGCCTGGGTCCTGGCCTTGGAGGCTCTCGGGCCTCGACTTAGAGGGCTACTAAGCGCATGCTTGGAGGGGGGCCAGTTCCCACTTCGTTGGAAGACGGGGAAACTGGTCCTCATTAAGAAGACGGGGCGCCCTGCGGACTCTCCGTCCGCTTACCGGCCCATCGTGCTGCTCGACGAGGTGGGCAAGCTCTTTGAAAGAGTCATTGCAGACCGCCTCGTCGGGCGGCTGGTGCGGGTGGGGCCGGATTTGGCGGAGAGCCAGTTTGGTTTCCTCAGGGGGCGCTCTACGGTGGACGCCATCATGCGCGTGCGAGCCCTCACGACGGGGGATGCTGTGACCCGGGGTGGGGTCGTCTTGGCGGTGTCTCTAGACATCGCCAATGCCTTCAATACCCTGCCCTGGAGTTGCATCATGGAGGCACTCCGGTATCACCGGATGCCGACCTACCTCTGTCGCATAGTCGAGGCCTATCTGACGGACAGGGCCGTCATCTACCCCGGTCACCAGGGAGAATGGAACCGGCGAGAGATGTCGTGCGGTGTCCCACAGGGATCGGTCCTGGGGCCGCATCTGTGGGACATCGGGTACGACTGGGTGCTGCGTGCCGACCTCCCTAGCGGCGTCAGCGTCGTTTGTTACGCTGACGACACGCTGGTCCTGGCGCAGGGGAGGTCGCACCAGGCGGCGGCCGAAATAATGACACGCGGGGTTGCGACAGTCATTGAGAGGATCCGGCAATTGGGACTCGAGGTAGCACTGCACAAGTCCGAGGCTATGTGTTTTCATGGCCCTCGGAACGCGCCACTGTCGGGTTCCCAAATAATGGCGGGAGGCGTTCACATCGGCGTCGAGTCGACGATGAGGTACCTGGGACTCGTCCTCGACAGCCGGTGGAACTTCGTTGAGCATTTCCGACGTTTGGCTCCCAGACTGGACCGGGCCGGGGCTGCCTTGAAGCGGCTCCTGCCCAATCTAGGGGGTCCAAACGCCTCCTGCCGGAGGCTCTACGCGGGGGTCGTGCGGTCCATGGCCCTTTACGGGGCACCGGTGTGGGCGCGTTCATTGAGGCTCCGACCAGCACGCCGGTTGAACGCGTCCCAAAGGGTCATGGCCATCCGGCTAGTCCGGGGATACCGCACGGTCTCCTACGAGGCGGCGAGCCTCCTTGCTGGATTGCCGCCATGGGATCTGGAGGCAAAAGTCCTCGCGCATATTTGGGAGTGGCGCGAGGAGGCGAAACGCCGGGGCGTTACTCCGCTGCCGCGAGAAATCGCGGCACAGCGGACAGAGCTCCGGCGGGATCTCATGGCGGTATGGAGAGTGCGACTGTCGCAACCCAGCGCTGGGCACGCCACAATTGCGGCGGTAAGTCCCCTCTTTGAGGAGTGGCTTGAGAGGCGCCACGGCGTCCTCACCTTCCGCCTGACGCAGGTCCTCACCGGATATGGCTGTTTCGGGAGGTTCCTGTTTCGGATAAGGCGGGAGGAAACGCCCGGGTGTTGGCATTGTGTGGATCGACCGGAGGACACGGTGGAGCATACGGTGGAGGTCTGCCCAGCTTGGGTGGAGCACCGCCGTGTCCTCGTGGCGGCGATCGGCGGCGGCGATCTCTCGCGTCCGGCCCTGGTACAGGCCATGGTACGGAGCGAGAGGGAATGGGAAGCCGTCACCTCCTTCTGTGAAGCAGTAATGCTCGCGAAGGAGGAGGCGGAGCGCGTGAGGGTGCGGCAATCGTTGCGCCCTCACGCCCCTAGTCGCCGCAGGAGGAGACACCCTGGGCGTCGGGAGTCAATTGCCGACTCCCGGCCACCGTAGGCGCGGGCTTGCGGACGGCGAGCAATGGGCAGCTCGCCGTCCGGTAAGGACCAGGCCCGGGTCGACGGCGCGTCGTGTTCCACGCGCGCCTCAAAGAGATGTCAGCATCATTGAAGGGGTCCGATAGGGCCGATGCCTGCCGGGGTCGCGGATTGTACGAAAGTTACCGTGGCCCTGGCGCACAGGCAACTGAAGGAACACGGGTGGGTTTTAGTCAGTAAGAGTCTGACACGCCCTTCCGCTCCGCCCAGAGCGGGAGAGGTCATTTGATGATTTCCCACCCAAAAAAAAAACCCTAGACAATGCATCTGCGATAACATTGCCCTTACCTTTCACATACACTATCTTAAAATCATATTCTTCAAGTATTAACCGGAATTTAATTAGCCTACTAGATGGATCTTTCATTCCAAATAAATAAATTAAAGGTTTGTGGTCTGTCATAATAGTAAAAGTTCTGCCAAATAAGTAAGGTCTGAAGTACTTTACTGCCCATACAATTGCTGTTAATTCTTTCTGTATTACTGGATAATTTTTCTCTGCCTTATTTAATGGTCTGCTGGCATAAGCAACTGGTTTCATGTCCCTGTTACACAATACAGCTCCTACAGCTAAATCAGATGCGTCGGTCTGTAATATAAATTCATTGGATTCAGAACAATCTGGATACTGTAGTATAGGAGGCGTCATTAATGAGGTTTTTAGAAAATTAAATGCATTTTGGCACTCCGAACTCCAAACAAAAGGTTCGTCTTTCTTTAGCAAGCGATTTAAGGGCATAGTAATTGTTGCAAAGGAAGGCACGAATTTTCTATAGTAGTTGCAGAAGGCAACAAACCGTCTCACTTCATCCGCGTTTTTAGGTATAGGAAATTTTTCTAAAACCTTAGTTTTGTCAGGGTCAGGCGAAACACCGCCAGCAGAAACTAAATGACCCAGATATAAAATTTCCTTCTTCAAGAATTGACACTTAGTGGGATTCAACTTTAAATTTACCTTTCTCAGTCTTTCAAAAACAGCAATGAGATTTTGGTTATGAGTAGTTAAAGATCTTCCAAAAACGATTAAGTCATCTAAATAAACAAAACACTTTTCAAAAGCTAATCCTGACATCGCAATTGACATGACTCTACTGAAAGCACTACAAGAAGTCTTAAGACCCATCGGTAATCGTTTTAATTGGTCCTGCACTAGTCGAAATTGCAGTATATTTTCGGCTATCAGGTGCCAGTTTTACTTGATAATATCCTTGTTGAAGGTCTAAATGAGTAAAATAGATTGAGCCAGACAATGAATCTAAAATATCAGTAATGTTCGGCAAAGGAAATTTGTCATTTACAATATTTTCATTTAATTTCCGAAAATCTATCACCAAACGCCACTTTTGAGAACCCTCAGATTTTTTTGGAACTGGCAGGATTGGACTAGACCATTCACTAGATGATTCTTCTATAATATCATCTTTAAGCATATTCTCTACTTGTTTATTTACTTCCGGCTTTAAAGCTTGTGGTAACCTATATGGTTTTGTATAAATTGGATTAATGTTACTTTTCAATGTTATAGATTGTTCGCAAATATTTGTAGTTTCTAACTTATCACCGGGTAAAAAGAAAATATCTGAATATTTAGTACAAATCTTCTGAATAGAATCATTTTCTTCTCTGTTTAAATGTTGTAATTTTAATAAAGGCAATAATGTATTGGCTCTTTTTAAACTACTTTCATGTTTGCTAAATTCTAAAATATGGTAGTCCTCTAAAGTCTCTACGTTTTTTTTTTTTTTTAAACTTACTTCTTTATCTCGAGTATTTAAAATTTTTATAGGTACTCTTTTATTTTTTGGCCTAACTATAGTACCTGCTAGGAAAACATCCTTTTCTAACTCTCTAGCGCTAACAAAACAATCACCTTCCACTTCCGTGTTTAAATAAATGTAGTGAATGGTTTCACTCCGAGGTGGTATCAGTAGTGAATTACTGTAATCCGGTTTGTCATAAATTGGTAGATTACAATACTTTTCTCCTATTTGTAGCGTAAGCAAATTTTTATCTAAATCTATATTTGCTTTATACCTACTCATGAAGTCTAATCCTAATATTCCATCAACGACGATTGGCAAACTTTTAAAAATATGAAACTTATTTTGAAACATTTCAGTTTCAGAAACATCTAAATCGAGCAATACATAACCAGAGGAGTAAACCTTACCTCCGATTCCCTTGACCGCTAATGTTTCTTGAAACACCTGTGTTGTCCTTGGAAGTACTTCTTCCTTAAGGATTGAAATGGATGCACCTGTATCTAATAATAGTATAAGCTTTTTACCGTTCGTATAGTAATTGATAAATTTTAATCTACCAGTACTAGTGTTATATACAAAATCATTAATCACGAAAAAACTGATTGCCTCTCTTATCAGGCATCTGTTCCAAACTATTTGTATTACGTGGTAGAGTATTGTCACTCTGTGCTGAGACCGCTACTTTGTAAAAGCCTTGGCCACCACGCCTATTATAATAATAACCTTGTTTGTTATACTGACCCTTTCCGCGGGGGCGAACCTAAAAGGTCTGGAGTAACCTTGATATCTATTCGAATGATTACCATAATTATTATAATTATTTTGAAAATTACCTCTGTTATTATTGTGGAAATTTGGTCGACCACGTCCTCTGTTTTGCCCTCGAGACTTTGGAAAACGATAATTTTGCCTACCTCGAAATGTTGAGGTCATCTCCATTACCTCAGCAGGCCTGGATAAAGACGAAGATGACGGGGCCTCGTCCTTGGCTGCCTGGATTGCGTCCTTCAGCAACGTGTAGTTGCGTGCGGCGATGATCGTACCCAACCTTTCACTCTTAAGACCATCTGTAAACTTTTTCAAGACCATTTTTTCATTAATTGGCTTCAGAATCGCACATTTGGCAGTGTCGCCCTCAGCCTGAGAAATATTCAAATCTGTTAATAATCTTTCAAGTTCCGATCCGTACTCCTCAATCGTCCTATAACCTTGATTCAAAGATTGAATTTGATTTTGAACTGCTGTGAATGATTTTTTTACTAACAGTTTATTCCTGAAATCCTTAATCATATCACTAACTGTCTAGTAAGTGTCTGCTACTCGTAACTAGGCATTTTCTGATAGTCTTCCCTTTAATATAAACTTAATTAATAACTGTTGACCTACATCATTAAGCATATCCGCATACATTTCTACCGCATCAATCAATCGTTTCGTTGTATTTTCCTTATCATCTAAAATAGGTATTAACATACAAGCAGTTTTCATATCAAATTCCATCATTTCTGATTTTAATTCTACGCTAGACAAAGTACACAATTTAGATATTTCAGAAAATAAAGCACAAATCTTTTTGTACGTGGTATTAATTAACTCAATTTCCGATCCCTTTGTTATATTACCTAAGGTAGAAAATAATGTCTTACTTTTGTTTAACAATATCTCTGCTTCTTGCAACTTATCTGACGAAACTGAACCTTTATATCTACTCTGGCCTTTTTTTATAAGATATTTCCGAATCTCTAATAAATCTTCACTTAATTCTATTAAATCGTCAGCCATAATATAAGTAACAAAACATTATAATTAAAAGAATAAATTGTAGCCTATATCTTATTTCATTTATAACAATTTTATTTATTCTAACTCGAAGCACTGTCATTCAATGCGCCGATAAAAAAATGCTGAGTCGGAACTCTACGTACTGCGGTACTGCGATTCGCAATCTATTTTTAGAACTTAAAATGACTAAACTACATGCTTTTAAAACTAAAATTGGCAATAATCTTACGCGTAAAAACACTTTCACACAAACGCACCATTTGTTTTAACTCACTTTTTCAACACTTAATATGTACTCACGAATCTTCTCTCGAATGAACTTTACTGCACTCAAACATCTTCTTCACCACGAGCTTGGTCTCTCCTTCCAGATAAACGCTGCCGCATCCTTCTTATAAATGCAGAATCCACTTGCTGGTCTATCCATTTCTTATGTCCCTTTTTCAGTTTCTGGTAAATTAATGCAAGTACCACAATAGCCATCAGCACCAGGAATGTAGTAATTATAATATTGTTAAACTTGATCTGGTTCTCCTGTTCAGAATCACTCGCACTATTATTTCCTCCCGAAGCGTTTTGGGCGATGACAATGTCCTTTTTCTCCGTTTTACAGTAACTTTTCCCCATTTTGCTTTATTTTAGCGTATTGTTTCACACGCCTACAGTTAATCACACTCGTGTCTATATTATTATCTTTGTTAAACATTATAACTTTGTGCACCAAGGCACACAGGAATCTGCCTAGTATGCACTTTGCGCCCGATATCCGATAGCTCGCAAGCTCAGTTCCCGGAACGCGTATGGCAGGGTCGCCATGAAGTATGGAGGTGAATAGAAACACGTCTGCTCAAGACAAGCGTTTATTACCAACTACTTAATGGTTACTTACATAACAATGTTACTTACTGCTAAGTACATTTATGCACTTCACGGTTCCAATTGGTTGTTTCCTATGGAGAAGAGCTGGCAAGAAACTCCTCGGTTACTCTTTTAAAAATAAGGGGCTTTTACAATGTTTCCAATTACAGTGTTGATAGATATCGGAGGACGGTGTAGGCCAGTCAACAAGTAACATGTACTCAACAAAATATAAAAAGGTCCACAAATCTAATCTACAAGTTAGGTCTACAACATTCTCACATTCACAAAATATAAAATAATCTATATACAAATAAAAGCCTATTTAGACTAAATGACAGGATTGCCATTGCTACTGTAACAAATCGGAATGAAAATCCTATCCACAAAAATAAACTAAATTTTGGTGATTTTCAGTCTAGTTTACGAGAATTTTGTGACAATAGAATCGGCACCATTATCTCGCAATATCGTCCAATATTTTTTCTTTTGAAATAATTGTTGAAATTACTCTTTATTTTTCAGTTCGTACCCCGAAATGAGTACGAAGAAGTTGTACTACTCCTACTGGTTGGCGAGGCGATGGCAGTGCGAGACGCCGTGCTGTCCCAGAGCGGCGAGTTTGAAGCGGCGCGGGCGCACGCGCTGCGCAACGCTGTGTGTGTTGTAGACCTGCTGGCGCTGGCGGCCACGCGCTGGGGCCAGCTGTGTCTGGTGCTGGAGGTTAGTGGGCCATGCTGGCTGTGTTCATTAACAAACGTAGGTCCTCGAGCTCCGTAGTTAGGGTTACACTTGACTTGGGAGCCAGACTATGCACCGAGATTATTGGCAAACAACCCTTATAACATGTTTTGTTTTGTAATGTACTAATTCTATCATTCTTGTCATTATTTCCGAATTTGTAATCTGGTATCATTTTACACAGCGATACTCAATACTGCCTTGAATTTCAAGTCCATTTCTAACGCATATCTTCCTATATCCTTAGTCGCTGGAGCGCGCGATGAAGTTCTCGTTCGGCTGTGCGCACATCTGGCGACAGCGAGCGCTGGCCACTGCAGCCGCTGCGCCTGCGCCGACCCGGCCCGCGCCGCCCGCGCCGCACACGCACATCGCGCCCGGTATGTATGCACACCTACATCTGCAGCGCTACCACGGCTGCGCCTGCGCCGACCCGGCCCGCGCCGCCCGCGCCGCACACGCACATCGCGCCCGGTATGTATGCACACCTACATCTGCAGCGCTACCACGGCTGCGCCTGCGCCGACCCGGCCCGCGCCGCCCGCGCCGCACACGCACATCGCGCCCGGTATGTATGCACACCTACATCTGCAGCGCTACCACGGCTGCGCCTGCGCCGACCCGGCCCGCGCCGCCCGCGCCGCACACGCACATCGCGCCCGGTATGTATGCACACCTACATCTGCAGCGCTACCACGGCTGCGCCTGCGCCGACCCGGCCCGCGCCGCCCGCGCCGCACACGCACATCGCGCCCGGTTTGTATGCACACCTACATCTGCAGCTACATTTTTTAAGATAATGTAAGTCTTATATTACTTAATAGTTTTTTCTAAAACCTTTTATAAAACTGGTAAGCCAGAAATAGGCCTGTAGTTATTGACATCGTCGCCGTTCCCTCCCTTGTGTACCGGTGTAATAATGGATTGCTTTAGTAGTGCTAATATATTTTAGGAATTTAGTTGGAATATTATTCCATCCTGGGGCACTGTCGGATTTCAAACTCATCAGAACACTTTCAACTTCCATGGAAGATTCCAAATTAATTATTTTGTGTAGGTGGAATGTTAGATCGACCAGAAGTTTTATTAATCGGAATTTGCTGGGCTAATTGCTTTCCAATATTAGCAAAAAAGTTGTTAACAGAGTACACTGATGCAGTTGGAGAGGGTAAGATATTTAATAATTCAGTGTTTTGATTCTTATGTTTATTTGAGTAGGTGATATTTGTATATTTTTCCCATAATAATTTCGTATTTGTAACCGATTTAGCAAGTAATTCTTAAAATCTTTCGAATTTGCATTTCAATTTATTTTATGAGATTATTACAGTAATGTCTGTACCGACTGTAGGTTATTTTTAAAATGTACGGATCTGATCGTAGCTTTTACGTTTTTTAATACATTTTAATAATCCTGGGATGATCCACGACTTAATTATACGTTTGTTGCTAGCGATAACTTTTGTGTTAGTGTTGTATTTAATAGAATCAATCAGTTTTTGAATGAGTTTATCTGTCAGTAGTTTCGGGTAGTCACAAAAAAGCAAGTCTGCAAGATATTTTTTTTGTAAATATTTTAGTGCATTTTCAAAGTTTATGGTTATGGTGATATTAATAGCGGATTTCTTACTTTTTATTTTGGAAAGTGATACAAATGTAGTACAGTGATTGGTAGTTGTAGTTTTAACAATTTCCTTTTTTATGAATCCTCAACATGAGGAGGTTTAAGTAGTTCTGTTTTCTGGTTGGTAATGTATGATTAGGTGAAATACCATACGTTGACAACATGTTAAGGTAGTTCATTCGGTTTTTTTATCATGGGACATTTCTATATCTTACGCTATAATGTTGATATTTATGTTTTATGCTATTATTATGTTTCTTTGTGTAGGTAACGTATGTAAGTGCTGGCTGAGGGGATCCATAAAACTATTAAGTTTGGTGTTGCATGGAGACCGGTATATGCACAGAAGAGTGTTACCTAGTATGTTTAATTGTAGACAGGTCGCCTGGTCTAGCTGAATTTCTAGAATTTTAGATTTTAAAGTTTTTTTAACGAATACAACTACATCATCATTTTGATTCATCTGCCGCGTTGATACAAAATACTGATATTTGCTGAGTTGGGGTATATGTTTGTTCTTATTTAATCTATATTCTGTTAATACTATCACATCTGTTTCGAATTTAAAAGTAGACATGATAACGACGAAGTGATGAAGGTCGCAGTGAGGCAGTGGTCAGTTACTAAAGCTAGGTTGTGTTGCAGGCAGCAGCGCGTGGAGCGCCGGCGTGCGCGCGGCCGGCGTGGCGCGCCGCGCCGCCGTGCTGTGCGCGCGCGACGCGGCGCTGCGCCTCGTGGCCGCCAACACCTGCTACAGGATGGGATGGGTACGTACGACCTACACAGCGCGTGGAGCGCCGGCGTGCGCGCGGCCGGCGTGGCGCGCCGCGCCGCCGTGCTGTGCGCGCGCGACGCGGCGCTGCGCCTCGTGGCCGCCAACACCTGCTACAGGATGGGATGGGTACGTACGACCTACACAGCGCGTGGAGCGCCGGCGTGCGCGCGGCCGGCGTGGCGCGCCGCGCCGCCGTGCTGTGCGCGCGCGACGCGGCGCTGCGCCTCGTGGCCGCCAACACCTGCTACAGGATGGGATGGGTACGTACGACCTACACAGCGCGTGGAGCGCCGGCGTGCGCGCGGCCGGCGTGGCGCGCCGCGCCGCCGTGCTGTGCGCGCGCGACGCGGCGCTGCGCCTCGTGGCCGCCAACACCTGCTACAGGATGGGATGGGTACGTACGACCTACACAGCGCGTGGAGCGCCGGCGTGCGCGCGGCCGGCGTGGCGCGCCGCGCCGCCGTGCTGTGCGCGCGCGACGCGGCGCTGCGCCTCGTGGCCGCCAACACCTGCTACAGGATGGGATGGGTACGTACGACCTACACAGCGCGTGGAGCGCCGGCGTGCGCGCGGCCGGCGTGGCGCGCCGCGCCGCCGTGCTGTGCGCGCGCGACGCGGCGCTGCGCCTCGTGGCCGCCAACACCTGCTACAGGATGGGATGGGTACGTACGACCTACACAGCGCGTGGAGCGCCGGCGTGCGCGCGGCCGGCGTGGCGCGCCGCGCCGCCGTGCTGTGCGCGCGCGACGCGGCGCTGCGCCTCGTGGCCGCCAACACCTGCTACAGGATGGGATGGGTACGTACGACCTACACAGCGCGTGGAGCGCCGGCGTGCGCGCGGCCGGCGTGGCGCGCCGCGCCGCCGTGCTGTGCGCGCGCGACGCGGCGCTGCGCCTCGTGGCCGCCAACACCTGCTACAGGATGGGATGGGTACGTACGACCTACACAGCGCGTGGAGCGCCGGCGTGCGCGCGGCCGGCGTGGCGCGCCGCGCCGCCGTGCTGTGCGCGCGCGACGCGGCGCTGCGCCTCGTGGCCGCCAACACCTGCTACAGGATGGGATGGGTACGTACGACCTACACAGCGCGTGGAGCGCCGGCGTGCGCGCGGCCGGCGTGGCGCGCCGCGCCGCCGTGCTGTGCGCGCGCGACGCGGCGCTGCGCCTCGTGGCCGCCAACACCTGCTACAGGATGGGATGGGTACGTACGACCTACACAGCGCGTGGAGCGCCGGCGTGCGCGCGGCCGGCGTGGCGCGCCGCGCCGCCGTGCTGTGCGCGCGCGACGCGGCGCTGCGCCTCGTGGCCGCCAACACCTGCTACAGGATGGGATGGGTACGTACGACCTACACAGCGCGTGGAGCGCCGGCGTGCGCGCGGCCGGCGTGGCGCGCCGCGCCGCCGTGCTGTGCGCGCGCGACGCGGCGCTGCGCCTCGTGGCCGCCAACACCTGCTACAGGATGGGATGGGTACGTACGACCTACACAGCGCGTGGAGCGCCGGCGTGCGCGCGGCCGGCGTGGCGCGCCGCGCCGCCGTGCTGTGCGCGCGCGACGCGGCGCTGCGCCTCGTGGCCGCCAACACCTGCTACAGGATGGGATGGGTACGTACGACCTACACAGCGCGTGGAGCGCCGGCGTGCGCGCGGCCGGCGTGGCGCGCCGCGCCGCCGTGCTGTGCGCGCGCGACGCGGCGCTGCGCCTCGTGGCCGCCAACACCTGCTACAGGATGGGATGGGTACGTACGACCTACACAGCGCGTGGAGCGCCGGCGTGCGCGCGGCCGGCGTGGCGCGCCGCGCCGCCGTGCTGTGCGCGCGCGACGCGGCGCTGCGCCTCGTGGCCGCCAACACCTGCTACAGGATGGGATGGGTACGTACGACCTACACAGCGCGTGGAGCGCCGGCGTGCGCGCGGCCGGCGTGGCGCGCCGCGCCGCCGTGCTGTGCGCGCGCGACGCGGCGCTGCGCCTCGTGGCCGCCAACACCTGCTACAGGATGGGATGGGTACGTACGACCTACACAGCGCGTGGAGCGCCGGCGTGCGCGCGGCCGGCGTGGCGCGCCGCGCCGCCGTGCTGTGCGCGCGCGACGCGGCGCTGCGCCTCGTGGCCGCCAACACCTGCTACAGGATGGGATGGGTACGTACGACCTACACAGCGCGTGGAGCGCCGGCGTGCGCGCGGCCGGCGTGGCGCGCCGCGCCGCCGTGCTGTGCGCGCGCGACGCGGCGCTGCGCCTCGTGGCCGCCAACACCTGCTACAGGATGGGATGGGTACGTACGACCTACACAGCGCGTGGAGCGCCGGCGTGCGCGCGGCCGGCGTGGCGCGCCGCGCCGCCGTGCTGTGCGCGCGCGACGCGGCGCTGCGCCTCGTGGCCGCCAACACCTGCTACAGGATGGGATGGGTACGTACGACCTACACAGCGCGTGGAGCGCCGGCGTGCGCGCGGCCGGCGTGGCGCGCCGCGCCGCCGTGCTGTGCGCGCGCGACGCGGCGCTGCGCCTCGTGGCCGCCAACACCTGCTACAGGATGGGATGGGTACGTACGACCTACACAGCGCGTGGAGCGCCGGCGTGCGCGCGGCCGGCGTGGCGCGCCGCGCCGCCGTGCTGTGCGCGCGCGACGCGGCGCTGCGCCTCGTGGCCGCCAACACCTGCTACAGGATGGGATGGGTACGTACGACCTACACAGCGCGTGGAGCGCCGGCGTGCGCGCGGCCGGCGTGGCGCGCCGCGCCGCCGTGCTGTGCGCGCGCGACGCGGCGCTGCGCCTCGTGGCCGCCAACACCTGCTACAGGATGGGATGGATACGTACGACCTACACAGCGCGTGGAGCGCCGGCGTGCGCGCGGCCGGCGTGGCGCGCCGCGCCGCCGTGCTGTGCGCGCGCGACGCGGCGCTGCGCCTCGTGGCCGCCAACACCTGCTACAGGATGGGATGGGTACGTACGACCTACACAGCGCGTGGAGCGCCGGCGTGCGCGCGGCCGGCGTGGCGCGCCGCGCCGCCGTGCTGTGCGCGCGCGACGCGGCGCTGCGCCTCGTGGCCGCCAACACCTGCTACAGGATGGGATGGGTACGTACGACCTACACAGCGCGTGGAGCGCCGGCGTGCGCGCGGCCGGCGTGGCGCGCCGCGCCGCCGTGCTGTGCGCGCGCGACGCGGCGCTGCGCCTCGTGGCCGCCAACACCTGCTACAGGATGGGATGGGTACGTACGACCTACACAGCGCGTGGAGCGCCGGCGTGCGCGCGGCCGGCGTGGCGCGCCGCGCCGCCGTGCTGTGCGCGCGCGACGCGGCGCTGCGCCTCGTGGCCGCCAACACCTGCTACAGGATGGGATGGGTACGTACGACCTACACAGCGCGTGGAGCGCCGGCGTGCGCGCGGCCGGCGTGGCGCGCCGCGCCGCCGTGCTGTGCGCGCGCGACGCGGCGCTGCGCCTCGTGGCCGCCAACACCTGCTACAGGATGGGATGGGTACGTACGACCTACACAGCGCGTGGAGCGCCGGCGTGCGCGCGGCCGGCGTGGCGCGCCGCGCCGCCGTGCTGTGCGCGCGCGACGCGGCGCTGCGCCTCGTGGCCGCCAACACCTGCTACAGGATGGGATGGGTACGTACGACCTACACAGCGCGTGGAGCGCCGGCGTGCGCGCGGCCGGCGTGGCGCGCCGCGCCGCCGTGCTGTGCGCGCGCGACGCGGCGCTGCGCCTCGTGGCCGCCAACACCTGCTACAGGATGGGATGGGTACGTACGACCTACACAGCGCGTGGAGCGCCGGCGTGCGCGCGGCCGGCGTGGCGCGCCGCGCCGCCGTGCTGTGCGCGCGCGACGCGGCGCTGCGCCTCGTGGCCGCCAACACCTGCTACAGGATGGGATGGGTACGTACGACCTACACAGCGCGTGGAGCGCCGGCGTGCGCGCGGCCGGCGTGGCGCGCCGCGCCGCCGTGCTGTGCGCGCGCGACGCGGCGCTGCGCCTCGTGGCCGCCAACACCTGCTACAGGATGGGATGGGTACGTACGACCTACACAGCGCGTGGAGCGCCGGCGTGCGCGCGGCCGGCGTGGCGCGCCGCGCCGCCGTGCTGTGCGCGCGCGACGCGGCGCTGCGCCTCGTGGCCGCCAACACCTGCTACAGGATGGGATGGGTACGTACGACCTACACAGCGCGTGGAGCGCCGGCGTGCGCGCGGCCGGCGTGGCGCGCCGCGCCGCCGTGCTGTGCGCGCGCGACGCGGCGCTGCGCCTCGTGGCCGCCAACACCTGCTACAGGATGGGATGGGTACGTACGACCTACACAGCGCGTGGAGCGCCGGCGTGCGCGCGGCCGGCGTGGCGCGCCGCGCCGCCGTGCTGTGCGCGCGCGACGCGGCGCTGCGCCTCGTGGCCGCCAACACCTGCTACAGGATGGGATGGGTACGTACGACCTACACAGCGCGTGGAGCGCCGGCGTGCGCGCGGCCGGCGTGGCGCGCCGCGCCGCCGCGTTGTGCGCGCGCGACGCGGCGCTGCGCCTCGTGGCTGCCAACACCTGCTACAGGATGGGATGGGTACGTACGACCTACACAGCGCGTGGAGCGCCGGCGTGCGCGCGGCCGGCGTGGCGCGCCGCGCCGCCGCGTTGTGCGCGCGCGACGCGGCGCTGCGCCTCGTGGCTGCCAACACCTGCTACAGGATGGGATGGGTACGTACGACCTACACAGCGCGTGGAGCGCCGGCGTGCGCGCGGCCGGCGTGGCGCGCCGCGCCGCCGTGCTGTGCGCGCGCGACGCGGCGCTGCGCCTCGTGGCCGCCAACACCTGCTACAGGATGGGATGGGTACGTACGACCTACACAGCGCGTGGAGCGCCGGCGTGCGCGCGGCCGGCGTGGCGCGCCGCGCCGCCGTGCTGTGCGCGCGCGACGCGGCGCTGCGCCTCGTGGCCGCCAACACCTGCTACAGGATGGGATGGGTACGTACGACCTACACAGCGCGTGGAGCGCCGGCGTGCGCGCGGCCGGCGTGGCGCGCCGCGCCGCCGTGCTGTGCGCGCGCGACGCGGCGCTGCGCCTCGTGGCCGCCAACACCTGCTACAGGATGGGATGGGTACGTACGACCTACACAGCGCGTGGAGCGCCGGCGTGCGCGCGGCCGGCGTGGCGCGCCGCGCCGCCGTGCTGTGCGCGCGCGACGCGGCGCTGCGCCTCGTGGCCGCCAACACCTGCTACAGGATGGGATGGGTACGTACGACCTACACAGCGCGTGGAGCGCCGGCGTGCGCGCGGCCGGCGTGGCGCGCCGCGCCGCCGTGCTGTGCGCGCGCGACGCGGCGCTGCGCCTCGTGGCCGCCAACACCTGCTACAGGATGGGATGGGTACGTACGACCTACACAGCGCGTGGAGCGCCGGCGTGCGCGCGGCCGGCGTGGCGCGCCGCGCCGCCGTGCTGTGCGCGCGCGACGCGGCGCTGCGCCTCGTGGCCGCCAACACCTGCTACAGGATGGGATGGGTACGTACGACCTACACAGCGCGTGGAGCGCCGGCGTGCGCGCGGCCGGCGTGGCGCGCCGCGCCGCCGTGCTGTGCGCGCGCGACGCGGCGCTGCGCCTCGTGGCCGCCAACACCTGCTACAGGATGGGATGGATACGTACGACCTACACAGCGCGTGGAGCGCCGGCGTGCGCGCGGCCGGCGTGGCGCGCCGCGCCGCCGTGCTGTGCGCGCGCGACGCGGCGCTGCGCCTCGTGGCCGCCAACACCTGCTACAGGATGGGATGGGTACGTACGACCTACACAGCGCGTGGAGCGCCGGCGTGCGCGCGGCCGGCGTGGCGCGCCGCGCCGCCGTGCTGTGCGCGCGCGACGCGGCGCTGCGCCTCGTGGCCGCCAACACCTGCTACAGGATGGGATGGGTACGTACGACCTACACAGCGCGTGGAGCGCCGGCGTGCGCGCGGCCGGCGTGGCGCGCCGCGCCGCCGTGCTGTGCGCGCGCGACGCGGCGCTGCGCCTCGTGGCCGCCAACACCTGCTACAGGATGGGATGGGTACGTACGACCTACACAGCGCGTGGAGCGCCGGCGTGCGCGCGGCCGGCGTGGCGCGCCGCGCCGCCGTGCTGTGCGCGCGCGACGCGGCGCTGCGCCTCGTGGCCGCCAACACCTGCTACAGGATGGGATGGGTACGTACGACCTACACAGCGCGTGGAGCGCCGGCGTGCGCGCGGCCGGCGTGGCGCGCCGCGCCGCCGTGCTGTGCGCGCGCGACGCGGCGCTGCGCCTCGTGGCCGCCAACACCTGCTACAGGATGGGATGGGTACGTACGACCTACACAGCGCGTGGAGCGCCGGCGTGCGCGCGGCCGGCGTGGCGCGCCGCGCCGCCGTGCTGTGCGCGCGCGACGCGGCGCTGCGCCTCGTGGCCGCCAACACCTGCTACAGGATGGGATGGGTACGTACGACCTACACAGCGCGTGGAGCGCCGGCGTGCGCGCGGCCGGCGTGGCGCGCCGCGCCGCCGTGCTGTGCGCGCGCGACGCGGCGCTGCGCCTCGTGGCCGCCAACACCTGCTACAGGATGGGATGGGTACGTACGACCTACACAGCGCGTGGAGCGCCGGCGTGCGCGCGGCCGGCGTGGCGCGCCGCGCCGCCGTGCTGTGCGCGCGCGACGCGGCGCTGCGCCTCGTGGCCGCCAACACCTGCTACAGGATGGGATGGGTACGTACGACCTACACAGCGCGTGGAGCGCCGGCGTGCGCGCGGCCGGCGTGGCGCGCCGCGCCGCCGTGCTGTGCGCGCGCGACGCGGCGCTGCGCCTCGTGGCCGCCAACACCTGCTACAGGATGGGATGGGTACGTACGACCTACACAGCGCGTGGAGCGCCGGCGTGCGCGCGGCCGGCGTGGCGCGCCGCGCCGCCGTGCTGTGCGCGCGCGACGCGGCGCTGCGCCTCGTGGCCGCCAACACCTGCTACAGGATGGGATGGGTACGTACGACCTACACAGCGCGTGGAGCGCCGGCGTGCGCGCGGCCGGCGTGGCGCGCCGCGCCGCCGCGCTGTGCGCGCGCGACGCGGCGCTGCGCCTCGTGGCCGCCAACACCTGCTACAGGATGGGATGGGTACGTACGACCTACACAGCGCGTGGAGCGCCGGCGTGCGCGCGGCCGGCGTGGCGCGGCGCTGCGCCTCGTGGCCGCCAACACCTGCTACAGGATGGGATGGGTACGTACGACCTACACAGCGCGTGGAGCGCCGGCGTGGCGCGCCGCGCCGCCGTGCTGTGCGCGCGCGAGGCGGCGCTGCGCCTCGTGGCCGCCAACACCTGCTACAGGATGGGATGGGTACGTACGACCTACACAGCGCGTGGAGCGCCGGCGTGCGCGCGGCCGGCGTGGCGCGCCGCGCCGCCGTGCTGTGCGCGCGCGACGCGGCGCTGCGCCTCGTGGCCGCCAACACCTGCTACAGGATGGGATGGGTACGTACGACCTACACAGCGCGTGGAGCGCCGGCGTGCGCGCGGCCGGCGTGGCGCGCCGCGCCGCCGTGCTGTGCGCGCGCGACGCGGCGCTGCGCCTCGTGGCCGCCAACACCTGCTACAGGATGGGATGGGTACGTACGACCTACACAGCGCGTGGAGCGCCGGCGTGCGCGCGGCCGGCGTGGCGCGCCGCGCCGCCGTGCTGTGCGCGCGCGACGCGGCGCTGCGCCTCGTGGCCGCCAACACCTGCTACAGGATGGGATGGGTACGTACGACCTACACAGCGCGTGGAGCGCCGGCGTGCGCGCGGCCGGCGTGGCGCGCCGCGCCGCCGTGCTGTGCGCGCGCGACGCGGCGCTGCGCCTCGTGGCCGCCAACACCTGCTACAGGATGGGATGGGTACGTACGACCTACACAGCGCGTGGAGCGCCGGCGTGCGCGCGGCCGGCGTGGCGCGCCGCGCCGCCGTGCTGTGCGCGCGCGACGCGGCGCTGCGCCTCGTGGCCGCCAACACCTGCTACAGGATGGGATGGGTACGTACGACCTACACAGCGCGTGGAGCGCCGGCGTGCGCGCGGCCGGCGTGGCGCGCCGCGCCGCCGTGCTGTGCGCGCGCGACGCGGCGCTGCGCCTCGTGGCCGCCAACACCTGCTACAGGATGGGATGGGTACGTATGACCTACACAGCGCGTGGAGCGCCGGCGTGCGCGCGGCCGGCGTGGCGCGGCGCTGCGCCTCGTGGCCGCCAACACCTGCTACAGGATGGGATGGGTACGTACGACCTACACAGCGCGTGGAGCGCCGGCGTGCGCGCGGCCGGCGTGGCGCGCCGCGCCGCCGTGCTGTGCGCGCGCGAGGCGGCGCTGCGCCTCGTGGCCGCCAACACCTGCTACAGGATGGGATGGGTACGTACGACCTACACAGCGCGTGGAGCGCCGGCGTGCGCGCGGCCGGCGTGGCGCGCCGCGCCGCCGTGCTGTGCGCGCGCGACGCGGCGCTGCGCCTCGTGGCCGCCAACACCTGCTACAGGATGGGATGGGTACGTACGACCTACACAGCGCGTGGAGCGCCGGCGTGCGCGCGGCCGGCGTGGCGCGCCGCGCCGCCGTGCTGTGCGCGCGCGACGCGGCGCTGCGCCTCGTGGCCGCCAACACCTGCTACAGGATGGGATGGGTACGTACGACCTACACAGCGCGTGGAGCGCCGGCGTGCGCGCGGCCGGCGTGGCGCGCCGCGCCGCCGTGCTGTGCGCGCGCGACGCGGCGCTGCGCCTCGTGGCCGCCAACACCTGCTACAGGATGGGATGGGTACGTACGACCTACACAGCGCGTGGAGCGCCGGCGTGCGCGCGGCCGGCGTGGCGCGCCGCGCCGCCGTGCTGTGCGCGCGCGACGCGGCGCTGCGCCTCGTGGCCGCCAACACCTGCTACAGGATGGGATGGGTACGTACGACCTACACTGAACTGCATTTAACATTCATGATGTAACCATATTTTCTAACAATATCATTTACATGGGATATAAACATAACTGGCGAAATGTAGGTGTGCTATAGGTACACCTCTGCCTATCCCTTCGAGGAATACAGGCGTGATGTTATGTTATATTGTTGTGTTATAATTTAAAACAGTTGTCCATGGATTTTCTTGCCCGATCTTCTCCATAGGAATCTACTACGCTTTTAAAAGAGAAAATTGCTTCATATTTCTATACCTAGTCTTGCCATAAATATTGTCACGAAGAAAAAAATTTTTTTTTTATTGCAAATAATATTTATTACTTTTACAGTGTGTTAGTTTAATACATCAATATATATAAAAAAAAAGCTTATTCGAAGTGGTCTCCATTGACTGCAATACAGTCTTTTAAACGTTGAGGCCAATTATCAATAGAAGCACGCACTCTTTCCATGGGAAAATTCTTCACTGCCAATCGTATGGATTGTTTTAGGGACTCTAAATTATCATGGCGTTTAGAGCAAACCATACTCTCTAAAAAAAAAAAAACAATAAATCATAATCCAGCGGATTAAGATCGGGACTAGACGACGGCCAGTCTTCAACTCTGATGAAGTCCTAAACATACACTTCCAGACTGCGTGGACCGAGCTTTATGACCCGGCGCAGATTCTTGTTGGAAGGACCATACTTGGTTATTGAACATGGTGTTGTTAAGGGGCTTAACTACCTTCTCAAGAATGGTATCTTAATACACTTGTACCCATGTTTTAATACCTTTTTCACAAAAATATGGCTCAGTCACTCCTTCATAGCTAACACCCCACCAAACCATCACTGAAGTCGGATAATGCCCACGTTGCACTCTGTCAACTAATTGAGAAGCTTCCTTAGAGCTTTGAGCATAAATACGGTCATGTTGTTTGTTAAAATATTGCTCAATTGTAAAGATTTCTTCATACGTAAACAAAAATTTTCTGTGACCTCCCTTTGCGTACCGCTTCAGTAGTTGTTTTGATTTTACCACCCTATTCTTTTTTAAATTATCAGTTAAAAAATGACCAGTGCGTCTCTTTATTTATTTTATTTATTTATAGTTAATTAAAACGGTAAAACACCAATTACATTAATTAACATAGAAACAATTATTACGTTGACAATAATAAGTTGTATATAATCTAATTTAAAACTAACATGGAACAGTGGACTCCCTTGCATACTTTCTCTCACAGAACACCAGACAAATAAGTATAAGTTTATTCCATTCATCCGCAAACACATCACATTCAGGGTTGGCAGTCAGAAGGGCATTTAGCACCTTCAGAGTACGTCAGACTGGGGATTCGGCTCTGGCAACAGTTTTGGATGGCAGTTGCGCAAACAGATTGTGCCGGCGGCTCTGACGGTGTCCGATGTATTTGTCGGGCACAAATAATCGGCAGAAAAGGCCATGCAGCTCCGAGCAGTCGATACGTCCCCGTAAGGTCTTACAGGCTACCGTGAGCAGATCAAGGCCTCTTCTCACCTCCAACGAATTAAAGCCCAAAGTCCCTAAAAGATAGTTGGTAGGGTACATATAAGGAAAGAAATGGTATAACCTTTGGAAGAGGCATCTTAGAAAAGTTTTCTGCACCTTTTCTAGCATCAGTGTTTGAGTCGCGGTATAGGGGTGCCAAACACAGGCACTGGACTCGAGTTTGGTTCGAACCAGAGCGGTGTACAACAGCCTAATAACATTTGGACTGCGAAAGTCACGAGCATTTCGCAAAACGAATCCCAAGCGTCTCTTATAGGCTGCAAGTCCTAAGTCATCTTTTAAAATACGCGACATGGTTCTGGGTGCTATCTTCATCTCCCGAGATAAAATCTTTTGCTTTCGGACAGGATTTTTTCGAATTCTTTCTCTTACTGCTTTGACCGCCTTTTTCGTACGAACACTACGTGGACGGTCAGATCCTTTTCTGTCACAAACAGAGGAGGTCTCATTGTACCTATTAATAGCCCGGTACACAAACATTTGACTAATACCAAGCATATGGAGAGTTTTAAAAATTGCTGTACGGGTAGGGTACATTTAAATGATAGACTGATTTGATTTCAACATGTGTATTGAGAACTGATAAATGATCGACTCGCGGCGAATGCTATGCAACTACTGATTCTGACTTAATTATGATATATTTTATTCATTCGCTGCGCGTCGGTGTCAGCATAAAAACGATACAATTGATATGTAGGGGTTTGCTCGTACCTGCTCCCTGAGGAAAAGGATATAAATACTCAACTGAGTAGCTGAGAAACAAATAATTATAATAAATGATTTGATTTTAATCTAAATTTCTTCTGTATTTTTTCTCTATTGTTAACATTGTTCACAAATTGGATATGCTTGTATAATAACCAGTGATCGGAGTAGGTAGATTGAACTGGGGTCATTGATCCGAAACGTATATATTACTATGGACATTCCTCCGGAATTGGTGGATTATTAAAAAAAAACCGGAACTTATGTAGGAATTGTATTCTGCCAGAGTGGAAGGAGTCATTTGATGATTTGCCATCCTCAAAAAAAGGTAGGAATTGTAATAAAATGAGCAATTTTATTCTTTATTATTCTTCCTATTTTTTTTTTTGTCACGATTTGACAAAACCCAACGACCAATCAGAACAAAGGATCATGGGTGGTACAATAACCGGTTATCAGAACAATGCGTACGCCCGCCGGAAATACTAAATCCGGAAATACCGGAATTACTTTCCGAAAAAATGGCTTATCCATGTTATTCTTTCTGTGTGCATTTATGATACAAGTACTAAAAATCAATCTACCTACTCCGATCACTGATAATAACCTAAAATAGGGGAGGTGGCTTTATCTAACACTCGCGCACTTGTTACCACCTTCGCCCTTTCATTGTCACACTGATACACTACACTATCCCCAACACACGCATGTTGCGTGGCCGGGCCTGCGCTGCCGCCGCCGGGCGCGCCGACTGCTGCGGGCGACGCCACCGGCGCGAGCGCAGCGCGAACGCACGCGCCTCCACGCGCAAACTCCAAGACATGCTGCTACCACGCCGATCATACAGTAGATCGCGGTGTAATGATGAATGTCATGGGATGACATACTGTCAAATAACATTCCTTTTTCTTTCATGATCTTGATTTTGTCCTCAATCGTGTTAAACTCTCGATCGCTCTCTATGCTGGAGTCGTTCAAGACATCTTGAGGAATAGACACGTTTATAACGTGGTGTATGGATGCAATGACTGGTGAGTATAAGTTAGCACTCATACTAACATCGCTCGTTCTTTGTCGATGCGCAATTACTTCAAAATTATCTGATTTAATAATGCAGCCGTAATCTATTGTTATAAGTCCGGACATACTGTCAAATAACATTCCTTTTTCTTTCATGATCTTGATTTTGTCCTCAATCGTGTTAAACTCTCGATCGCTCTCTATGCTGGAGTCGTTCAAGACATCTTGAGGAATAGACACGTTTATAACGTGGTGTATGGATGCAATGACTGGTGAGTATAAGTTAGCACTCATACTAACATCGCTCGTTCTTTGTCGATGCGCAATTACTTCAAAATTATCTGATTTAATAATGCAGCCGTAATCTATTGTTATAAGTCCGGAGTGAGTCAGCTGATGCGCGGTAACTTGATCTCCACATACTGTCCGTAGGTTACATTGACCGCAGCAAAAATAAATATAATTGTCGATAGAGTGGCTTTCCATCCAAAGATTTTTACAGCGATCGACGTTGACCTCACACGCTGATGCCTTTGATTGGCAGAAGTCTTTATCTCTGCTTAGTTTGTAAATAGGAGAATGAATATAACACAAGTGTACGTTTGTCACTAGGCAGGAATCTATGATGTTTTCTGTCAAGATAATGTATGCATCCTTTTTCAGGCCTACAGCTACGACATCTGACACTGGTTTAATTGATAACATTGTGTTGTTTGGTTTCTGCGTAGGAATTGGTATAAGCTAGAATATTTCATAGGTGTCCCTGCTTATCAAAGGTATTTGTACTTCAAATATTGAGTAATTCTTAAGCATTCTTGCTTTGACTCGTAGAAGTTTAAAAAGTTGTGCTAGATCTGTATGAATGTTTTCTACAGGTAAGGTGACGTCATTAGACAAATGACTAGCTATAGTGCTCCGCTGAGCCTGTAATTGTTCGGCTGTTATTAAATGTGGATTAAATCGACCTTGGTAGATGTCTGTTATTGTATCCACTAAGGCGTTCTGTAAATTTCTCAAGTCGCGTAATAGATTGCTTGCGACTATAGCTCCCATAGAAACTTCACTTGCCCTCGAAAGATTTTGTGTTTCAGCCTTTAATCCTTCCAATGTATTTTCGATGTTTGCAAACTGCTGATGAATAATCTAATGTTGTTTATGCATTGTAGCCTCCGTCCTCTTTAAGAGACTGAATTCTGCTTCTATAACCGAAGTTTGATTTTGCCAAAATGAGAAAACATGCTTTTGATTTTTGCGCAGAAGAGTTATATCTTTCTCGTATTGTTCCGCGAATCGAGCGTCCAATACGCCGAAGAGGCCGTTTGCTATGTAACCGACACCGTCGATAAGACCTCGCCGCCACCTGTTTGCTTGCTTTGCAAAATGCTGACTGACTAACATA
The DNA here is from genome assembly GCA_916610205.1 of Griposia aprilina. Classification (NCBI taxonomy): domain Eukaryota; kingdom Metazoa; phylum Arthropoda; class Insecta; order Lepidoptera; family Noctuidae; genus Griposia; species Griposia aprilina. The sequence goes on from OU744296.1 coordinate 23,441,996, forward strand.
TGATTATTGTAATCGAGTTCATTGTTCCCGTGACGTAATTGCATCAATATTATGTCACAATGTGTTTGTTGTTTGATTGTGTTGCATGTTTGTTCCAGCGACATTATACTTTTGTTAAGTGCGGTAATTCCTTCCCAACAAGGATCTAAATCGTTGTATATGATTAGTTTCCAGTCGTCCCTTATGATCTGCATGTTTGTTAGTTTGTCGAAGTAAATATGTTGATTGTGTCTGAATTGTGTGACGTTAAGTGCGCATTGGGAAGTTGTTATGATACAAAAAAATAGCATGAATGCTGCAAACACTGACGCTATATTGTAACGAGTGCCTGTTATCCTTGTATCAAACTGCTTGTTTGTGTTAAAATCTCCCGAACCCGCGGTATTTGCTTGCTTGATTTGCGAGGATTCATTGTCAACTGGGAGTTTTGATAATTTTGTGATAGGACGTTTCAGTGTTCCGTTTTTGGTTTTTACTGTAACTACGCGAACATGACCGTCGGAACCGGGATGTAGTTCGATGACTCTGCCCATCAGCCATTTTCATCGTGAATCATGACAATATCATATACATTGAGGTTTCTTTTAGCTTGTCTCCACTTACTTCTTACTGTAATTTGTACCTGGTACTCATTCCTCCATCTTTTCCAGAGATCGTGTACAATTTTTTGTGTCAACTGCCATCGGGTTTTTAAATCCGTTTCAGTCTCTTGTATCGTAACGTTTGATCCACCTGTTAGGAAGTGAGCAGGCGTTAAAAAATCTTTATCGTCTGGATCTTCTGATATAGCACATAATGGTCTTGTGTTGAGACAAGCTTCAATTTGTGTAAGTACTGTATATAGTTCTTCAAATGTAAGAATCTGATCACCAATAAACCTCTTGAAATGATATTAGAAGCTTTTAACTGCTGCCTCCCATAGGCCTCCCGCGGATGACCACGAGGGCGCATTAAACTCCACTCAATTTCCATATTTAATACTTCTGCTTTTAGATCGTTGTCCTGCATGATATTCATTAGTGCTCGATATTCTTGCTGTAGTACCTTGTTAGCACCGACAAAATTACGACCATTATCGCTATAAATTTGACTAGGCGTCCCTCTGCGAGCGGCCATTCTTCTTAATGCTGCGATGAATGAAGTTGTGCTTAAATCAGCAACTAGTTCTAAGACCATACACACAAAGACAGCCACATATGCTTTTGAGCTTTTAATACCTCGTCCTTTGCTTGCTTTGACGAAAATATGACCGGTAAAATCTACGCCAGTGTGTGTAAACGGACGTGATGGATTACTTCTGGCCTCCGGTAACTGCCCCATAATTTGCTGTTGGCAGTCAGGATTTTGTTTTTTACATGTTACGCAACGACGAAGCTGCCTCTTCGTAGCGACGTTTCCTCCTAGAATCCAATATTTTTGTCTGATAAAACCCAATGTCAGCCGGGCTCCGGCATGTAACATGGTTTGATGTGCGTCCTCTATTATTAATCCTGTCAGACGTCCACTGTGCGGCAGAATAATAGGGTGCTGCATGTCCTGGTTGATATGTGCCTTCTTTAGTCTCCCTCCGACTCTTAAGATATCATTTTCATCCAGGTAAGGGTTTAATTTTAAGAATTTGCTTTTTGAATTTAGCTTTCCTTCTTGCTTTAAATCTCTCATTTCTTTTGCGTACTCTTCGTGCTGTACTTGCTTGATAATTTTTTGCTTTGCTTGACTGATTTCTGATAATGATAAATAATGCTTTTTTGCTTCTCTTTTGAATGTCGTAATCTTCATTACCAATGCTAGAATACGTGCAATTTTGCTGATTGATTGATACTTGGTTAACAAGTCTGTAATGATACTTGATTCATGCTTTGTAACAACATGAAAACGTATTCTTGCTTCTTTATTTCCTCGTTTGTTGTTTAGATTGCTAGTTTTTCTTTCGTTGTTTCAAAAGATTGTAACCATGTTGGTCCTTGCCACCACAAAAGATAATCATTCAATTGAGCCACTCTCGAGTCCTCGGCTTCCGCAGTCAGCGGGATTTTCACTTGATTTTACATATCGCCAAGATTGTGGATGAATGCTATCAGTTATTTGTATTGTTCTGTTTGCAACGAACGTTTTCCATCGACTTGGGTTTCCTTGAAGCCATCCCAATACGGCAGTGGAGTCACTCCATCCAAATATATGTAGGTCATGACCTGCTAGACACTGCTTGACTTTGGTCATGAGATTGGCCAGCAGCAGTGCTCCACATAATTCTAATCGAGGTAGTGATATATACACTCGAGAGCAATGAATCCGGGTCACTTAAAGAATCCTAAAAATCTCGGAAACTAAAAATGCTAGGTTAATGCAATAAATTGTATTTAATAGACAATGTAATACTCCTTAAATGAAGGTATTAAAACTTCTTAGTTATTGTAAAGTTATATCATAAAAAAATCAAATTTGAAAAAGGGCCACTTTCGAAGATGGAACTACGAAATTACAGCATTTGGTTTTGCTTTTGTTTGTAATCTGTCATTTATGTGGGTACATAAACCATGTTGATAGTGCTCTATATTCATTATTCAAGCTGAAATTATGTCGCTTACGCCTGAAGAATGCACCAGAATACTTACAATGCTGGAAACCGGCCGGAGTCAGCGCGATACAGCCAGGACTGTCGGTGTGTCGCTGTCAACAGTACAAAGAGTTCTCCGACGTTACGAAGAAACTGGTTCTAACCTACGCAGACCAGGAACGGGCAGAACCAGGTGTACCACAGCACGAGAAGACCGATACTTGGTGAACACCATGCTTCGAAATCGCTTTCTCACAGGAACTGAACTCACAAATCAGTTTCGACGCCTCGGAGGAAGTAACCCAAGTGCATGGACAGTAAGACGTCGGCTTGCTGAATCTAACTTAAAACCCCTTAGACCTGCACACGGCCCTAAACTGGAGCGTGGGCATCGTATTTCAAGACTAAGATATGCCCAGAGCCACGTAAATTGGAGTATTGAAGATTGGTCAAAAGTTATGTTCTCCGACGAATCAAAATTTATGCTCTACAAGCACGATGGAAGACACAGAGTGTATCGAAGACCAGGGGAAAGATTCAAGCAAGCATGCATCGAAGAAAAAGTAGCCTACGGTGGTGGGTCTGTACTTGTGTGGGCCGGAATTTCTTCTGAAAGTCGCACAGAGCTGGTGATCATAGAAAACGGCTCTTTAACTAGCGTAAGATATGTGGAAGAAATCCTCAATGATCACGTTGGTCCATTTATGGTCAATTTAGGTGAGGATGCTATATTTATGCATGACAATGCCCGACCTCATACAGGTAGGATTGTGAATGACTACCTTCAAGAGATGAACATTACTCGTATGGAGTGGCCAGCGCGCAGCCCGGATATCAAACCGATCGAGCATGCTTGGGACGAGCTAGGCAGATGCGTAAAACAACGAAACCCTCCCCCAATCACGCTTCGTGAGCTCAAAATTGCTCTCACAGAGGAATGGGAGAATATTCCCCAAAATCGTATAAGGAACTTGGTGTACAGCATGCCAAACCGCGTAAACGCAGTAATGGAAGCACGAGGAGGCAATACGAAGTATTAAAATTCAAGAAAATCGTAATAAAGTTCAAAAATTTCATGTTTCCTATTTTTGTTTTAAGGAGAGATCAGCAGTTTTTTTCTTTATGTAATTTTGTGTTAATAAAATGTATGGTGACTCATATTTTTTTTACTTTCATTTAAGGAGTATTACATTGTCTATTAAATACAATTTATTGCATTAACCTATCATTTTTAGTTTCCGAGATTTTTAACATTCTTTAAGTGACCCGGATTCATTGCTCTCGAGTGTATTTGTTTTTTCGTAGGAACTAACTTTGATTTAGCTGCTACTAATATTGCTGATTGATTGCTATTTATAACTCTGCAGTAAATGACGCATGCATATGCTTTTGTTGATGCGTCACAAAACCCGTGTAACTCTACACTGCTTGCTGTTTCCGTACCGTACCATCTTGGTATTTTAAATTGATTGATACTTTCTAATTCTTCCATGATTTTGATCCATTCCTTGCCGATTTTATCCGATACTTTTTCATCCCATTGAAGATTAGATAACCATGTTTCTTGAAATAGAATCTTTAATTTTGTTGTTACGGGCACGATCCATCCTAATGGGTCGAATATTTTAGACATGTCTGATAGTATGATTCTTTTAGTGATATTGGTGCTTGATGATTCAATTTTTGATACAAATGTGAAGTTATCATGTGTGGGGTTCCAACGAAGTCCTAATGTCTTAGTTAAGCCTGCTTGATTAAAACTCTTGCTTTCTTGTTTGTAATAGTCTTGATCTTCTATTTGCAGCAGACGACTGCCGTTTGATGTCCACTTTCTCAAGTTGAAGCCCCCTAATTTTAGTAGATTAATTAAATCTTGTTGCAACTGTTGTGCTGTCGATAGGGAGGAGGCTCCATGGACCAGATCATCCATATAGAACGACTCTTCGACGACCTTGGCGGTTTCAGGGAATTTATCCCGTTCATCAGTTGCTAACTGTCTCAACGTCATCATAGCAAGAAATGGAGCTGCTTTTGTGCCGTATGTTACGGTTGTCAATTGATATTCTTGTATTTTTTGAGATGGGTCATCTCTCCACACAATTTTTTGTAACGGTTGATCTTCTGGGTGTACCCAAATCTGCCTAAACATTTTTTCTATATCAGCAGTGAATGCGTACTGATATTGTCTCCATTTAATGATAAGAGACTGAAGGTCTTGCTGCAAATTGGGCCCCGTGTACATTAGGTCATTTAAGCTTTTATTTGTAGATGTTTTTGCCGAAGCATTGTAAACAACTCTCAATGCTGTCGTTGCACTATCTTCGCGCAATACGCAATGATGCGGTAGGAAACATTCCGGTGTCTGATTGCAAGGTGAAGGTTTCATGTGACCTAAGTTTTTGTATTCGGTAATGAATGACATAGGCGTTGAATAAAGAATTGTTTTTGTGTAATTTCTTTTCTAAATGAATGAATTGAGCAACAGCCTTATTTTTGGAATGCCCCAATTTCTCCTTAAATTGTGGTACTAATGGGAGTCTCACTTCATATTTGTTGTCATCCAAACGATTTGTTGTTTCTTTGTAGTATCGAATGCACTCTTGATCTTCTGATGATAATGATTTTTCTTCTGTAACATCTTATATCTCCCAGAATTGCTGAACTCTGTCTAAATCAAACTGAACGACGTTGCAGATTAATTTAGTTTTCATATTTCCACACAGTATCCAACCCAGACGAGTCTCTTGAACAAGCGGAAGTGATTCGCTTAATCTGCACATGCCCGCTAAAAGAATATTTGAATAGAATATACGTCCGCACCCAACAAAATGTCTATGGGTCGGCTGATGTTGTACTCAGGATCTGCTAATTCATTTTTTTCCAGAAATGGGCATGCTATCTTAGGGAATTAATATGATGGTAAATATTTTGTTAGGTTATTCATGATGTAAACATCAACATTAAATTGATACAGATCGATTCTTCAGCTTGACATACAGTTTAGGTTAATGATTCCTTTGCAACTGTTTTCTGTTTGCCCTATGCCAGTGATTATGCCGTCACACCTGGATCGCTGCAATTCTAATTGCTGAGCAGCGTTTTCTGTGATAAGAGGCATCTGTGAGCCCTGATCAATAAGAGCCCGCAGGATCAGATATGTCCCATCTGCTTTCTGAACCTTTAGCAGTGCAGTTGAAAGGAAAGTTTCTTGCATCATATTTTGTTGAGTCACGTGCGTATTGCCTTGATTTGCACGTTCTCGATTAAAACGGATGTCGTTTTGCTGTGTAGAAGGCGTTGAATTTCCTCCTTGTTTTGACGATTCCTTTAAATACGATTCATGAAGCAATGTGTTGTGTAATTCGTTGCATTCGAGGCATCGCTTCTTTGATAAGCATTCTTGGCCTTTATGATCATGTACGCAGTTTTGGCAATAATTTAAGTTAGCAACACATTGTTTTTTCTTCATCGGGGAAAAGTCAGCAAATTGTTTGCAAAAAAATAGAGCATGTGCGTCATTGCAGACTGGCCGATTGTTTTGCAATTTCCTGTAACTTGGTGATTGCGAAGTAGCCTTATTGCTTGAATATGATTGCTTGAAATGATATTGTTTGGATTCTGATGATTTATTAGTGTTTGAAGAAAAGGATTTTTTATTATTGGTTTCCTGTTTTCTTCTACTTGCTTCCATGCTCGTGAACTTCCCCTCTAGAAAGGCTAGAAATTCATTCAACTTGAGCAACTCTCGAGGTTGTTTCATAGCTGCGTTGTATTCGCTGAATGTGTCCGAATCCAATTTCTGACACAAAATGTGTACGATCAACGGATCCCACGACGTCACGTCTACGCCGAGGTCCTGTATGGCATTCATCGTTTCAAGTGCTGTATCATGGATTCGTTTGATATGATTAATTGATGCTTGCTGTAAAATTGGTGTATTTAATAAAATGTTAATATGCGATGTGAGTAACATCCTCTTGTTGTCATAACGATGACTCAAAATGTCCCAACTAATGATATAGTTGTCGGAGCTGATCGGTAGATGCTGTATGATACGCTCTGCTTCACCTTTCACTTTCGACTTGAGGAACTGCATCTTCTGAGCCCCAGATAATGACGGGTTGCTATGAACTGCTTCTGTGAAGAGATCCTTAAAAGATGTCCACTGATGGTAACTACCACTGAATGTAGGTATTTCTATTTTTGGCGTAGTATGTTCTCTATGTGTAATTGAAGACATCTTTTTGTTGATTGCTTTGATGGCATCGTTATATGTGCTCTCGTATCTGAGATACATACGATAATACTCTTGATTTCGGTCTCCCAGCTCACTGTCTAAATCCCAATGCTGGGTGTCAATCTTCGCCCAGCGAGACCTTACCGTACCCAACAGATGATCGAATTCCCATTTTTCCGCTACAGCCTCCATATTGATGCTTGAAACAGTATGTTCAAAGGCCTTGAAGTTGCTCATCTGTTTCCTCATCATCTCATCCGTCTTGCGGTTTGATCCTTGAGACTTTAAAGCTTGATCTGAAGTTTGCTGTACAGCGCTTGAGGTAGCTAGAGGAGTAGCAGGCTTTAGAAGCGGTGTTGATGGTCTTTTCTCTGTTGGCTGATGATTCTGAATAACTGCTCTGATTTTCTCATATCTCCTTCATAGTGTCAAATTGCTTCGAAGAGAAGTAAGTATGCGATCTGGCATATTCGATGCTACACAATCTTATATGATTTGATTGGTACTCTTGCCAGCATGCATCCAATTTTTCTAACCTTCGGCGTATGTAGTCCGAGGTTTTGCGATCGGAGCCATCCTTTTGGAAGTTTGTGTAAACTACCTGATTGAGTAGTTGCTGTTGTTGGGCGAGAACGTCCTCCAGTGACGACATGTTGTTGATAGAAATTATAAATGGAACGATCTTACTTGATTATCCAAGCGGGAGCTTTGTTGCTCACCAAATGCGGATCCCTGGTGATCCCTGCTGATTGCTGCTGCAGCTGCTGCTATGTACTACACTATTGCTGCACTATTGCCGGCTCGAAGGACCAAAAATGTACGGGTAGGGTACATTTAAATGATAGAGTGATTTGATTTCAACATGTGTATTAAGAACTGATAAATGATCGACTCGCGGCGAATGCTATGCAACTACTGATTCTGACTTAATTATGATATATTTTATTCATTCGCTGCGCGTCGGTGTCAGCATAAAAACGATACAATTGATATGTACGGGTTTGCTCGTACAATTGCAATTGGCTCCATACCAACTTTGTGTAATGCAATCACAGCGATTCGGTTCTCTTTATCACCCCACTCCATTTTAATATCGCAAAATATTGTACAATGTATTGGCGCCAAAATTAGAAAATTCAATGAACAATCGTAAAAAATGACGATTCCAAATTCAAATGTAATATCTTTCTTATTTTTAACTGTAACAGTATTTATGGCCAGACTAAGTATAACCGACTACTTTGACAATTCAAAAGTGTCTGTAAATGCTTTGAGTTTGCATGCTGAGTTTTTCATGGATTTTTCCAATGAAACAATCTTTACTTTAGTACTTATTCTTTACTTTCTCAAATATACAATAAGCAAGAAGAAAACAAAACCTAAAATGAGCGCGCACTTCACGGCCGTCATTCATTGTCTACTGGCTGACAGTTGCGTCTCTTACTATCCTTGTAACGACGTATGAAAAACGTCCGCACGCCGTAGCTTTATTACATCAGCCTCACTGCATCACAATTTAGCTTCTAATTTATGTTATTTCAAAAGTATAAAATTTTATTTCCGCTACAACTTGCAACTTTGCTATTATTATGGACTTGTCAATAATACTAGTTATTCTGAAATCAATTTAATTTACACACAAAAATTGTGTTGGTATTTATTTAAGTGGAAATAGCATTTATTGGAAAAACTATTTCAATAATTATTAAACATAAATTTAAAAAATATTATGATTCGTTTTTAAAATGCCTTTGACGTATTTCGGGACCCTCGGAACCCGGACCTTTGGAAGGCATACAAAGAGCCGAAGCCAAGTGGCAGAGACATTTTTGACAATTTTTTATGGTAAGGGGGCACCAAACGACGATTATCTCTGTGTGTACTATGCTAGTGTACCCAAGGACAACCCTCGGTTAGTGCAGAACTAGTGCTGAATATGGAAAAAATTGAACTATGGGTTTGGGTAGTTAAGTATCTATCTCTCTTTGTCTGGTTCCTCACCCTAGGCCTGTTCCAGCAAAATAACCTCTACTGGCACAGACCTAGAGTTCGGAGCGCGCAAGCCCCACCACGACGTCAACGTAAAGATACGGCGGTGGGGTTATGATTATTATTATTATGTTTATACTTAATTATTATTTTTGCAATACAATAGAATGTTCTGTACAGATGGAAGAGGGTATCGAGATGGCGGAGGAGGCGTTGGCGATAGAAGACGGACGACAAGGACCCATGCTAGCGCGCTGTTGTTTGTACACCGGCATCGGATACCAGATGAAGGCACAGGTCTGTCAGTACCACCTTATTTCTTTATAACTGCAGGTCATAATGCTGTGTAATAATAAAAATAAAGTTTATTAAACAAATAGTAAAAATACCTAGAATTTTGCATAATTCGATGAGCCACAAAATAAGCGTCGCTTGTATCTTGTGGCTTTAACATGACCAAGGATTCCGGTTGGCGCTAAACTTAAATTATTTATATATCAAAAAAAAACATTCAAATAATACTGTACAAAGGCGGACTTAATGCCTGAGGCATTTTCTACCAGTCAACCTTATTCTCTAGTAACCGTATTAACTAAAAGAAAAAAAAAAACAGTAATTTAAAAAACTAAAAAACCCGACTGCGCTTCTGTGTAATTTGGAAATGTAAAAATCCTAAAACAAGAAAGTCGTCATACCCGATTGCACTTAACTTAAAAATTGTAGCAGTCGGGACCCAGTCTAGAAATAGAGGCTTAGTGAATTCAGAAAACATACCATAATACATTCCAGATTTAGACGGCTTTCTTTCTAGACTGGGTCCCGACTGCTACAATTTTTAAGTTAAGTGCAATCGGGTATGACGACTTTCTTGTTTTATAGTTTTTACATTTCCAAATTACACAGAAAAGCAGTCGGGTTTTTTCGTTTTTTAAATTACTGCTTGTTTATATATATTTTTTTTATATACCCCGTGTCACTCTCACAGTAAATACGAGTCTAACGACACCTCTCAAGCCGTTCAGGCTGCAGAGCGTGCCAAACAATTATACATGCATACATACTCTCGAAAAACATAACCCTCCTTCTGGCGCAGTCGGGTAAAAAACTAAACGTCGACAAGCTTTGTTGATAAGTGGGTTAAGGCCAGCCTACATGATGCGTTGCGGTCCCGCACCGCTATGATGTCGCCGCACCGCGCGCACCGCCCCGACTGGCATGGCAGATGGCACTGACTGGGAATTATATGTAAAACGACGCACTGGCACCGCATCCACAACGTATTGTGACATCGCTCTTATAGTTATTTGTATGTCTGTTCCAAAAGTTTCTCATGAAAATGTAAACAAATGGATCAGACAACGTACCTTTTGATGTCAAAATTGTCGCGCCACTTAAAAATTTCGTGGTTTGTTTTGATTATTTGAATACTTAAAACCGAAATTATAATTCAAATCATCTCTAAGATGTTTTTCATGTGACAAATGAGAATTGATGTTAATTTTATAACCCATAGTTTTTTTTTATCCAAAAGTGACAATCATATATTTTTTCTCTTGCTTACAGAAAACGAATGCCCGTATTGATAAAGAGATCGCAAACGAGACATCTTTAAAACTATTGTTGCGCTCAGTAGAACTAGATGACAACGACCACCTCGCGTTCTACTACCTGGCGCTACAGTACATGCATCTGGGCATGTTAAATGAGGCTATGGTAAAAATGTTTCTTTTTATATCTTATTTTTGAAGTTATGTGAAAATGAGCTTTGTTTGTGGTAAAAAGTTTAGCTCGTTAGTAATCAAAATTCAAGTAGGGACAAAATCGGAAATTACGGTTATGGTGGCAATTCTCAGCGGCGACTAGCTACTACGTATTTAGTGTACAAGTGTGTGCGCAAACACAGGTGCACTCCCTCTTCCCTCACTCTCATAGTCCAATAGGACGGATCCATGTCCGGTGAGGACCTGCGTCAGGCGGAAGGTGAGAACGCCGTGGCGCCTCTTAAGCCACTTCTCAAAGAGGGGACTTACCGCCGCAATTGTGGCGTGCCCAGCGCTGGGTTGCGACAGTCGCACCCTCCATGCCGCCATGAGATCCCGCCGGAGCTCGGTCCGCTGTGCCGCGATTTGTCGCGGCAGCGTAGTAACGCCCGCCCCGTAACGCGTTTCGCCTCCTCGCGCCACTCCCAAATGTGTGCGAGGACTTTTGCCTCCAGATCCCATGGCGGTAATCCGGCAAGGAGGCTCGCCGCCTCGCACGAGACCGCGCGGTATCCCCGGACCAGCCGGATGGCCATGACCCTTTGGGACGCGTTCAACCGGCGTGCTGGTCGGAGCCTTAATGAACGCGTCCACACCGGTGCCCCGTAAAGGGCCATGGACCGCACGACCCGCGTAGAGCCTCCGGCAGGAGGTGTTTGGACCCCCTAGATTGGGCAGGAGCCGCTTCAAGGCAGCCCCAGCCCGGTCCAGTCTGGGAGCCAAACGTCGGAAATGCTCGACGAAGTTCCACCGGCTGTCGAGGACGAGTCCCAGGTACTTCATCGTCGACTCGACGCCGATGTGAACCCCTCCCGCCATTATTTGGGAGCCCGAGAGAGGCGCGTTCCGAGGACCATGAAAACACATGGCCTCGGACTTGTCCAGGGCCACCTCGAGTCCCAATTGCCGGATCCTCTCAATGACTGTCGCAACCCCGCGTGTCATTAATTCGGCCGCCGCCTGGTGCGAGCTCGCCTGCGCCAGGAGCAGCGTGTCGCCAGCGTAACAAACGACGCTGAGGCCGCTAGGGACGGCGCGTGGGCTGGCGCGCAAATCGACTGACCAACGGCGCTAGAGTTGTCAGACGCACGTCGCGTAAATACTTACCTATAAAATTGTTGGGATATTTATTATTATTGTCTTTATTTATTCTAAGCCTGTGTATTATGTTTATTTATTTCCTTTAGGATGCTGTCGACATTAAAAAAGTAGGGCTTCTTCTGTGTTATTTCTGTATTCCTTATAAGAAACTTCAAATATTGTTATTACTTACTGAATAATGAATAAAAGTCAAATAATTAAAGTGTTATGCAAAGACGGTAGGTAAAAAAAAAAATGTAAAAGACAAATATTCCAATCATTTATATTTATCACGTAAATATACATAACTGGAATATTTGTCTTTTTTATTGTCCGTAAATTCATATCGTTCTGAGCTAAGAATAATAATAAAAAACAAGGATTTTAAATAAACATTTATTTAGTTGTGTTCTTACTTCATAGATTTTTATATATTCATATTATACGTAGGGCTTATACTTACTGTGAGATACATCGCAACGTTCGGAGTCCATGTCGGTAAAGCAACTACACCACCAATTCGTAAATAAATTTCCAAGTCCGTAAACAAAACAATGGTCGTAAGAATATAGGTTACTCGATACCAATTATTCAAAAGCAAAATCTAAATCCAAGTTCATAACACAGGGCAATAGGGAGTGTCAGAAAAATATAACAATACAATTTGCAAACAACAATAATTATGCACGCACGCACAGCACAGCTGATAGTACAGAGTATATAATTATGTTCTGTGGCAGCGTAAGCCAATACAGTACGCCACAGTATACGTATACTATTATCAGAACATTTGAACTACCGTCATTTGCGTAGACGTATCGTTGTAATATAGACATTCTGTGGCTTAGAATGGAGCATGTTGAGCCAACGTGTAGATGGTAAATCGTGACACTGACAACAAACACCCCGCCCGCGCCTTGCGTGCCCGCGTTGCGCTAGAAGAGTGCAGCGATACACACAGCTACCGTGCGTGAGCAATACGATCACGCACACATTGATATTTCCATGACGCGAGATTGCACTACAAGCTATCGAAAAACTATGATGAATTTGAATGTGTTCCGTAATTCCTAAAATGATGAATGAAAAATTAATGTTTTACGATTTTTTTGTCGATAATTTGTAACTTGATAATGTAAGCTATGTTTCTGCAGAAACAATATTACATATATTATTGGTTATAATACAGAAAAAACTATATGAAAACATGTCATTTACGATGTAAAAATATGCGAAATGCAATTCACTCAAACTTCATTTTAGATAAGTTTAAAAAAATAAAAAAGATGTAGGAACCTAGATAAATACTGTCTAAATCCGAATATCAGCATAATATGGTGGAAATATGCTGAAATTGTAAATAATATGGGAATTACGTTTGTATGGACAATTCACTCGTCGTCACGCTCTTAAGCGTTCATATATTGCCTGGTTTTCGGCTTCAAATAATGTTATTTTAATTTCGTGATGGCGTGACCAAGGGAAATAGGGATTAATTTTTATACACGGTGACATTTGAATCACAGTTTTGCTAGAACAAACGTTATTCAGACCATGGGCTACTACCATTCTACAGCATCCTTTAAAAAAAAAAACGTCATTGGTTTTCGAAAAAAGACAAAAAAGACAAAGTTAAAAAAGTCGGGTTTATCGTTACTCCCTACAACACAGACACTGCGGCGCTCCCCTCTCAAAGTACAATAGCAGCGTGGCGCGCGGCTTATGCGCGAGACAAAGCATTGTTTACTGGGAAATCCCAATCCCAGGCTGGGGAATCTCCATAAACGAAATTTAGTTACTTTTTTTTTGGACGTCTTACTAGAAAATACCAAAATTAAAAGTTATTTAAAGTGTCTATTGTTCTCAAACATGTTGCGTAATTAGGCCTGGTCTGTCCATAAAAGGAAACAGTCATGTGTTTACTATCGGTTCATAGAAATCTTTTGTTTACAAGCCATGTGTAAGTGCCGGAGCGCCCCGTGGCGTGCCGACAAAAAATGTTCCGGGACAAATTAAAAAACAAATAAAAAGTCAGAGATCAAACTTACTTACTTACTTACTTTATAAAGAGAAAATAAAATCGAATAAAACGATAACAACTTACAACTTATTTACCTAACAAACATAGCTTTCACAGAACGTGAGATAATTTGACATGATCACCCTGAGTGTTTCATTAAAGATTTCGGGACTGTCTCCATTAAGGAGTTTATAGCACCATGCATGCGACACAACAGGGATGGCGCGCGCGACACAGTGCGGCAATGGGATGTGGCGAACAGTCGGTATCGGTTATGGCTTGGTATGGCTTTAGCTATGGTAAACTTTGGTACTTAGGTATTTTCTGGCTATGCACGACGCAGGCGACGCACCGTACCGACGCGGATGGCGCGGCACGGCGAGGTGGCTGACCTCTAATTTTATAATTTCGTTCTAAGTGCGAACTTACGGTAGGTATTATCAGACATGGTTTTAATTCTGTCCTGTAACTAGGAACGAGTACCTATTGTATCTACCGTGACATTATTATGTAGGTATTATTTATTTATTGGGATATTACAGAAACATGACAAAAACAAAACATACCATGAAACAGGGTTAGCTCCGTGTGCACCAAGACAACATTGACTCCAATTTTGGTTGAGAGTACATGCGCCTAGCTTCCGCCAGATTGTCATCAGCAATTGAGTAAAAACGCACAATAACCAACCACTCCACACTCGAATAATTAGAACTCATTTTCACAAAAAACACGCGATGCATGCCTGTGACGTAAATACATCGGATGCATACGCGTCGCTCACTCGAGACATTTCGGTAGACTGTTATGTTTATTGCCCGGGTGGTTCGAGCGGCCCGCGGCATTCGACAAAAGAAATGGGCGGAGGGATACTTCGCACGATTGCTTGTCATTGGCTAATGTTTTATTTGCATTTCGGTCCGCATTGGCCGGAAATCCTTGTAGTCCACGTGGACTACCGCGATGAGTACTGTGATGTTACGGTTAATGTTTGAACACTTTCGAGCAACATATGACTAATTTGAGAACGCCTAGTTTAGTTTGTTTTAATAACATATTTGATGCTGTAGAATGGTAGTAGACCATGGTCTGAACAACGTTTGTTCTAGAAAAACGGTGATTCAAATGTCACAGTGTATATATAGATAATACCTAAGTAAAGTGAATGATCAAGATAGCGGGTAAACTTAGTAAAGAATGCGTTGGTAATGAATGCGGTGATGAGATTTATAAGCAAATCAGAAAGGACTCACGCCCGAGACACCTACTTCCGCGGAAATCTATTATTGAGTACCTGTACGGTGCACGTACATGGTTTTTAAAACATATTTCATTACAATAAGTTCGCCAGTAGGCTCGCGTATCTGCACTTTGGACGCGACCTACATTTGGCAGTGCATTGACACAGACAGATTACATTATTCTTTGCATTTTATGTATATTACATTTAGTGTTCAATTAGACGTGGTTTGAGTCGGACAACTTGCATTTTTATTTAGATTCATCCCGTTGAGTATTCAATGACATTTTCTGCATTTAAGTTTAAGTTTGCCATTCTGCATTACATTGACATTTTACATTTGCATTGACATTACTTATGTTAGGGATGCACCCTACAGTACCTAATAATTATATTTTTGTATAGTACGAAACTAAGTTATGTATAACATTAGCTGGAGCGGTAAGGTTAGTTATAAGACCTGTAGCGGTAATATTTTAAGTATTTGACCTAATTCTAAGGTACCTATAGAAAATGCGGTTATTAACACTAAATAGCGGTTTAGGTACAGTGATTTTTAGGGATTCTGGTCGAAGGCGAACCAAACCACTGTTAATATTGTTTGCGGTGAGATTTTAGGTATTGTGCGCGGGTTCATTATTAATTACGTAACGCGTCCAAAGAGAGCGTTCGTCGCTGAGGAAGGGAGTAAGGACTGACCTGGAATACTGTTGTGACCTGTTTAGCTGGTTCCACATGGCCTCATTGGTCGGTCTTTTGTTCGGCACGAGATCACTGCACTTCACTCACGTTTAATGATCAGCCGAAGTTAGTAGCTTGCAGTATTAGCAGCCCTACATTATAGCCGTTATAAAAGTTCCAGAAATTGCGCGCGCGCACGTAATCACGAATATGTAACTTTAGCGGTGTCCCGATTCAAAGTGTATTTCGTAGAAATATGTCGTCTCCATTGCGGTTTTGAACTGCTTTGACATTGCCGGAGATAGCTTAAATACGTCCTTTTGTCTTTAAATTAATAAATTAGAGTACGAGGCTTTTTAGACTATAAGACTCAAATTATTTTATTTGAATTTTTTTGGCGTCAACTTTCCCCCACCATCCCTGTACCGTGGAATGCGCCCTTATGTATATTGTTTTGTATGTTAAATTGCGCATAACCGTAAAAAGCGATTTTTTACACTACAAAAGTCGTTTACTAGGAATTGTTTTTGTACAAACTTACTCAGTTTGGTGTACAGAATGAGTAGATGACGGCTTTGGGATTGGTTATTTTACAGCCTGTATTTGTTCTCGTTATTAATCATAATGTTGCCTCCGCAGGACGCGACGCGCTCGTGCCTGGCGGCGCGCGCGGAGTGCGGCGGCGGGCTGCGCGTGGCGGCGGCGCTGTGGTCGTGCGCGTGCGCGGGGCGGCGCGGCGCGCGCGCGCTGCGGGCGGCGCGGCTGGCGCGCCACCACTACCCGCACGCGGACTGGCCCCTCGCTGCCTTGGCTACGTTGCAGCTTACGTGGGAGAGTGCGGAGGTCAGCTAGCGTTCATATCACATTGTAGCTAAACACATCACTGATCATGATGATACTGTGGTTTGCTTAAGACTCGTAAAAGTCTCGTAGCTTAACCACACATTGAGGTGCTGCCGTAGCAGTAGCTCGTTTACTTAGTTTAGCTTTTTTTGAAAATATTAGCGGGGCCGGTCACTGCGACACACAACCATGCTACGCACAAATGAGTGACTGGCAATCAAATAAATTGCTAGGTAACGTAAAGTAGTGAACAGTCGGGTTGACACTAATTAATCCCAGCTTTGACGACCCACAATCAACGGAGTATTGTGAAATTAAAATAATTTATACAATAATAATTATACAAGGTCAAATTAAATAAGCTAGCGAAACTCCGCAGACATGATGGGTGTCGATAGCTAAATATAATAAAACAAAAAAGATATTTATTTGATGATTTTTTTTGTGGGGTCGTCGACCGCATTATTCACTTGAAATATCAATTTAAAATAAATATAAAGTTCTTTTTACGTGATTGGTATACGTGAGTGATTTAAACAGAGGCCCCAGACAAATGGCAATCGCTTCAGAGCGATTCTCTTTTTACAATCGCTATCGCTTTCGCTAATGTTTCTATCATACGAATCGAAAACTAGCGATAATGCTTGTCAAAAAGTGCCACTTGGCTACCCATCTCTTTGGAAGTAATCTTTCGACGCTGTCGATTCGTTTCAGAGAATCGAATGATGTTAACATTGTCTAGCTAATTTCTATTCGTTGACCTATGATCATATGACATTTCGATAGCTTATGTGAACCCCATAATTTTTTGGGCTTTTCTACTAGCGTCATCGCTAATCGAATGTTACTTTGTCTAGGCCCTCACTATAAAACATATTTTTTCAACTCTTACTTCATGTAACAATACTACCAACGGTCGTTGACCCCTAAAAAAACATCAAATCTAATTAATTTGAAATTTGTCGTGTTTAGATATCGATAGTCATCACGAGTGCGGAGTTCAGTTGGCGACGCATGGACTCGTTGCTCTTAATGTTTAGATATCGATAGTCATCACGAGTGCGGAGTTCAGTTGGCGACGCATGGACTCGTTGCTCTTAATGTTTAGATATCGATAGTCATCACGAGTGCGGAGTTCAGTTGGCGACGCATGGACTCGTTGCTCTTAATGTTTAGATATCGATAGTCATCACGAGTGCGGAGTTCAGTTGGCGACGCATGGACTCGTTGCTCTTAATGTTTAGATATCGATAGTCATCACGAGTGCGGAGTTCAGTTGGCGACGCATGGACTCGTTGCTCTTAATGTTTAGATATCGATAGTCATCACGAGTGCGGAGTTCAGTTGGCGACGCATGGACTCGTTGCTCTTAATGTTTAGATATCGATAGTCATCACGAGTGCGGAGTTCAGTTGGCGACGCATGGACTCGTTGCTCTTAATGAACGCCAACTTGATGAGTCGTTAGCGCTAAAATGGTATCGGAATGTTGTCCAGTTAACATAGTGTGCAATGCGAGTACTACACATCTGTCATATATTTTATACTTACTTACATACTTTAATAATTGATTTAATTGATGAGTTTCTTGCCCGTTCTTCTCCATAGGTACCTACTACGCTTTGGAATGGGTAACTAGCTTCATCTTTCTGACTGACCGACCCCTTGACAATTCAAAAGTGCCTGTAATTGGTTTATTTGAAATAAATGCTTTGAGTTTGAGTTTGATTATGTTACTTACAGGAGGCGTTAGCGACAGGGAAGGAACTGTTATCACTAGTAAACAGTGCCGAGTCGGAACTGGAACCGGAACACAACGGGTACGCGGAACTGGACGCCATGTCCGACTCGCAGCACGACGACACGCAGAGCAATCGAGACGGCGGTATGTATATCTGTAGAATTATTTACATAGACCCTATTGTTATACAGTAGAGCGTCGATTATCCGAACTATTTGGGGGACAAGGGTGTTCGGAAAACCGGTATTTTCGGATAACCGAACTGTATGAAAAACTGTAACGAAAAGAGAATAAAATGAAATAATAATTTAATTTCAATTTAATTTCATATGAATACAATGTAATTTAATGACTACTAGCAGTTCGGTTAAGCGGTCTGTTATAGGGTCCCTTCAGATAGGCTTTTAAAAAAATAAAAATTAAAAGTTAATTAATATTTATTTAATTAAATCACAATTAAAGGAAAAGGGACCCTTATGCAACCGATCACCATAAAGGTTTGAAATAGACTGACTTTAGTACCAATGATTATTGCTGACTACGACTATTGTACTGACATGGCTGAGGGCCATAATGATTAGGCATTTTAGGGTTTAGTGTATGCTTATAACAGGTCGTTCGGTTGACCGACGTTCGGATAATCGACGCTCTACTGTACAAAGTTGGGCAAAAGGAATGTCATAATGTGAATTAGCTGTCATTTCGTAGAATAAAAAATGGGCTGTTCACACAGAAAGTTTATTTAGAGGTGTAAAATGTATGACATTAACTGGAAAAAATCATATCGGTCAAACAACCATCTCCTAAGTTGATGGCATTTGTGCTCGTTTCACTGTATTTTGAATTGGTGCTAGCAAAACATCCTACAAATTGGTGAGTTCTTCTTCAATGTTGGCTTTTAAGACATGCAGGGTTTGTGGTTTGCTGTGATAACCGCGAGATTTCAAAAAGCCCCAAATAAAGAAGAAGTCTGGCGCCGTCAGATCTGGCGATCTAGCTGACCAGTTAAAATCACCAAAACAGGGTGATCACACTGCCCCAAAATTGGTGTTGCAAAATCTCTGTTGTTGCATGGGCTGTGTGACTGTGTGTATCGCTCCATTGCATTGTCAACTAATTCTCTATCTGTCTACAACATATTATGTATCAAATCACAAATGATTTTACATTATGATGCTAGTAGCAAAAATTATGGCACATTCACATTATGACATAATTTTTTCCCCACCTTGTACATACTAACTTAAACTATCGAAAGTGAATTTGTGCAATAAAAGTGGTTTGGGAAAATAATATCAGAAATATATTTTACTGTTCCAGCGTCGATCCGCGCGGAATCAGCAGGAGTATATCGCATTGAGCGCGCGCTTTCCGAGGGCGCCTCGTCCTTGTCCACTGTGCGCCCGCGCGTGCCGCTGGCCGACCATCGCGCGCACGCGTGGTTGTTGCTAGCGCAGCTGTGTCTCAGGTATGTCCGAGGGCGCCTCGTCCTTGTCCACTGTGCGCCCGCGCGTGCCGCTGGCCGACCATCGCGCGCACGCGTGGTTGTTGCTAGCGCAGCTGTGTCTCAGGTATGTCCGAGGGCGCCTCGTCCTTGTCCACTGTGCGCCCGCGCGTGCCGCTGGCCGACCATCGCGCGCACGCGTGGTTGTTGCTAGCGCAGCTGTGTCTCAGGTATGTCCGAGGGCGCCTCGTCCTTGTCCACTGTGCGCCCGCGCGTGCCGCTGGCCGACCATCGCGCGCACGCGTGGTTGTTGCTAGCGCAGCTGTGTCTCAGGTATGTCCGAGGGCGCCTCGTCCTTGTCCACTGTGCGCCCGCGCGTGCCGCTGGCCGACCATCGCGCGCACGCGTGGTTGTTGCTAGCGCAGCTGTGTCTCAGGTATGTCCGAGGGCGCCTCGTCCTTGTCCACTGTGCGCCCGCGCGTGCCGCTGGCCGACCATCGCGCGCACGCGTGGTTGTTGCTAGCGCAGCTGTGTCTCAGGTATGTCCGAGGGCGCCTCGTCCTTGTCCACTGTGCGCCCGCGCGTGCCGCTGGCCGACCATCGCGCGCACGCGTGGTTGTTGCTAGCGCAGCTGTGTCTCAGGTATGTCCGAGGGCGCCTCGTCCTTGTCCACTGTGCGCCCGCGCGTGCCGCTGGCCGACCATCGCGCGCACGCGTGGTTGTTGCTAGCGCAGCTGTGTCTCAGGTATGTCCGAGGGCGCCTCGTCCTTGTCCACTGTGCGCCCGCGCGTGCCGCTGGCCGACCATCGCGCGCACGCGTGGTTGTTGCTAGCGCAGCTGTGTCTCAGGTATGTCCGAGGGCGCCTCGTCCTTGTCCACTGTGCGCCCGCGCGTGCCGCTGGCCGACCATCGCGCGCACGCGTGGTTGTTGCTAGCGCAGCTGTGTCTCAGGTATGTCCGAGGGCGCCTCGTCCTTGTCCACTGTGCGCCCGCGCGTGCCGCTGGCCGACCATCGCGCGCACGCGTGGTTGTTGCTAGCGCAGCTGTGTCTCAGGTATGTCCGAGGGCGCCTCGTCCTTGTCCACTGTGCGCCCGCGCGTGCCGCTGGCCGACCATCGCGCGCACGCGTGGTTGTTGCTAGCGCAGCTGTGTCTCAGGTATGTCCGAGGGCGCCTCGTCCTTGTCCACTGTGCGCCCGCGCGTGCCGCTGGCCGACCATCGCGCGCACGCGTGGTTGTTGCTAGCGCAGCTGTGTCTCAGGTATGTCCGAGGGCGCCTCGTCCTTGTCCACTGTGCGCCCGCGCGTGCCGCTGGCCGACCATCGCGCGCACGCGTGGTTGTTGCTAGCGCAGCTGTGTCTCAGGTATGTCCGAGGGCGCCTCGTCCTTGTCCACTGTGCGCCCGCGCGTGCCGCTGGCCGACCATCGCGCGCACGCGTGGTTGTTGCTAGCGCAGCTGTGTCTCAGGTATGTCCGAGGGCGCCTCGTCCTTGTCCACTGTGCGCCCGCGCGTGCCGCTGGCCGACCATCGCGCGCACGCGTGGTTGTTGCTAGCGCAGCTGTGTCTCAGGTATGTCCGAGGGCGCCTCGTCCTTGTCCACTGTGCGCCCGCGCGTGCCGCTGGCCGACCATCGCGCGCACGCGTGGTTGTTGCTAGCGCAGCTGTGTCTCAGGTATGTCCGAGGGCGCCTCGTCCTTGTCCACTGTGCGCCCGCGCGTGCCGCTGGCCGACCATCGCGCGCACGCGTGGTTGTTGCTAGCGCAGCTGTGTCTCAGGTATGTCCGAGGGCGCCTCGTCCTTGTCCACTGTGCGCCCGCGCGTGCCGCTGGCCGACCATCGCGCGCACGCGTGGTTGTTGCTAGCGCAGCTGTGTCTCAGGTATGTCCGAGGGCGCCTCGTCCTTGTCCACTGTGCGCCCGCGCGTGCCGCTGGCCGACCATCGCGCGCACGCGTGGTTGTTGCTAGCGCAGCTGTGTCTCAGGTATGTCCGAGGGCGCCTCGTCCTTGTCCACTGTGCGCCCGCGCGTGCCGCTGGCCGACCATCGCGCGCACGCGTGGTTGTTGCTAGCGCAGCTGTGTCTCAGGTATGTCCGAGGGCGCCTCGTCCTTGTCCACTGTGCGCCCGCGCGTGCCGCTGGCCGACCATCGCGCGCACGCGTGGTTGTTGCTAGCGCAGCTGTGTCTCAGGTATGTCCGAGGGCGCCTCGTCCTTGTCCACTGTGCGCCCGCGCGTGCCGCTGGCCGACCATCGCGCGCACGCGTGGTTGTTGCTAGCGCAGCTGTGTCTCAGGTATGTCCGAGGGCGCCTCGTCCTTGTCCACTGTGCGCCCGCGCGTGCCGCTGGCCGACCATCGCGCGCACGCGTGGTTGTTGCTAGCGCAGCTGTGTCTCAGGTATGTCCGAGGGCGCCTCGTCCTTGTCCACTGTGCGCCCGCGCGTGCCGCTGGCCGACCATCGCGCGCACGCGTGGTTGTTGCTAGCGCAGCTGTGTCTCAAGTATGTCCCAAGTTGGCCTTGTTGTATCAAATCGTTTACCTCATCAGTAAATTAATAGTCAAATCTCGTATTACAATGTTGTCAGTTGACCACATTGACCCAATCATAAACTTCGTTAGTTACAAATTAAATGAAACAGGGGCACCATAAGGAAGCAGAATGAACAACAGTGGTAGACGTCTACGGGATGTACAGCACCGTCCCTTTTCCACTTACGAACTTGATTAACACCATGACACTTCGCCATGCGACATCCAATTTGTATTTTGTCGGGGGTTCGTTCGGGGTACTGAAGAACTTGAATGGAGTAGTTGTTTGTTAAACAATAATGTCGTCTGTCTTTCAGGTTAGGGCGAGTGAGTGCGGCGGCGGGCTGTGTATCAGAAGCGACCACGCTCACGCCCTTCAGCCATCTTGTGTTATATACGGTAAGAAATTAAATACTTGTTAGTAGCTTTCGGTAAACCAAGAGTTTAAGACGTGTTTTTTTGGTTTTGCGGCAAACATTTACAGTTCAATGTAAGGTTGTAACGGAGGCCTTCTTAGCGGAGGCGGATGCGGAGCCGATGAGCTTCACCTCCCCGAACGCGGAGGTTAACGGAGGCGGAGGCGGAGGTGAAAGTGGAAACAATAGTAATTCATGATTTATTGAAGTAATAGAAAGTCAAAAATCTTTATTTTAAATTCCTAGTCATAGTACACTTTCTTAAAAATACAAATATCACCTACTAGTAATCAAAATTAAGGAGAGGCAAATTATATTTTACAAACAACAGTTATGCGGCTTTCTCACCTTCCAAACGATTTACCAGCTGCACTAAATACTTGTTCACTTGGCACTGAACTTGACGGCGCTGATAAGCGAACGATGAGAGCAAAAACTTTGTTTACTGTTATTATTTCTCCACCACAATAAAGGGTCGTCGTCTAATTTGAGTCGGTTTTCTTTATTTATATTCACTATTTAATGATTTCCATATCATAAGGTTACTACTGGTGCTGTTGGTTCTCGACATTTCGCGCGCGACACGCAGCCCAGTGGCCACGTCGCCACCCGTCGCTGCTCGCGCGTTTAATTACGACGTAAATAAACCTCCGCAAAAGTTTTGCGGAGGCGGAGGTACGATTTCTTGCGGAACTTCCGCAGTAACGGAGGCGGAGGCGAAGTTCCGTTACAACCCTAATACAATGCCAGTTTTCGTCTTGGATTTAAATTGTAAATTGACATTACGTTTAGTATTTGTTCTGTCAACTGTACCGTTTTGTCAGTAGCAACATTTGAACAATAAAACCTTATTACTACTGAGAAATAAATGTCGGATTGTTGCTATGGACGTACGGGTGGTTGATTGTGCTTCATTTGGTGTGAATTGTAAAGATTGTGTTATATGTACAGCGCGGCCTGGTGCACGCGGCGAGCTTGGAGTGGGACGAGGCGCGGCAGTGCTTCCAGAACGCGCTCGCGATACATCCCACGCACCTCGACAGTATGGTGCAGTTAGGTAAGCTTGTAATTTGTGTAATATGTTGTAATTTGGATAATTTATTATTGTAGAACTTACCCCTTTTACAAATAAACTTTTTTATCCAAGGAAAAAAAGGAGGAGGTTTTCAAGTCGACGCGTATATTTTTTTTTCTCTAGCCCCGTTGTGTTTTGAAACTCGATGAAACAATAAAATGAGATGTGACATTAAAATGAAATGAACACATACATCTATAGGATTTAACTTGTGAGAGAATGAGATAGAATACATTATGCAGTCTTGAAGTTCCCATTTTTTAAGGGTCATTTTATCGCGTGTGAACTGCGCATGTGTGTGCATTTTTGTTCAGCTCGTTTTGTCCCACTACACTGCTGGGCAATTCACGATGATTGTTAATTTGAAGTGAACTGTAATAACTGCGGGGACGTAGGAGGGAAAGGCGTTATATTTAGTTATCACATTTATTTTAAACGTTCGTGTTTTGTTACGGAAGGGGTTTTAATGTTGGAAATAAATAAGACCACGTACCTTGTCAACATAAAATGTATATTCGATAAAAAAATAAAAGGGGGTAGGTGGGTTTATGGTCACAGAAAGTTCCTTAATGTCCCTCGGGAGAAGCTCAGTACTCTCCTGGCTCAGCCTGCCGCGACGATGGCCGCAGCGGTGGGGCGGCTGTAGGCCGCGCGTGGCGCTCGTGGCTGCGCGTCAGGCGTGGCTGCACGTAGGCCGCGCGTGGCGCTCGTGGCTGCGCGTCAGGCGTGGCTGCACGTAGGCCGCGCGTGGCGCTCGTGGCTGCGCGTCAGGCGTGGCTGCACGTAGGCCGCGCGTGGCGCTCGTGGCTGCGCGTCAGGCGTGGCTGCACGTAGGCCGCGCGTGGCGCTCGTGGCTGCGCGTCAGGCGTGGCTGCACGTAGGCCGCGCGTGGCGCTCGTGGCTGCGCGTCAGGCGTGGCTGCACGTAGGCCGCGCGTGGCGCTCGTGGCTGCGCGTCAGGCGTGGCTGCACGTAGGCCGCGCGTGGCGCTCGTGGCTGCGCGTCAGGCGTGGCTGCACGTAGGCCGCGCGTGGCGCTCGTGGCTGCGCGTCAGGCGTGGCTGCACGTAGGCCGCGCGTGGCGCTCGTGGCTGCGCGTCAGGCGTGGCTGCACGTAGGCCGCGCGTGGCGCTCGTGGCTGCGCGTCAGGCGTGGCTGCACGTAGGCCGCGCGTGGCGCTCGTGGCTGCGCGTCAGGCGTGGCTGCTGGCGCGGAACTCAGCGCACGGATGCCTCCAATATTTTCGGATTGGCTTTAACGATGGTAGCCGGAACTTAGGAACCTGGAATATAACGTCCAGCGTGTCACAAGATGGCCAATAAAAGGCATGTCATGCTGATTGTGACACCGAGGTATAAGCAAAGCGAGATGTACTAGTGCGCTAACGAAGGCGGTGCGCGGTTGTCACAATCAGTCACAAAACTTTTTTGCAAAAAAAAAAAACGACTTCCAAAAAAAAAACAAAAAAAGTGATAAATAACTTTAGTTACTTAGTGCAAAAAAAGTATTTATTTTTCAATTTTTAGTTGTGGTACTTACCCCACACAATTTCGTATACCACTACTTGATATGTAAATAACTGACAGGAAGTTATTAACACATCATCTATATAAGCGGAAAAAATACGCATTGTAAGGATAACTCAAAAAGTACTACTACGATCTTGACAAAATTTATTTGGGACCACACGAGAAGCACCAGCTTTCAAATAAAAAAAGAATAATCCAAATCGGCTCACGTTTAAAAAAGTTCTGGGCTAACACACATAAAAATACAAACATACAGTCGATTTGAGTACCTCCTCCTTATTTTGAAGTCGGTTAATAATAGAGGTGAAAAGCACGACATGACTTACACATTTTGAATTAATAATAAATACATAATAATATCAAAATGCACAGCGCTGTAGGCAAATAGGCTGCACAAAAAATAATGACGCAGAAGACAATAAGTTTAAAACAAAAGTGTTTTAAACTTATTATGTCTTCTGCGTCACCCCTTTGGGTTATGAGCAAAAAGGCACACGCCCTAAGATGACCCAAGCTATGTAGGTATACAAAATAAAACTTAATTAGCTGTTCAACATTTACCCCATATCACATATGAGGCTACGATAACATAGATTTTAATAAGGTTGTATATAAGAGTCAAAAAACTATTGCTTGCTTTAGGCTTTTTAAAATGGCGGAATCCACGTACTTATGGTCACAAAACGATTCTGGATCAAGCGAACATGCGTGTTCGCCCGGAGCAGGATTTCGAAAGTGCTAGTCACCATGAGTGAATGGCACACGGCGGTGTCGCGCGCTTACGTATAGACCCTCTGAATACATTCGGATATACCGACCGCGCGCGTCACTAATACGGACAGCTAATTATGTTGTTTAGTAACCTAGGACGTCCCTAATCTTATTACTTCTGTGGTTTGACTTGACATTTAATTGTTGTCAGTTTGTCATTTTATTGAAAATAACGATACAACGTTACACTTTACATCAACGCGCCTAATTTATCACCATTTTTCAAAAAAAAAAAAAACATTTTATATAATTTGAAAGCTCATTCTTAACTCGCTTGACTGTTCGAATATAACTAGTTATTTTAGTACCAACCTGCACAACAAAAGGTCGATTTTTGCAGACAACCTTTACATGAGCTACGCCCACCCTTGAACAAAAGGATCGACGTAGTCGTGTTTCCAAACTAGACTTTTATTTACAACATTCGAACATTCAGACTCTTCCTGCTTATGCCTTTAAGAATAATTACCTAACGCCAGACATTATGTACATTAAGAGGTCTGACTCTTGCAAGAGAAGGCTTAAGTCAGGACGAACGAATGGCGAATCTGTCGCTACGACATAATTATGTGTGATAAGTTAAACATTAATGTGTGCTAATGTGCAGCCACACAAACTAACGTCGTCATGCTTAAACTTCGTCTCGCCGAAATTGGCGAAAAAGAGGCGACTCTGTCTTATGACACCAAACAGATTGACGTGACAATTCACATCAGCCCAGGAGGTTTTAAGAAAAAAAAAAAATTAACATCATAATCTTTTACCCCATCGGACGGTATTAAGCCAGAGGGAGGGAAAGGCTAAGAAGTCAGTGTTCATCGAAAAAAACCTATCTCATGTCATACTCTAGAGGAAAATCTCAAAAATCTAGTCCTTTCTCCCTAATCAAAATCTCCATTAAATATCAGTCAATGCTGATCGAGCTGTGGGTGCTCAATCATAAGGTGAACCAATAGTGTCAACTATAGTTGTTGCCATCTAAGAAGTCGGATTTCACGTTTCTCATTTAACATGCCGCGATAACGTTGTATGAACGTTTATGTAAGAAATTGAAAAATCAAAATAAAAACAAAATCTGATCACATATATTTTTAGCTTTATTTTGATATTTAATATGAATATTTTGATATTATACAAAATAGCATGACATTGAAAAAAAAATCCACCTTTTTTTGTCTCAAACGACATTGTTTCGTCAATGCTCCGCGTATTCTCATGCTATCTTTGAAGTTCTTGTGTTATTGTTATATTTTTAGACTCGGCTATTACTTTTGGACTGTTTCTGTTATATTTGTTGACCTTGGCTTGCTAATTCCGGACTTTGATTACGCATTACGTGATTTTGGTGTTATTTTGTGAACTCGTCAACATGTCTGAAAGAGGACGTAATCTTAACAGCCAGGCCCGTGACTTGGTTGTAAAGCTGCACGAATTCTTTGAACGAGAATCAGCAAATAGAGGGCCTCTTCTAGAAGTTACCAAAGTACAAGAACGAGTCGAACAAGCGCTTGGGATTGGCACAAAAACAGTGGGAAAAATTATAAAAGAAACACACACTCGTGTTTTAATACCCGTCGTTATGCAACGGTTTCATAAACTACTATGATCTACATATTTACATACATGCATAATGTCTCTGAACCTTCTATTTAATTTATTCGCTTTTGGGACGAAGCTTATAATTTTAGTTTTTCTAACATATGAGCCCTTTTTCATGACCAGCGTTTTTCTTAAATTGTTAACAGCACGCTCTTGTTGTAATGTACTAAGAAATTTTCCTTTGCTATAATTAATATAAACTTGACAATTACCACCTACAACTTTGACCGTTTGATGATTCCTTAAATTATCTTTGACCAGATCAATCACTATTTTTGTTTTATTTTCTCGTCTCCAAGTACACATGACTCCGCGTCATCCTCAACTATCTCTTTGTTATCTTCAGCTAACTCTAAATCAACCTTCAATTCACTAACTTCATCCGGTGTCATAGATAATTGCCTAGCCTCCTTTATTCCGGTCGCCAAAGAGAGATGGTTATTCTTCTTTGTATCGGAAAGTATAATAAAATTATCCTGAATATTATGATCAACGACGATGTTAAGTTTACGTGTGTTCACATCGTGATCATCATTTTCTTTTGTCAAGGACACATTCCGATGGTCTGAAACATTACTAATAGATTTAAATTTTGAGGTTATGTGAAAAAAGTGTAAATACAAAAGTTGTAGACCTTTTTATTACCTACAACTTTGCCATTTAACTATTTTCCATAGGACTAGTAGTTTTGCCAGAAATTGAGATAAACCGTTTTTTACCCTTACAAACTCACCCCCATCCATTTCCCGACCTCAGATCGCCCGTAAATAATTTTTCCTCTCATTTTTGTTATATTCTCTTCCTTTTCCAATGGGTTTCATCCTACAATTTTTTTTTTTTCAATTTTCAAAGGCTTCGGCCCTGGTCTATTAGGCGCCTCCACCACTTGTAATAACTTCGGGGACGTAGGAGGGAAAGGCGTTATATTTGGTTATTACGTTTATTGTAAACGTTCCTGTTTACATTACCGTGTCTATTTTATCACTCGTTTATTCAAATAAAAAAATCTAATTCAAATAATTTGCAAGTTCACTCTAAACTCGCTTGGCTGTTCGAACATAATTAGAGTTATTATACTACCAGCGTGCATAACATAAGGGGCCGACATTTGCAGACTACCTTTATAGCACTTGATTACAGAATAATTAAGAATTTGTTGTGTTGCGTCCTGTAGTATTAGTATTTATTTGGTGATAGCTTTGGGTTGGTTTTATTTGACATAAATCTACATGGGCATTTATGAAACGTCAGAAGCAAGGTGCGCACGGTTCCAATCGGTCGTTTCCTATGGAAAAGAGCTAAAAAGAAATTAAACGGTTATTCTTTTAAAAATAATTGGATTTTACGATGTTTTATGCATTAATGGGTATCGGAGGACAGCGTAGGCCTGTCAACGAGTAGCAGGTATTGAAAAAAACGTCGCGTTTGACCTCCCCAGGCGCAGCATACTACAACCTGGGCTGGCTGGGCCTGGCCGAGAAGTCCCTCCGCGAGGCCGCGTCGCTGGAGCCGACGCGCGCCGACACGTGGCGGCGCCTGGCGCTGGTGCTGTGCGCGGCCGCGGAGCCGCTGGCCGCCGCCGACGCGGCCGCCGCGGCGCTGGCGCTGCACCCGCACGAGCCGGCGCTGGCGCTGCCGCTCTGATGCGCGCGCGGGTGGCGGTACCTACCAGACCCCCAGCACCGGTCCGGCCGACGGGACGCTGGATTTTTGTGCGAGTTTGTTTCATTCCCAGGACCGGGATATGTGACGGTTTCAATTGTTACCCTGCCCGGTTGACTTGTGAAAAGATTGATCATATAAGTACTTAGAACTTGTGACGTGTTATTCAAAACAAATGATCATGTCAAAAGTGTAGCGTGCTACACACTCTTTCGGGTCGGCATTATTCAGCACAGCCGAGTGGCACAACTTATATTCCGCCCAGCCTATGTCAAATCATGCCGACTCGAATATGTAGCAAAAACGCATCAAAAACTTCATACACAAATAATAAAAACTACTCGGTACAACAATTAATATGACTAAACCCTAAAGTGATCAACCTTTTCATAAAGTAACTAAAGACCTCATATGAAAATAGTTGCTGGTCGTAAATAATCATTTTCAATACAATATGATAGCTTACTACTAACAACCTATTTTCATAATATTATACTCTCCCTCCTTGATTAAGTGACAGATTATGTCCTATATTATATAAAATAGGTAAGTCACCTGTAAAAATTAAATATCCGGAAACCGCTGCTCCAATTCAAGAAAAAAAATCGTTTCAGACTTCCGAATTCTTAAACGTATTCATTTTATGTCCCTCTTATGTCTCAGACTATCTTACCACCTAAACATGTATTTTAACGAAATAAATAATTTCTTAAATTACGTTTAAGAATTCAGATGTCCTTTTACAATTGTTACCTAAACGAGACCTAAATGTATCCTAACCAACCCTTAATGAGTTGACATCAAATAACCTATCTTAAACAACTCGTATACTATCGAACTTCATAAAAACATTACCCTACTTTTGGGTTTCGCCTCCGTCGGGTAAAGATGACTTACTAAAATGGCAATTATCATACAACAACCTTAAAAAAAACCTCTCAATTTAAGCCGTAATATTATGTTTCAAATAAAACTACATAAAATATAGGTCTTGTATGCATATCCTAAAATCTGTCAATAAAATTAAATTATTCTTTCAAAATACCTATTACAAATCTCATCCGTAATGCGTCTGTTCCTCATCCTCAATAAGCAAATATTATTCTTGAACCATTGTGAATGTTCCAAAATTACCTAATTAATATAAAAAAAATAGTAAAATAATCTGACGTTTACGATACAGCTACCTAACTACAGCTGACTCATTTACCTAGGAACATCTAGATCAATATTATAGCAAATTGCATAAATAGTCACAAAACTGCCGTTAAGTACTTATAGATGTCTAAATACTATCTGTAATAGCTAACTTTTGTGTTAGAGTAGGAAATGAAACCTTTTGTGTTGCCACAACGAATCGATATCAATCGAAATGTAAGCGTAAATTACAATCGTGAAACGAAAATACAGGATGAATGATATAACGTTAGCACAGAAAATGTGCGAAGTAAGCTCAGAACATGCGCAAAGGTACTGCAGTACTTGCGCAAAGTTACCGCAATACTTACGCAAAGTTACTACAGTACTTGCGCAAAGTTACAGAAATACTTGCACTAAGTTAGCGTCGTATATCGCAAAGTTAGCGCAGAACAGACGCAACGTTTGCGCAAAGTTAGCGCAGTAATACGCAAGTTTTGCGCACGCGATCTGCTGCGATACACACTATATCGGACGTGTGTATTCGAATATCTAATATGGAACGCGAAACTCATTCCAACTTAAATATAACAACAAACTTCTCAACATAAATTACTATGACATCGACGAACAAAATCAAAAGATTAGGACACAATCAAGTAACTCGGACAATGTAGAAATAAACAATAAATACGAATATATTAGGCATAATGTAGCGAGCTGCAAACGTTTTAGAAAGCATGTAGCCGGCGAAGTGTGTACTTAGCGCTCTGTCAGTTCTAGTAGCTGCTATCCTTACGAAGTTACGACTGACTACTGTATTTAGATACGAGCCTCGGAATTGATGTAGGCACATGGTTTATTGTACATTGTGACTTGATTATACAGATGTGCAAAATCCTGCGATGGTTAAGTGAATCGCACACAGCTTGCTTAAAGCGGGAACTGACTTGCGAGTTGTAAACCGAACTGTTTAAATCCAGGTGCTCACTAGCGAGCTACAATTGTATCTGAACATAACATGTACGTCACTCGTGATATTTTTGGTTATAGTAATTAATGTATTCCTACTGATCAGTTGCAGTTTTAGCTCGCTAGTATGCTATAGACCAAATCAAACAAAACAGTTAAGCCCCATTTTAAACGATGCAAGTTTCTTGAAAGAATGAAAACACGTTTGTTGCGTTTTCGTGCGCGTGTTATACAATAACATTGAAGCAACAAATGACTTGCATCGTCTAAACTCTGTTCAGACAATGCAACTTTTTATTGTAGCTTCAACTTATGATACGCTTTAGAATCTAATTGAATATACTTACATATAGTAAAGTTGTGTTGTTGTAAAGTCACAGTGTAAAGTAAACATTAACAGTTTCTTTCCTTCAATAGATAAAGAACACCGGCGAGGGGACGCCACTAAAATTAAATAAAAACATTCATAATTCTACTGACGTTTCCTTTGCGATCGGAGTTGTACATAAAACTTACATTTTCGCCATAAGTTCCTGATTACTGTGAAAAATACATTATTTACGAAAACAAAAAAGCAATATAAAAATATATAGACAGATAAACTTTAAAATATAAATATCCTGAAATACTTAATTATTGTAAATAATAGTACTTGAAACTGCTTTATTTCCACACATACATTATGCTTAAATTTTCCGGTAAACCAATGTTAATTAATGGGTTGTAGTAAATCTTCTCAGCAAAGTGATCATACAGCGAAGGAGTAATAATAATTAAAACAATAGCTCGTTTGTTACATAGTCTCGTCTCGTGTCTGTTTGTGTGTTACTAAATATTATTGTATATACTTATATTAATTAATTAAATAATCAATTAATATAAGTATATACAAAAATAAAAAAATAATCAATTAATATAAGTAGGTACGTTTATATCGTTCGTGTATTCGTGCTACTTTGTATTGTCGTCGATGCATTATTGCTTAGAGCATGTGAACATTTTAGAGAAATGGTTTCTCATACGTTTTCCTTTCCATCCTGTATTACCTTAGGTAAGAATTCCTTTTTCCTGGAATTTAATGTCTTAAATCAAAATTACTAATTATAACCAGCCTATAGTGTTCCCACTGCTGGGACACAGGCTTCCTCTCTTTGAGAGGGCATGGGCTGTAATGTACCACGCGAGCCCAGTGCGGGTTGGTAGATGTCACTTGTCTTCGAATTTTTGGTTCTAGAACATGCCGGTTTCCTCACGATGGTTCCCTTCACCGTTTTGAGAGCAGTGGTGATGAAATTATTTACACAAAGTGAAGCGCCTGCCTGGGTTCGAATCCACAACCTACAACTCATAAGTCGGGGCCGATACCACTGGGCCACCACTGCTCTCAGAACACCACTGCTCTCTTCTCTTAAATCAAAATTAGTATTTAAATTAAAATATAGTTACGTATTTTCTCAGTTTAATCCAAATATAACAAATATTCCATCGGTTCTCATAACGGTCAGTAATGTTTAAATGCTCTAAGTAGTTTCGAGTCCCGTCCAGTGGTTTTAAACATTTTGATTGTGACTTGCGTGTATGATATTTGTATATAGTTTTCGGGAATATCCTTTTTATTATTATTTTTGTTTTACATACGTGTATCATATTTACTTTATCAGAAAAGTATCGTGTAATTATCATAGCTAAAATATTGTTAATACTTTGGAACATTATATTATATCGCTATCATATAATTATGGTTTAGGCAATTTAATTATTTATTATAAATTAAGACCAATTATGGAAATATTTATGTAGTTTTAATGTCCTTTATGTTCATAAGAACCTTACAGTCACGTAATCAGAAAGTGACAAATATTTGCAATATGAATCGCCCGCAACATGGTGCAACTGTTGCCAGATATCGCGAAACTTTAAGTGACATTTACTTACAGAAGCGGCCGTTTTCCTAGGAGTGTATACCGCAACAAAGAGTTCCGCAACTGTTGCCCATTGTCTGGCAACATGCTTAAAGATCGTCACTAACTGGCAACGCGACTGTAAGCCTCATCACTAACATTGCCAACCTCATTAGCTAAGACGTTGATCGCCATATTTGAGTATGTAAGCTACAAAGCGCATATCAGTATCAAACTATATTACATTGTATTAAGTTAGTAAGCAGTTAGATTTATTTAATTGTTGCGAGTGTTGTCACTTGTCGCTCTTACACGCGTCTGTACAAAGTGTCAATGGTACAAAAACATTCCAGAACACATTGTAAATTCACACATTTGATTATTTTACTAAATTATTATGTTGACACTATTATGATGTCAGTCAAGTCAACATCGAGATATAAATCAATTTAGTTTACTGCACGATATTAAACTATAAATTCGATTGTGGAAATTTTTACTGAAATTATAATACGATTCACGTTTATTGATAACGCCAACCTCGCATGTCGTATCCTATAGCATTGTAATACCGGAAAAACAATGATATAGTAATCAATAATAAGACAGATATCCTATTCAGAAAAACAGCGGATAAAACAAAAAAATAACTACAAACATGTTTGAGAATCTCTGTAACCTGAATCCATTTTTTTTCTTAATTTTCGTTTCAGTTATATCAAAATCTTATTAAACGGTAATTAATATAAATTTGGAGCCTCTATCATTTACACTATGTGTAATTTAAAGGTTCTATGGTTTAATTAGCTTAATGGCGCGGATAACGACGTGTGTTGAGAGAAAGATTAACCCAGACAGACTGGTGGTGGAATTATGAGAGAATGGTGGAAGGATGGTGAGAGAATGGTGGTAGGATGGTGAGAGAATGGTGGTAGGATGGTGAGAGAATGGTGGCAGGTTGGTGAGAGAATGGTGGTAGGATGGTGAGAGAATGGTGGTAAAATGGTGAATGTGCTATGTAGTGGTAGTACCTCGGTAGACTTCCAGGTGTGGTGTATGGTGTACGTATTTAGATTAATTTAGAAAGTAATCGGTGCGACATGATGTTTGTAAAATTAAGTTTGAATAAATTCAAATATCTATATAAGTACTACATGTATAAATGTCAGGCCGAATTAGTTAATAGCCAAGTAAATGACACTCAACGAGGTTTACATCTCGTAAACAATGATTTATTTATTATTTTTTAAACGTTACTTGTATGATACATTGTATCTTATGGTTGAGTTATCATGCTAGTAGCTTGTTTTAATTTTACGGTTTCTAGTAATTACTATTTACGAACGAGGTAAACTCTACCAAGGAAGCAACAAATGATTGTCTGAAGTCATGAAACGACCATTTAACCATTTAACTAGCAGCACTTACAAATACATGTAATTTGCTGTGATTCGGACTTAAATGCATAAATTATATCGTTGACTTGTATGAGAAACACTTCTCGCACCGATTTTACAAAATAGTTAATGATAGTAATTTGAACTATCATACGAGTTTATTTCTAAATATGAATAAGACGATTCAAAAATTGAATACAGTTTTCGTTTCCCAGTAAAAACTCCATTTTTCGGTATAGTATTAATTCTTGAAAATTCTTTGTGACGCTGATCGTTATATACAGGGTGACTTGTAATTTGACGTATTCCTTCCAGGACGTAATAGTGTGACCCATTTGCAACAATTAAGGACCCCATAAAGCCTAGGCGAGAATTCATGGGATTCGAGAAAATCCAATTTGAATGTATTTTTAAACATTTCCCAGATTTCGTAACTAAATATCACTTTCTCTAAACTCTCAAATTGTACCGCCTTTATTGCTGTCCCATTGGGTACCTAATAATTTAACAAACCTTTAGATGTAACCAAATTGTCTAAAACATAAAACAATTTAAAGTTAAAGGAAGAAGTTTACTTACCATTTTCAAAAACCATACAATTACTTAATTAAAATCATATCGTAACTGTAGTCGCCTCGGTCTAGAGAGAGAAAACAGGCAATAATTTGTGTCGCATCGTGTCAATAGTGTTTAATATAAATAATTGTAATGTGTGCCCGAAACAGAGAACATTGGAAGTGCCAATGTCTGTCTATCTGTTATATTATAAGTTACCATATTGTGAATGTTTAAATCATATATTTTTGTAACGTGGTGTCCCATCTGTATAACTGAATAATAGGACAGTATTATAATAAACTCATTTATATTAATTGCCGACACTTAAAATAAAGTAACCATGTCATGTGAAAACAATTAAGCAATCTGATCCTCGAAAGAGGAAAACTAGATAATTTTCCATGGAATATTTATGGAGCCAATATGTATAAGTACCTATTTTGGATTTCCTACCGCCACGTTCATTGTTTTTGTCCCTGTTTTTTATCAACTTATTGGTTCTCATAGTGACGAGCAATACGTTACGGTGCTTCGCATCACTTTGGTTGTGCTCACTCTGTATAGTCGGCTACACAAGTGTGGAAAAGGGTTTCAATTTATTTTTCACACCACAGTTTTTTTCTGAAGTGTTTGTATTGATCAAACCTTCTGTGGCCGACTGTACTACAAACGATCTAATTTAAGGCAATTTGTTGAAACATAGCACTCTGTTATATTGTTAGTAAACAGTATATTTTCCCTCAATGCAATAACTCGGCACCTGTTACGGCTGTTACATACAAATTACAAGAATCGGTTTTAAAATTACACTAAGTATGTACTGTAATAAAAAATATATTATAATAACTTTCATATCTTTTGCTCGTTTGTAGGTTACAATAGTTTATTTTAGGGGCCTGGAGTTGTTTATTCTCGGCCCGTGTAGGGCGACAGCTTCCAAATCACGCCACCTTTGAAAAGTGATAGTATCGTGTCAGTGTTGTATAACTATATCCCTTCCTAGTGTTCATTAATCCTTACAAAGGAAAGAGACAAAACATTTTGAAATGTTAAGTGTTCGATAGCTTTTACTATCCAGCCGCCGCGAGCGACAGAGACGGCATCAATCATCTGTCTCTGTCGGCGCGGGCGGCAACATGTAGCCGTAATCATACGAATATTGTATAATAATCCTGTAATCTAAAGACCAATATAATATTTATTGTCGGTCGTCATAGTTCAATAAAACTATATTGTATTGAATTTCTGACGTTTTCTATCGTGAATGTATCGATCAATTGTTACTATTCAGGGACGCTTCGGTCTGCTAACGTTGTGTTCGTCAAAATTAAATATTCTTGACATAAGTGCACATAGATGTTTGAAATATAGGCATGTGTAGATGTAGTCGTTTAGTCGTTGAACCAAGTTGTCAATATTCACCGTTAAGTAATTACTAACATGAGGCAGTTTGTATCACAGCACTTATAAGAAAAATGATAAATGAAAATCACATTTAGCAACTCACTAAATGATCATATCTACGATGTTTGACGGCGACGTCAGCAGCCCGACGTCAGATACAATGCAGTCATGCAAGTTTACCGATTGTGAGGATATTACTGTAGATGTATATAATTTTATCTATACTTATAATATATAAATACGTTTATAAACCTGTTGTGCTCTTGTGTACTTTACTACGTTGTAGATGTTGTTCTTGGCATTCGATGTTGACTGTATATAAAACGTTTAAGGATATTAAAAAATAATAATTATTATGTTACATAATTATTGGTTTTATTTTAATTATTAAAGACACGAGTAATGTTGGTCTACTCAAATGATTCACCCTGCACGCGCCGTTACAAGCAATGTTACGGTTGCTTCAAAACGTTTCTACTTACAATTTGAAAACTAGCTGTGCATAGGCCACTTGCTGGACATATGCCTCTCATATGGTGCACCTCAACATCTAGTTATCCAGCAGCCTCATCCAGTCTGTCCTACCCACCATATTGGGCGTCGGTCCACCTTCTTGGTAATCACTAC
Organism: Griposia aprilina; assembly: GCA_916610205.1. Lineage (NCBI taxonomy): Eukaryota > Metazoa > Arthropoda > Insecta > Lepidoptera > Noctuidae > Griposia > Griposia aprilina. The sequence continues at coordinate 23,479,158 of OU744296.1, forward strand.
CTAAAATTAAAGGCTTCTAGATAAGCCTTTAATATAATATAGAATAGAATAGAATAGAATACTCTTTATAAAAAACACACTCACGATATAAAACGCATTGTGTTCATACAAGAGACTTTACTAACAGAGCCCAGCGGGATAGTTACGTAACACACTAACAGTAGGAATGCGTTTCATTTTGATAGTTCAACAACATTCATTGGGCTATTTACTTTGTTGAGCAGACAATGTTTTCGAACATATGAAGCAATGGATTAGCAATAGGCTTCAAAATGATTCAGATTGTGATAGATAGTGTGTTACGTGATTAGGGGGCCGGGCAGAACGTCTTTGTATCTGACTAAGCATTAAGATTGTGGCTCAACGCTGTGTTGTTGATCAGAATCTACTATGTTATCACATTTTGGGTGACAAGCAATTCACGTTCTAAAATGCGAATGGATATGTTAATTTACCTCTGAGGTAAGCTATATCAATATTTATCTTGTGCATCATACCCATCTGTAGGTCAGATACCTGATTATCCTTATTTTAATGTTTTAGCATCGGGCAAACAATGCGGTTTGTATTGAGAGAATAAAGTCAAACTGATATTACCTTAACTACCTTGTTTAAACACTACGTCTTAAGTAGGCATTACTCTAGTGGATATTGATTCGTCACCTTGTATCTTTAAAATTAAGCATATAAGCAGTGTCCCCAAAATGTTTAAATGATAAAAGATTAATTCCATTCTCAAACTCAAAGTCAAAGCATTTATTTCAAATAAACCAATTACAGGCACTTTTGAATTGTCAAGGGGTCGCACAGTGGATCGTCCCCATACAAGAGGTCGGACATAGAATTAAAAATTGAAAAAGTATTTAATTGAAAAAAAACAACCGACTTCCAAAAAATACACTACAAAGTGAAAAATAACTTTAATTTCGGAAGTCGGTGTCTTTGGATCTTTATTTTAGTTTTTTTCCACCGACTTCCGAAATTAAAGTTATTTTTCACTTTGTAGTGTATTTTTTGGAAGTCGGTTGTTTTTTTTGTCAAAAATTTTTTATTTTTCACTTTTTAGTGGGTTAGACAATAATGTACCGCAGTTACAATAGCCTAATGTCAACTGCTCATCACCTTTTACAAAATATTTCGTTTCCCGATGCAAGGAATTGAGGAGTTTATTGTTGAGGATTTCTCTTGGTAAAAACCAGAAGAACTGGAGCTGATGGTGATGCCAGGAATTCCCTCGACTGTCTATGGTCTCCATCATCAGACCTGTAATGGCACTTATAACCCATATGGGTGCAAAGTTCTCATCAATATAAATGAATTAAGTCCAAACACAAGGTAGCTACTGTAAACCGTTGAGGAGTTCCCTTAACTGTCCTTCATCTTCATCATCAGGCCCCTAATGACAGTCATAACACATCTAGGTATAGTATTCTCATCAATAAAAATTAATCAAGTCCAAACACAAGGTAACTGCTGTAAATCGTTAAGGAATTCCTTCAACTGTCTATGGTCTCCATCATCAGACCTGTAATGGCACTTATAACCCATATGAGTGCAAAGTTCTCATCAATATAAATGAATTAAAACGAATCACAAGGTAGCTACTGTAAACCGTTGAGGAGTTCCCTTAACTGTCCTTCGTATTAATTATCAGAGGTAATGGCAGTCACAACCCATCTAGGTGTAAAGTTCTCATCAATACAAATTAATCAAGCACAAACACAAGGTAACTGCTGTAAATCGTAGAGGAATTCCTTCAACTGTCTATGGTCTCCATCATCAGACCTGTAATGGCACTTATAACCCATATGGGTGCAAAGCTCTCATCAATATAAATGAATTAAGTCGAATCACAAGGTAGCTACTGTAAACCGTTGAGGAGTTCCCTTAACTGTCCTTCGTCTTCATCATCAGACCCCTAATGACAGTCACAACCGATCTAGGTGTAAAGTTCTCATCAATACAAATTAATCAAGCCCAAACACAAGGTAACTGCTGTAAATCGTTGAGGAATTCCTTCAACTGTCTATGGTCTCCATCATCAGACCTGTAATGGCACTTATAACCCATATGGGTGCAAAGTTCTCATCAATATAAATGAATTAAGTCGAATCACAAGGTAGCTACTGTAAACCGTTGAGGAGTTCTTTTAACTGTCCTTCGTCTTCATCATCAGACCCCTTATGGCAGTCACAACTCCTCAGGTGTAAAGTTCTCATAAATACAAATTAATCAAGCCCAAACACAAGGTACCTGCTGTAAATCATTGAGGAATTCCCTCGACTGTCTTTCGGCTCCATCATCAGATCGATTCCAGACCTTCATTAAATTGTAGTTCTTCAAAATACTTAATGAAAAAATTAACAAACGCACTAGGCGCTCCTACGATTTTCGAAGGTTCCCCTCGATTTCTCCGGGATTCCATCATCAGATCCTGGTTTCCTTATCATGGGACCACCCTTGAGGTATGTCCTTTCTAACAAAAAAAGAATCATCCAAATCGGTTCACCCAGGAAAGAGTTATGAGCTAACACACATAAAAAAAAAAAAAAAAAAAAAAAAAAAAAAAAAACATACAGGCGAATTGAGAACCTCCTCCTTTTTTTGAAGTCGGTTAAAAATGAAATATACAGTTGCATTACTCTATTATGGAACTACAAAAAATGTTACTACAATTTTTTTATTTGACCAGTACTTTATGAGCAATTCGATGAAAACTGTTATTTTTCTATAGAAATGGTCACAAAAATGTCTGTATCTCATGATTCCCTCCTTGTTTCGATTTGCGGTTTTCACTACTGTTATTTACCCATTTTATGCCACATTTTCTTCAAGGACACATGGTGCCCCCAGCGACCCCCTTCCGAGATATTTTGCTTTTAGTAACTATACTTTTTATTGTATAACTGATGAGATGGAGGTACATTAAGTATATTAATTACTGAGAATAAGTCATCCCTAAGTAGTTCCTTAAATAACAGGTGCATTTGCGATTACTTTAATGACTTATGAACGCTTCTGTTGCCATACAACAAAAGCGTTAATGAGTCCTTAAGTAAAGATTACCAGTACTTGCTTAATCTAATTAGTTATTGTAATTACTATGTTAACAGCCCTTAATCTCTGCATTGTGATTGTCTAATGTCATCATTAGCTTATCAAATTCATTGCTAGTTGCCTACTTGCTGCCCTATATATTTGAGTGTGTTTAGCAAATGTAATTCAGTTGTAATTATAACTTCTATCAAGTATTGTCATTATGGCTTTCCGTGGGTTTTCTACTTATCTAGATCTTTACGTTGCTCTTCGTGACTATGACAATTTATTTAACACATTGAAGTCGAGTACTAACGTCCAGTTAAGTGAAAGTGATGTGACGGATCTCAAGAACTGGTGTCGACGATTTTGCTATAGGGTTTACACCAAATGGGTGCAATCAAGAAGGACAGTCGACAGGTTCATTAACAAGAACGGAGAGTGGATAAATTCCGATATCGTTTGGCCAGATTGCTTTAAAGAAAATGTTGTTGACACTGAAGAAGCAAATGAAAATGAGGCAGAAGAGGTAGTCAGTCCATCAAAATCAGATGCATCAACTTCAACATATACATCTCCTCGCAAACGCTTTGAAGATTTATCGACTAGACACAAAAGAAGACGTGTTAATGAAAATGTTGCTAGTTGCAGTCGTCCGGATGAGCTTTTGCATACTGTTGAAAGTATACTTAAGTCTGCCGGAAAAAATGATATGGCCAGAATAATGAAAAATTTGCTGGAAAATCCTGAACACGTCTCAACAGTTTTAAATGTCCTGGAAACTAAGCAGAATCCTTCGCTTCGTGAAGTTCCTACTCACAAAGCACTTGCTCTTTACGTTTACTTACAGTTATCCAAGTGGCGTTACATCACACTTCGGGACTTTAGTTTAAAAGACGGTCATGCGAAATACCCAAGCTACTACTTGTTAGTTAAAGAAAAGCTTAAATGCTACCCGGCAAAAGAAGACATAACTGTGACTGAAACTTCCGCAAAGATACGGATCCAAGCCCTCCTTGATCTCACAGTTAGGAGGCTGATCGATTCACTTGAATCAAATTTTGATGCTGGTGAACCACTTGTGCTTCACAGTAAATGGGGTTTTGATGGAGCTTCAAGTCAAAGCATTTACCATCAAACGACAACAACAAGTGAACAAGACTTATCCAGTGTATTTATGGCAAGTCTTGTACCGCTTAAGTTAGTGACTTCTAGTGGAAGTATAGTGTGGCAGAATGATCGGCCATCGTCAACCACATATTGTCGCCCGATTTCATTTACATTTATGAAAGAAACGGAAGCGAATGTTAAGGCTGAAATGGAAATATTTGAGACCGAGATTCGTGAACTGAACCCGACTGATTGCGGCAATGCTACTGTTACTCACAATCTATGGCTAACCATGATTGATGGTAAGGTACATTCAATCATATCTGGTACATCGGCAGCAGTGTGTGATTTGTGCAAAGCTCGCCCAAGCGAAATGAATAACTTGGAAGAAGTGAGAGCTAAACCCGTGAATACAGATTTATACAAGCATGGATTTAGTTCATTGCATGCTTGGATTCGGTCTATGGAGTGTTTATTACACATTGCTTACAGAATGGACATAAAATCATGGCAAGCAAAAGGTGACGAAAAAAAAAAAAGTTAAAGATAAGAAAGAAGCCATTCAAGAAGCTTTCCGAAGAAGCACAGGTTTACTTCTAGACGTTGTTAAGCAGGGTAGTGGCAATACAAACACTGGAAATGCTGCAAGAAGGTTTTTTGCAAACCCTGAAACGACTGCGGAAATTACTAAATTAGACGTTAATGTAATTAGAAGACTCGCCGTTATTTTGCAATGCATTTCCTCAGGCGAAAAAATTCAAGTCCAAAAATTTAAATTATATTGTGATGAAACAGCAAATTTATTCGTGGAATTATATCCATGGTATAACATGCCAGCAAGTTTACACAAATTGCTGATTCATGGATCACAGATAGTGGACCACTTATCAGTAGTACCTATAGGTTTTTTGTCTGAAGAAGCATCTGAAGCAAGAAACAAGGATTTTCGTAAATTTAGAGAATATCATACACGAAAGCATAGTAGCATCGCCACTAATGAAGACATTCTTCATAATCTGCTATTATCTTCCGATCCTCTTCTCACCAGCTTACGACCGAAGATGACAAATAAAGCCAAAAAGTCTTCATTTAGTGAACTAGACGATTTACTCATAGTTGATCAGAGTGAATTGGAGTTCATTGACGTTTCAACTGATACACTTGCTGCATGTAGTGACGTTGAAGAAGATGATGACGATAATAATGATCATGATGTCGTTATTGATGAAGATGAAGAAAATATAGTTTAAGTCTTATAGTACCTAATATTATTATTAACAAGCAGTTTCTTTGTTAATTTCTTGTTTTTGTGTATTTTTTTTTATTCTGTTCTTTTTTTGGTTTGTGTTATGCCACCCATCGGCCAATAAATGTTTTTTTTTTCTTTCTTTTCTATTGTTGTTAGTAACTAAATGGTCGTGTTAATTAATTAATTTCCTATTATAATTTAGTTCTTAGTAGTTGTTTAATTTTTTTAGTTTGTTTTAGGGTACATAGTTGTTTTATTTTTAAATTATTTTTACAGTGTTATATTATTTAAATAAAAAATATTTTTATACCTACATATTTTCTTATTGATCATAAAACTCTATTTCTTTTCGATGTGTTATTGTAAATTCGACTCAGTCATTACTAAGCTAATGATGACATTATCCAATCACAATGCAGAGATTAAGGGCTGTTAACATAGTAATTACAATAACTAATTAGATTAAGCAAGTACTGGTAATCTTTACTTAAGGACTCATTAACGCTTTTGTTGTACGGCAACAGAAGCGTTCATAAGTCATTAAAGTAATCGCAAATGCACCTGTTATTTAAGGAACTACTTAGGGATGACTTATTCTCAGTAATGAATATACTTAATGTACCTCCATTTCATCAGTTATACTATAAAAAGTATAGTTACTAAAAGCAAAATATCTCGGAAGGGGGTCGCTGGGGGCACCATGTGTCCTTGAAGAAAATGTGGCATAAAATGGGTAAATAACAGTAGTGAAAACCGCAAATCGAAACAAGGAGGGAATCATGAGATACAGACATTTTTGTGACCATTTCCATAGAAAAATAACAGTTTTCATCGAATTGCTCATAAAGTACTGGTCAAATAAAAAAAATGTAGTAACATTTTTTGTAGTTCCATAATAGAGCAATGCAACTGTATATTTCATTTTTTTTCAATTAAATACTTTTTCAATTTTTAATTCTATGTCCGACCTCTTGTATGGGGACGATCCACTGTGGGTCGGTCGGTCAGAAAGATGAAGCTAGTTGCCCATTCCAAAGCGTAGTAGGTATCTATGGAGAATGGAGAAGAACGGGCCAGAAAATCCATGCACACTCTTTTAAATCAAAATAATGATTACAAAGTATTGGTTACATCATTCATGTTGAAATTATGCATGTGAGAACGATGCAGAACGTTAAAAACGTCCGTAATAAAAAGACAAAAACAAATCAAATATTAAATTAAATTAAAATAAGCCGTGGCAGCTAAGAAATGCCCAGTCCCCACTGACGGCGCCCGTTCACGAACATGACGCATGGATCAGCACCATTCAGCTCAACCATTTTGAAGGGAACGTAATGATCCAACACACACGCCACCACCAGCGAGACATTTGAGTGAGCATGACATACTCTCAGCCGCCAGGGCACATTCAAGTCGATGAAAGACAAAATACTACTAAATGATAGCTTTAAAGTCTCTCCTGTCCTTGTTCCAATTTATTTGGGATCTGCGCAACGTGTCTTTTTCTTACCCTACTTCTCTATTAGTCGTCATCTCGGTAGTCACCCCCTTTCGAACCATATCAACATTCCCACAGTCCATCCATCGTTTCGTTGGTCTTCCGCTACTCTTATAGCCGTCCACATCCATACTTAAAACTTTCCTCACGACATTTTTCTCATTCCTCCGCATCAAATGCCCATACCATGACACAACAGATTTCCACACAACTTTTCAGTTGCCGGTGCCACTTTTAGACTTCCTCTTATGTGCTCATTTGTTATTCTATTCATTCGTGTAACACCACACCTACCTACATACCTCTTAGCATTCTCATTTCAGCTGCATGCAATTGCCTTCCATTCATCCCTCATCTGATCAATACAAGACAGCAGGTTATATAATTATCATTGTTCCATTGTTTTATATAATATTTTTCTCTTAAGTATAAGGGGACTGCGGGAGTCGCAGATTTGTTCCCGTGACCTGCCGCCATTTCATTAAACGACAAAGGATAATTAAAAAAAAAAGTGGTTAAAAATATCTCTATAAGATCCACTTGACGGATTTTAATGCCTACTTCGACTTTCGACCCACTCGGAATATTTAGGGAAATTCATTGTTGTTATCAATTGTATAAAGTGGTAGATTGTGTAGCCAAATCTACTAAGGTCCGCTTGCATCACAAATCACTAAAATGTTTAGTGCTAAACTATTTTAAAAATTCCTTCTGTTTCTGTTGATCGTTAGAAAATGACAGAGACAGGATCACGTTTTAAATATGTTGAGCGCTAAACGTATTTAAATTTGTGGTGCAAGCGATTCTTATATTGAATGCATGGTTAACTCGGATGTGTAGCCCACAGTGCAGCTACACTGCAGGGTTCCTACCCAACTATAGTTTGCTCGGATGTGTAGCCCACAGCGCCCACAGCGCAGCTACACTGCACGGTTCCTACCCAACTATAGTTTGTTCGGGTGTGTAGCCCACAGCGCCCATAGCGCAGCTACACTGCAGGGTTCCTACCCAACTATAGTTTGCTCGGGTGTGTAGCCCACAGCGCCCACAGCGCAGCTACACTGCAGGGTTCCTACCCAACTATAGTTTGCTCGGATGTGTAGCCCACAGCGCCCACAGCGCAGCTACACTGCAGGGTTCCTACCCAACTATAGTTTGCTCGGGTGTGTAGCCCACAGCGCCCACAGCGCAGCTACACTGCAGGGTTCCTACCCAACTATAGTTTGCTCGGGTGTGTAGCCCACAGCGCCCACAGCGCAGCTACACTGCAGGGTTCCTACCCAACTATAGTTTGTTCGGGTGTGTAGCCCACAGCGCCCACAGCGCAGCTACACTGCACGGTTCCTACCCAACTATAGTTTGCTCGGGTGTGTAGCCCACAGCGCCCATAGCGCAGCTACACTGCAGGGTTCCTACCCAACTATAGTTTGCTCGGGTGTGTAGCCCACAGCGCCCACAGCGCAGCTACACTGCAGGGTTCCTACCCAACTATAGTTTGCTCGGATGTGTAGCCCACAGCGCCCACAGCGCAGCTACACTGCAGGGTTCCTACCCAACTATAGTTTGCTCGGGTGTGTAGCCCACAGCGCCCACAGCGCAGCTACACTGCAGGGTTCCTACCCAACTATAGTTTGCTCGGGTGTGTAGCCCACAGCGCCCACAGCGCAGCTACACTGCAGGGTTCCTACCCAACTATAGTTTGTTCGGGTGTGTAGCCCACAGCGCCCACAGCGCAGCTACACTGCAGGGTTCCTACCCAACTATAGTTTGCTCGGGTGTGTAGCCCACAGCGCCCACAGCGCAGCTACACTGCAGGGTTCCTACCCAACTATAGTTTGCTCGGGTGTGTAGCCCACAGCGCCCACAGCGCAGCTACACTGCAGGGTTCCTACCCAACTATAGTTTCCAAACGTTGTTTGCAGGGTGATTGCGGTGCAAGGAGAAGCGTCGCCATCGTGTGCATTACATACCCCTGGTTCACGATATCTACGCGCAGCTAGTCAGTAGACAGGTTTCTCCACATATGGGCCGAAGCAACTGACGGACGTAGTCTCTCCGTGTACCTAGATATCTAAATGCTACGCAGATAATGGAAAAGCGCTTCAAAAAGTAACTGATATATGTAAGTTATTTAGTTATTTCTCGTTATTTAATTCCATTTAAAACTACACCACTTTCCACTTAACAGGATTGAAGTACCTACAAGTAGGAACTTATGAGCCATTCAATGAATAGATTGCTTTCCGTCATGTTAGTCCACAGTACACTATTACTCCTAGCGGAGTGTTAGACCCTCTTTATAAACACAGTAGGTTGGTATAATCGGTAGTTTTCACGTGAGAAACGTGTCTGCCGATCTCTAATCAAAGGAACAACAACACATTCATGCAATCCCTTTAAAAATAATCAAATCGTTTAAACATTTTGGACACCTATTTTAGTACACCGATAACGGCGCAGTAAACACTTTGTGTAGACGTTAGGTTTTAAAACAGTGTTTAAAACCTTCATTGCTATCTTCGGCTGTCAGCGGTCGTAGTCGTCACATTTGACAGAATATCAAACTAAGAATATATATGTTCTGTGATCAAACTTACAATGGCTACAAAGATAAATAATAATCAATAGGTATTGGCTTTTGGTATCCACAAATGCGATTTATGAAGAGTTGAAGTTGAGGTCAATATTGCCATTTCGATAGAACCGCTATTTGTGTCCTTGCTTGGGTAATTTTAATGTTAACGTATTCTTCTGGCGCGTCTGATCAATACGCACTCAGGTGCGAGCAGTAGTGGGCCAAGGTGCGCCGATAGGAATGCCCATCCGATCTAGTTCCAAGTCCCAGAAGGAGGAGGTTCCGGTTCCGGTTCCGGTCCCGGTCCCGGTACCGGTCCCGCTAGACCTAGACGCCATACTGCCCGAGTTGGGAGATTTTGGCCGCTATCAGAAATTTGTGTACCTCTACTTGGGACTCGCCATCATATTTACCAGTGTCTACAACTGTCAGTATATATTTAATGCTGGAAGTGTCGAATACAGGTGAGTTTCAGCATAACAGCATGGTCAGATGATTCTAGATTCTTCGCTAGTTACTGTGCCACAAAAACACTTGCCACAGCCGAACACCCAACGCAGGATTAATTAGGTACCCAAGTTCCTACTTCTAGCAGATACAATAATAGTATTAACTGTTCAGCCATGTCCATATAGTCCACATCCACCCGCCGGCAGTGCTACAGTTAACTGCTTCCTGCTGATCTCCAACCTCTTGTTTAGATGCAGAGTGCCACAATGCGAGTCGTCTCCAGAAAAGTTTAAGACGAATGGTTGGGGAAAATTTGCATTACCATCGACTGGGTACGACTGCCATCGACGAGTTGCGATTGGCGATAAATGCGAACCAGCCAGTTTCTCCAACCAAAGCAGACGCTGCTACTTCTGGGTCTATGAGAATCATTACACCATTGTTCCAGAGGTGAATGTGCCTTGTCTGTAATAACTAAATCATCTGCCCGCCTTGTCCCAACGAACTTGGGGTCGACTCTCAGTTTAACCGGATGCAGCTGAACTACGAGCAAAATTTGATGTTACCACGGCAAGATTCCCTAAGCAAGTCAACCAGACCCACACCCAGTAAATATTGTATGGTGCCTACTTGTGCAGCGGACTCCTGGGGGTATCAGGATAATTATTATAGGTACTACCATTTTGTGTTTCAGTGAGCGTGAACAGTGTCATAGTTATTTGTCGATATTTCAGTTCGACCTGGCGTGTCAGGAGTGGAAGCGTACGATGGTGGGCACCATCCACAATGCCGGCGTGTTCATGGCGATACCCACCACCGCTACCATCTCAGATGCGTGAGTTTATCAAAGTTTTTCTTTACGTAGATTTATTTTTACTCAGACAAATAATAAAGCAAAGCTAGGCAAACTCAACTCAGCCCAACTCCGCGTGATGGATTACGATCCAGTCCCTCTCATAGAGAGAAGACATGTGCCCTAGCAGTGATAACGATATAGGGTGATTACGAGGCAAATGGGCAAGAAATTCCATGGACACTCTTTAATCTAGTTATAACATAATCCTGGATACATTATTTGTTGAGGACAGAGGACTAACTATAGTGGCAATGAAATGCAATATCAACACTATCACTAGATTTATTGCCGATATCCTCAGGTTTTATTTTAAGAATAATTGCTTACATACACTGATTCAAGTCAAACATGGCTTCAGTTATGATACCGTGTCCTATGACAATACACGGTTAAAACAATTACGAGGCTAGTGAACACTCTTACCTTTGGAAGCGAACTTCAACGACTACTCACGACAAACATGAAAGTGGGCGGAAAGACTTACGTTTACATCAACTTCCGGCTTCCAGAAAGTACAGCAGGCTTAACATGACGTTTTCTATTTCTTGGAAGAATAGACATAGCTATTTCTATACAAAGTGAAATTTCGTTTCTCCATTTTGGACATCGCACCGTAAAAATCTTTCTACAATCTGTCATTGTGTCTTTCGTTTCTACCGATCGTTGTCTAAGTCCTTTTTTATGTAGACTATTTCAGAAGAAAGTTTTCTATCCGTAACTGTCAAAATCACACTGACAACTGACAGTTGTATAGGGTAGTGAAGACAATTTGATTTTGTAATCGCCATGCTAAAGACAGCAGAAAACTTTTTACTCGACGGCCACAAAGTATAAATATAATGGAATGGAAAAATGATATTTTTCACTTTTTGTATGGAAAGTGTGAAAAATTATTACCTACATGTTAAGTTTTAGGGGTTTAAGGGTTTCATAAAGGCGGTCGAAAATGTCATTATTTTTGCGATAGGACACACCATTTTCGTGATATAAACAAAATACTCTAGCTCTAAAATGGTTAGAAGACACATACACATAACATTACGCCTGTATTCCCCGAAGGGTTAGGCAGAGGTGTACCTATAGTACACCCACATTTCGCCAGTTATGTTTAAGTCTCATGTAAGAAGAAGAAGAATACTTGGATAATCGTGAACAATGTGTCGAAATATCTTGGGAGCAAAACGCCGTAGTAAAACAAGAGAAGTCTGAGTATCAAATCAACAGTTACGGCGTCCCACAAGGAAGTATCCTCGGATCCCTTCTCTTTATTATATATATTAATGATTTACCTGACATTACTACTAATAAATGCATACTATTTGCGGATGACATCTCTATAATATTAACATATGACAATATAATTAATAATAACCTTGACATTGATATAAATAACACTATTCATTTAGTTGTAGGGTGGTTAGTAAGGAACAATTTGCAGGTAAATATCAGCAAGACGACTTTTATGCAATTTCAAACCCGTGGATCAAATATCGTTTCAAGGCATATTTCATATGACGGTACAAAAATGAATGAATCTACCAATGTGCGATTTCTTGGATTCACCATGGACAAGTACCTAGATTGGAAAGCGCATGTTGATGGAGTCTGCAAGAAAGTAAATAGTTTCGTGTATGTTTTAAACAGACTAAGAAAGACATCAACACAACGTACGGTATTGGTGGCATATCATGGTTATGTAGCTTCGGTGTTACGTTACGGGTTAATACTGTGGGGAAACTCAACAGAATACCAGAGGGCGTTTCTATCTCAAAAACGTTGCATAAGAGCAATTGTTGGCATTCCTCCATATGAATCATGTAAACCTCACTTATATAAACTCAAAATATTACCCCTACCGAGTATGTACATTTTTTTAATTTGTGTGTTCGTGAAATCAAACTCTAACCTATTTGTGAAGGCTAGTGATATTTATACACGCGATAATACCCATCCTCGTTAATCAAGGCATGGTCAGCGACTAGTGCTGGAATGTGCACACAAGACTGCGGTGTTTAAAAAAAATTGCTCGGCTATGTGTGTTAAAATTTATAATAGGTTACAATCAGACATTCAGAATCTGCCTCTACCAAAATTTTAGAAAAAGCTTAAAGAGCTACTTCTTAAAAAAATGGTTTACTCAATAAATGAGTGGTTACAGGAATAACGTGTTACATAGAACCGTAAAAAAAAAACTGACTTTTTGCTGGTACTGGACACTGTAGATGGCCAGGTATAATTGACATTAGGCACTTTGAATCTCAGAGACATGTATTGATTATGACTAAATACCCATCCTTTTTTTAATATTTTCTACATTATCTATTTAAAAGCTACATTAATATTATTATCTTGCATGATTAAGCTTCACATGCCATACTAAGGCTAAATAGAATATAAGACCAAATAATGTAACATGTGAAACCACCGATTGTACTTACTCTATTTATATGTGAATAAATGAATATGAATATGAATAAAAGAAAAACGTGAATAAACTACTGAATTTTGTAAAAAGTGCAGTTGACTCTTTCTACTTTGCTGCCGTCGTACTGTCTACACGGAAAGTCATTTTTGTCTATACTTCCGTCGACAAAACGGTGCTCGGGCTAAGCCTGCAGTATAACTATTTTCTTAATATCCCTCGGGAATCATTGCATTTCCGAATGCAAACGAATGCTAATGTCCATGTCCATCAATTTTTAGATTTACTGTGTATAATAATTTGAATTCAAAACTAAGAACTTTATTTATTTATTTAACCATTTATGTACACACATATATAAACAGACAAGAAGAAAGGAACAGAAAGATAGGTACAAAGGTGATGCTTATTTCTAAAGAAATCTCTTCCAGCATACCTGCGATAGGAGAGTATATTAAAGAGATGAAGACAACGTGTGTAAGAGTAGAAGGGAAAACAAAATACATAAAATCTAAAATAATTTTCCTATTTAAATATAAACATACAATAAGAGAATATACTAACATACATACATACTTCTAAAATAAATATCACTAAAATATATAAAAATATAATGTAATTTAAATAATAAATACATAAGCAACTATGACAAAGTGGAAAGATAGTGTTCTTTTACTCTACTTTTAAATACTCCAACAGTTTGGCAGTTCCTAATGCCTGGTGGAAGTGAATTCCACAACCGTACCGCGTGCAACGGTGAAAGAGTAGGAGTAGAAGTCGGTTGGTTGTTGTCGGTCCTTTATTGTAGTTTTGTTTTGATTTCCGTGTGAACTATATAGAGCTGTAAAACTATTTTCCTTTTTAACCTACTTCAAAAAGGAGGTTCTGTATTTATAATAACATTTACTCCTTTTCAATATTATGTATAGTATACCACGGAAATTAATAAACATAAAAACAAAATAAAATACTTATTCAACCGACTTCCAAAAGAGTGGAGGTTCTTATGTTCGACATAGAAATAAAATCGAATATAATTCGAAATAAATTCGTCCTTACATTTTATTGAATGATCACATAGTTTTTTCCATTCTTCCGGGCCAATCATATTGTTTTTCCCAATATAATTTCTTTGATTGTTGTTACATTCATTGCAACATTTTTAATAGCTAGGTATCCTTTAATTTGAGACCAAATGTTTTCAATTGGATTAAAATCCGGATGATTATGGTGGCAATCGTAAAATGGTATGGCCATGTTCTTCCATAATGCAATCAATAGCAAACTCTGAGTATATTTCTTTATGTTTTTTTACAATGTCATATAAATCGATCTTCAATGAGTTTGGGTTATGAGGAATGTTATGTTGCTGCAACCAAGCTATAATTTGTGGCATAATAGAGTTTGAGTTCAGGGGTTTAACTAATAATTTATTATAGTATGGTACATAATCTATTACTAAAACACTATTAGCTGTTAGATTTACTATTAACCGATTACGCAGCTAATTTTGATATCGATCGGCATTAATTTCTTAATGGTAATCGCTGTCACTATCAAAACATTTGTGCAACATCAGTGCACCTGGAACATAACCTTTTTTATTTTTACCTGACCAAGATTTCCCTTTTCCTTTTGAGTGCGACGTATACACATAATAATTCATCCATGAAGTCAATAGTTTTGCCTTCTTTCGAAAACATCTTTTAATTTTTTTCAGCCAACCACCAAATTGGATAGCCTCAACCAATTTCGATTTTAAAGTCCTCAAACAAGGTAATTCCTTAAAGCGTAAATGAAAATCGTAAATCATGTAACGTATGACAGAATAGTCAAAATCGTCCAAATTTAAACGATAAAAATATAGAAAGGTTTGATTTGTTTTTTTTTTGTGATTTGAAAGATAAATTCCAATCGGAAGGGACCCAATTTATCTTTTTATCATTTTCCTTTTACATTATTCTTCACAGTTCCGACTGAAACACCACAAGCTTTAGAAACACGTTTTTGAACGTTTTGAAAATAACCATTACCTACTTTCTTTCTTGAATCCATCGCCTTCTTGTAAAAAATACAAGTATACGCTTAAATTATCTGTCGTGCCTGCGACTTTCGCAAATTTTTCTCCCATTTTTAAAATAAATTACATTACGTTAAAAAAAGAGTATTAACAACTCACTTCCAAGTCTATTGAGAGCGTCCGGTCTTCACTAAGTGCAAAGGGCAACTGATAGAAATCCGACGACTGACGAAACACGAAGTTTGCCGAGGGACATTAAGAAAATAGTTGTACTGTACGAGAATATTCCAGATTGTTCTGCGGTGGTTCCTCTAGTGTCGAGAAGCGATCACTACAACTTTTATTCATAAAAATACAAGAGATCATTCTATAACGTCCACCTGGCACCGAGAGGCGCTAACAGTTAACCAATATTCCATTAATACTACGAATAAATCTACTACTAGTACTGCACGACTGAAATGCCGAATATAGTGAAACCCATAGATTTTAAGAACTTATGTTACCTACCTATATTCTTGCAAATAAATATATCATTCATACTAGTACTATTACTGACGCCATCTAGCCGCGAGTGGCACAAACAAAGGGATACACTCTTACCTTGCTTGCGCTGCTCAACTCCGGAGGGCACTGGTATGTACATCAGTCACATTTCTCCCGCCGTGTACATAAATTGATATATTTGTACAACTCTAGTGACTGGTATACACTTTATAGAGATCAATGATAACAATTTAATTTACTCTAACTTAATCTAACAAGTGTTATATGCATTAAGCACTTGTACTTAAATCAATAAATAACTTACAACAAATTCCTACATAAGAGTTAAAGTTATTCACTACAGGATCCTTGCTCTGCTATATACAAATGAATAAAAAAATCCTCCTAACAGCATGACCCTGGAATAACGCCAAGAAAGTACACAATATAGGCACTTAGTCTACACCACTCTGGTTACAAATACAATACATGTGGACAACTAAGTTTATTCTATTGGTATGACGACGAGATATTTAACAGGACGACGCATTGTACCACTCTTAGATTTAACGTCGACATCTCTTACGACACCATCCGCGCCTGGGTACATGTGTTCGACTCTCCCCTTTGGCCATATGTTTCTCGGTAAGTTTGGATCCACTACAACAACCAAATCGCCCACCTTGACTTGGTTGCCACGTCAATGCGGCTCACGCCGGCTTTAAAGTGTAGGTAGTACTTCGCGCACCCATCGCTGCCAAAACAGGTCCGCTAGTCGTTGCGACGCTCTCCAGTGTCACTGGCGTAGTTCATCCGGTCTTGTGAACATCCCAGACAGCGGGAGTTTAGAAGCGCGTCGAGCAAAAAGTGGTTAGGCATTAAAGCCTCCTCGTCGTCTGGGTTAACCGATACATGGATCAAAGGTCATGAATTTACCGTGTGTTCTACCTCTGCCAGAAGTGTATGAAGCACATCTTCATACTGATGCCTATCAATGAGTGTGGCATTCAATGCGGTCTTTACCGAGAGTACCAACCTCTACCATGCTCCGCCCATGAGCGGCGCTCCTGGTTGAATGTAGCGCTAGTCAATGTGACGTACCTCTGCGTCGTGTTGTAGTGACTCTAGGGCGGCTTTGCGGAGCTCAGCGTTTGCCCCGTGGAAATTGCCTAATCCAAATGCCTTCAGAACATTCAGCGGCGCGCCATCATGCGCCTCAATGCGAGTATACTGGCATCCGTTGACAGCGAGGCGGCAACTTCTAAATGAACGCCACGCGTAGTGTAGCATGTAAACAGTGCCACGTAGCGTTTCTCGTGATGTCGCGCTACTGTGACGGAAAGTGGTCGACCTTTAAGAGCGAAGCAAAAATAAAAAAAATATAGAAATAATGCTAAGCGAAAACGAAGTTATAGCGCTGGCGGGCGATGGGATGCGACGCGGTGGGTCGGGGGCCGAAATTACACGCGGACGAAGTCACGGGCATGTGCATAACTCCAGCTTCCTCATATGTGACAGAATAATTCTTCCGCAGCACATACGCTTTTAGAACAAATCGTAATTTAACCGACACAGAGACAGCCCGTTTAGTGGGTTCAGGTTCAAAATGTCCAATTCTCAAAATGTCCAAAGGTTACAAAACGTCCAATTCCCAAAATATCGAACTCCCAAAATGTCCAATATTTGAGAATGTGGTAAATTTTGTTCAATAACTCATCAAAGCGCTTTTTAATACTTACGTCAAACAATAAATACAAAATACTGAAGGCACCCCGACTCGGACAGGTTAGGTTAGAAAGGGACGGCGGAGTCTGAAAGACCCCGCCATCCCCTTCGTGGTTATTTTTTTTTAAACCGCCCAGAAGTAGGAGCCCCGCGGAGCGGGGCTCCGTCGGCTACGCCTTATAAATAAAAAAGGAGAATAGGTTCATTTCTACGACACTATCCATTCTGGTGGACACAATTTGGTGAGTAATAGTAATAAATAGGTACTTATCTGGTAGGCGCTTACACACAAGCCTAAAAAACCGGCCGAGTGCGAGTCGGACTCGCGCACGAACGGTTCCGTACCATTATCTAGAAAAACGGCAAAAAAAAAATATACGTTTGTTGTATGGGAGCCCCGTTAAATGTTTATTTTATTCTGTTTTTTAGTATTTGTTGCTGTAGCGGCAACAGAAATACATCATCTGTGAACAAATTTCAACCGTCTAGCTATCACGGTTCATGAGATACAGGGAGTCTTAGCAATAGGGTCCCGTTTTACCCTTTCGGTGCGGAACCCTAAAAACTCATCGATATGACGGATTCAGAGGCGGTCTTCGACGCTGTCAATCGTAATTGGGTTCTGTCCTACCCTTCCACCTATCGTGACCCGTCCTGTTGTGTAATTTTTCTTTATAAAATACAATTTTCCTCGAACAAAATTTACCACATTCTCAAATATTGGACATTTTGGGAGTTGGACATTTTGGGAATTGGACGTTTTGAGAATTGGACATTTTAAGAATTGGACATTTTGGGAATTGGACGTTTTGTGAATTGGACATTTTGAAAATTGGACGTTTTGAAACCTTTGGACATTTTGAGAATTGGACATTTTGAACCTGAACGGTTTAGTGTACTTTAGCTATTTTCATAGTGTTATGTCGTACGGTATTCTGTTATGGGGAAATGGCGCCGACATTTAGACTATTTTTATTTTGCAGAAAAGAGCTGTTCGATCAATTTATAAATTAAGTCCGTGACAATCTCTCAGAGAGAAATTTAAGGAGATTAATGTAATGACTGTGCCTTCTCAATATATTTATGAAAATCTTATAAACGCACATAAAAATATAAAATTGTTTCAAAAATAGAGTGATATCCATAATATAAATACTAGGAATAAACACAAATTTGTTGTACCTACAACAAGGCTCAAAAACATAGGCGGCTCGTTCAGGTGTCAATGTATACGCTTTTCTAATGAACTTCCAAGCCCCGTTCAAGATCTAAGCCTTAATAAATTCAAATCATGAATTAAACGTAAGTTGTGCCAGAAAGCCTTTTATACCGTTAAGGATTATATTGAGGACAAAAAGGCTTGGGATTGAGTTGCTCCAATTTTTGCACACTGAATGTTTTTTTTTTGATTATTTTTTATTTTTGCTATATTTTTTATTTTTAAATTTTACTTATATTTTGACATTTTGATAATTATTATATACAAGCTGACCCGACAGACGTTGTCCTGTCTTAACTATGAATGTCGTATGTTGTTTAGTTTTAGTTTTGACTATTGATTATAACTAAAACTATCGACTCATTTATCAACCGATTCATCTGTGTTAAACGATATTTGCAGCGCGCATTCTGTCAACCGCTGACAGTTATTTCAAACAACTGACACTTATGTAAAATTAATATTGGCGTTAAGTTTTCTTAAAATTTGTAACGTTCCGATCAACTTCCTTATTTTTTTATTTCATAAGATCGTTGTCTACGCCTGCACGTTAATTGTGTAGACGTTCAGTGTTTGTGTTTGTCAAGTTTGCTATTTTAAAGGGCCAGGCGCCATATAGATTTTATTTTACTTGTACCGTCACAACATATATTTTTTTTTTCCAAATTTCATCATCGTCGCGAACATGTACGCTGCGCATATCATTATTGTTTAATACAGTTTATACAAAATTAAATAACCATACCTCGATACGGGAGTTACATTGAAGTTCACTGGAGCCCCAACAATCGTTTTCCTGACAACAACAAACAAACAAAAAAAAAAAATTGTGAAATCGGTCCAGCCGTTCACGCGTGATGGCGTGACCAAGGGAAATAGGGATTCATTTTTATATACAGAGTTGATACGACAGAGGGGCATTAAATTACACTACGTATACTATACGTGTTTAGTATTAATTCGATACGGTATAAAAATAAAAAGCACCAAAAATGAGGCCTTTTTTGTTTCAAACAAACTTAATAGCTTACAAATCAGAGTAAAACACAACCACCCTTTGTAAAGAAATTTAACTGACCTTAGATACCTAGGTAACAAAGCGGCAACGTCGCGCGCGCGCCGGAGCGCGGCGTGTGTTATCTCGTGTCAAAGCGGGCGGCCGCATTGGCGCGGGCGGCGGCTTAGGCCTCCGCTCGCGCTGGCTTTTATGTTATGTAAGGTTTTGAAATACGCGCACAATTAAAACAGTTTTTTTTTTAATTCTCGATGTGTCCTCCATTCACATTAATGCACAAATTATACCGACGGAGAATATTGTTATTTATTTTTCTAATTAAATCACTGTCCGTCGCTAAGCACTTTAATTTGTGAAATGCTAAAATAATCCTATTTTTTAGTTCCACAATTGTATTAACCTCTTAGGCATACACTTCACCCTTAATGTACCCCCACAAAAAGAAATCCATGGGAGTGAGGTCTGGAGATCGTGGTGGCCACTTTAATTACACACTACACACACACACACAACCAAAGTTTAATTACGTGTCGTATCACAATGAACGCAGTCAATCACAAAAAAAAACACTAACACTAAATAATAATAATCGCAAGTTACGTGTCCTGTCACAATAAAAAACGAAATACTGTTTTAAACTTATTTAGTGTCATATCACAATAACAAAACAAAATCACAATTGTCGGCGCGCGAGTTCGACAAAACAAAAGCGGTGCAGGAGCTTCCGTGTTACGTAACATAAGTACGTTCCGAATGGATAGCGTCGGCGCACTGAACAAAACAAGTTTTTTAGAAGCCCCACTTACCGACCGCAAGGATCTAGGATGCAATAGCAACTCACTGACCTATTTCTATTTCTTTTTCGCGCGGGATGATTTGCTATGATTGTCACTCTCGTAATGAAAGTGCAAGTGTGTGTGTATTTATTGCTTTGTTTGCATTGCCATCTTTTTAACGAAAATATTTGGTTGTACTTGCGACTTGCGTCACAGCGGCAACGACGCATCGTAGGTTATACTCAGATTTATCGTTTTAAGGTGCATGACCTAAGCGTATAGACATATCAGCTGTTAGGAAAGATACATCGTGTTCAAACGGGGCAAACATTTAAAAAATCATTTGCTATTAAACTACTGCTCCTATTTAATTGATTTTTGGTACAGAGCTTCAAAATGGTACCTAGTATAGGCAGTTTAAAGGAAAGCCCCTCTGTCGTATCAACTTTGTATATAGATACAATGTCATGACAATTTACTGTGTGAATTATAGTATTATTATTTATTTATTGTGAATGTGAGGACTATGACCATGTAGATTGGTATCTGAAATGGTCTTTTGAGGAAATGGTCTTTGGTATTGTTCGTCGAGTGGTTGAGCTCCTTAAGTTCCACGATTAGTGTCAAATTCGTGCACTGACTGGACAGGTTCACTCATTCTGTGTGGTTTTTCCTCAAAAGACCATTTCAGACATAAATCTACATGGTCTTCACATGATCTGACCAAGATTATGTCTGGACTTTAAAAGAGACTGTGACCTCTTAGTTTGTTTCGGCCTTTCTTCTCAGAGTAGTCAGATAGGAAACGCCGACCTCATCTAGTTTTAAAAATATGATTGACGTGTAAAAGTGTTTGTATATACCTACTTACAGAAATAAAATCATTTATCATTTATCATCAACCTATGCCAATATTTAAGGCATAATAGCTGCAATCAAAGTTCCCAGTTTTAATTTAGCTGTCACAAAAACTTCGTTACTATGAGTCATTTAGTGTGTATTAGCTGGAGTGACGTCACCCCAGCTTCCTCATTCAATACAGGCAATCCAGTTAGGTTAGGGTTTAGGACTATAGTCAGAATAAGGCATAATAGCTGCACAAGGAAGGAAAGAACTGAACGATAATACTTAAAAAGTGTTGAAACTACGATCAAAAAACGTGTGTGTAAGCTGGAGTGATGTCACCCCAGCTGCTCATGTCATATCTTCCAAATGAAAGAAGATATGATTATGTATTATAGCTCAAAAAATAAGGCATAATAGCTGCCGCAGGCAACAAAATTTTCAAATCTCTGGTTAAAATACTCTATGAGTTATTAAACCGATAAATATGTGTAAGCTGGAGTGACGGCACAGCAGTTGCTCATGTCATAGCTTTTGAATGAAAGAAGATATAATTAAGTATTATAGGTCATAAATTAAGGCATAATAGCTGCCGCAGACAACAAAATTTTCAAATCTCTAGGCCTTGTACTTTCCACGTAATAAATAAAAAACAGTTTCTGCGCAACTCAAATTATTGCTTCGGATGGGGTAAAGAGCGGTGTTGCCGTTCCGTACGCTACATTATTGCAACCAAGTTTGCACTTAGCAGGCATTCTATTAGAAGTCATTTTAACTAACGCTTAAAATAATTTCAATTTTGTTTATTGAAAATATACGAGTAGACTGAGAGCCGACTGAACATTAATGTAACTATGAATGTAATATTAAATGGTTGATTCTTATCAACTTTAGATTTCAAGAACTACCGGATTTGTACCAATAAATGTAAACTCAATACTTGATTTAGAACCACAGGCTTTGCAACAATTTCTTTGCAATGCATGAGAGAAATATATCGCTGTAGGGAATAAACATGTTCAGGCCAAAATTATTACATTTACGAATTTTGCCCAGTTTATTGTAATAGAGCTGTAGTCAGGCTTTTTAAACAATGAAAACAACCTCAAATGCAACTCATACAATTTCTCTCCAAATTAACTTTTTTCGGAAGATCGTTTTCTCATCCGTGTGTAATTGATTTTATGGAAAAGACACGGCACTATAGAGTATTTAAATTGTTTTTTAGAAAATTCAGAATGGTTAACATTACTATGACAACTTGCAAGAAAATATTGAAAAACAAAACAGTACAACTTTTGTGGTACCTCATTGCGTTATTTATTCAATATTGTGAATGCCAATCTCTGACGAATAGTTAGATAAAATAATTCTGTGACTGTAAAGTAAACTGATCTGTACTGTGTCTATACTTTATAATTACGAGTATGTTCGTTTAACCTACTTAAAAGATATTTCATCAGATTATAAAGAAATACTGATCATGTTTTATCTGATTTCAAAGACTGTAAATTATTCCAAATATGTGATTTATGATAAAAATATACGAAATTGTTACACTCAGATTTTTCAATTTTCTTTCATCCTATGTGTAAACACACAATACTTATGACAATAAAAAACCTCGATACTGACATAGTACGATTAAAGTGTATAGTCGGCTTCCAGTCTAAAATCTAGTTCAAACTACTTTAAACTGATAGTATAGCGCACGAAACGGCAACACCGCTCCTTACCTCATCCGAAGCAATAATTTGATTTTTTTGGCGCGGAAACAGTTTTTTGTCTATTACGTGGAAAGTACAAGGCCTAGAGATTTGAAAATTTTGTTGCCTGCGGCAGCTATTATGCCTTAATTTATGACCTATAATACTTAATTATATCTTCTTTCGTTCAAAAGCTATGACATGAGCAACTGCTGTGCCGTCACTCCAGCTTACACATATTTATCGGTTTAATAACTCATAGAGTATTTTGACCAGAGATTTGAAAATTTTGCTGCCAATGGTAGCTATTATGCCTTATTTTTTGAGCTATAATACATAATCATATCTTCTTTCGTTTGGAAGATATGACATAAGCAGCTGGGGTGACGTCACTCCAGCTAACACACACGAAACGACTCATAGTAACGAAGTTTTTGTGACAGCTAAATTAAGACTGGGAACTTTGATTGCAGCTATTATGCCTTAAATATTAGCATAGGTAAAATTATTCTGTCACATATGAGGAAGCTGGTGTTATGCACATGTCACGGGCAGAAGTTAGTCAGAAATAAAAATGATCAGATTTGATTGATCGCGCCAGGTTAGGTCGTCGCTTCGCGCTGATCGGTACGGCGGTGGCGCCGGCAGTCTTCGGCATGCTGCGAGCCTACTGTAACCACTACGTAGTGTACTTGGTGCTGGAGTTCATCGAGGCTCTCGTCGGTAATGGCACTTACAGCACCGCATTTATTATAGGTACAAAATTATAATCCTCCTTTTTCTTTAGCCTGTTACTATCGGCTGCTAAAAATAGGTCTCAAAGTTAAGCTTTGTTCAAGTTTGTTTATAAAAATGGCATTGGGCATTGACGTGGAAGATTAGGTATGCCAAATAGAGTTACAAATATTTTTTATGTTCCAGGATTTCTTCGAAATGTTACGTAACCGCCTAAATGTAGAATATAAATCAGCTTTTTAGGACAAGAGTCAAGGTGGATTGTAGCTAAGTCAAAATAAATAGGAATATCTACGGGCTTAGCATGACGCTGTCTATCTCTTCGAAGAATAAACACGGCTATTCACATACACAGTGACATTTCGTTTCTCAATTTTTGACATCGCACCGTAAAAATCCTTCTAAAATCTGTCATTTTGTCTTCCGTTTCTGCCAATCGTTGTCTAGGTCCTTTTTAATGTAGACTATTTCAGAAGACAGTTGTCTAAGGCAGTGAAGACAATTTGATTTTTTAATCGCCATGTCAAAGACAGTAGAAAACTTTTTACTCGATGGCCACAAAGTATAAAAATGGAATGGAAAAAAGGAATTTTTCACTTTTTGTTTAGAAAATGTGAAAAATTATTACCTACATGTTGAGTTTTAGGGGTTTAAGAGTTTCATAGTCGAAATTTTCGTTATTTTTGCGATAGGACACCATTTTCGAGATATAAGCAAATGAAAGATAAACGTGAATAAATGACTTAATTTCGTAAAAAGTGAATTTGACTCCTACTTTGCTGCCGTCGTACTGTCTTCACGAAACGTCATTTTTGTCTATTCTTCCGTCGACAAGACGTTGCTTGTGCTAAGCCTGCTGGGGTTAATGCTAGTTAGGGCTAGTTTTTGAGTTTTCTTTTCTCTATTCTCAATATTGTTTATTTCAGGTCTCGAGATAGTGGGCCTAAATAGGAGAGTGATGGGCGGCTACATAATGCACTGCACGTTCGCGATTGGGCAAGTGCTGGCCGCCATGTCCGCCTGGGCCATGCCCTACTGGAGGACCTACACGTTGGTCATCTTCGCTCCATCCCTGCTCTTTATTTTCTATTGCTTCTTTGTGGAAGAGAGTGTGCGCTGGCTCATTGCCAAAGGAAGGAGGGATGAGGCAGTTAGGATAATTCTTAAAATGGCAAGGATCAACAGGGTGACACTTTTACCCAATACCATGAACGTGTTAACTCACGGTCCACCACCTAAAAAGACAGAAATTAGTGTTAAGAAAATAAAACCTTTTCCCGAACCAAAACGCAAGAAAGATTCTTTGCTTACTCAAGTGTTGCGGTCAAGGACCATCCTGACCCGGATGGCCGTGGTTTCTTTCTGGTGGATATCGGTGACGATAATCTACTACGGACTGACCATAAACGCAGTATCTCTAATGGGCAACAAGTACCTTAACTTTGTGATGACGTCACTCGTGGAGATACCCGGCGCTTTCCTTGGCTACATCACGCTTGACCGATTTGGAAGGAAGAGTTCAATACAGATTAGTTTTTTTATCTGTGGATTATCGCTCCTCGTACTACCTGCTGTCGACAACCGTAAGTAGTTACTGTTTAGTTCATAAGTAAAAGGTAATCTATAGGCCAGGCAGTAGATAACATCAGCTTGGACGAATAGAAATGTGAATCGACAGTAGAACACAATAAACGCATTGTACAATAAACGCATTGTACAATAAACCCAGTGCACATGACGTCTCGCTACGATTCGGGGTCAGCTACGACCGAGCTCGTATGTATTGTGAAAAGACGTTCTTTATGGCAGGCGACGGCGTGTACAGTCACCGTCAGATATATTGTATCAGATAAGGTGACCAAATACTTCTGAACAATTTAAAATGTCAATAAGTTCCATACACTACAAGTTACCATTAATATCTGACCATTCATTACTTCATTAATATCTAAGCAGATGCTTGTCAATAATTTATATACACATAACTAATCAAAAATATCTGAACACTTACGACGTCAATTGTATCTACGCAGACAAACACTGAGCTTACCTAATTCGTTACTGCGTGATATAAAGGACGAACCAAAAACAACACTATCTGTGGTATAAATACGATGAAAAGGGAATAAAAATTGTTTGTCATTTATATAGGATACAACTGATATGTTAATGTCAAATTATTGAAAGAAAATAGTTCTTGGTTTTGTAATCAAATCAAATATATTTATATCAGACTCAAAAATTACATCCATCCATTAATGAAATTAAAAATTATTGTAAACATTTTTTTATTAGTGGCAATATAGATTTAATATTAAGTAGTATTTTGTGTGACCGTTTTCGCATGGAAACAACAACCTTCTCACAAAGAACTCGTTCTCTGAAAGATTCCCAAACGTTATTTGCCTGTCGTCTTAATGCTTCCTTTGTTCGACATTGATTCCCATCCCACTCTTGCACCATTTTATTTTTACCCTATAAGTTTTCAATGAGATTGCGGTCTGGACTTTTTGGCGGTAGTTTGATTAAAATAAGCTCTTTCTGTTCTTTAATCCATGCTTGTACAGTACAGCATTATTCACTGAGCTGGTGTCTTGAACTTATGTTATGTGTTCATTTTGATAAAATACTTTAGCAGTTGGAAGAAAAGGTTTCTTATACTTCATTGAATTCATTCGTTCACTTATTTCTACAAGCTCACCAGGGTCATTTTTGCACATCCACCCCCAGAATCCAACCGTAATACGAGCACTCCGACGATTAGGCAGCACATTTTGTTCCAAGTACCGCGTATTTTATGGTCTCTACAAACTCAATCTGCCATTATCCGATGAACAGAAAATTTCTCGTCCATAAAAATGACTTTATCAAAATTGTAATTTAAATAATTGGCCGCAAATTGTAGCCGCTGCATTTCGAGCCTTGGTGTGAGAGTTGGCTTCCTCGCCGGTACTCTATTTTGTAAACCTCCTTTTAATCATCTTATGGTGCTACAGGATACTTGAAACGTACTTGAAAACTGTGTAGTAAAATCTTTCATTTCGGGCTTTGTCTAGATTGTTCTTACACGCGGACATTGAGGTTTTGCATGCGGACGTCCAAATGAAATATGATTATTCAAAGTTCCTTCTTGCTGCCGTCTTGCCAGCCATAAATATACAGAATTTCTCTGAAATTCAGTCATAATGTGTATTGATAGTAACTGTTACATGTTTTTAGCGTTCATCACGATAATACTTACGGCTATCCCTAGCTCATCGGCGATGTCTGTTACGGTTACGGATAAACCACCATTCTTTAACTGAATTATTTTATATTTTTATTCAGCATGTTATAGGTTATGTAACTCATAGTACATTGTTATTAAAATCAATAATCCAATACCTGCTTAAAATACGTTGCTTGCCTGAATTTATTTATTGCATGACACACATAACATGACAGTGATGACAAGACTGAAAACTACAAAATCTATCTATGTAAATAAAAATGAATCGCCGAAATGTATATACGCGCATAACTTCCAAATGACTGCACTAAATTGTTTTTTTTTTTTTTTAAAGTTAGTGAATGAGACAGAAAGGGTAGGTAGGTAGGGTAGGTAGGTAGGGTAGGTAGGTAGGGTAGGTAGGTAGGGTAGGTAGGTAGGGTAGGTAGGTAGGGTAGGTAGGTAGGGTAGGTAGGTAGGGCCGGGTACAGCTAGTTTTATATATAAACTGCCAGCGTCATCATAATATATAAACACAAAAAAAAAAACAACTAGCTACAAACAACAAACAACAACAAATTTAATACATTCACAAATAAATTAAAACGATTTCTATTAGTAAAATGCTATTACAACATCAATGAATATTTAAATGTCAAATTTTAAATTACATGTTGTATAAAATAATCACACTATATATAATTACAGTAACTAACAACTAAGTAGTCAAATAAAAGCCCTCTTCCTCTCTCCTACTTTTGCTGTGCCCGACAGGGTCCACAATGGTCATATTTTGTTACCTACCACCTAAGTTCACATGTGGAAGCAATAAATATATTGAGTATTGAGTTTTAAATTAGCAAAAGGGTTCCTATTTAAATTGTATTTATAGTAAAGTTGGAAGCACTTCCTACTGCAACTTTTCCTCAACTGCACAGATATTTAAGACTAGCCCATCTGCATATATACACTTGACGTTGTAGTGTTCACATAATTTTGTTTGTATTGGTGTGTATAGAAATTATTGACAAGCATTTGCTCAGATATTAATGAAGTATGCAGATATTGATGGTAACTTGTAGTGTATGGAACTCATTGAAATTTTAAATTATTCAGAAGTATTTGGTCACCTTATCTGCTACAATATATCTGACGGCGACTGTACCTAGTACCTGCTGTAATTATGGATGTTGTTTCCTGGGGGCTGTCTGAATCTTTGTTAATAATTTCCACATGACCACCTATACACATACCACCGTACGCATGTACACATTCTACCCCATACTATTCTAAAACAAAATAATGTTTTAGAAGTATTAATAATTTAATTTAATTCATTATCTCATTTCTTTTTTTTTTTTTTTTTCATTATAAAAAAACACTAAATTGTATTTAGTCTAAGTCTTCTCATACTGATTCATGTAACTGGAGAAACCTTGAACCCTGTCATACAGGATGGCCTTATCACAGGGGTCTTATCACAGGGGTCGAGACCGCACTGATGCAACGTGTACTAAAGTTTAGGAAACAAATTACTATTACTATTTTAAAAATGTCTTTGACATATTTCGGGACCCTCTGGTCTACGATCTTTGGAAGGCGTACGAGGGGTCGAAGTCAACTCGCAAAGGCCCCTTAGACTAATTTAAATGATGAGGCGCCAACCGACGATTATGCCTGTATGGACTATAATAATAATAATAAGACATTTATTTCAGACGTAGTCAATAAACTGTTAGTAACACAAAAAAACCTTATAAAGCTATTGTCAGTATATACAAAAAACAAAGACACAGGAAGAAATAAAAATTATAAATAAAAATCACAAAGTGTTACCGCACAGGAGTGCCAGTTTATGCCAAGTCCTGGACGCGTCCAGCCGCAGTGTTTAGTCGCATCCAGTGCCGCCACATCGGCGACCCACGAACAAGCTCAGAAGGCTGTTCGAGCTGGCCCGCATGCGCTTCATAAGGGACGCACAACGCTTCCACATGATAGCATGAAAACCATCCACGCTTTTTACCACAAACATTGCTGAAGCGCTGCAGTGGTGCGGCAGCCCGAACAGTACCCTGAACGCGTTATTATACTGTACTTGCATAGCACTGTATGTACGCTGCGTGTACTTAGTCCACAAGCTGCAGGTGTAAAAAGACTATGCAAGTATACCCATTTTTTTTTGTTCCGTGTTGGAAAATCCTCGTGGATGTTCTCTGGCCCACATAGTCTTCACATTCACAATAATTCAAATAATTTATAATAGGTACTTTACAAATATCATAATTATTACGATTTTTATTTCCAAAGTTGATGGTCAAAAGGTCTTATTTGTCACGAGCATCAATATTACAGCAACTCTGATCATAACGTTGACGCTGGTGGGCAAGATGATGATCAGCCTGATCTTCTGCGGCATCTACATCTACACCATCGAGCTGTTCCCGACGCAGGCGCGCCACCTCCTGCTGGGGTGCTGCTCCATGACAGGGCGCATCGGCTCCATGACCGCGCCGCAGACGCCTCTGTTGGTGGGTCGGTCTATTAGACCTTCATCATTTATTGATCACTAGCTTTTGCCCACGGTTTCGCTCGCGTGGTGGGTTTAACTAAACCTTCGTGAGCGTGCGTACCTTTATTTAATTTAAAACATTTACAGGCAATTTTCAATTATCAACCAGTCAGTTAGTCAGAGAGTTGAAGGTAGTTGCCCGTTCCAAAACGTTCTATGGAAAAGAATGGGCAAGAAACTCTATGGACACTCTTTTTTATCAAGATTTTACATAATCCTGGGTACATTATTTTTGTTGCTTCTACACATTTCGCATGCTTAAACCAATACTGTCACTATCCAAAAAAAAATTAGAAATTAGGGGTGGTTGTATTTTAAATTCGAGAAAAAATAAATAATAAATACTTGTATATAATTACTAGCTGTTGCCCGCGACTTCGTCTGCGATCCAGGATGAAAAGTAAAGCCAAATTTCATCCAAATCCGTTCAGCCGTTTTGGCGTGAAAGCGTAACAAACAAACTCACTTTCGCATTTGTAATATTAGTTAGGATTTAAATTTTGTAGCTATTTAAATATTAGTGTCACTTTTACTTTCATTATTTTATTTTATTTCGTCTTAGTGGCATTGTGGACTTACTTTTCATTAAAGAAATTAAAAAATAAAAGCTTTAAAACTATTGTTTAATTGCCGAAAACTGTTTTATTTAACGTTACAGTGATAAAAAGATATATACTTACTACTACAAAATTTCATAATTAGGTAATTAAGGTTTCACTATTTAGTCGATATTTTTTTGATACAAATTTCGGGATAGTAATACATTACTGTTTGACGTTGTAAATCTAAAGTTAAACATGATATCGTTTTGTCTGATTATTAATTTTGTCTGTGCGGAAACAGAATAGTAAAATAAAAAGCCCTTAAAAAGTTATGAGCCAACAGAGATTCAAATACCCTCATTTCTCTATATTGCGACAAGGGTGCCCGAATATTCGAAGATTCAATATTGCACATCTAACTCGTCACTCAGATTATGACAATCATGTGAACGTCGTCCTATAGGACCACTGTTCAGCCAGGCACCGCGTCTCATGTTTACTTGAACACCTACGCCGCGGCCGGGCGGCAGGGAGTCGTTATTTACGCGAAGAACGTCCAGTTTTAATTTGTTTACGCTTTCCAATATAGCATAGGTCGACGTTATACATAGGTACCTTCAATTTCGGCTTGCAATACTTGCATGTCCTTTAACGATTTGGAACAATCCAAGTGATCTATCAGGATTGGCGGTCATTCATGCAGCTGTCTTGCCACAAAAATTAGAATAATGTCGGGCTCTGTCAATTTAATTAGATTTATGATATACACTGGATCGCAAAAATTCCGGGACGCTAATAAATGGCGTGATAGTTTCTTAAATACATAAGAATAATTTGCGAAACTATAGTATATTGTAGATGACTAATTAATATATATAAAAAAATGTGTAACACGTTCTGTACACTACATAACTTTAATTAAATACTAAAAAATAAGAAAATTTCGCTTCTAACTTATGACAACAAAAATACACTTCGCAGTAAATCTTAAAAAATAAAAGATTTTTTGTCAATTTATTATTTTGTATTTCTTCCACGAGCCCGTATCACTTCATTAAGACGATGTGGCATGCTGTAAACCAAATTTTTAATACGATTTTCGTCTATGTTTGGCCATTTTTCCACTAGCGCATTCCTTAACTCGTGTAAGGTAACGGGAGCAGGAGAGCGTTGTCTCACGCACTAGTTGTCTGACAGTTTTGCTGAAGTGGACCTATTTAGCGCAGCCGCGAGGCACACTTTCCTGCTAATTTCTCACTATGCACTTTACACTCTTTATTTGTTTGTTTTATTATATGTTGTGTTGTGTGCCTTGTAGTTTGTGCTAAATAAATTCATCTTCTTTCTTTCTTTCTTTCTTTCACGCATCTCTCGAGCTCGTCCCATGCATGTTCTTTGGGATTTAAGTATGGGCTGCGAGCTGGCCACTCCATGCATGTAATACCGATGTCTTGAATATACATTGACCAAACGAGCAGTGTGTGGTCGCGCATTATCGTGCATAAAAATGGAATTTGCACCCATATTAACTAAGAAAGGACCAGCATGCTCATTTAAAACCTCTTCTACGTATCTGACAGCAGTCAGAGAACCGTTTTCTATGACCACTAACTCCGTGCGATCCTCTGAAGATATCCCAGCCCAAACCATTATTAATCCTCCACCGAATGGCACCTTTTCTTCAAAACACGCTTGATGATACCGTTCTCCTGGTCGTCTAAATACTCTTCGTCTGCCGTCATGCGTAAATAAACAAAATCTGGACATCGGAAACATAACCTGGACCAATCTTCAGCTGTCCATCGGATGTGTTCTCGAGCAAACCGTAACCTGGCAACTCGATGTTCTCTGAACAGTTTGGGGCCGTTTGCTGGTCTATAAGGCTTTATATCAGCTTTACGAAGACGTCGCAGAATCGTATCAGAGCTAACATTGTTGTGGTGAATTTCTTGAAGACTGTTTCGGACCTGAAGAGTTGTGAGATGTCGATTTCATAACATAGTGCTCACGATGAATCGGTCTTCTCGTGTAGTTGTGCACCTTGGCCTTCCATTTCCTGGTCTCCTGACGTTCATGCCGGTCTCTTGAAATCACTGGAGTACTCTTTGGACCGTTGATAAAGGTACTCCTACTGTTCCACCAGTACTACGCTGACTTCTTTCTTCTTGTACCATGGTAATAATCTGTCTACATTCTTCAGGTGTTAACGACATGATATTGCACTGAATACCCTGATCAACCCAATGAACCATTTATAATGAAAGCTCGGTTTGAAACAAAAGCAGAAAAAAAAATCTTTACCTAATTTTAAATTTTGAAATTTTTCAAAGAGCAGTGTTTTTTTTAAATCTGTGACTTGTATAAATGAAAACTCTATAAAGATTTAGAACAAGCATTAGTACCTATCATAATCAGCCTATAGTTTTCCCACTGCTGGGACACAGGCCTCCTCTCTTTGGGAGGGAATGGGCTCTAATCTACCATGCGGGCCCAATGCGGGTTGGTAGATGTCACATGTCTTCGAATTTTTGGTTCTAGGACATGCCGGTTTCCTCAAGATGTTTCCCTTCACCGTTTTGAGAGCAGTGGTGATGAAATTATTTACACAAAGTAAAGCGCCTGCCTGGGTTCGAACCCACAACCTAAAACTCGTAAGTTGGGGCCGATACCACTGGGCCACCACTGCTCTAATCTGTTCTGCATTAGTACCTGTTTACTACATACACTCGAGAGCAATGAATCCGGGTCACTTAAAGAATCCTAAAAATCTCGGAAACTAAAAATGCTAGGTTAATGCAATAAATTGTATTTAATAGACAATGTAATACTCCTTAAATGAAGGTATTAAAACTTCTTAGTTATTGTAAAGTTATATCATAAAAAAATCAAATTTGAAAAAGGGCCACTTTCGAAGATGGAACTACGAAATTACAGCATTTGGTTTTGCTTTTGTTTGTAATCTGTCATTTATGTGGGTACATAAACCATGTTGATAGTGCTCTATATTCATTATTCAAGCTGAAATTATGTCGCTTACGCCTGAAGAATGCACCAGAATACTTACAATGCTGGAAACCGGCCGGAGTCAGCGCGATACAGCCAGGACTGTCGGTGTGTCGCTGTCAACAGTACAAAGAGTTCTCCGACGTTACGAAGAAACTGGTTCTAACCTACGCAGACCAGGAACGGGCAGAACCAGGTGTACCACAGCACGAGAAGACCGATACTTGGTGAACACCATGCTTCGAAATCGCTTTCTCACAGGAACTGAACTCACAAATCAGTTTCGACGCCTCGGAGGAAGTAACCCAAGTGCATGGACAGTAAGACGTCGGCTTGCTGAATCTAACTTAAAACCCCTTAGACCTGCAAACGGCCCTAAACTGGAGCGTGGGCATCGTATTTCAAGACTAAGATATGCGCAGAGCCACGTAAATTGGAGTATTGAAGATTGGTCAAAAGTTATGTTCTCCGACGAATCAAAATTTATGCTCTACAAGCGCGATGGAAGACACAGAGTGTATCGAAGACCAGGGGAAAGATTCAAGCAAGCATGCATCGAAGAAAAAGTAGCCTACGGTGGTGGGTCTGTACTTGTGTGGGCCGGAATTTCTTCTGAAAGTCGCACAGAGCTGGTGATCATAGAAAACGGCTCTTTAACTAGCGTAAGATATGTGGAAGAAATCCTCAATGATCACGTTGGTCCATTTATGGTCAATTTAGGTGAGGATGCTATATTTATGCATGACAATGCCCGACCTCATACAGGTAGGATTGTGAATGACTACCTTCAAGAGATGAACATTACTCGTATGGAGTGGCCAGCGCGCAGCCCGGATATCAACCCGATCGAGCATGCTTGGGACGAGCTAGGCAGATGCGTAAAACAACGAAACCCTCCCCCAATCACGCTTCGTGAGCTCAAAATTGCTCTCACAGAGGAATGGGAGAATATTCCCCAAAATCGTATAAGGAACTTGGTGTACAGCATGCCAAACCGCGTAAACGCAGTAATGGAAGCACGAGGAGGCAATACGAAGTATTAAAATTCAAGAAAATCGTAATAAAGTTCAAAAATTTCATGTTTCCTATTTTTGTTTTAAGGAGAGATCAGCAGTTTTTTTCTTTATGTAATTTTGTGTTAATAAAATGTATGGTGACTCATATTTTTTTTACTTTCATTTAAGGAGTATTACATTGTCTATTAAATACAATTTATTGCATTAACCTATCATTTTTAGTTTCCGAGATTTTTAACATTCTTTAAGTGACCCGGATTCATTGCTCTCGAGTGTATTATTTATTCTAGCGATCTAGGTATATAATTTATGGAGATATCACGGTTTTTATTAGCGACCCGGAATTTTTGCGATCCAGTGTATGTTATATCGCGCTCCTCCTTCCCTTTGTTTTTTCGCAATATTATTTATCTTATATGAGTTGGAATGGACTCAAACAGGAGTGATTTCGGGTTTTTGATTTCATCACTTGTGAATGTTGCCTTGTATTTAGATACTAGTGATTCTTCGTATATGATTGGCACTTTATTTTGAATGTACGACAACATTGATGAGAATCAATGACGATAAAACCCACATTGCACTTTGCAACGTTCGTCATTTTATTACTACACACGAATTCACGCTCCATATTTATACAAACAGGCCCGACGCTGTAGGGTGCGCGCGCGCGATTCCAATAAAGGTAAGCAAAAGTGTTTTTCTAACTTTTCAAAATTTCTGGAGGAATGTTATCAGGCCCTACCGAACTACAAAGTTTGAGTTTAACTACCTGTTCCTGACATGACATCTTGATGAGTAAATTTAAATATATTTAAATAATTACTGCTAACATTAGTATCACAAAGGGAAACCTTTACAGCAACAAGTAGAGAGTAACATCGGGGAGATAAATGCTAAGAAATAATTCAGCAAAGGCGTCAGCCGCATGAACACTTGAAAAAATTTCACCGTTGTAGGTAACACTCAAACTCAAAACTCAAAGCATTTATTTCAAATAAACCAATTACATGCACATTTGAATTGTCAAGGGGTCAGTCAGTCAGAAAAATTAAGCTAGTTGTCCATTCCAAAGCGTAGTAGGTACACATGGCTACGCATCAAGTTAGACACCCTATATACCCATAACTACGCTACAAGCAATACAGAGAATTGTAGGAAAGGGACTGAGTATCGTGGCACCGGCCAATCGCAGCATTTGCTGCGTTGCGCCTACGCACACAGATGCACTTTTTATGCCAAAAAATTTTGCTACAATAGTTTCGCTCGTGCTCAGTGTTCTGTTCTATGCCAGTCAGTTCCCAAAATCAATCGTCTATGCACAATCACGTTGATGTATTGATCGCTTCGTTGTGTCGTAAAGAAGGGAAAACAGTTTAAAATGTATGATAAATATTATGATTGTTTTGGTTAAAAATGAAGAAATACGTATTTCAGTGATTTTATAAAATCAATGGCGGCTCGGTTATCGCAGTGGTTAAGTGGTTAACTGCTGCGTTGCGTGTCGCGGGTTCGATTCCCGCATGGAACAAATATTTGTATGATCTACAAGTAGTTGTTCCGGGTCTAGCTGTTTGTGTATGTGAGTTTGAATGTTTGTAAACGCACCCACAGTACAGGAGAAATTCCTAGAGTGGGGCAAAGTATTTAAGTACAAATAAAATGGCGATAAAAAAGGGATTGAAAGTTTGTATGAAATTCCATCGTTTTCAGGTTAGATGGGTGAAAGTTCATATTTAGCTTTTTAGTTGAAAATAAAAAAAATAGGAAGGTATTTATGTTTCAGTGTTTTTGTAAAATCAACCCATAAGGTGGTAAAATAGGGGTTTAAAGTTTGTATGAAAATCCGAAATGTAGTAATTTCCGAATTACACGCGTGATCACCATAGGGAAACGCTAGAAATCTCTACATAGTTTAAAACAAAATCGCTTCCCGTCGTCTGTACGCTTAGATCTTTTAAACTCCGCGGATTTTAATGCGGTTTTCATCAATAGATAGAGTGATTCAAGAGAAAGGTTTATATGTATAATAACGGCATAGTAGAGTAGAGAAAACCCGAGAATTTCAAAGATTTGTAATGTGATGTCGTAAAAAACATATTTTTGTGCGCTTACATTGCAAATGCTGGCTAAACCTTACAAGATAGATAATATAGATACTACGAAATTGTATATCTTAAAAAGATCTACAAAAAAGTCCGTCTGCAATGGTATAATAATATGTCTATCTCCTAAGGATAACCAAAGGTAACAATTTTTATCTTTTACATATTGCAAAAAAATAATGGGTTGTTTACGAAGCTATTTTAAACAAGACAGTATTATTCCTTATCGAATTAAATACGTTAGATACATTTTGTATTTAATGGTGATCAAAATTGCCCTTTACAGCATATCAGTAAAACGAATATCTTAGAAAATATCAGAGATTTCAAATGGGGGGGGTAGATCGGCCGTCGCGCTGTACGTCCGTCTGGAGGTAGCGGCCGGTGCGGCGGGGGCGTGGCGCGTGCATATAAATCAATCCAATATGTTACTTAGCGATCAAACCACTTTCAGCATACAATTGGTGATCAGAATATTATTAATCACTCCACACTGACACCACATTAGTATCTACATTGCACCCGTGCAAAGCCGCGGAGGGTTGTTAGTATGTAATAATTGATAATAGATGTATCGGTGCACACTTACAGGCGCAGCGCAAATCGTAAAACAACAACCCTTATTATTATAACTGAACGCAACAAGCAATAAAAATTATGCGTATTCATAGATATGGTATAGTAAGAATAGAGCGCTGCATGCCGCATGGTGGCGGCAGTGGCGCGTGCTACCGCAGGTGACGTGCGTGAGTGGGACAAAATAACAAAAACATATCGCACCCTCTCGCACGATTCGCAGCGTTCAACTTCTATTAGGGCAAAGTCCAAGCAGTCTAGGTTGCTGTGTAGCCATGTGTACCTATAGAGAAGAACGGGCAAGAAACTCCATGGACCCTTTTTTTTTAAATCAACAAATAGTTACAAACAAAAATTGGTTACATCATTCATGTTGAAATTATACATGTGAGAATGATGTAGAAAGACGTGCACGTTAAAAGCGTCCGTAAAACAAACAAAAAACAAAATAAGCCATGGCAGCGAAGAGATAACCAGTCCCTACTGACGGCGCCCGTTCACGAACATGACGTATGGATCAGCACCATTCAGCTGAACCATTTTGAAGGAAACTTAATGAACCAAACACACACGCCACCACCAGCGAGACATTTGAGTGAGCATGACATACTCTCAGCCGCCAGGGCACATTCAAGTCAATGAAAGACGAACCTAGTAAATGGTGGCTTTATAGTAGATACATAGTGCTCACACATGTGCTATGCAATTATATATTGTTAAGGCATTGAATTTATACAATGCAAAAATATTTTTACAATCTTCAGCAGCTCCAACCATATTTTCGAATGCTAATCAATTAATTTATGCACTCCTGTGGAGCAAGACCAGCGTTGAGCCAAGCATCTTTGTCAGCGATGTAATATCCCACAACTTATAATATGCTTGGCTGCATAGTGTGCGTTTTATACAATATTTAAATTTCGTTTCGTTTCAGTTTGTACAACCTTATCCCATGATTTTTTCAAAAGTAAATCATAAAGCTTATCTCGGTATTTTTTTTTGAAATTCCAGTCCTTCGTTCAATCACATGAAATATTATGTGTAGATTTAATTTTAATATCACTAACTAATGGTGGGTGATAATTGTCACGTTTAGCTATACCATCCAGGCAGCGACAGAAGTATCAATCGTGTCAGCGTTCTCTTGCACCAGCACCACATCTAGCGTACCTCCTTTCGAATTATTACGCACCACATTATATTATCATTCAGGCAACTAAAAGATAAAAATTAAGAATATTTGTTAACAATAGATAAGATAAGATAAGATAAGATAAGTCTTTATTTGCTTTAAACATGGTATAAAGTTGTTAAAGTCTGGTTTGATATAATGTCCACATCTTTTTTTTTTTTAATTCACATGACTCTTCAGGATGAAGTGCAATAAATGCTCTATCCTTATCTGTACTATTCCCCCATATAATAAGCCCGTAACTTAAAATGGATTCAATATATGCATGGTATGTAGTTGGAAAGAACGTGACAAATAGAAAAACGGCTAGTTTTTCTATTTGTCACGTTCTTTACTTGTCTGAGAGCATAAGCAAATTTATCGATCCTATTGCACAAATTATCTATGTAGATGCATTTTCAAATTTAAGTCTTGATCTATGAGTACACCCAAGAATTTAGTTTGTATAACTTCTTTCAGTCTATCAATATTAAGTTTAAAATTGTACTTAGCATGTTTAGATTTATTAAATTCCATGCCATTCTAAAATATTGTCAATAGTATTATTAATGTCCATTTCATGATCAGATATTGAATTATACTTCTTATATATTATATATCAGCTGTTACTATAATTGAAATGTCATATGCCAGTAATATACATTTATGATTAGTTTCTAGTGGTATGTCATTTATATATAATATAAATAAAATGGGTCCTAAGACACTCCCTTGAGGGACGCCGCGTTTATTTTCCCTGGAGTCAGAAAAATAGGAAGAAAGTAAGTTTTCATGTACTTTATCTATGACAACGTATTGTTTCCGATCACTTATATAAGATGAAATCCACTGCAGTGCTAGTCCTCTTAAACAAGAAGCACTGTTCAAATTTAGATTTAATACTATGGTATGGAATTAATATGTAGCAGCTACAAGAATAATGTACCCAGGATTATGTTTGCATGTATTTTATTTTGAATTGTTTGTATTTCTCACATGAGAACAATGTAAAAATTGTTTCTTCTGCACATGTGACTTCCCTGGTATCTCATTAACTACATCACTATATCAAATGTCTATTAACTGCTCCCAATTACGGACTTTATAAAAAAAAAGTTTTTCCTTTTTTTGACATAAGCTTCTTATTATTTGGCATTATATATCTCCAATTCTTATTACAACTCTTTACTTATGGCTTTTGTAAACAGGATTTTAATTCAGCTTTTATTTTTATATAGATTCTTCTATATTTTGTGAATGTGAGAACGTTGTAGGCTTAACTCGTAGACTGTAGATTTGTAGACCTTTTTATATTTTGTTGAGTACCTGTTACTTGTTGACAGGGCTACACTGTCCACCCATACCTATCAACTCTGTAATTTGAATCGTTGTAAAAGCCCCTTATTTTTAAAAGAGTAACCGTGGAGTTTCTTGCCGGCTCTTCTCCATAGGATACAACCAATTGGAACCATGCACCTAGCTTCTGATGTTTCATAAGTGCCCATGTAGGTTTATGTGAAATAAAATATTTTGTTTTGATTGATTTGATTTGAAACAATTTAAAATAAAATAAAGATGCAAGTTACTAACGTTTAATCGCAATCGGATGAATAATAGAAATGCAAAATGGACAAAACAAAGAGTCATTGAGAAACTGTGTGTAGGTAACTTGGCTAGAGGAGGAAACTTGGCTGTTAGTTTGGTACAGGTGCCGTGATTGCAAAGAACTTAGAAGTAGACCAATGACCTGACGAAGGTCGCGAGAGGCCCAGGATAGAGCATTGTGGCGATACTTGTGGCAGGCCTATGCTCAGCAGTGGACGTCTTTCAGCTGAATATTGATGATGTTGGTTATTGCTTTATCAAATGTGTTGCTGAAATAGATGGTGTATATGAAGTCGCTGCCGTACCTGTTGTTCGGCACGATGGCCGGCTGCGCGGGGTTGCTCATGCTGTTCACGCCGGAGACGCTGCACATGAAGCTGCCCGACACTATCGCGCAGGCTGAACAGATGAGCATGGCGGCCCGCACCAGGAAGCCCACAAACTTTATCAGCAATCCTCCAGCTCCCACGCATTAAAATAAACATTGATCGATGTTATGACTGAATAAGACGACGCTCTACTAAGTCAAGCTTTTTCCAAACTGTCATGGGCCGTAATTTTTTTTGCTTCGTATGTTAACCTCCGTCTGGGGAGAACGTAGGGTTACGTCGGACTCCTACCGACTAAAACCCCACGGTTCCTACCACTACCATAAGTCGGCGGCCTGGGAGATACTCAAAAATTCTCGCGAACCCCCGACCGGTATCAGCCCGCCATGCCTAGCGGGCCCCAAAACCAAGTGCAGCCGATCCCACGACCACAGGTCCTCGCATACAGGCGCGACTGGTCGAGCGACGAATCAGCCGCAAGTACACCCCCGCTTAATTTTAGTAAGGATTAATAATAAAAACAGCAGTAATGTATAAGTTTAGTAGAACAGCACCTAGCACTGTTTGTTATCAGCCATTCGCAGCGTTTCTTACATAGTTTCTGAACTTCTGCGTTCTACCCTTCAGTGTGAATTTATTTTGTATAATGTATTAAAGATTTTACTCCCTAATTACTGTTTGTTTGATTGCTACTACTTATTATAACTAGTTGGATGTAGGTAGATAGATAGTTAGATCGATCATTTATTTGTCAGAACATGAGTATACACACACAAAGCATGCAAGATGTTAAGTACATTGCAGAAAGGATCACAGTCATGTTTTACCTTATCGGCGTACAAATATGCATTAGGTACTTACTCAATACTCCTGTTTAAGTATAAATATCGGGAAAAAATGTGCTTGTTCTTTATAGTGTACCTTTTTAAGTATATGGAATAGGGATTTATCATTTTGGTGTTTGTTTTTTAACTGTGTTTTAAAGTTTAAGAAAAGCAGTTTTATATAAGGTAAGATAAGATAAGATATTTTTTATTTGCATAAAACATGGTATACAAGGTGGTATTAGAAAATATAGATCAAACATGTTTTGGTTAAAACTAAAGCATGCAAACTTACATAATAAAAATACATTATGAAATTGAAATACATTACATAGATTTCATATTAAAAAAATCATTAATACCATAGAAATTATTATTATTAAGCCATTTATATAATTGGGTTTTAAATAACGTACAATTTAACGTTTTAAACATTTTTGGTAATTTATTATAGAGACGAACACACATAACCAGAGAGTTTTTATTATATTTCGCTGATCGAGGCAGTACATCCAGCACAAGTCTGTATTGGTCTCGCTTACTTCGAGAGCTTATTTCCTCCGCTGTTTTAAATAGTTCTTTGTGTCTTTGAACGAACATGCATGCTTCATATATATAATGAAGGTAACGGTAGCAAACCAAGCTCTTTAAATATAGGTTGACAGGATTCGTCACATGGAATCTCGTATAGAGCTCGTGAACATTTTTTCTGGGCGACAAATGCTCTATTGTGGTCATTACTATTTCCCCACATTATAAGTCCATACCATAGTGAGGACTCAACATATGCGCGGTATGACATCATAGCCGTTTTTATATTAGTGACTTTTTTTATTTGTCTCAGAGCATAGACAAATTTATTTATTTTATTGCATACAGCATCAACCTGTGCTTTCCAGTCCAAATGTTCGTCAATTACTACTCCTAAAAACTTAGTTTGTGTCACTTGTATAATTTTCGGTATGTCCATTTTAAAATTAAATGTATTATTATAAGATTGATTAAATTGTATATATACTGATTTATTAAGATTAAAAGATAAATTATTATTATTAAACCAGTTAATTATATTGTCTATTGTATTATTTATGTCCGCTTCATGATCCGCAATGGATTTATAGTTTTTATCGCTAGTGACAATTATGGAAATGTCATCGGCAAAAAGGAAGCATTTATGATTGTTTACATTAACTAGGTCGTTTATATAGAGTAGAAATAAGATAGGGCCCAATATGCTACCATGGGGGACGCCGCGTTTTACACTTATATATTCAGACGAATATTCTGTCCTGTCCCTAATTTCATTAATTTTAGTGACAGTGATTCTCTGTAGTCTAATAGTACTGCTGTGTATTACTTTTTAAATACTTTTTATTTTGGAATGACGGCAATTCGTTTTGGCACATACCTACGTTGTTTTAATCCGAGCGCACGCACATTATCGCCAGCCCTTTATTTGTCTATCAAAAGTAATGTCTTAACCAGTGATCGGAATACTCGTAGGTAGAGTATATTTACCTAAACCTCGAGGTAAGTAACATAGAGTGGATAATACCTCCTCTAAAATACTGGAATGATGGTAATGACGTTTTAATCCCGGGACTTAAATTTATTTATTGGACACATTATTTATTGGACTTCTTAAATATGTATAGTTACAAATTATTGATTTGAAGAATCATTTTAAATTTTTAGGGTTCCGTTCTAAAATTGTGTCAAATTCAAATGTTTTGGTTTTAAATAGGTTAAATAAAATTAAGTTAGCTG
Source organism: Griposia aprilina (assembly GCA_916610205.1). Classification (NCBI taxonomy): domain Eukaryota; kingdom Metazoa; phylum Arthropoda; class Insecta; order Lepidoptera; family Noctuidae; genus Griposia; species Griposia aprilina. The sequence goes on from OU744296.1 coordinate 23,521,597, forward strand.
GTTTATGTGCTGATTTGTTTAAGTGCAAACTCAAACTCAAAACATTTATTTCAAATAAACCAATTACAGGCACTTTTGACTTGTCAAAGGGTCGGTCAGTCAGAAAAATGAAGCTAGTTGCCCATTCCAAAGCGTAGTAGGTACCTATGGAGAAGAACGGGCAAGAAACTCCATGGACACTCTTTTAAATCAACATATCGTTACAAAAAATATTGGTTACATCATTCATGTTGAAATTATACATGTGAGAACGATGTAGAAAGACGTGCAGGTTAAAAGCGTTCGTAATAAAAGATAAAAACAAAAAAGGGTAAACAATTCAGAAATTAAAATAAGCCGTGGCAGCCACGAGATGACCAGTCCCCACTGACGGCGCCCGTTCACGAACATGACGTATGGATTAGCACCATTCGGCTCAACCATTTTGAAGGGAACTTAATGATCCAACACATATTAGGTAAAATAAAACTTGTGCTTCAAATATGTACATGCCTCCATACATTGTGTTGTACAGATATTTGGTTATTCTTACGCAGGTAATGGTGGCAGGTCCTATTGTTTCAAAACACAACAAAACAAAATGTGATGTAATTTAGTATCTCTTTCACATGATGTAGGAGTTGCTATTTGTTATCTCTTTCACTCAATGCAAAACCTGTGTGAAAGAGATAGCAACTATCGTTTTCTATTGTAAAATAAGTGTGAGCGCAATCCTGAATAATATTCTGTTGAGATTCATGATGAATGATGATGTTTCTGTTTGATTTTTATTTGTATCAACTAAAATGAATAAATAAAAATACCACTTGTTTAATTTTATGTTAAATATTACAATATACGAGCATTTGTATTTTTACCCAATGGACGGCGCGTCAGCAAAATCAGGCTTATTTTTTTGTTCTATACCTTTGAAGGGTATATCTAGGTAGGGTAGGGTCGCTTTACTCTGGTTCTTTGTTTAATGTTAACAAGAAAGTTTTGTAATTGTACATAAATATAATTATGTTGTTTTGATTAGATATTTTGCATTTTATTTTTAATATTACCCTTTTATCGCAATATAATCAAGTAAATACACACAATAACCAGCCAACTTTTCAAGAATTTATTTTCCTATATGTAACACATGGCATTTTAATTTTAAAAAAATAGTACGGAACCCTAAAACTAATAAGATTCTTCGAAATAATGATTTGTTACGAATGTATGCAAAATGCAATAAATAATTTGCAATTTCATAAATCGCGCGGGACTTAATCGTCATGTATATGATTCTGGGATTTTAGAGGAGGTATTATCCACTCTATGTTAGTTACTTCCTCGAAGTTTAGGTAAATATGCACTACCTATCTCTGATTATCACACGCATCACTCTCGTTCGTTCATAAATCAGTCGCCCGGTGGGGCTCATCGACGATGAATCTATGTAATTTTTTGGCAAATCAGTGCGATCAGAGGAGAATGCTTATCAAGTATGGAAAAAAAACCCAGAGCGAAAAGATACAGAGTGTAGCTCAGAATTTTTGTGATATTTAACGATATCATCCTGTAAATATTTCACTATAAGATTCGATGGGTAAATGTGTGATATTGTGCTATTTGTTTTTCATCAGGGGTGATTTTTTTTCTTTAAGATTTCTTCGATTTGAGTATATGCGACGATATAAATAACTACATAAATGCATATACTCACGATCATAATCCCATAGGAGTAGGCAGAGACTGCAGAGTGTTAAAATCAACTATCTACAGCCCACTTTTCTGCGAGACTCAGCGTGATAAGTGGCGAATCCTGTCGCCGCCGTTTGAGTGTTAAGTCTCATTTAAGTCTCTTAGTCAACATTTACGACTCGTCGAGAAGAAGGCGTTGGTGCTAGTCGTAACCGACACCACATGGCTTAAATAACAAAATATCGTGCTTCTACACACGATATATACAGGGTGACAGGGAAATTCGACCTATTCCTTGAAAGGGGTTATACTAGAGGTCATTAGCAACAAATTAAGTCCGGTTAACTAGGGGTCAAAATTGGATGGTAAACGAGCTATGGCGGTTCTTCGAGTTATTGAAATTTTCTGACTTGTTACCAAAAATAATTAATTATGACAAAACTACTCCACTCTAAACACTAAATTGATACTTTTCTGAAAGCTGAAAAATAGGTAGTCATTAAAAAAAAATACTTGCCCAAAACTTACATAATCTTAGAAATAAAAGGTCTTTAGTAGCAATAATCTTTAATTTGTGTATTCTTCCCGTAAATCGACGTACATTATTGGAAAAAAACTATATGACAGTTATCGTACAAGTTAGTAAAATGACTAACTGGTTTCATAAGCTTTCCAAAAAACTACAATTGTTATATCATCTTCCGTTAGAGTTAAAATAAAACTTGAGAGGTGTCAAGGGACACCCGGATGGAACGAAGTTCCTTTCGATTAATTAGTGAAGGAATTGTTGATGTTGTTGTTGTTGTTTGATTGTTGTTTGTTGTTGTGTGTTGTTGTTGGGGTTGTTGTTGTTGTTGTTGTTGTTGTTGCTATGTTGTATCTGGCTTGCTTTCTATAAGAGAGAGAGAGACAGGCAGAGAAACATGCGACGCCGCACAGCTTACAATAGCTTACTATAACAAAAAGTGTCGTGACTACTTTTCGTAAGAATTTTTTCCGTCTAGCCCCCTTTCACAACGCGCGATAAGGAACTTCGTAGCTAACCGGACTTAATTTGTTGCTAATGACCTCTAGTATAACCCCTTTCAAGGAATAGGTCGAATTTCCCTGTCACCCTGTATACCTGATGCAATAGTATTATTACACTTCCATGGCCATTAGGTAAAGATTAAAGTAACAATACTGAAAAACAACGTAGGTACTCATTGCAATTAAAAAAATACACAAAAATTCTTACTAAATACACCTACTATGTATTATAAAAATAAACACAATACGAAATTTATTTATTTCTGAAGACTATTGACTTTTAAACATAATAGAGACAACAGAATTCTTACAGACTACAATAACCCAGCGGTGATAGTAATTGGCCCAACTGCAAGTGTTTGTTTGATTGACTATTGTTTTCCATTATTTTCATTTTAATCTTCTGCTAAGTATGGAAAAACATTCCTGGTAATATCCTTAAGGCATTAGTAAAAACCGAATTAAAATCAGTCCAGCCGTTCTCAAGTCATGCGATTACAATCGAGCAGCGTTTAATTTTTATTTATATAGTTTTTTTATTATTATTTAAAATGGGTCAATTAATGATTGTGGTCGTGAAAATGTAATGCCACTATTGAATAATGAATTTATATCGTGTATAAATATAGATATTTATTTATTTAAGCCGTGTGGTGTCGGTTATGAATAGCCACAACGCCTTCTTCTCGACGTATCCTTAAAGTCAAGAGACCTCGATGAGACTTAACATTCTAACGGCGGCGACAGAGTTCAGACACTCACCACGCTGAGTTTCGCAGAAAAGCGGCAAAAAGTGGACTTTGGATAGCTGGTTTAGACAATCTGCAGTCAGACAAGTAGGTACTCTTCATTAGGTAGATGAGAACACCCAGAGCTAATGTGTCTAATTGATTCTACCGGACGCGACGGTGGCATGCCGGACAGATGTCAACCGTGCCCCGTGCCGTCTTTCACAATAAATCTCCGGTAATTTTACGTCATCATAACTTCGTCCATAATTGCACACAATCATACAATCATTAGTGTCAAGCACTACTGGTTTGCGCCAGTTCTCTTTAGCCAACAAGAGCGGGGTGAGGCCCTTGTCGACCGCGACCACATCTCGATGCATCCCCACTTCGGCTTCTAGGAAATATTCCCTGAGACTGCATATCTCGCGATTGTGGAGGGTCTTAGCATTTATAAAGCCTCGACCTCCACACTTTCGCGGGATATACAGCCTCATTACCGATGACCGTGGGTGATGCATTCGATTTGCAGTCAGCAGCGTCCGGACCCTCCTATCCAAGGTGTCGAGTTCGGTCTGAGTCCACTTGAGTATGCCGAAAAAGTACATCAGACCCGGCATGACCCAACCGTGGAAGACGTGCACCTTGTTTCCACCTGATAGAAGACTACAGGCGGCCAAAGAAGCGCTCCTTCAACGATTTCTTCATGTCAGTATCATTCATGCCCAACGTTTCCGACGTCCCAAATACTTATAGGTTTCGGATGCGGAGAGGGCTCTAAAGTTTATGGAATCCGATAGTTGTGTTCCCATGGATTCCACAATCGCCCCTCGCTTTACATGAATGACCGCACATTTGTCCACACCAAATTCCATCCTGATGGCAGTACTGAAAATTTCAGTATTATGTCGGTTATTTATTTACATACTTATTTAGATACATTTTTAAATATTTTTATATAAACATAGAAAAAACATTAAAAATATAGTAGTCCGCCGGTATCGGGAGCAGGGTCCAAGCTACCGGTGGTTAGGGCTCCAGAAACAAGAACCTCCTCACGATGCGCGCAGTATGGAGGAGTACTGCCTTCTGAATCAGGCCCTTGACCCAACCGCCTAACGAGAACCTCGAGAGATGTTGATCGAGGCTTTCGGCCATCAGGCCATTGGCCGATACGAAAATCGGCAATGATAGCCGAGCTCACATTCCACATGTCACAACCTCGTGTGCTTAGTCGAGATATTTAATTTGTTTCTCTTTTTCAGCTTCCACGAAGTTCTCGTCATGCGGAATGGTAAAATCGATAATCATTGTGCGGCGCGCTAATCGATCTATCACCACTATATCAGGCTTATTGGCGACAATAGTCCTGTCAGTAATAATAAACCGATCTCAGTACAACGTAATATGGTAATTTTCGAGAACTGGGTCGGGCACATACTTGTAATACGGTACCTCAGAATTCACTAGTTTATATTTCAAAGCAAGTTGCTGGTGAATAATCCTGGCTACTTGATTATTCCTGTGCAATACTCGCCGTTAGCCAGACGAGAACAACCAGAGACAATATGTCTGATGGACTCACCCGGACGATGGCATGCCCGACACACGTCAACCATCCCGTCTTTCATAATATGTCTCGGGTAGTTATTCGTCAAGATAACTTCGTCCATAATTGCACAGACGAAACCTTCAGTTTCCCCGAAAAGGTCACCAAAACGTAGCCGGGATACGGATGCTAAGAAATCTACACCGGGCTCGTGAAGAGCCCAATAGAAGCGTCCGTGTAGCTCCTTGCTTTGCCATACCTCCATGCGGTCATCAGTAGTAAGTACCGCAGGTTTGCGCCAGTTCTCTTTAGCCACGGAGAGCGGGGTGAGGCCCTTGTCCTCATCATGGTACATACACACTTCGGCTTTTAAAAAATATTTCCTGAGACTGCACACTTCGCGGTTGTGGAGGGTCTTTGCATTTAAAAACCCTCACCCCCGCACTTCCGCGGTATGTACAGTCTCATCACCGATGATCGTGGATAATGCATCCGGTTTGCGGTCAGCAGTGGACGGACCCTCCTATCCAGGGCGTCGAGTTCGGTCTGAGTCCATTTGACTATGCCAAAAGAGTACATCAAAACTGGCATGACCCAACCGTTGAAGGCGCGCACCTTGTTTCCGCCTGAAAGAAGACTAATTAATACCTTCTTCAGGCGACCAAAGAACCGCTCCTTCAGCGATTGCTTCATGTCAGCAACGTTAATGCCTAACGCTTCCGACATACCCAAATACTTATAGCTTTCGGATGAAGAGAGGGTTTTAAGGTATATGGAACCCGAAAGTTGAATTCCCTCGGGTTCCATAATCTCACCTCGCTTTACATGCATGACTGCAAATCTGTCCACACCAAATTCCATCCTGATGGTGCTACTGAAAGTTTCAGTTACCTTTAGTAGCTCCATCAGTTGCAATTTGTTGGGGGCAAAAAGTTTCAAGTCATCCATGTAGAGGAGATAAGATATGACCTGACCACCTCTACTCAACCGATAGCCTAGACCTGAATCCTTCAGTAGTTTGCTTAGAGAATTCAGGCTTAAGCAGAACCAAAGTGGACTCAAACTGTTGCCCTGAAATATTCCCCGTTTAATCCATGCAGGCTTATCATTCGCCTGGATCTGTCGACACCCTGGATAGCGCAGAACCGTTCTTCATTGCCCCATATACGACCTAAGGAAGGTGCGTAGAGTTGTATCTATCTTGTCAGTATTATTATTATTATATTAAATATTATTATTATTATCGCACCGGATTTTTTAATGGACATTAATAAAAGTAATGTACACTCGAGAGCAATGAATCCGGGTCACTTAAAGAATCCTAAAAATCTCGGAAACTAAAAATGCTAGGTTAATGCAATAAATTGTATTTAATAGACAATGTAATACTCCTTAAATGAAGGTATTAAAACTTCTTAGTTATTGTAAAGTTATATCATAAAAAAATCAAATTTGAAAAAGGGCCACTTTCGAAGATGGAACTACGAAATTACAGCATTTGGTTTTGCTTTTGTTTGTAATCTGTCATTTATGTGGGTACATAAACCATGTTGATAGTGCTCTATATTCATTATTCAAGCTGAAATTATGTCGCTTACGCCTGAAGAATGCACCAGAATACTTACAATGCTGGAAACCGGCCGGAGTCAGCGCGATACAGCCAGGACTGTCGGTGTGTCGCTGTCAACAGTACAAAGAGTTCTCCGACGTTACGAAGAAACTGGTTCTAACCTACGCAGACCAGGAACGGGCAGAACCAGGTGTACCACAGCACGAGAAGACCGATACTTGGTGAACACCATGCTTCGAAATCGCTTTCTCACAGGAACTGAACTCACAAATCAGTTTCGACGCCTCGGAGGAAGTAACCCAAGTGCATGGACAGTAAGACGTCGGCTTGCTGAATCTAACTTAAAACCCCTTAGACCTGCAAACGGCCCTAAACTGGAGCGTGGGCATCGTATTTCAAGACTAAGATATGCCCAGAGCCACGTAAATTGGAGTATTGAAGATTGGTCAAAAGTTATGTTCTCCGACGAATCAAAATTTATGCTCTACAAGCACGATGGAAGACACAGAGTGTATCGAAGACCAGGGGAAAGATTCAAGCAAGCATGCATCGAAGAAAAAGTAGCCTACGGTGGTGGGTCTGTACTTGTGTGGGCCGGAATTTCTTCTGAAAGTCGCACAGAGCTGGTGATCATAGAAAACGCCTCTTTAACTAGCGTAAGATATGTGGAAGAAATCCTCAATGATCACGTTGGTCCATTTATGGTCAATTTAGGTGAGGATGCTATATTTATGCATGACAATGCCCGACCTCATACAGGTAGGATTGTGAATGACTACCTTCAAGAGATGAACATTACTCGTATGGAGTGGCCAGCGCGCAGCCCGGATATCAACCCGATCGAGCATGCTTGGGACGAGCTAGGCAGATGCGTAAAACAACGAAACCCTCCCCCAATCACGCTTCGTGAGCTCAAAATTGCTCTCACAGAGGAATGGGAGAATATTCCCCAAAATCGTATAAGGAACTTGGTGTACAGCATGCCAAACCGCGTAAACGCAGTAATGGAAGCACGAGGAGGCAATACGAAGTATTAAAATTCAAGAAAATCGTAATAAAGTTCAAAAATTTCATGTTTCCTATTTTTGTTTTAAGGAGAGATCAGCAGTTTTTTTCTTTATGTAATTTTGTGTTAATAAAATGTATGGTGACTCATATTTTTTTTACTTTCATTTAAGGAGTATTACATTGTCTATTAAATACAATTTATTGCATTAACCTTTTTTTTTTTTTGGGTGGGAAATCATCAAATGACCTCTCCCGCTCTGGGCGGAGCGGAAGGGCGTGTCAGACTCTTACTGACTAAAACCCACCCGTGTTCCTTCAGTTGCCTGTGCGCCAGGGCCACGGTAACTCTTTCGAACAATCCGCGACCCCGGCAGGCATCGGCCCTATTGGACCCCTTCAATGATGCTGACATCTCTTTGAGGCGCGCGTGGAACACGACGCGCCGTCGACCCGGGCCTGGTCCTTACCGGACGGCGAGCTGCCCATTGCTCGCCGTCCGCAAGCCCGCGCCTACGGTGGCCGGGAGTCGGCAATTGACTCCCGACGCCCAGGGTGTCTCCTCCTGCGGCGACTAGGGGCGTGAGGGCGCAACGATTGCCGCACCCTCACGCGCTCCGCCTCCTCCTTCGCGAGCATTACTGCTTCACAGAAGGAGGTGACGGCTTCCCATTCCCTCTCGCTCCGTACCATGGCCTGTACCAGGGCCGGACGCGGGAGATCGCCGCCGCCGATCGCCGCCACGAGGACACGGCGGTGCTCCGCCCAAGCCGGGCAGACCTCCACCGTATGCTCCACCGTGTCCTCCGGTCGATCCACACAATGCCAACACCCGGGCGTTTCCTCCCGCCTTATCCGAAACAGGAACCTCCCGAAACAGCCATGTCCGGTGAGGACCTGCGTCAGGCGGAAGGTGAGGACGCCGTGGCGCCTCTCAAGCCACTCCTCAAAGAGGGGACTTACCGCCGCAATTGTGGCGTGCCCAGCGCTGGGTTGCGACAGTCGCACTCTCCATGCCGCCATGAGATCCCGCCGGAGCTCTGTCCGCTGTGCCGCGATTTCTCGCGGCAGCGGAGTAACGCCCCGGCGTTTATTGCATTAACCTATCATTTTTAGTTTCCGAGATTTTTAACATTCTTTAAGTGACCCGGATTCATTGCTCTCGAGTGTACTTCAAAAAAAGGACCTTTCCTACCTATGAGCTATACCAAATAAGTAACTTATGATCAGTGCGAAAACTATACATTATACACATAGTATTAAAAAAGTTTAAAACCCTTCCCCTCCCTTCCTTTGATCCTAATGTATTAGCTAGAAGAAGGGAACACAATATTGCTTCCTCCCATCTTGTAAAAACAGAATTTGCAAATATTCAGTACGACAAACGCTCGTCTTTCTTATACATATAATAAAATAAATAAACAAATATATATACATACTAAACCGTTTAAAGAATGCAAATCGTTGCTGATTGAGTGGATAAACAAGTTATGCTACGATGAAGTCGAGAATCTTCTATCAAATATAAGGTAAATCTGTTTCCGTAAAAAACAACCGCACATATACATACACACACCAACAGACTAATATTAATATAACTAATATTAATTAACTTTTGTTTATTAGCATATTTAATTAATTGCGAGTTAAAAAGAGCGGCGCCTCCTGGCACAGGCATCTATATGCTTAAAAGGAGACGCCTCCAACTGTATTATGTACAACGTGTAATAATGAAAATAAAACATTTTTATTTTTTGTGAATATACTCTAAAGTAAAGTAATTTAATAATTTAATAACCTCATAATTTCCTCATGTCGAGGAAATCATGAGGTTACGACTTTGAATATGGGTATAAGTTTGAATTAACCTAGATCGGGCGGGTCCCTCCCTTATATTGTAATTCCGAATCATCATTATTTGCATCTGTAATAAAATTTTAGTTTTAGTTTATTTTTAGGCACTACAATATTGTATGGAAAATATTACTACAGTTGACTAAATGTACACTTTTTGTAAATGTTTTTTTATTCAATAAATATTATTATGATTATGACCCTATCCATTAAAAAAATAATTCTCGAAATTGATTCACAATTGCCGGAGATATCGCGTAACAAAAACATTAAAAAAAAACATACAGACGATTTGAAAACCTCCTCCTTTTTGAAATCGGTTAAAAAATATCGGAAATAAAGTAATTTTTAACCGACTTCACAAAAATGAGGAGGTTCTCAATTCGTCTATGTTTTTTTTTTAAAAAAAATTATGTGTGTTAGCTCAGAACTTTTTTCTGGGTGAACCGATTTGGATGATTGTTTTTTTATTTGATAGCTGGTGCTTCAAAGTGGTCCCACTTAAATTTGATCAAGGTCTGACCAGTAGTTTTTGAGTTATCCTTAATACTGCATATTTTTTCCACTTAGTTCATATGGATGATCTGTTAATAATTTCCTGTCACTGTTATTTACACACCAAGTAGTGGTATACGAATTTGTGTGGGGTAGGTACCGCAACTAAAAAGTGAAAAATAAAAACTTTTTTACAAAAAAACAACCGACTTCCAAAAAAAAACACTAAAAGACGTGAAAAATAACTTTATTTTCGGAAGTCAGTGGCCAAAATCGAAAATATAAAACCAAAGACACCGACTTCTTCCGAAATTAAATTTATTTTTCACGTCTTTTAGTGTTTTTTTTGGAAGCCGTTTGTTTTTTTTGTAGATATATTTCTAGAGTTCTGGACTCTGGACCTGGGTCTTGGAATATTTGGTTCTGGATTTCTCTCTAGAGGTCTCATCTCACTCAAGTTCTCACTCAGTTCTCATCAACCGAATCTTTAAAAGAAAAACTGAAGATTCTTGGAGTCATCTTTATAACTGACTTAAAAAAGGAAGAAGTTCTCAATTGGTCTGTTTTTAGGGTTCCGTAGCCAAATGGAACATAGAAACGAAACTCTTATTATTTCGTCCTGTCCGTCCGTGTCACACAGCGAATTTACTCGGAGGATTTTTTTTTGTGAATGAGTAATTCGTAGGTACGGAAGATAAAACAGTAGCTGGTTATGTACCTAAGAATGGTCAACTGATCATGGACTGCGAAGAAACCTAATGTTACGGAACCTACCTATTGTGGCTTAGCTATCGTACGGTATGTGATATTTTTGTGCTAAGTTTCAATATAAAATAGTACACGAATTTGTGTGAGGTAGGTACCATTATTAAAAAAAATATACCTTTTCTACCGGCTTCAAAATTAAAAGTCTCCAACGTGCTAAAGACCTTTAGTTTCGGTAATTTCTTGGTAACGACTTCCCAAATTAAAGTTATTTGCATTTTTTTGTGTTTTTTTTTATGGAAATCGGTTATATTGTTACCGTATTAACGCGTAGCGCCAAGCGTTGGAAATCGAAAACCGCGCGTTAAAAAATCGCGGCGGGGAAAAATTGCAGTCGTGTGAACAGATTAACCGCTTTATATTTGTTCCATTTCTAGCGCGACACGCGACACGCGTTTTTATTCCGCCGCGTTTTTTTACGTCCGTGCGCAAGTGGGCTTACTTTGTTACGCATTACACGCAGGCGGCGGCGTAGGTTTAAACAAAAATTAAATGAAAAGTCGGAAAACCATAATGTGTCGCTTAGAGAAGGTGTAGGTACGAGAAGCACTCCTCCATTGAAAAGGGAGAATCTTCCGATCTTGCCTGGTGGGAACTGCTACTTGGGGTTCTCTACCACAGCTCTTTCGAATGCAGTCACTGCGTCTTCAGGGTTCATAAGGTCAATGCGACGAGGTGTCACTTTGATTTTTGTGAATAAATAAAATTCAAGGCGCCTAGTACGAGTTAAAATAACCGACAAGAGTAGCTGCGTTACATTAATCAGTATTTGTATGTAAATAAACCAAAATAATCGTGACCTTGAAATTAATGCAGTACAGCGCATTCAACGGTGTTTTACCTCTGATTTTGTGACACTGACCAAATCAAAGTGGTCTTTGTTCTCTTGTTGCTGTTGGGTTGCTGCTGTCAAAGGTAAAATTGCTGTGACCGAACTGTACCTGCATCTGCTGACATCAAAGTGACAGGTATGGTTTTATTTTCTCTCAGTGAGAACCACGTGATTCTACCTGCTACTAAAGGTTTGTCTGGTCGTTATCACTGCCATAAATATCATTGTTATTGTAATCTGTCAACTCGCATTTAAATTCATGACTAATGAGTACCTATGATAAGAACTAAGGATTTCTATAATCTACACTTATTTCACGTTTGGCCATGACGTTTCAACGGGAGATTAGGCACATTCGATTTCTCGATAATCTGTTCAGTTGATGGTCGCAAAGTCTTGATTGCAGCGACATTTGGTGACACCTGTGTTTGGCTGCGTAAGGGCACCGCGGTACAGACGCGCGATAATAACCGGCGCGCGCGCCACACGGTTAGTGGCAGTGACGGACGAGTGTCGTGGAGTGACTCGAGTGTAGTCGTGAGCCCTCGTGTACCTTTGCCATGGCGGTTGCTGTGGACTTGGACGCCATCCTCCTGGAACTGGGCCAGTTCGGTCGATATCAGATCCGGAACTACTGCTTCATTATGGTGGTGATCCTGATGAGTGCCGTCTATAACAGCCAGTACATCTTTGCTGCTGGAGAAGTTCCTTACAGGTAGGACTTAGTTTGATTAGGTTTTAGGACTTATAAGGGTATCGATATACAGACGAATAAATAAGGGCTGTAAGCAAGAGGGTAGCAATTTTCAAAGGAATGTTATCTAATGTATAAATTAATACCTACTTGAGGAAGGAGAAAGTCGTAGGAATATCGGCTCTATTATCTCGCTTTGAGATTACTCTATTCGTATTGTTCGAATAGGTACAGGTAGTGAAACCCGTGCATGAGGGCAGATTTCGTGTCTCTTCAAGTGCCTGAAATTATTCAATATCGTGAGGTAAATCAAGTTAATGTAACCTATCTATGTCGAATCAATGACCACCAAATAAAATGTGTACTAAATATGTGGGATTTACCAAAGTTAATAAATTAGTTAATTAATATCAAGAAAAACCAATGAATAAATGATTCATGTAATGATGTAAGATAATATTTTTTAAATGAATGTAAAGGTGAAGAATTATGAAATCAACCTATTTGTTTCGCCTGTTGTTTTATCAGTTCACTGAAATAGTTGCATATTATTTTTTATCACTGAGTTAGAAATTATGTTCTATATTCTAGGGATCTTAATTACGATAACGTTAAAGATATGTTGATTTTTTATTATTTACGCTATACTCAATATCCTTATTGCTTTAGCATAATGTGTACTTAGGTGGTAACTATATAATTGAGATCATTATGGACCTTGTAGGCCACAGCAAAAGGGTAGGAGAGAGGAAGCCCTGTTTTAGGAGATCATTAAGTTGTTATATAATCATTTATTATACATGTATATTATAAACATATATTTATCTTACACTTGTACGCAATATTTCGGACAATGTTATGATGACCATCGCATTGTACCAAGTAATCATTAGCTGCGGGTGGTTATTCGCTCTTGGAATGTTACAAACTAGGTAATAACATGTAATAATAGTCTTACACTGTCTTGTGTGTTTGTTTTGATGAAAATTGCCAAAACAGTTGACACTATAATGATAGGCCATTTCAACACATGCGTAGTAAGGGGAGACTACGGCATCACGTCATGATATTAGGCTGCAGCATTCTCCTGTCTGCTGATATCGCCATAAAGCCAGTGGCCAATTAATTTTTATTTTATAGTTTATTTATTTTCCAAAAATAACAATACATGCTAGATTTCATTAGTCTCTGCAGTAAGCTCGAGAGTATAGATACATCGCAGGGACCAATAGAATGTGACATTACAAAAACTTTTTAAATAATGGATACAATATCTTACTTTACTTATTACTCTCACAAAATATCCGTTCCGATCATGAATATTTCTGCTAAACAAGGCCTTTTAACTAATTTGCGGGTTTTTCGGTTTTGGGTTCGAAGGTTGAAAATTCAGCACGGAAATTTTGGTGAGGGAAATTGAACATTTGTAAGAAAACTCCTTTTAATAAACCAAATGTTATATGTACCTATTTATATGACGATAATGCTACTTAGATACTTACCTAAACTTTTGGTCTGTACATAATTAAGTACGTATGTCATATATGTATAAAATTCATAATAATGGCATACGCTGGGTTACAAAAATGAGAAACCCTGACTCCAAAGCTAGATCCTAGAGTGCCTGTATCGCAGGAGCCAGTGACTTCTTCCAGTGAGGTTACAATTCCGCAAGTTTTATGGTAGTTCCTATGCCATTGCCGAATCTCTTCTGATTTTCTCGTTTATAGAGGAAGGAAGGAAGACGCCATAGAGCGGAAGTATTGATGACAAGGTTAATGAGTGTGTCATATTCTATTTAAGATTACTGTAGCGATGTTTGACGCACTCTAGTGGAATAATAATTATGGACAAGGAAAGGTAAAAAAAAACAATAAATGACTATGAAAAGAATTTGACCAAAACATATTTTGGAATTTAAATGTTAGCAGAATGACGCTATCGTTCTTTATATTTTTTGGGTTATAAAATGGTAGGTATAGGTAATGTGCAAACATCACCCTGCAAGCGGTTTACGATGTCGTTAATAGTTTTGTTTTATCAAGCTTGTCTATAGATGTACACTTCACCCATTTTGTGATTATGCACAATTCCAGGCTCCTGGCAAATAATACTGCATAATTTTTTCGCGAATACGATGTTGCTTCCACGGAGAAATTTGTTCAGTTTGATGGGCTGTACCACATCCTTAATTTTGAACACACCTTTCTGATACTGCCTGTATATGTTCAGCCATAGTTTCTTTGTTTATGAACCGATTTTAATAATTATTTTTTCATTTGGTACCTAGAGGAAGCTTGCGCGGTGGTCTTATAGATTTTATTAACTTTGCTTGGGTAGTTTTTGAGTTATCTTCGATAATACGTATTAAATCTACTTAATATAATGTTGATGATGTTATAAAACTTCCGTTAGTTTTGTATAAATCAAGATACTACAAAATCCTGGGTACATTATTCTTGTTGCTTTTACAGTAGGCTCAAGGAAAGCAATTGTTTCTTTTATATCAGGAAGAGCTTCCGCCTCTTCCGTCGAGGTTCAGTGAGTGGTTGCACTGTTATCATCACGGTCCACTTTCGAGGGCGAGTTCTGCGTCAGCGCACATTCGATGACTAGATAAGTAGATAATCATCACTGACGAGATTGCTTCTCTAACTGACCGGAACCTTTTTTGTTAAAAGTTCTGACTTTTTTTGCGCCGACTTGTTATCAAGAAAATGTAATTGAGTAGTTTATTGGATGATTAGTAAGTATCGTGTCCTCGAACACATTGTAAAAAGATTATTTTATTGTAGGTACCGCCTTATCTATGGGTATCGCCAAACGGTCGTTGTTTTACTTCGATAGAGTATCGGACGTTTTCAAATAAATTTGAGTGCCAAATAAATGTCTGTTGTGGGAACTGGTACGAAAATGATGTACCTACAGCCACGAAAGTTAATTTTAAGCAAATGGACACCGTCAATTTGACTTATGATAACAGTTTAGCACAACAAAATAAATACAGTTGTGTTTTGAATATACGGACAATCTAAAGTGATAGTGACATTAATAGTCAATTTACTTGACAACTAATTTCACAGAGTTTACCTAAAACGACAATTTTTCTTTTGAATAAACGTAATGTAAATGTTATTAATTTACGACCATAAGTTTAGCCTGCGACGTCTCGTAAAATAGACCCCAATTATAGACGCAACTGTTTTGTTACTTGGATAGTCTGTACTTGATGCATAAGTTAGAGGCAAACGTGAAAATATATTGCATCGATTGCACGTGTATTACCTACGTAACTACTTAATTGCTATTTCAGAGTCGTTAAAAATAGGTTAAGGTTTAATTATTTAACAATCTCAAAGGATTACCTAATCATGCAGTAACTATGGAACATTTTTGTGATTAATTACGTAAATGTACCGAATAATGATGTACTTTTTTTATTGGTGCGGTTGCCACCAAGTGTACCTGCCATTTTATTAAAGGGTAAGTAGGTATTATAAATACTTGCTGAGTTCTGGCTTCAATACAGTTAAGTACAGTGAATAAAACATAACATGGCGCCTGTTCCCCGAAGGGTTGGGCAGAGGTGTACCTATACTCTATAGTACACCCACATTTCGCCAGTTTGTTTGTCTCACTTGATTCCACTATACCTACTTATACTTTTACCTTACACTCCTAGGTACAATCCTGCTTTTAAAATTCTTTCACACCACCTGCTCGCTAATGCCAATTATTTGTGATGCAAACCTAACTTAAAGCGAGTCATAGCCCTAGGCTCTAGCCGGGCATTAATATTGTACTGAATTTCATTATAACCCGCTGGTCATTAATGTGATTTGAATTTGTACTGATAAAAAAGAGTTCTTAATTCATATGTATGTTTTAAAGTCAGCGTTGACGAACAATAGTAGATTAAGCACCAAGGGGATAAACCAGTATCTTATGTCGCGGGCTCCGCGCGCTGTATTGAATCCCGAGCGTGACGAAGGAGTTGAGTTTTAACTCTCGAGTGGAGCGAGGGTGTTCTATGTGAGTGGGTGTTCAAGAATCCTGATTGCAGCGAGGATTCAAGCTCGCCCAAGACGAAGGCACGTTTATCCCCGAGAAGGATAATCTCCTTTTCACACCATCTACGAGTCAATAAAAAGCAATAGCAGGTACTACAATCGAAGTATTTATTAATATTACAATTACATTTAGGGCCGATTTTTCAATCCTCAGATAAACAGACAGATAAGGTTTATTCGACAGATAGCAAAATTAACTGTTGTTCAATCGTCAAATAGGCTTTATTCGTCGAATAGTTAACTTATCTGAGGAATAAATCTATTTGATTCTTTGACGACCAGATAACCACTTATTCCATTGATAAACGACGTTGACGTTACTAAGTTCGAGGTTAGTTTTCGTGCTTTACAAGTGTACTTAATTAAAATGGATATTTTCGATAGTATTGACGACATGGCAATCGAAGAAGAATCATCATCATCATCAATCATTAATCAAACATCTCCTGTCTTTGGACAGAGGATTTCTTTTTCGTAACTGTTTGATTCCCTCATACTTTAACTTTAACGTCTTCCAGCAGCGCTCAGTTGTTGAGATTCCACATGAGTTAAAATAAATTTCAATTTTCTTCCATGCACATTCTTTGTCTTTGTTTGAAACAGCGTCTGTCTTTTTATGTTCTACAAGCTGACCCGACAGACGTTGTCCTGTCTTAACTATGAATGCCTTATGTCGTTTAGTTTTAGTTTCGACTATTGGCTTAAACTAAAACTATCGACTCATTTATCAACCGATCCATCTGTGTTAAACGATATTTGCAGCGCGCATTCTGTCAATCGCTGACAGTTATATCCAACAACTGACAGCTATGTAAAATTAATATTGGCGTTAAGTTTTCTTAAAATTTGTAACGTTCCGATCAACTTCCTTATTTTTTTATTTCATAAGATCCTTCTCCTGACAACAACGAACACAACAAAAAAAAAATGTGAAATCGGTCCAGCCGTTCACGCATGATGGTGTGACCAAGGGAAATAGGGATTAATTTTTATATATATAGACCTTAGATAAATGATTAATCTCGCTGCGCTCGACTAGATACCGTCGGAGTACTTGTCAAATGCGGCAAAAAATACTACGCCGAAATCGGCGTACCCGAGCCACTCACACTGCAAGCTGTGTGTGACGTGTATGTGCCAAATGTTTTATTAAATTTTGGGCATAAACCGAAGTAAAATGCCAGTTTGCGTAGTGAAACTGTATAAAAATAATACTACAAGAAATAAGAAGGACACTGGGATCACATACCATCACTAACTATCGTATAATTTCAAAATTTCAACATAAAATAACATGAACCGTAAACGCCATTCAGTGTTGCCGCGTATACAAGAATCAAGTTCCCCGTGGATGAGATTTTTATTATGTGAATTTATTGTTTTTGTATTTTATTATATAACCTATTTCATTTATCTAACCTAGTTATTATATACTTAACCTAGTTCTATAAATTATTTAATGTTTTTTTTTGTAATATATACACATAAGGTGTAAAAATGTTTGCTGACACTATTTCAAGGGGTGATTCTATCCATGAAACTGAACAACTTTCCCCAAGGAACATAGACTGAATTTAAAAAATAAAACCGTCTTCCCATAAAAAATGCGCAATCAGCTGATTGACTTACTACGGGAAACCCAACTTTATTTTTCGTATTTCGACTCATGTTCCTGAAATGTAAACTTAGTGTCTGTACAGCAAAAATATTAGCGAAAAAAATATTCCAGGGGATGAAGGATACGTGAGAGAACACATTAGAATCATTTTTAATAATGAATTTATTATTAATTTTTTAATATTTTTTAATCTTCTAATCATTGATATACATACCTACCTTCCATTTTTCTAAATAAGAAATCTACACCTAACGTATACACGTATATATTTATACATTCGATTTTAATTTATTGTTCATTTTTAAGTATTTTCTGAGCTACATTTATAACTTAAATAATAGACCACAGCATAAAATATTTTTCCCATTAACTCGGGTAACAGTTGAGCAGCTGGTATCACAATCTTCACGCACATTAGTTGTCAATGTCAACTGACAAATGTCAAGTGGCGATGTCTTACACACACTACAATAATGAGTTGCCGCATTCACGGAGCTATTGTTTTTGGATAGGGCGGTATCTAGTCGAGCGCAGCGAGACTAATCATTTATCTATGATATAGATAGATTAGTAGCTTATACCTCTAGACTAAACTGACAAGTAATTGAACCTCAGAATTATTATTTGGTATTAATTTTATTTGATTGATTTAATTTTATTTGATTTGATTTGATTTAATTTTAATGGATTTGTTTTAATTTTATTTGATTTATTTTTCGATTTTTACATGACATATTCTGACTTGGTTTTTTTATATTTGATGTTTGATTTTATTTTAATTGATCCCATTAATTTATCATTATTATTATTACTATTAATTTGTTAATTTATGTCTGGCTATGGGTGTTATTTACCTGAAAATAAATGAATTAATATCTAAGTATTATTATTAAAATTCGCTGAACGCTCTCTTCTTTTGCTTTCCATTATTTATAATAAAAAATCACGAAATCACAAATTAAAACACCACACACCCGAGCCAAACAACCAAGAACAACCTCGTAACGTAATCTAAGTGACATGACGCGGACACTTGCTTGTTTGGCATTGACAGCAATCAAAGAAATAGTCCGTCCCGTTCTAACACTAGTATAATCTGTATATTTGTTTCACCTCCCTGAAGTTAGTTTTTTCACAGATGAGATAATCGGTCAGATAGTTATTCCTAAGTTAAATGATAGTTGAAAAATTGACAACCACTTATCAGACGAATAAAGAGTCTAATAACTTTATTCTTCAGGTAGCTATTGGTACTTTTATCTGAGGATTGAAATATCGGCCCTTAGTAGACCTATTTAAAACAATTAAAAGTTAAAGGTAATGTTTGATATATTAGACCAGTTCTGGAAACCCAAAGTTATGTTTATATTCGGCACATTTATTGAAGTGGAGGTAGAGTTTATTTGCGTATTGCTGTTGAGTAAAGTTTCAGAAACTTGTATCTGCTGAGGATCATTTTGGATCGTGAAAGTTGGTGTAGGTGGTGCTTGAGGCAGCGGGGTGGATGAATAGTGTTTTGATGTGGATGGTTGCGGTGACAAGGGTGTCCAAAGATCAGTTATCGACGGTGTTTTTAACTTGAAGTTGTCACCAATGCGACAGCTGATTTTATCCGTATTCTGTAAATAATTTTCAATGTAGCCCTCCGCTACTACATCAGATTTCCATCCACCGTGTCTTTTAATCTGGGTAGTGTCTGCTCCTGAATCCGCCAATAGAGTAGCCGATGTTCTCCTGAAACAATGGGCCGTGTAGAGCTCGGCATTTGTCAATTTCAAGTGTTTCGCAATTTCTTTCGGCATGGTGCTGATCTTATTTTTGCCAATGACTTACCTGGTGCACTTGCCATTATCATAAGCTACGAAAAAGGAAAAAAAAGAAGAAGATAAAGAGTATTCTAATAATAATACTGAAAAAATAAGTAAATACGTTGACCTCAAAGAAGAAGTTACAAGAATTTGGAGACAAGATAAAGTTTATGTTGTTCCTGTCGTTCTCTCTACGACAGGTGTTATTCCCAACCATATCCTCCGAAGCCTAAAATTAATAGACCTAGAAGCCTGAAAGCTGAGAAAAAAGAACGCTCCCGATAATAATAAAATAATTTATGTGCGTTAAACATGGTATACAATGGTGTTAAGCATAGGTCAGAGTGGCACAAACATGTTGAGCTAAGACATAACATAGCATGCAAACATTTAATGTTACAGGGTCATTATAATTAGGTACAATAATGTTAGAGAGAATATAATGTCAATATTTTTTATCCATAAATTCTTTCAAACTATAAAAGCTACATTCATTTAGCTAGTTGAATAATTTGTTTTTAAATAGTCCTAAATTTAATCGTTTGAGATTGTTAGGTATTTTATTATAAGTACGCACACACATTGCTAGACAGCTTTTATTATATTTGGTAAGCTTTGGTAATTCATTTAATACCAGTCCATAAGGATCACGTCTGCTCCGAGGATATACATCGCTTGCCGTCTTGAATAATTGTTTATTCTTGGTCACAAACATACATATTTCGTAAATATAGAGAGATGGAAGCGGCAACAAACCAAGTTTTTTAAATATTGGCCGACATGTACCATCCGGCTGAAGTCCATAAATTGATCTTAGGCACTTCTTTTGAGCGATGAACGCTCTGTTTAGATCAGTGCTATTACCCCACATTACCATAGCGTAGTAACGATTCAACATATGCATGGTAAGATATAATAGCAGTTTTTATGTTTGTTACATTTTTGACTTGCTTCAAGGCATATACGAATTTATTAATTCTACCACTGATGTTATTTACGTGTTCCTTCCAGTTCATATCTTGATCAATTATTACTCCTAAAAATTTTGTATGTGTTACTTGTTTAATTTTATTTATATTAAGTTTGATATTATTTTTATTTCCTTTATTTCATTATTTACATATAAATTACATTTTTAAATATTAGAATATAAAAAACATTTCAAAATATAAAAAATAGTAGCCCACCGGTATCGGGAACAGGGTCCAAGCTACCGGCGGTCAGGGCTCCAGAGAGAGGAACCTCCTAACAATGCGAGCCGTGTCCAGAAGTACCGCTTTCTGAATCAAGCCCTTGATCCAACTGCCCAACGAGAGCCTCCTCAGGTGTTGGTCGAGGCTCTTGGCTATTAAGCCATTGGCTGTCACGACTATCGGCACAATGATCGCTGAGTCCACATCCCACATGTCGACAACCTCGCGAGCCAAGTCTAGATACTTGATTTGTTTATCTTTCTCGGCTTTCACGAGGTTCCCGTCATGCGGGACCGTTATGTCAACAATCATTGCGCGCCGCTCTAATCGATCCACCATCACTATATCAGGCTTATTGGCAACAATAGTCCTGTCAGTGATGATGGATCGATCCCAGTACAATGTGATATGTCCATTTTCGAGAACTGGGTCGGGCACATACCTGTAGTACGGCACTTCCGATTCTACAAGGCTGTATTTCAGAGCAAGTTGCTGATGGATAATCCTGGCTACAAGGTTGTGTCTATGCAAGTACTCTTCGTTAGCTAGACGAGAACAACCGGAGATAATATGTCTGATTGATTCACCCGGACGGTGGCATGCCCGACAGATGTCAACCGTGCCGTCTTTCACAATAAATCTCCGGTAATTGTTTGTCATCATAACTTCGTCCATAATTGCACAGACAAAACCTTCGGTTTCTCCAAAGAGGTCACCGAAACGCAGCCAGGCTACGGACGCTAGTTGGTCTACATCGGGCCCATGTAGGGCCCGGAAAAAGCGTCCGTGAAGCTCCTTACTCTGCCATACTTCGATGCGATCATTAGTGTCAAGCACTACTGGCTTGCGCCAGTTCTCTTTAGCTAAGGAGAGCGGGGTGAGGCCCTTGTCCACTGTGACCACATCTCGATGCATCCCCACGTCGGCTTCTAAGAAATATTCCCTGAGACTGCATATCTCGCGATTGTGGAGGGTCTTAGTATTTAAAAAGCCTCGACCTCCACACTTTCGCGGGATATACAGCCTCATTACCGATGATCGTGGGTGATGCATTCGATTTGCAGTCAGCAGTGTACGGACCTTCCTATCCAGGGCGTCGAGTTCGGTCTGAGTCCATTTGAGTATGCCGAAAGAGTACATCAAAACCGGCATGACCCAACCGTTAAAGGCGCGCACCTTGTTTCCACCTGATAAAAGACTATTAAATACTTTTTTCAGGCGGCCAAAGAAGCGATCCTTTAACGACTGCTTCATTTCAGTACCATTGATGCCCAACGCTTCCGACATACCCAAATACTTATAGGTTTCGGATGCGGAGAGGGCTCTAAGGTTTATGGAATCCGAGAGTTGGGTTCCGACGGATTCCACAATCTCCCCTCGCTTTACATGCATGACCGCACATTTGTCCACACCAAATTCCATCCTGATGGCGCTACTGAAAGTTTCAGTTACTTTCAGTAGATCCATCAGTTGCGAATTGTTGGGTGCAAAAAGTTTTAGGTCATCCATGTAGAGGAGGTGAGATATAACCTGACCACCTCTCCTCAGCCGATAGCCTAGACCTGAATCCTCCAAGAGTGTGCTTAGAGGATTCAAGGCTAAGCAGAACCAAAGCGGACTCAAACTATCACCCTGAAATATGCCTCGCTCGATCCTTATCGGCTCGCTATTCCTTTGGGTATTTCGACATGCTGGATAGTGAAGGACCGTCCTCCATTGCCCCATACACGACATCAGGAAGGTGCGCAGAGTTGCCTCTACTTTATACAACTCCAGCACCCTCATGAGCCATGTATGTGGCACCGAGTCATAGGCTTTCTTGTAATCTATCCAACATGTCGACAGATCCTTTCGGGAACGACGAACCTGTTGGCTAATGGCCATATCAATGAGGAGTAGCTCCTTAGTACCACGGGACCCGTTCCTGCATCCATTTTGAGAAGGAGACATGATGTAGTTGGTGTCTATATGTTTGTTAATTTTATCTCTCAAAATGGATGTAAGAACTTTATAGACCGTCGGTAAACACGCGATCGGCCTATAATTTTTGGGTTCCGCAGTGCTACCTGATTTATGGAGCAGGTGGGTAACTCCTGTTGTTAGGAATTGGGGTAGCGAACCAGATTCTAAAGCAACCTGGTACTGAGCAGCCAAGCGAGCGTGCGATCTACCAAACCATTTGATCCAGAAGTTGTGCAGTCCGTCCGGCCCTGGAGACTTCCAGTTAGGCAGCGGGCGGACTGCACGAGTTACATCTTGGGGGCAGATGGTAATAGCCCCCATTTCTGGTATTGGATCACAGGCTCGCTCGACTTCCCGAGTCCAATCACCTTCGGTGTGACTGACAGGCACCGACCAGATATTGCGCCAGAAAGAACACATGGCATCATCATCTGGTAGGCACGTGTCAGCCACACCTTGATCCGGTCGCTCCCAACCCCTATAAACCCACCTTTCATCGCACTGGAAGGTGCGATTCTGAGTGTACCGCTCCACTCGCCGCTTATACCTACGAATACGGTTCGCCCATGCATACACTTTCTGCTTCAGGAAGTCGATGCGCTCTGTGACACAGGACATGTAGTCCTGAGGGCTGATATTAGTCCCTGCGAACGCGCGTCTCACAAAGCGCATCACTCTAGGGCGAGTATTGCCCTCCCTGAAGCAGATTAGTTTGCCGATGAGTGCTCTGGCCTCACCAATACGGCGCTCAATTCTGCACTGCCAAGCTGGTACGGCTGGTTTCGGTCGTGTAGCTCTAGAATCATTAGCAAATTTGACGTGAGCTACACGACATGCCGCTACAGCCGCGCAGTACAGAATCGAATGTGTATCGGTGAGGTCTACGCAGTCATCAAAATAATTTGACAACTGCGCATCCAGTGCCGCCACCAGCACCCTATTTTTGTTATGCATGGGTAAACGAGGTAACCGTGGTCTAAGTTCGGGCGATATGAACCGATATTCTCGAATCGCATCCTCCAAAGCACTCCTCAATTCATCATTGCACTGGGTACTTACGTTTGTAGCCCTATCATCACTCTCCTCGTCTGCTTGACTTGTGTTAGACTGTGGTAGTACTACCACAGTCTGCGACGGGGGGGCGATGACATGACTACTCTGCATTTCATTTCGCAGGCGATCAAGTACAGTGTCATCCAACATATGATTACGTTGGATGACCCGCACCTGATCCGACAGTCGTTGTGCCGACACGTTGACAGCTGGCTCAAGCACCTGAAAAAGAGAGAGCATCCGAACACGGTACGCGGTCAGATTGTTTCTCCCCTCTGTAGCCCCATAGTATGAGCGCATGACGTTTTCGTTGATGGATCGCGTCCATCTCATGCGCTGCACACTTCCGCCGGGAGCTGGGACCCTATCAGAGGCCGGTGGGCCTCGAGGTCCTAAACCGTCCGGCGGCCGGTGTCCTCCACGTCGACGAACAGGTGGTGGCGTCGTGGGCGGGGAGAAATACTCGTCGCTCGAGCTCGACGCAACTACCGCGGCCGGTGTCGTCACAGCGCTCACAGTGGGGCTGGATACCGGCGGCAGCGAGGCGGAGCTGAGCGACGAGTCCGGAGGTGGTGGGCGTGCTCGACGTGCGGCTGATCTTGTCAACATATTGTCTTCATTTTCTTATTTTGTTTGTTTTATCGGAGGTGACATCTGTCATGTCACCTAGTCAACATTCAACAAAGCAAATAGTTTAGCGGTTCGACGACAACTTTGCAAAACTATGTTCGATTCCCAATCATTTATATTGTTTGTGCTTTTTTTTGATGTGTAACATCCTTCCTCTTGCTTTCTTGCAATCTGTGGCAGTTATTTTTATTATTATTAGATTGATTAAATTGTATGTATACGGATTTGTCTAAATTTATTTTCAAATGATGTATGTCAAGCCAGTGTAGTAGTATGTCAATAGTATTATTAATGTCAGTCTCGTGATCTATAACGGTATTTTGTTTTTTGTTTATATTTTTTTCTAAAAATCTGTTAGAGTTGATATTAGAGGGACGTAGAGCTTGGTACTTTTCGACAATTGTTACGTATTCTCTACCCCGTCCGCGTATCCGTTTTTTCTCGTTATATAATTATAACACCAGTTTCAAATCGTAGGACAAATCACTCTGCATTTTTTTAATGAAATTACTTCTAAGAGTCTCTCTGTGGCTTCATAATCGTGAGATTCAAGCCAATTTTGGACTTTAGTCTTACAATTGAATTTGGATAAGGAATAGATGGAAATGGCTTTATTGAGTTTGTTGTAAAGGAAGCATAGGGAACGAATATAACAAATAGTTACAGATTTAACCTATTAAATGATTATCATACCGCTATACCTTTAACTATTATGCAGTCAATCATGACATAATAATAAGAACGGCTATTTTAGTCAACATTCAACAAAGCAAATAGTTTAGCGGTTCGACGACAACTTTGCAAAACTATGTTCGATTCCCAATCATTTATATTGTTTGTGCTTTTTTTTGATGTGTAACATCCTTCCTCTTGCTTTCTTGCAATCTGTGGCAGTTATTTCGTGAAAAGGGACGGAAGTGTGTAACAGGGAGCCAGGGAAACGCACGCTATTTGATTTTACCAATGAGCTCGCGCAATGTTAGAGTACCAACCCACTTTTCGAGAGGTTGGTACTGTCAGCCAACAGTGTGTGCGTGTGTGTGACGAGAAAGAAAAACGGAAATAGAGAGGGAAAGCGCCTCAGCTGTGCGCTTAACCTACAGTGTGTGTATAAAGTCTTCTGTTATACAAACTAATTTATATGTATAAACTATATTAATAAATGTATTTACTGTTCTTAATTAATGTCTGAAAAAGTGCAGATCATTGATAAAAAAATCAAATGAGTAATAATGAATAATTATTACAGTATTTAGCTTTTAAATTTTGATGTAATTTTTTTAGTTATCTATGTCTTCGCTCTCCCCCAAATTGAACAAAAATAACTGTCTTCAATAACAAATTGCATTACTCCTAGTGCTAATTAAATAAAATACAATTTTCATTATAATAATTATTCTTCGTTACGAAAAATCATTTCAAATAATTCCTGAATATTTTTTTTCAGGATATAATATTAATGTTGCTTATTACGAAGGTGACATGTCAGATATTACACAATATGCGACTACTGTAAGGCTGCTCGTTTTTTTGATGTGAAACATCTATAGCCGCGGGTAAAACAGATTGTTTGCGTGGCGACGCATGCCGTGGCGACGCGTCGCCACTCTATACGATGGTATGTTTCCCATCTGCCAGGCGTCCCGTGACGGCTTTCCATTTTGTTATACTATTATATTATGATAGTTTGTAGAACATACACAGGGAAACAAAGTTTAGGTCTCTTATGTCATCTTTGCTTATAATAAAAATAAATATATATGGTTCGGTTAGGTTAGAATGAAAGTCCGTGAGTTTACAACCTACTGTTATATTATTTTAGTGATAGCTGTTCATCAGGAATAATCTGCAAGAATGCATCAGTCAATGTATCAGTGTTGTGTTATTAGGTAGTATATACAGGAACGCAGGAGTTCATTAATTCACAAAAAACTAAAAATTTCGCAAGGAATAGGAAAGTACTATTAAGTACTATATATTACTAATTAATTACTGAAAGCTGCGGGTGTCGACCTCAGGACGAGCTGCTTCCAAACGGACAACTTGTACGTCGCTTGCTCCCGCGTCACCAGTCCTGACTCTCTTCATATTTTGGCTTCTGAGACCAAAACTACAAACGTAGTATATAGGAAAGTTTTATAAAAATATGGTTGTTATTTTTGTAAATTGTGATGTCTTAAGACTTCCACGCAAACGAAGTCGTGGGCAGAAGTAGGTCTACTATAAAAGGTAAAAAGCAAAGCAACAGAAATTTACGGTTTTACGTCGTCTCTAACATCACGTCTCCCGGCTCATTATCTCCTACGTCGCGTCTCCCGGCTCATTATCTCTTACGTCGCGTCTCCTGGCTCATTATCTCTTACGTCGCGTTTCCCGGCTCATTATCTCTTACGTCGCGTCTCCCGATCATCATCCTGCTGATCTTCATCAGATAATATAAAAGCGCATTGACCTACTTGTTTACCTGCACGGTTTGATTGTGCCTAAAGGACAACTACTTCATATAAAACTATAAAACTGTTGTTTTACTTGAACTTGTGCGGGTATTGTTTAACTGTCTCTTATGGAAAGTTGATACAAAGTTTCATAAACAGTAATTACCTATAATAATTATTATACTCGTAGTCTTTTGAAGGGTGACTGAAAACGTTAACGTTTTGGCCTGGGTTCACGTCACTGGGCTGCGGATGGGAACCAAACGTAAGACTCTCAATCAACAGCCCCACCTTGACAGTAGCGGGCTGTCCGGCTGTTGTTTCTCATCTCGAAACACGTGGATAATAGTAAAAGCTAAGAATTAAAACGGCTGACAGCTAGCAACAAACTTTCAATAATCGATCCAATAAAAATCAATCAATTAATCAACCAATCTGTGTAAGCATGTACCTTGATTTATCGTAAAGATCGTAATCTTTGCATGACTGTGTAAAGTTGACGAAGCGGTCATAGAAATGTGGCAGAGTGGCTTAATAATATTAAATTAACCTTCATGAAAGCCAAGTGGCCTATTTAGAGTACTAGTTTATTATTCTGCAAGTGTCCCCTAGACACCTACACGGAACACACGTTGTATTATTCTAACTAACATATAACAACGTCCTAGTTTACCGGAGCCCTGACGAATAATATCGTGGTACCTACAGCTCTAAAAAGCCTATGTTCAACAGTGGACGTCTTTCGGCTTAATGATGATGAATGACTACTTCAAAAACGGTAAAGGAGAATACCAGGAGGAAACAGGCATGTCCTAGAATCATATATTCGAAGATAATGTGACATTCACCAACTCGCAACAGTGCGCAGTGGAAACATGGCTGATGATGTAATAGTACAAGCACGTAAGTATGGATATTAATTTTGGACGAAACGAGAAGTCCGTGTTAGTAGCGCAAAGTATTCGCGTTCAGTGTATGAATAATGAACACGTGTATAATAAGCTGTTGGCACGCTATTGATTCGCTGATACGGTATTGTTCACGCCGCGGTTATCCACTCCATGGAAAGCTCGATAATGTTTGATACTTCAAAATCTTGTTTTTCGAACATGCGTGAGCAGAAGATAATACAACCAATTTTGTGTTGTCTGCTGTTATTGTTTACACTTTTGCTTTTCGGGTGCTCTTTCCCGATCTATGATGTTCCATAATCTATCGATACCTACCTATACTTAGATTCTATTCTAATCGCTATCAAGCGTGCAATACTTATACATACAACCTACGATACCTATAGATATTTGAAGACTCCTCAAAAGATCCTGAGTAAAGATTTCTTTAGCACTTTTGACAAAAATATATGTTGCGGGGTAATTGCGTAACATACTAACAGTAGGAATGGCTTTCATTTTGGCAGTTCAACATCATTCATTGCGTTATTTACGTTGTTGAGCAGACAAATTTTTCGAACTTATGAAGCAATGGATTAGCAACAGGCTTCAAAATGGTTCAGATTGTGACTGATAGTGTATTACGTAATTAGGGTGCTGGTCGGTTCTTCTCGAAAAAAATCCAATATTCGTTGTGGTGAAGGGCTAGTAGTCTTCAGCCTTTTCATAGCTTTTGGGAAATGTATTATAACTTGAATGCTTTTTAAGCAACCACAGCACATAAGTTCTTTAATATAGCTGTACAAGACGAGGCCGGGCGTCCTTACGTTATGTAAATGTGGATAAGGAAAGTAATGGCAAGGAAATCCAGAATTCAATAAGGCGATGTAAATCCCTGAAACAGAGTTGACTATGTAGGTTGTAATTTAACGCAGGTATGTACGTGTGACTATATAAGTTACCTTAATACTTAATGTCCTAGATTTTCTATCCATTTTGTTCTCCCAGGTTCGCTTGATCTAGCTCATGCGGCATTGAAAAGAGAAATCTATCAGCATTTCAGCTTGGTTGTGTGCCTGCCCAGTTGAGTCCTCGATAATGAAGTATCGTTACTCGTGGGCGCTCTTCTAATACATCTCCATGGTTTATTTAACTCATAGCACATGATTTCGCCCCTAACTTAAAGCAACAGTCATATAGGGCAGCACCTTCCAGTATATTATTAACTCTACAATACTAGCACGTATTTTCCCACTGCTGGGTAAAGGCCTCCCAACTCCCTTTCTACCTCTGTCCAGATCTGTAAAGGACCAATCTTTGTTAAAGGAGTCCAGCTCATCCCGCCATCTCCGTCTGAGCCTACTGCGACTAAAATAACATCAGTTTTTTTTTTGTTTAAAACTAGTATAGTTTTCTCAGATGTAAATGATGGCATTGAATGCACAAGGAATCAGTTTGCCTTCCTGTCTGCTAATAAACAGTACTCTGCATTGCATAGAGGCATGTTTAACAAGTGCATCCTGTACGTTCCTGCTGGCATATTGTTGTCCTGGCCGAGTTGTGTTTGGAACCAGGTCATCAGTTCCTTGCTCTATATTTAGTACTGGGAAATTTCCTTAATGTGTGATGATATCTTCCACTCCCTCTTTTTCTTCGTCTTCTTCATTCGCTGAAGGTCATGTCTGTTTAGTCGTATTTTTGTTTTGAGTGTAAGTAATTTGGAAACATTCATTTGGCAATTGGGGTCTTGAGTTTACATTGTGAGTATTCCGGCTTCTTAGGATAAGATAGAGTTGAAACTTACTCTTTTATCGTAACTGAACTCTACACGATTATTATGGTATTGAGAAACTGTATCAAGGCTAAGGTGTTATGTATGAGTGATTTATATTATATATTTATTATATATATTTGATTTACCTACCGATCACATCAAACTACTTTAATTTGATGAACATTTAAGTAATTTTTGCCAACAATATCGTGGCACAACTTAGTACAGGCTTAAGAGCGGGTAGTAACCAAAATTGCCTATCTTCAATTTGATTTTTCATGAAATTGATAAGACCTAAGTATAAAATAAAAATAATATGAGTAACTACATGATATTTTAAAACTTTTTGTGGAACAAAAATACAAAATGTTAAAATTTTCTCGATAAAACATCATCACGAAGTTACCTCTAATTTTCTCGTATTTTCAATTTGTACTTAACATGCTAATGACTATTAGGATAAAAATTAGATGAATATTTGTACTAATACAAGGCGAAAAAAATTGTGGAGGCGTTTTTTGGAATTCCTTTTATTTTTAGTTTTATTACGACTACAAGCTTTATGCACTTACGACGTTTTTAGTTCGTGGAGGGAGTCATCTTCCATCGCACGTTGCGGGAACTTCAAGCATATTTTTGTTTCACAAATCAGTCGCCACAGAGTACATTTTATATAGGGAGATAGAGACGTCACTCGAACAATTCAAGGCGCTGGCGTCCTCTAGCAACAACTAAAAACAACACTCCATGAAGCAATATATAGGTACGTATAGCTACTAGCTATACGTATACATATAATGCTTCATATAGCTATAATAGTTTCAAATCTGCAGTATGCCCTGCCCTATTTCCTTCCATTTTAGTTAGGTAGTAGTTTTTAACCAAAAATAAAACACTAAATTCAATGTCAAATACCTACTTTATTATTTTCTTCTTCAATATTTTTTTACAATATTTGAAGACCAACTCTTGAATTTTTGCAGAACAGCACACAACACTTTCTCGCATTCATATTTTTATACAACACAATATCGGTGCGTTTCACAAACAAGTACACAGTCCAGATTTTCGTGCAGGGGTCGTTCCGATAAAGCGAAGTTGTCGGTTGCCGGTATCCAATACCTTTCCGGGGCAATGGATAGAAGCAGAATCCTAAATGCCCATACAAGCAAAGTCGTTAAGAATAATCCAGAAATTAATCGAACCGCATCCATAAATTCTATTCGGAATAAAATAAATTACAACATATTTTGACAATTACGCGAGTTGCGTTCCGTTTTTTCCATTTAAACTTAAAACAGTTTCAAAAAATTATGTTGCGTTATTAGATGATTTTATCCATTTAAACAAACGTTGTATGTTAATACAATAAATTTAAAAGGTGTTCAACTACTTAAATATATTTATTTGTAAAAAAGAAGTTGTTATTTTAAGAAAATCTGTTTAAAATGGAACATATTGTGTTTAAACCTATTTATACATAGTATCTCTATGTAGTGTGTGGTTTAGACGAAACCCATGAACATTTTGAGATGAGCGCCATCTACCAATAAGACTAGTCATCTTTGATATTACTCTACTGGTAAATTAAAAATCTATAGAATTAGGTAGTGTATCTCCAAAAGCAGAAGCCTACTTAAACTGGTCGGATGTGATTCCCATACTTTTGTTTTAAGCTACAGCACCGTGTCAGTCGCCGTCGCTCTGTTGAGACGAGAGGATTGCGCTTGAATTTTCGGCTGCTCTGGGATATAATTTATTTGCATAAATAATATTTTCGTAATTTATCACATTGTAGGAAAGAGACTGTGAAATAGAAAACATGAAAAAACCAATAAAACCACTTCCGAAACTATTATTAAAATCGTTTAGATTTGATGAACTAAATAAATACCGCGGCTAAACTATAAAATAAAAATATTATAATAATTCAATGTTGATATTTGAAAACTCAAGATGACATAAATTTATTTGACAGATTTTTGACTGGTATAGTATAACTAGCGCCATTGTTCTGCATTTCGGTCGATTTTCTTGCGGAGAAAATTTACAACATAGAGTTAGTGCTGGAGATTTTATATCTTATTGCAAATAAACTCAAGATCCAAATTCGTTTACTCCCACTTTCGTTGACAAGCTCCGTCTAAGGGGAACCTTAGACGAACCATTTCGACCAACCCCCGAATCAAGATGAAACTCGAAATTTAACATATAGGTAGGTTATTGGTCTAATAATATTAGTGTAGTTAGGCGGCTTGCTTTTTAAAGTTAAAGTTTCAACAGTTACAAAAGAGGAACCTTATAAACTTTCGAGTTTCTTTGCCACGCATTTATATATATGCCAATTATTTTGTCGGTAAAGCCGACTAATGTACTGTTTGTTCCGAAATTGGCCTATTTTTCACAAATGTTTTCGGCGAGGATTTTGTTCTACTCGCACCCCGCGCAGGATACACAGAATACATTATAGATAGGTTTTCATGACACATGCCATTTGACTTTGCACAATACAGTGCAAAATCCACCATACCAAAATTATTTTTTACTTGGTAACACGATTGCTAATTGACTTTGCACGATCCTGCAAAGTAATATCCACAATATACCATTATATTTTTTACTTGGTTAACACTGTTTTCCACGAAGATGTCATGAGGTCCAACTTGTAGAAGGCCCATAATAAAATTTGGTTACATTGGAATTTGAACTTTGTCACGTCAGCATTGAGTTTCTAGTTCCAAAACATGACTATGATATATGATTCTGAATTCAAGCTTAGCGTATAGTATAGGCAAAATAAACAGATGTTTTTCCTACTGAAGACTTTGAAAATAAAGGGACTGGACAATGATCATATTTCGTTTAAATATTGTAATTTGAAAAACCATTCGAGGACTACAGTTGCTGATTACAGCGGTCCAAACAAACAAATTTCCTTAGATGATTGCTATTTTTTTTTAATTGATTTCATTTTCTCAAAGTAAAAAAACGGAAGGAAAGTGATGCGATTATAATTATTCGATTTCATATCGTCAAAAAAGCAAGTTTATAGAGTTTGTTTTTATCATCATGTAGGTAGTATCATGAGTATGTAGTATAGGACTTTGATGGACGTGCTTTGCTTTTTAGCGTTCCGTGCCTCAAAAGGAAAAGTCGAAACACTTATAGAATCACTTTGTTATCCATCTGTCTGACCCCTTTTGTGAGGAATACGCGGGCGGTATCAAGTTGAAATTGAACTGTATTACTTTGGAGCTGTAAAAAAATCGAGCTTCTAAGACGTTTACTTAGAATCTTGGTATAAATTGTCATTCATTTCGCATATTTTGACACTCGCAAACAAATTAAAACCCATAAGATACATCCGGTTGACCTAGAATCACGAAATGTGGTAAGAAGCAAAGTCTCACAGTACATATAGGTACAGGAAAATGTCTGGAAATCCTTCATTTGTATATAAGTAGTACATAATGTAGGGGACCATATTTTCTCAACTACAACGCTAAGTTTGTCTTTCAATTCGGAATCGAAAATTTAAAGGCCTTATCTTGAATTAACATTTATACCCATATTCAAAGTCGTAACCTCGAACGCTCCTCGACTTACCACACAGTCGAGGAGACCTCAAGGCGTGCCTCGAAAGACCCTCCAAACCGGAATTCATAGACGTCAGATTAAGGAAATTATGAGGTTCCTCGAATGAGTGTGAGTCGAGGCGATACGTCACGAATACGTCATTATTTGGAGGAATATTCCGTTTGTTATATTGGCTAAGCTTATTTTGAGAGCAGTCTGTGCTCCTTTATGGGTATATATATTCTGTGAGTCTGTGAGTGTTTTATCACTGGTTTTCTATTTGAACTGTCAACGTTTGTCAAATGAAACTCGAACATAAATATAATAATATAATATTCTATAATGTTCTCTCATAATCACAAATACAGTATAAATAATCAAACCCTAAATACATATATTTTAAAATATATTCTCGTTTATTACGGATCACATAATAAAAGTACACACAATTCATACAGTATTAGCTTAGTACTGGTAACAACAACTTAGGAACTATGATAATAAAAATTACAAACTAAACTATCAAACACCAAATATTTACATGGCTCAACACATGTTGGCACGTGCCTCTGCACCCAGTGCCTAAGAAAGGGGCTGTCCACCTTGTCAACCAACGTTTCTAGGATGCTGTTGGAGCTTCCGTGCAACCTACCCATTATTGACGCCGCCCTCTTTTTCATTATGGCATGAAAATCATCAACACATACACCTTCACATCCCTACTACAGGGTGCAAACCTGCGGGTTATCATATTGCACCGAACCACCAACACCCTACGCTTCCTGTTCAAATGTAGATTATCAGATCAGTCTTCCGTGACCACATGTCCTAGGTAGGTTCTTCACCTGAGCAAGATGCTGCAATGGTGTTCCGCTTATAGTCACTAGAGAAACGTTACCTAACGCCGCATATTTGCTATTGAAAATCACCATTTGCGATTTCTTGACGTTGCAACGTAAGCCCATGCGTCTCCGCATAGGATTCACATACAGCAAGCAATTTCCGGAGTGCACTGATTGATGGCCTCAGCAGCACCATATCGTCTGCATCTAGCTCGGATTATTAACCATGACACCATCTACTGAACAGCCGCCATTGGTTCTGCCGTTTCCGTTAGGCCTGTATTGTAATTGTTTTGGTCGGAGACATCACCGATTTTATTTTTCATTACGGGTACTACCGCACTTTCTACTAAATCCGCTGGAAGGTAGGTATGATAAACGCAAAACGTAAAAAGCATCGCAAGTATGCGGTGTAAGAGGTCCAGCGTACAGCAAGTGCTCAACACCTAGTTCGTCATGCCGATATGTAATCGTAACGATTATGGTATAAATATTCCATAAACTCTTCAAAACACATTATGAAAATCGGATAAAATACGCGTGTTTTGGTTGAAAGTTCCTTTTTGCCACTTCAAGGAAGCCTCAAGGTAGATGCCGACGTACCTTATATTTGACAGTTGGTTCCACCACTCGAACTCACCTCGACTGAGGAAACTCTTTGAGGTGAGGAGTAAAATTACAACTATGAATATCAAACCACCTAAGTGAGGTTGAGTCGAGTGGAGGAAATCATGAGGTTGCGACTTTGAATATGGGTGTTAGTCTTTATTTCATTCAAGTCTGTCTACTCTCCAATTTAACAACCCACCAGCATCGGTAACAGATTCAAGGACATACAATAATATTGAATAATATACCTACTATACACAGCAATCATACATCATGGTACATTGAATAGAGCGGTTTCATCTGATTATTTTGCGTATACATACTACACACAAGAGTCAAATTCAAATGCCTAGATATATGCCGGGCGAAAAGTTTCTGCTGGCGGGAAGGGATTGTGTTTTGTTTTCGTCGTGTTTGATGAGAGGGGTAGGCAAAGAGGCGCGTGTGAAACTTGATTTTTTCTGTCTTGCTGCGCCCCCTTAAGTAGGTTCAGCCATGACCTGCGATAGGCAGAGATGATTCTATTAATTACATTATACTTAATTACTTATAAAGTTTAAGATAATATATTACGCGTTTAATCTATATTACGAAAAAAGGGAAAGATATTAATTTATACAAAAACTCGTTTATTAGTCAATATTATGGACATTGTTTTGGATACTTCAGTTATAGCTGATAAGTATGTAGATAAGGATGTTTCAAGACCATTTGTAAAAGGTTTTACATTGTGAAATGGACTATTTATTTGGGTTAAGTAGCTACTACGAGTATAATCACGTCAAGTAGCTACTGGTTTTTTTTCTCTCTTCACAAATGTTCACATAGTTATAAAACATTTATAGAACAAGAATTATAACGTTTTGACAACAATGCACAACATATGATCCTTTGTAGGAGACTGGCATCCATACTGGGATACCCTGTGTGACGTATCACCTGGCTCTCACCCCGAATTAAACCTAATTAACATTACAGTGGTCAATTTTCAAAAGACAAATGATTTATTGATGAACGGGAAAAGAGACATGTTTAAATTAATTACCAAAAACTTAATTGAATAATAATAAAAATTGGTATAGTGTAATGCGTGTGTAGTGTGCAGGTGTAGTGTAAGGAGAGGTAAAACGATGGTGTGAGTGTGTAGGGTGCTTGTTACAGTCAAAAACGCGAAATTATGAAATATTACGAGGGAACAATGAGTAGCTGCTCCGTGGCCTTATAGTACAGTTTTTGTAACCAGGTTGAGTGTTTTTTGCAACGCTGTTTGGTTAGGGTGTAAATTGATAAAATTCCGTTAATTTGTTATACAAGTAGTTCCCAAGAAAACAAAATAGTCGACGGGAGAAAACAGTATGGAACCGAGTTGCGGGACAAAATGCTTGTGTATGTCGCTTACATTCAAATAGAGTAGGAATATAAGTAAGAAGAGAGTGTTTGCGCAAGATCATATTTAAAATAAAAAGTTGACGTACAGTTAACTAACACTCCAGTTCTCTTATAAAGTTCTCTGGTGGGAAATAAGAAAGGCAGGAAATTACTAACCTTTAGATCGGCCCTTTGTGCACGTTCGATCCGGAGCATAGATGTTTTCGTTGCATACAGTTATTCAGTATGAGATTAGCGATTGGCATTTAAACGCAAAATAGACTGATTTAAGCCAGTGTCCGCAACATGACGAAGATATTCAAACACAAATTTTAATTTACGGATTCTTATTGAACGAGCATATATTATGTGCGGGTGAAAACGTAGTCTAGTATGTTATCTAGCATGACGCTCAAGTACTTTTTTATGAAGGTGGGGACATAAGCAATGAGTTATGAGACAAAATGCACGCGGATATATGAGCGGTAACTTTGAAATTATTAATTAAATAAGTACGTTTTTTTATGTAGAAAGAATTATACTTTGTCCTATCAACATTGAGAGCAAGTCTATTATTTGCTAGCCATGATAACACTAAGTTCAACCCCATCTGCACACAACTGTAAACTTCGGGCCAGGTGTCGGCGTCAAACAAAAACGCTATTTCGCCAGTGAAAGTTATGATCCTTCCGTTGGGCATCTTGAGCTCAAAGAGGTCATTGATGAAAGTTAGAAATAAAGGGGACCAAGGGTACTGCCCTATGGGGCGCCGTGCGCAAAGATCACTACTAGTGCACTTGTCTACCTTAACTCTCTGGAATCGGTTGGTGAAGTAGTCGGAATAAAGCTTCAATTATGCATCCCTTACACCAATGTTCTTCAATTTATTTACCAACAGCGGGACGGAGACTGTGTCAAAGGCCTTGGCAAGGTCCATAAAAAGTTCTATAATCTTGTTGTTTTCGTCAAGTTATTCAGAAACAAACTTAGGTAAACCGTGTATTGCGTTGCTGATCTACAAGCCAGATCGGAAACCGTTCTGAGAAGATGATAGCAGTGAGTTATGTTCAAGGTAGACGACCAGGCACTTCTTCATGATCCATTCTAATACCTTAGACAAGGCTGACAGATTGGAAATTGGTATATAGGCTTTGACACAGGCTCTGTCACCACTTTTGAAGATGGGTCTATGGGTTTGGGTCTATGGGTTTGGGTCTATGGGTGGGTAGATGGGTTTGCTCGTGACTCTAGTCTAGGGCAGAGATGACGGAGACAAAGTCGACGATGGAGTGAGCTTACCTTAGTATGAAGTAATCTTAGTTGTGGGGTATGTAGAAAAAGTGTCGGCGCAGTAACCCTGTTACATTGCTGTGACCACATCAAGCGCAGTGCCATGGCTGATTGCTGAATTATTAAATAAGGGTGCTTGAGTCAGTCGAATTCGCGTCGAACTGACTTTTGGTTGAAGTAACTTAAGTTCTGAGGAAGGGAAACTCTATGTTTTCCTGGGAAAACTTCGCAATTTTCATTCATTTATTTATTTGCTTAGGTACATCAATTAGGTACAACAATAAGTTGATCGATTGTTTAAGTTAATAAATTTAAACGTATATAAGTATTAAGTATATAAAAATGCTCTTCATGAGAGCGCCCTGACCAGTCAGCCCCGCTTATAGTAAGTTGCTAATTGCTATGTCTACACCATAACTCGTGGCACACTAGAGAAACCTATAGAAATACATAGGTAACCTTTCCTTAATACTTTGCGTACAAATTTCCGTCAGCTGACGGCAAACCCGCCACTCAATCCTTCGTTATCGTGACCTAGACAAACTCGTACAATGATTTTTAAGATTTTCCTTGTCGACATAAAAAACAAAGTAATTACTATGAGAAGTAGTTACAAGTAACTACTGTCTATGAGATGATACAGTGAAACGAAATGTTTTGTTAGAAAAAAATGTTGCAAAGAATATTACGACCTAATGGATCCTATGATGACCCTACTGAAATTTTGTTATAGGTCAGGTCTTCGGGGTCAAAAAATTAAGATTGAGTCATTGAAGTCACGATGGTCTTTAATTTACTATCGGTTTCATTACCATAGTCTTTCTTCTTTATTTTTTTCGACCCCTTATTAACATCCTGAACGGTAACCCCTGTTAATCCTTTTCCGCTCACTGATATCAATCATAAACCCCTGATTGTTAAACTACCTAATTCTTCATAGTAGAATAAACAGTACAATATCGCAATTCATCGTTGTAAATAACAGTATACTTATATCAAAATAAAGTAGGTATTAAATATGTAAGCAACTGTAACAGTTAATGGGCCTATTGTACGCTAATTTGTTTTTTCCTTCTCTCGGCCAGCCAGCTTCCTTATATAATCCTCGCCAGGACAATTGTTACTATAAAACGATCCGTAAGTAATTCTTCTTCTGCGGTCTCGCGGTGGTGACTTTACTGGGAAATATTATAAAAACGGTCGGTATGTTTTACTAATAATAATTGACAGTTTTTCGTATGGAGAAACCAGGCATGCAAACACATTTGCTATTTCTTAATGTTTCACGAAACAGATTTTAGCTGTTGTATAATGTTCCTATTGTGTGTAACATAGGTTTCTGTTGTTACTGTATAAGTAGGTAGGTAGGTACTTTCACCAAAAGTGATAAGTAACCAGGGTCGTAGATATAGTTGAAGTCTAGTAAGGAACCTATGAATGTTTTCGAATAAAATTTAATTTAATTAATAGAAAACAAACAGGTCATTTACCAAATTTAATTTCATTCGAAAACATCTATCGGTTTCTTACTTAACTTCAACTATATCCGACGACCCTGGTTACTTATCTCTTTTGGTGACTGTACATAGGTTGATAGGTAGGTACAACTATTATTAACTATCGTCAATTATTTTCCAAATAAGACATGGTTTAATGGCATGCTTTAATGAATAGACACTGCAATAATAATATTGAATTTGTCGGCTGTTACTGTTACTGTTACTGTTGTTGTTTGTTTGTTGATTTGTTGACTTAGTTTCTGAGTGCGAGTAAATGGATTCTAATGAACAAAATCAGATTGTATTTTTTTAAGAAATATTGTAAAGAATATTGTTTAAATAAAAGTGTATGCGTAAGATAGTAACAACTCATAATCAACATCAATCATAATTGCTCAGACAGTGCGTATGTTGCCGGTAGCAGCTTATCATAAATGATACCTAAATAATCAGCTTGTCCAAATCTAACTCCTTATAAATTAAATAAATTAACGGCCATTTGATAACATTGATAACAATCACGAGAGACTGAAAAAGGACTTGTAATCTTGTATGTAGCCAGTATCTTACAATCTAAACGTCGCTCGGGGAAGATACATAAATATTTAAATAAATTTAATTATGTCATGGGCATTGCCATAATGTTTGGGTTGTATTGTGCGGAAACCGTTGCTGCTAAAGTAATGTAATTATTTACAAAAGAAATAAGCTTGGTAAATATCGCTGATTTCTCTGATTCATGGCGCAGTATGAATAACTACATAAACCCTGTAAGGGCACTCTAAAATAGTCTGCGGCTGTTCCCTTATAAGTACACATACCTACTTGTACACACCATCGCATTCAACATAATATAGGTATTGACGACTTGTTGTCAGAATGCTGCTCGTAAGATTCTTGGCATAGTGGCCTCAGAAAACTTGAAAATTTAATTCTGGAAATTAATATCTACTTATTCCAAACTTTATTTTCCAGATGTGAAGTACCAGAATGCGAGTCGTCTCCGCCGGAGTTCGTCACTGGCAGTTGGGGCACCTGGGCCCTGCCAGACGACGGGGGCCGCTGCGAGCGCCTGGTGCCTACGGCCCAGGAATGCGCCCCCTCCAGCTTCAGCGCCAACCAGACCAAGCGCTGCAACTCCTGGGTCTATGAGAACTACGACACTATTGTTGGCGAGGTGGGTAACCTAATCATAATAATAATAGTGATGTAGCCAGTATCCTTGAGGACCTTTGGGCTTCTGATCGCATGTATGATCGTATGAATGAGTTCAGTGTTAGTCGTTGTAGGACAGTTGGATATAATACTCGTACGTTATATAACTTCTGCACGTGCCTCTTTAGAGTGATGTGTATTAATAATACTGCTACTTGAAATGATCTCTCTGTAGATAGGCTTCAAGTATGAAACGTGCGAAGCATGGTAAGGAAAGTAAGTAGATACTTACTCAGAAGGTAGATACTGTATGTAAGATATCTATAATGAGTCGGGATTAGCCACTTGGCGAGTGCGTGTGCTGCCAATACTTCAATATCTAAACTCCTTGATTACATGAATTAGGTACTGTAAGATAATGTGAGATAGAGTTAGGTGACGAACTTATCGGTTCGATAAACACAATTTGTCGAGGTCATATCCTCCCTTAAGATACCATTTACAAAGAGCAGTATGCGAAATTGCGATAATTAATCGAACTGATAAGTTAGTCACTTATCACTAAACCAGAAGTGTCTTGATATGAAACCAGCCTCTTCTAGTTCACTCTAGATCAAAGCCTCCATTGTTACGAAAACACTATGTGAATGATTACATATAGAGTGAACTTTGTGAATGATCACATACAGAGTGCACTTTGTGAATGATTACATACAGAGTGCACTTTGTGAATGATTACATACAGAGTGCACTTTGTGAATGATTACATACAGAGTGCACTTTGTGAATGATTACATACAGAGTGCACTTTGTGAATGATTACATACAGACTGCACTTTGTGAATAATTACATACAGAGTGCACTTTGTGAATGATTACATACAGAGTGCACTTTGTGAATGATTACATACAGAGTGCACTTTGTGAATGATTACATACAGACTGCACTTTGTGAATAATTACATACAGAGTGCACTTTGTGAATGATTACATACAGAGTCCACTTTGTCTACAAAAGCATAGGTACTTCAGTTTCAAACTGGACCACAGCAATGCTTTTTTTATGGAAAGTCTCCCGTGTGCCAACTATCTCACTTGATGCGAAGTGATGATATTGTCCACAGTGATGCAGGGTTGTCTCACCTGTTTTTTTTTTGATCTGGTGTGGAAAATCCTCATGGATGTCCCCCGCCCTGGGGGGCCGAGGGGTCTGTCAGAATCTTACTGACCAAAAACCACCCCGATGTTCCATCTCACACCTGCGCCGGGGGTCACGGGAACGTACGAATCTTCCGCAACCCCCGACTGGTGCCGGCCCGCCTTTGCGGGCCCCGTCCGGTCGAGCGGGGGGAGTGAGGTATTTGACACCCCGTGACGTCTAAGAGGGGCGCCCGTGGAACGTGTGGATGTATGGGGGGCGACGTACGTCCCCAAGTCCATCTTCCCTGGACCCATTTAGGGGGGCTGGAAGAGGGCGTTGTCCGCCCTCCGGCGACGCCCGGTGCGCCTGCTGCGGGCCGGGTGAGAGGATGAGATCTCTCGCTCCCTTTCCGCAGCCTTCTTCTGCGAGATTACTGTGTCGTAGAAGGATACCACCGCGTCCTAGCACTCGTCGCCGCCGACCATAGCATTCACTACGGCCGGCAGCGACAGGTCACATGCCTACTCCTGAGATGAGGGCACGGCGCGGCTCCTCCCAAGCGGCACATTCTACAAGCGTATGCCGCGCATTGTCCTCCCGACAGTCGACGCAGTGGTGACACCGGGCGTCCGGCTACCTGTTTATGCGGCACAGGTACTTCCCGAAGCAACCATGCCCCGAGAGCACCTGCGTCTCCCGAAACGACAGGGAGCCGTGTCTCCTCCCGAGCCAGAGGTCGAGCACTGGCCGGACCGCCTCGATGGTGACGAGGCTGGCGGTAGGGCGTAAGAGCCTGAGGGTTGTCTTACCCAACCTAACCCAAATGATTTAAAATCTAATCAGTTTTTACAAAAATATACAAAACAAAGGTAGACGTTTCTAAATTATATTAAACGTTACTTATAGATTTAGAATATTATAGTAACAGAATATCTATTAATGAATTTAAATGCACATTTTAACTAAGTAATTGAATGTTAATTCATATTTGGATTATAGAAAATGTTCATTATACCATAAAAAATTAGGTAAAATTAAATTATATCAATAATTCATTATATAACTTCATCGTTATATTTAAGAAAGTATAGTTAATAAATGAAATTAGGTCATATGATCATTACAACTTTTGCAACGTTTGTTTGTTTGTTTTGCTTTATCTTTATCGGACATCGGGTTTGTATCGGACATTGGGATTTGACGCACAATATACGAGTTTATGCGAATGGAACCTTTTGAGAATGGGACCTTTTGAGAATGGGACATTTTGCGAATAGGACGTTTCGCGAATAGGACATTCGTTTGCACGGTGACATTTTGCGAATGGGACATTTTTTGTCAGATCCGTCTCGAGTAACCTATTCACTCTAACTGAAGACTCTTTTGTTTATACCTATCGGGAAACACAGACTCCCGCAAGGAGTTTCACTCATTTATAGCAGTACCTACCTGAGTTATATATTGTTTGTATGTTTCAGTTCGACCTAGCGTGTCAGGAGTGGAAACGCACGCTGGTGGGCACTATTCACGTCGCAGGCGTCTTCGGGGCACTGCCCGTTACTGCCTACATATCAGACACGTAAGTTTCTAGTACTAAAATAACGAATTTCGCGATAAACCATCATTTTTGGCGTCAAATATTGAAATCCACAAAGCTTATTGATAATTCCAACCCAATATTTTTTGATGAATAAGAAGATGCTGTTGTATCGCAGGGTCGTAACCAGCGTCTTTTCAGTATGTTTATCTCGTCTAGTTCTTTTCATCTCAGCAGGACACATAATTGTAACGAGGTGTTATTGTACCGAGGTAGTAGGTGTTATTGTAACGAGGTAGTGGGTGTTATTGTTTACCGGGAGCCGTTAGGTCGGCTGTTATACTAACTATATACTAATCATCATGTTCCCCCAGGTACGGCCGCCGCACGGCACTCGTGATCACAGCGGTATCCCCCGCAGTAGTAGGCGTTATCCGAGCCTTCTCCAGCTCTTACATCATGTACCTGTGCTTCGAGTTCCTGGACGCCTTCGTGGGAGCCGGCGTCTATACTACTGGCTTCATTCTGGGTGAGTTGTTTGATGAATGAGATCATATTGTAGGACCCAATAATTTAAAGAGTATTAATTTTATTTTGACAGTAAAGCCATCATTAATTTGAGTATGTACAGGAGTGTTTTCAGTTTTCGTAGACACCATATGAAAATACATCTTGTGTATTCAATATTGCAGAGCAATCAGAGACATAATCGTGTTTTAGGAGATTTAAGTCTGTACTATCCACAAGGAGCTATTTCGAGCAATCATAAAACAGAGCAGTTACTAATAATCCTTGGTTTTTATTTCACAGCGCTCGAGATGGTAGGCTTAGACAAGCGAGTACTGGGCGGCAATCTAATCGCCAGCACATTCGCTTTGGGGCAGGTGGTCACCGCTGGCGTGGCCTGGCTCGTCCCTAACTGGAGAACCTACACCCTCATCCTCTATGCACCCTCAGTCATTTTCATCACATACTACTGGCTCATAGAGGAGAGTGTTCGCTGGCTGCTTAGTAAAGGAAGAAATAAGGAAGCTGCCAGGATTATATTTAAAGCTGCAAAGATGAACAGAAAAAAACTGTCTTCGGATACCATTAAGCTGTTGACTGAAGAACCTGAAGAAAAGAAACTCCCCCAAACGGATGATAAATCTCCAATAGAGGAGAATAAAATATCTATTCTAATGCAAGTGTTAAGCTCAAGGACGTTGATGTTCCGCATACTTGTGTGCTCCTTCTGGTGGATAAC
Source organism: Griposia aprilina (assembly GCA_916610205.1). Classification (NCBI taxonomy): domain Eukaryota; kingdom Metazoa; phylum Arthropoda; class Insecta; order Lepidoptera; family Noctuidae; genus Griposia; species Griposia aprilina. The sequence continues at coordinate 23,565,485 of OU744296.1, forward strand.
CTTAACTTTCGTGTACTACGGACTGTCTATCAACTCGGTGTCTCTGGTGGGGAACAGCTACGTTAACTACATCCTGACATCACTGGTGGAGATCCCTGGCTACTGCCTCAGCGTGCTCACCCTCGACAGGTTTGGGAGGAAGAGCTCCACTATGACAGCGTTCATCATCTGCGGATTGTCGCTCGTAGCGATGCCTTTTGTGCCAATGTGTAAGTTTGCTTGTAATTTTAACAGGCCTATTAATTTTACATATTTCTTGCCGTCAAGAGCACTCATGGAACTTCATGAAAACATGATTTTAAATTGAGATTTTGAAAGTGAGAATGTTTGACTTTTAAAGAATGGGAATGTGTTATGATCGGAAAAGTTAAAGACGCTTTCGTTTGGAAATTCTGTACTTCTTTTCCCCCGATTTTTTTTTTCTTGCTTGCAGCGTTAGCGTGGCTGCAGACGACCCTCAACTTGCTGGGCAAGCTGTGCATCAGCATGGCTTTCAGCAGCATCTACATCTACACGGGGGAGCTGTTCCCCACGCAGGCGCGGCACAGCCTGCTTGGCGTCTGCTCCATGTTGGGCAGGGTAGGCGCGCTGGTGGCACCGCAGACTCCACTACTGGTCAGTATTGTACAGATGAACTTTTTTTTTTGTAAGGATAATAAAACAAGCAGTTCTACATATTCTAAATGAGTACGTAGGTGACAACGGTTTTATTCACAGATGACCTTCGGTCAAAAGAAACTAAAATAATTAAATTAATTGTGTACGAATTGAGAAAAACGCATTGCGGTTACGACCTCTTTATTTTCAAAAACCAATATTTTTCGCTGTATGTACCAGGATCTTTTGGTGCGTCGCCTAAATCGTAACTAAGACGCCATCTTGCTTTTTTCAATATATTTCACAAAAAACAACCTGTTGGTAAACATTTGAGAAATTGTTGCGCAGTTGCGTTCCCATGTCAACGTCATTCGAGCACTAAAAGATCCTCGTAGCTCTCTATTGTTATTTGAACCTTCCTCTTTTCCCAGACGGCGTACATGGAGGCGCTCCCGTACCTGGTGTTCGGCGTGATGGCGGGCACCTCTGGTTTGCTGATGATGCTGACACCGGAGACGCTGAAGGCTCATCTACCTGACACCATCGAGCAGGCAGAGAACATGGACAAGAAAAAAGTTGCCGCGGAGTAGAAGATGCCGCGCTATGTTTATTAAGATGTTCTTACTGATGGATATTTTAGAATGTCAATCAAGTTAACGCATTGATATTGTAGTTTCACCCGCCGATGTATTCTGTAAAAATCACACCGTGAAAACATAGGTGAAGTGAGTTTCATGTGAGCTATCAATAGTGCCAATCCCTAGCTTCAGGTGGACTGACAGCTTACTTCAGGTGGACTGACAGCTTAATTCAGGTGGACTGACAGGTTAATTCAGGTGGTCTGACAGTTTACTTCAGATGGACTGGTAGCTTACTGCAGATGGACTGACAGCTTACTTCAGGTGGGCTGACAGCTTACTTCAAGGTCACCCTACCTAAGTTTTCACGGTGAGATTTTTACAGAATAGACCGGCAGATCTTTTATTCCTCAAGTGGTGCTACAGCTGTCGGTTCCCCCTTGAAACCGTAACGCGCAGCTCTGCAACATGTTACCATACGAAACAAGTTCACGTTCATGGTACTGTTCATGAACATGTAATTTTTCCTTAATAATATTGAATGAACTATTGAAATTATGACTTCTAAACTGCTTATCATCACGATTTTCCACATTAAGTATGTACCTACGCGTCCTACCTTCGATCATAAGGTATTTGTAATATAATTAGGTACGTTTATGTATGAGTTGATTCTGAAATAGTACCTAATTGTTAAGGTACCTACAATTTTTAGTTATAAGTTTGATGACCTATCCGAAATAAATAAATGTGTATTGAAATAAAATAATTAGGATGTAGTAAATAACACAACTGAATATAAAAGAACGTACGTAAGTACGAAATGAATACTAACTGCTGCAGCCGCCCTTTCACTTGTCGCTTGCAGACGAGGCGGCTTAAGGTGCTACAAACATGTGCGGGTCGGCATGATTCGGCAAAGCTGGGCGGCAAAATCGAATATATATGTAGATAGGTATATGTTAAGGAAAATACCGCTCGGCTTAGCTCGAATGGTGCTGATCCGACCCGAACATAGTTGGAAGCAACAGTAAATCCGAACGCTGTTTGCCGTTTGGCATAAGGCGAATATGTAATTGCATCGAGTCGGCTGTGTTTTTCAACAAATAACTTAATATAATAGTCCTCCAGACCGTATTTGGCCATAGCGGCCAATCTCAACGAGGACTAGCCTTGGGCGCGGTACATATTATAGTGCACAAGTGTGTGCGCAGACACAGGTACACTCTCTCTTCCCTCACTCTCATAGTCCACAAATACATCAACAAATACTGCCACATCGAATGTGCCAACCCGAACTGTTGTACCACGCCGCGCCGTGCAGAATGTTCGTTGTGTTGTGCCCGTGGCCACTTCCGTCTAGCTCAGAAAGCAACACTGACATAAGAAGCGGTGCTCGTGATTTTTTATAGTCAATTTAGTTTTAAATAATAGTTTTTACTAGAAAGTTATGTATTAGCAAATGATTGTTAATTTATCTTTATTTATTGTTGGTTTAGGTTTCCGTTGATAGTCGTGCAATGACCGCTTTGTGCAGTCATGTAGTACAGTCAACCGCACTCAATTTGACATTAATAACATCTTTATTTCGCAGCAGTAAGGACGTCTTTCGCAATTCATGTATTACCACTGACATTGACATACGGTTGACTGTGCAAACTTAGTACAAAACATGATAATTTGTGAATAGAAGTACAAACTGCGATTTTAATCGCTTAATAAGATGTTTAGAGCTACAAATAAGTGATTGTATAGAAATAAATTATGTTTTATCATAGTTTGTATAGATAAATAAATACAATAGTTAGTAAATATTATTTAAGTGGTAAAAGAGGACATACGAGCAATATACTTAGGTACTTATTAGGTACTCTTACATAGTATAATGCAGAGACATTTAATTATAATAACCTGTTTCTTCGCCAACGGATAAGTTTTGGTTAACTTGTCGGACAGATAATGTCAAATTTTGTAGAAATTCAGTTCCACTTTTAATTAATCTGGTAGATAGCACCTACCCAGAGCCCGGACACTGAAATAGGCCTTCAGTCTATAATTATTTTCTCTGAACATTAGATAATAAGAAAACGTAGTACAAAATGATGTTAATATCTTTAAAAAATCATTAGAAATAAGAGTTCTAAACATATGCAAAGCAACCAGTTAAATAAATCTTCTTCACCAACATAATTATCTACTGTAATACTTAATTTTTATCACCTTTGATAGACCTCTGCTTTGTACTAATAAATCACTCGCGATAAGTAAGCATAAAATAGATGGAAAAAAATATTATGCCCGCGAACGGACTATAAGACGTTCCCGGGACGCGAGGCAAAGGAAGACACGACGACGGTGGCGTCATGGCGTGGTTACTCATGAAGTTGCAGGTGAATCTTACGATTGTTTTGATTTTGAATTTCTTTATTTTACAGATTAATGACATTGAGATCTTAATCTAAAAGCATTAAACATTATGATTGGGCGTTTTGTGCAGACTTGGCGCCTGTACAGGGTGGCATGGACAGCGACGCGCATACTGTAACCATGAATTCAGCACAATCATCCCTTAACATAGAAATTTTTCGTCAGTTATTTAAAAAAATATTACATACATTTTGACCGCGTAGGTAATGCACTTTTCTATGAAACAGCAATTTTCTTTTGATAACCGACTAAACATTTCTACGCAACGGTCTAAAATCATGTGCTAAATTCATGCTTACAGTTTGCACGTCGATGATTCTGCCAGCCCTGTATAAAACATTAACGAATACATAAATTATGTAATGTACAGTGCGATGATTAGTCACAAACGCACTCTGTAACACATAACAAACTATTTTATAAAAGTTTCTAACAAGTAACATTAATAAAATAAAATTTTACGTTGACAGAATTATAATATCTAAAATGCAAATGAGCTTGTGTACTGAGTGTGATTCGCTGTTCCCGTCATTGACTCGCATCGCCTTTGTTATTTATATAGGTACGCATTATCTGTATGTAGTCTGTGGTCATATAAAACAGTAAGTGATGTGGGAGATGGTATCGATGATGTGTCGACATATTTTAAGTTTGTAGATCGGGTTCGGCCAATGGTAGAAATAAGTGGGTTATGATGTTTAGGGTTAGTTACCAAATAAGAATTATTTGTGAGTTTTGTAATGAATTGTTACAATGATGGGAAATTTAATTGAGTGTGCAAAGTTTTAAAATTTGTCCGTAAAGGTGTATTGCTTGAGGTTTTTATTGCTTTGTACTGGACTATTTGTAGGTTATAGTAATTACTTTCACATGTGCTACTCCAAGCCGGTGCCGTGTAGGTAATGCAGGGTCTTACAAGGGTCGTGTAGATTTTTAATTTGGTCATTGAGCTGACTTTAAATCTCTGTTTTAAGATTGGATGTAGGCAGTTTAGAGCTTTTATTCATTTAACATGGAATTACTTAGTATTTTGGTTCAGTTCATTTTATTGTCCAGCAATAGTCCAAGGTACTACTGTTAGTATCTAACTACACAATAAAGTGTAGGTACCTACTATGTACCTAAGTCATTGCATTGTTATTTATTTGAGTTTAGCTAATATACCAATGAGACTCACACAGGTCACTATCTTAAAAAACAATAAAATCGTACAATAAATAATACTATCGGCGACGAATTCATTTTGCAGAAGCTTCCTGCAAGGACAGTAATCATTTACATGTACGTACCCACATGCATAATCAAATAGATGTCGATACTTATCTTAATGTTATTATTTATCACCTATAAATACCTGTCGAGTGATTATTTGAGATTAAGATACACAAGTAGATTAAATAATGATGATAAAAGTCCAACAATTAATATTTATGCTTCATGACTACGCCTGCAATAAAGAAGTATGAAACTGTCACATATACATACATGAGAGTGACAGACGTCACATATACATACACGAGAGTGACGGACGTCACTCTACAAAGCTGACTTTCACACTGCTAAATCTCAATTTGCCATATTAGAAACGTCGAAGCCGAAAATATTATTAACGGCTGCGTAGCTACTACGAGTATAGGAGTATCCGTCAACAGTATTCCTACAATATTTCTTTATAGGGTTACTTACTGGTCGAGATTGCCAACATCCGGATATTGTATATATTAGGTCTTTACCTATGAAATTGCCGTTCTGCAGTACTGGCCATTTCAAATCAAAATAATTTTTGTTTGGCTAAGAATTCTAATTTCAAATTAATTTTATTTTAAAAACATGGTTTTTTTTTTCTAAAAGTAGTCATTTCTTTATTGATTAGTGTTACATTTTCATCGCATTTCAATCTTTTTCGTCATCATGGATACGTTAAAAATTCGAGTAATTATGGAATATGAGTACCGTCGTGGCAGCAACGCGGCACAAGCGGCACGCAACATCAACGACGTTTACGGAGCTAACACTACAAACCAACGCACCACCTGTTATTGGTTTGCTCGCTTCCGTTCTGGAAATTTCGACCTGAAAAATGAACCTCGCGGTCGTCCGAAGACTTTGGTCGACAATGACGAATTAAAGGCGATTGTGGAAGCTGATGATACACAATCTACGGCTGAATTAGCAGCAGCTTTCGACGTTAGCGTCAAAACAATATTGGTCCATTTGCGTCAAATTGGCAAGGTAAAAAAGCTTGACAAATGGGTGCCCCACGAACTCAATGATCGCCAGCGCGAAGTACGCGTCGAGACGTGCCTTGCACTGCTCAACAGACACACAAATGAAGGAATTTTGAACCGCATTGTTACCTGCGATGAAAAATGGATTCTGTTTGATAACCGTAAGCGCTCAGCAAGTTGGTTGGATCCTGGTTCAGCATCTAAACAATGCCCTAAACGAAAACTTACCCCTAGAAAAGTGATGGTCACTGTTTGGTGGTCTAGCGCCGGTGTGATTCATCACAGCTTCTTACCAAACGGGGTGAGCATTACTGCAGATGTGTACTGTGAAGAACTGAACACAATGATGGAGAAGCTGGCGCATCTCCAACCAGCATTGGTCAATCGCTCGTCTCCGCTGCTCCTGCACGACAACGCGCGACCTCATACTGCACAGCAGACGGTCTCCAAGTTGCAAGAACTGGGGTTGGAAGCTCTCCGTCATCCGCCCTACTCACCAGACCTTGCGCCTACAGACTACTACTTTTTCCAGAATTTGGATAACTTCTTGGCGGGAAAAAAATTTAATACCCGAGAGGCAGTACAAAATGCCTTTGAAGAATTTGTTGCCTCCCGTCCAGCTGATTTCTTTAAGAAGGGCATCAATAAACTGCCACTGCGATGGCAAAGATGCATTGATTGCATGGGTGATTACTTCGATTAATACAAATAAAAAATTCATGAAAAAAATTCGTTTAAATTTTTTCATACAAAACGGCAATTTCATAGGTAAAGACCTATTATTATAATAGAACTACATACCTATGCTCTGTGGTCCGGGATGATTCTATTCCTAACCCTGAACAGAATCCAAACAATTTTGTATGAAAAGTTCGAAGTAAATATTTTCACGAACCGGATACGTAAGGGTTTCGTTTCATATGTGTAATCTTACTTAATAATAACGAACAAACAATCTTAAGTATGCCAAAGGCAAAATCAAACAAACAATCATCATAATAGCGGCACGTGCTTGCCTCTAATCACTATCACCGATTGCGATACCAACATCAGCATGTGTGTCCCAGGAGGTTCCTACCATAACTTGTTTATAGCGAGGAATAATTGGACGTAGTTTAGCAGAAAGGACTCAACCCACACTATGGTCAAAAATGAGTTATGTATGCCAAAGAGGTCCTAAAAGTTTGTTCTTTCACTCAGCTAAAAAGATCCGTGATACTACAAAGATAAGGTTGATTTTTTAATGATGCGAACCAACCCACATAAAGACGGGTATTTTTCTACAAACCACTGTTATATTATAACCCAAACTACCCAAGCAGTTTTTAATAAATTCAACTTGAAAGAAGCAGGTTTATATTTAATATAACAACATTGTCTCCAACCAAAATATTCCAAGTGTAACATCATTGCAGCAATACACACCTAAACTTAAAACCTCGATAACTCAAAAATTACTTTTTGTGGGTTGAGTCCTTTCTGCTAAACTACGTCCAATTTGCGTGCGTCAATGTCACATCCTTGATGTTCGAATATTATCAATAAATTAATTGATTGCACGCGCACTATCTGGATAATTCCAAATATCCATGAATTGGTATCGCAAGGAAACACTATCAATATTTTATCAACACTAAAACCGATAAGCGGATGATCAGAATAATCTGTTATAGTTTTACAGCCCTCTTGAGTAGCCAAACTTTTGAACTGAAGCTCATCTAGTAATGCCAAATATTATCTGAATCAGTTTTCAAGATTGTGGTAATATTGTGGTTGGTATCAAGAAGACCATGATAAAGTGTTTAGTAAACTAGTCTGACATGTTCCGGTGCTGCTATTAATGGCAGTTGTGAAGCAATTTCTGTTTACTGGCTATTGTTATAAAAACTATCCATAACATTCATGTCAAGCCGCATGCCACGCTAGTCTAGGTTACAGCGCAGTGAAATGAATCAGAAGAGCGAACGAAGATAAGTAAATATCTGGATCCGCACTGGAAATTACTAAACTTCTAACTTAGCTGACACCAGTCTTTGGCCCTATAGTGTCGGCCATGATGTTATACCACCGGCAAGTTACTGCCGAGATATTGAAATATATTAAGGTTCCCGTAAACAGGCGCGACGCGACTCTAGGAGAACAATTTCTATGAAAACTTCATGGAAATTGTTCTACAAGATTCTCGTCGCGCTGTCGTGTCGCGCCTGTCTGCGGGTGCCTTTACGGTATTACCAACAAGTGTTAATAATGAAACTCCCCTTTGACTCGATAGATGGCTCTGGCATTCTTAAAAACGGTAATTCATCAAACTTGTGCAAAAATGCGTACGTGAGTAATGTTAAGTTCGCATTATCGATGTGTTGCTGTCTCTAACATAACGGCGCAGATTACCACTATCTTCAAGATTTGGCCAATTGACACTTTTATTGACTTACCGTGAAGACATAAATCTTTAATCCTTTTATTTACATTAGATCAGATGCACTGTTTACGTAAATAACATCTTTTTTCGATGTGTAGGTAGGTATATGGTCATGATGTTCTCCTCTCGTATCGGTACGAACTTTGTTGAGACAGCAGCAGCTCATGTCTTGGTATTTGTATTTTCTATTTACGAAAGGAAAGAACATTGGTCTGGCTCGCTGTCACCAGATAGTGATACGGTGAAGAGGACTATAAATATTGGTGAAGAGGATTATTATTACTATATTTGTATTATCAATATCAGCCAGTCAGCAAGGTACTACGACTGCCCACTGCCCAGGGTAAGTCGATATGGAAGGCTTTTAACATAAAATGCGTTTATAGTTACAGCAAAACAATACCAGTAAGGTGTCCTACAAGTCTTGTTGGTAATAACCGCTATAAGGAGATAGATGATCTCATTGAATAACCACCACACCTGTAGCAGTGCTTTACGACCTGCATTTCGTCTGCTTGTCAGACAACAACAAAAAACAAGAATAGAGGAATTTGCATCGTACCTAGGATCACAAAGTGTTTTGCAACGCAAGTATCTAACTCCAAATACTTACTTATCATGATGACTTACCTATTAATTGTAACTACTGCAAGTTTATCAACGTATAAAGTATGCTTAATAAGAAATATACTTGCAGTATACATCAATAACATGTGAGGAAAATGCCCTGTACCTCCTTATTGTTAGCACTGTGTTTATACAAAGAGATAAAATAACAATTTCATCACTGTTCGCAACATTTTACTTGGCCGATACAGTAATTACCCAGGTAGTTCATAGGTAGACAGAATACTCTTCATTGCATATCAAATAAAGTAAAAACAAATGGATGCATCATCATCAGTCACCCCGGACAGACGACAGAAGGTCGAGTGTTAATTTGTGCTACCTGACGCAAGTTCAGGGGAGACGAATTATTTTTTCTCGTGAAAAACCATTTCAGATTAGCTTAAGGGCCCGATCACACGTGTATCACAACCACACCACAACGACAACACGTGAACGGGCGCTAATTTGTATGAAAATGAATAGTTTATTCACTCGGACTACATTTGGCTGTCAAAATCAACCGTATGGGCGATACCGACCACATCAAGTCCACGTCGCAGCCACACACAACGCAACCACCAGCGAGACCGCGCACTAGCGGCCGGCCACATCGCAAGCACAACTTTGCGTCGACGCGACGACACTGTCACAGCCGAAGTTGATATGTCTGTTTGCAAACACTAGTCACAACGTAACAACATTGCAACTGCTAGCGACAACGCCACCACATCGAAAACAGCTGCAAGAAGCTGCAGCGACACTATTCACACGTAACCACTGCTTGCCCTCATTTTGTCGCTGCGATGTGGTGTGGTCGTGGTACGTGTGATCGGGTACCAAAGAAGCCCAGCACCGGAGCGTTTTACTGGAGGTCCCGAGGGAATTCATGAAAAGACCACAAATAATGTCTTGATCCTCTTCAGTAGATAGTAAAGGATAAAATGATATTAACAGTTTTTGCCAGATTTTAATGGCATCAGTAGTATCACGTAGTACGTAGTATATTATAACTCAATGATAACGTACGAAGTAATTGAATACGAATTAATAGTACTCATGTACAATAGGTACACACGCTGCCAGATAATTATTGTGTTTGTGTACTTTAGATAGGTATTCACTTTCGGCTATCAAGTTCACGTGCCAAGATTCAGTATGGCGGTAGATATTTAAAATAATATGTTAACGATAAAATGATAAATGTAATTATTACTTCCATGATAATTTTCTTACATAACAAAAAATATTTTTTATGGTATTAAAGTCTTTATAAACATAACACAGACAGTATCAAATTATAAGTTTCGTGATAGTAAGTAGACTACCAGTATCGTTTACGGTTTGACTCGTGTGTGCATATGTCGGCATTTCCCGACTAGTGCCGGCGCGTTCTTATGGAGCTGTTGCTTCAGTGGTACCTAGGGTACGGCTCTGCCTCCCATGGGCATGGTTAGCTCTGCCTTCATATTCGTCTGATCTGATCAGAATCCGTAGCGTGTGAGTTTCTAACGGACTCAAGCAGATTGGAAACGAATTGTTGAAAATACTTCTTCTTAACGTGTCGATGGCTCTTTGCTTTTATATTGTTTGAGTAGGTGGCCACGTTGATTGCAGCATTACTGGCATTCTTTAATTTATTAAAGGTGCAGGTGAACGGGTCTTGGGACACTCAAGCAAGTGGGACATGGTCTGATCAGAAACGAAACAGGCTCATCGTTTCGTGTGTTGTGTTCGTATCCCGTCAGATCGATGTGGCACAGGTTGGTTTGTTCAGATTGATCTTTTCATGCCTTGAGCTGTGTATTGCTTAGGTGCCTACTGCAAGTACCCACTCAACACTCTCCAGATAATTAAAGTGCCCGATTACAGATGCCCTGCATTACAATTCGGGTGCGTCTCATAACGTATAAACTCATTTCGTCTAATTTCATTTTATTATCGTTCATAAGATATAATCAACGTGAGATATACCAACTGTTGATATAATTTCTTTACATATAACATTTATTTATTCTAAAACTTAATTAGTTTAACGTTGTTTAATATAACGTTTATGTAATCGAAAATCATTTGGTCTAACGTTTAATATGTATATTGTTTATTTAATCGAAAATTATTAGGTCCAACGTTTAATATATTTATCTAAAAACGTCATTATGGTTAACACCCCGACTCAGAGTACCCCGACTCGGATAGGTTACTTCGCTCCCGCCTTAGCCTTCGTGGTTATTTTTTTTTAAACCACCCTGAAATAGGAGCCCCGCCAAGTGGGGCTCCGTCGACCTATCTTAGCGCAGGTGGTAATCAGTTACTAGTTATGTTTAATATCTACTTAGGTTACTATTACCTATAATCACGATAGAACTTACCCGTAAACTAACCCGTCTCTATGCAATTTTGCTTTGTGTTTTTAAGTAGGCGTTTTCACCATATTAGACCAAATAAGTTTTATATATTTTGAGTGGTATGTCAAACGATTTTATATTTAATGTATGTTATGTCAAACGATGTTATATTTAATGTATGTTAAGCTTATAAAAATTAGTTATTTCAAAATTATATCAATCGTTCATTATATTTACTAATCGCTACATTAAATAAAATTATAGGTTCCGTTGTTATATGTTGTTAATATTAGAGATTTTGTTATTATATCATCTATTACTTTCCCTTATAATTCTCGTGATGATCTGCTGGACAGTGGCCGGGAATTGTATTAACTAAGTACAGCATAGCAGTACATGCTAAATGCCTAACCTACCTTACACGACAACAACATACATCTTTTATATAAAGTACTTACATCTTTTATGGGGTACTGTGTTAAATGTTACAACAAGATACCTTGTGATATATTGCAATTAAATGAAAGAAAATTTAAAACTCATATAAAAGTACACTTTGTAAACAAGCATATTACAAATTAGAGGATTATATCCTGGATAAGAATGCTTTGAAACATGCTGGTCCTGCTCCTTATGACAATCTAGAGTCTAGACAAAATCAAACTGGTTGCTAATTTAATTCTATAATTTTTAATTATTATGACATTGACTTTTACATTATATAACTACTGTAACTCACACACTAAATTATTACTTGTTAAATTTTGTAAAAATCATTTACTTTTCAATATTTGTAAATATGTGAGCACCATGTATCTATCTCATAATTAAATTACCTGTCATTGCGTTATATTTAATTCTTTTTACCTATTGTGGTATAGGTAGTAATTTTATTCTAGGTGCATCGTCTTCACATATAATTATATAATTAATGTATACATCGTATTGTAAAACATTTTTAAAAGAGTAACGGTGGAGATTCTTGCCCATTCTTCTCCATACGAAACTACATTTTTTTTGGAAGGGGCAACTATAATCAATTCTATTTTTTTGTAAATTTTGATGTTCAAAAGTGCCTTTTATGTGCCTATTTGAAATAAATGATTTGACTTTGACTTTGACTAAGATTTTCTAATGGAATTAATTCATCGTTTTCCTGAAAACGGAAGGCATTAAACTTGTAATAAGCAAATAAGTCGTGATAACAAATCAATACACAGTCTATTGTATAATTTGTCTACGTCCATTATCTACTTATAACATTCATTGAAACAGTTCATTTTGACAAGTAATATGTAGTCTTGAACTGTATTGCAATTGGACCCTGTTAAGCAGAAAAGATCCAACCAGCAATTTGTCCAAATTCGAGAGTTATATATATAGTTAGAATCTACGCATCGAACTTTATATACGCAAAAAAGATCCAAGCAGTCTGATCACTTTCACCAAACAAACCTCTATGACACTACATGTACCAAAACACATTTAACGTTTTAAAAGAAAAACAATAAAGATACATGACTCTTGGATCTCAAAAAAATTAAATGTATTATTTTACATTTGTGGTGTTACATTTATAATAATGCTAATTTACTGTGTTATCATTAGTAACTTTCCATTTTTGTATTCCTCTACTTGTAACTTTTATATTCACTCCTAAACTTCAAATCGTATTTACTCAAAAGTAACACAATGTTGGTTGGATCTTTTCTGCTTAACAGGGTCCAATTGTGGTGAAGTTTTGGAAAAGTTACCAGTGCGAGTTAAAATACTCGAAAAAACGGCGAAAGAAGAAATGTTACTAAAAACTGGAATAAGAAGAATGGCAGGTCTCCATGTAATCTGGATGTCGTACTTAGACTTCGCGTACCTACATTCGTACAATCATACTTTTTAAATATTGGGTTTCGCTAGAAATACGCTGGTTAGAGAGAGAGAAAGAGCTGGTAGCTCCGTATTAAAAGACCAGTAAACCAAAGAGTTTACTATGTAGTAAACCACGTAAGCAGTAAACGATATATGACGGTTCAACGATGGGGGAAATTAATAGTTTCAATAATGGTCACTGAAGGTAAAAGTGGCACTAGTAGCTGACTTCGTAGGTATATTATGCCCTCTACACAATGGACCTCGAGATTAGCGTCATGTCCTATTGTGCTCCATGCACTTCTATACAAGGCAAGCAGCCATAATAACGTGATGATTGACAAAATGTCTTTTATTATTACTACTAATGTTAACGAATGAATAAAAACAACGCTTTTGAATGAAGAAAACCAAAAATGCCCCCAGGGTTATGTCCAACAGAAATTGTGCACGATAGTTTCTGCAAACCAACACGCTATCGCTTTGCGTCGTGCATCGTACACGGCCGGACAGGCTCCGACTTATTCATCGGAGTCCGATGCATAAAGCTTTCCACGTGTCCTTAGATATGACTGACAACATCGAAAACGACGAAAAAGATCGTGATGCAACATATCTAGAGACGTTGCTCAACATCGCGCGATGCAACGTTTCATCGACTAGTGTCGCGGGACATTCGTCCAGAGAATACGAGGATTTATCACTGACAATACTTGTCAGTGGACATAAACTTATAAATGATATCACGACTGACAGTTGTCGCACAATTGTCAGTCGTGATATCATTTACAAATATTTTCAATATAGCTAGGTAGTCTATGTCTTTGCGTATATCTAATATGATATCTTATGATATTTTTATGGAATATTCAAAAGTGAATGTAGAATTTAAGACCTTTGAAGTTATGCAGGCTGGGGAGGCCGCTCATCCCATTATGTTTTCTGGGTCCCCTATGTTGTTTCGAACGCCGCTGTTGCGACACACGCTGTTGCGAATTATTTTTCCACTGCCTCACAGGTTCGAAAGCTCATGGACTCGAATGAAGTAGTCGCGAAAGACGCTGTTTCGAAAAACATTTTCACTGCCTCATACGCTCGAATGCTTGTGATTTCGATTTATTTAGTCATAAAGTGTACAGAAAAGTATTTAAGCAGTAATTAAATAAAATCAACAAATTCGGTGTCAACATCATCATTTAATATTATTATTAACAAAGTAACAATCACCAATCAACCAACCATCAATAATTAAAGCCGGTAGCAAAAATAGTAGGTTGGCAGCTACAGTGAAGAATAATTTTAAGTAGAAAGTAGCAGCTTAATAATCAGTTGTTAGCTTTGTTTTAATTTAAACTGGCATCGAGTAGCCGACGGAGCCCCGCTACGCTGGGCTCCTACTTCTGGGCGGTTTAAAAAAAAATAACCACGAAGGGGACGGCGGGGTCTTTCAGACCCCGCCATCCCCTTCTAACCTAACCAGTCCGAGTCAGAGTGCCCCAAGTCCCGAGCTCGCTTCGCTCGCTCTTGCATCCTATCCTACTGTTAATATTAGTCACCATTTCATTATTTATAGTACCTCGCCTATGATTTCTAGTAGCAAATAGTTAGTAACTATTTGCTACTAGCAAATAATGCTGCAATTTGCTATTTGCAGTGTAGTATAGTGCGTAACTTTAATAATAATATTAAATGTTGATGTTGACACCGAATTTGTTGATTTTATTTAATTACTGCTTAAATACTTTTCTGTACACTTTATGACTAAATAAATCGAAATCACAAGCATTCGAGCGTATGAGGCAGTGAAAATGTTTTTCGAAACAGCGTCTTTTGCGACTACTTCATTCGAGTCCATGAGCTTTCGAACCTGTGAGGCAGTGGAAAAATAATTCGCAACAGCGTGTGTCGCAACAGCGGCGTTCGAAACAACATAGGCCTGCCATGTTTTCTTACTGTCTTGGTCGGCTTATCCTACCTATTATGGTTTAAGCAAAAATTTAACATTTATTTGGTAGTTGAATAAAGCATTTATATTATATTATTACATTCTAATCTTAGAAGAACTTCGTCGTATAACTGAGTAGCCGGCGCCGGAGTGGGCGTCATGCTTGTCGTCGGCATCACCATGCGATGCTCATCTCATCACACATACTATTGTAGCAGCTACTGTAACCTATGACATTGCTTTAGACTCGGTCATCTGTGCACACCTGGATTACGTACAATAGCGAGCAGGTCAAAAAATCTATCTACACGACACTGTCAATTTTCTCCAAACTATTTTAAAACTTGAAACGTTGGTAGTTAAGTTCAAACTCGAATGAGAAAATCTGTCAGTTGTCTGTGGTAACTTGATGTGCTGGCGACTCACAATGAGTCACTTAGAACAAGCTAGGTGGACAAAAATATTTTATTGTAGGTACATATTACTTTTTTGACGATCAACTTTCATAATTTATTGTTTTAATTACCGTTGACCTTCGTATATAGGATACCATGAAGTTAATAATTAGGGGACATTTTGTGAAGGAAATTTAGTTATTGAATAAAAAATGAATTTAAAATGTAAAAAAAAAATAAGGAATAATAAAACACTAGGATTTCACACACTATTAACACAAATGAAGCACTGGATATAGGAAAAAGGAGTAAGGATGAAAAATGATGATTGACCTGACCGCTTTATGCTGGTACTGTGGATGACTTCGCTGATGCCCTCGTGCGTCCGATTAATGCTGGTCACAACAATTTCTTCTGATGCATCCGGCGTTAAGGGTCCAAATTCTTGTTATAACAATATAAAAATATATTATTTATTTATTTACAAAGAATATTTACATTATGTATATAAAACAAAATTATAATTAAGCTAAACCTAAGCTATACAAAAAAATATTAAAACTACATAATAACATCTAAAAAATTGGTGAAAATCATACTGTCTATGTCTAATCCTGTAATTTCTGCGCTCAATTCCTGATTAGCAAAAAATCTACGGGCAGTGTTTCCAGCATTTGTATTCCTATATCCAGGTTTTAGTTTGTCTACAATGAGGCCCACGCTGCTTTGCACTAGCTTTATCATCATCGCCTCTGACCTGCCACCTTTTAATGTCTAAATACTTTCGCGTCTTTTTATACGATTCACTTGTGCACTTATGTGTCTATATAAAATGCTAATGCTTCGTCACCGTTTAATTGTTTACTGCCAGTACAAAAATCGCCGCCTGATTGTTTTGGTACACAAACAAAACTAAGTGAGGTAAACAAAACTAATTCACAACTAATAACAACGACACATCAAGAGAAGACAGAGTAGCGGCATTAAAATATATGACAATTACTACATTTCTAATTTGAAGGCCGACATCAATAGATTTTAATGTTACCATGAAAGCTAAATTCTGCAAAAAATCTTTATGCATTGTGGATTCTTATAAATATAAATACTTAAGGTCTAATATTATCGTCTGGGGGCAGTTCACAAAATGAATCATTCAAAAACTTTGCCTGGCAATTTCGCAAAAAAATCTAGAAACTGACGTGTATTATACTCTTTGCCGACGTGCTCTGTGGTCGTGAGTGTGTGCTCCCAAGGAAGTTTTTGAGTGAAATTAAGTGTTTTTATGTCTAATCGACGCACGATGGTGAGTGGATGAATATTCATTTAGAAATATTCATTACATCGTTGTAGACAATCATTTGCACGAAAAAAGGGTAAGTTTTAGTTTATCAGTCGTCGAGTTTGGAGTCTATATTTTTATTACAGAAAGATCATATTATTAGAAAGCCTCCACGTAAAGTTTTAAGTTGCGGAGATAAATGGTTTACGAGAAAAAAAAAACAAAATGTGGTTTACCAATATTTTGTCACTTTTGACCTTTTGTCTCGTCATTGAAGGTTTCTTTTTACGAAAGGTCAACGCACTAAAATATTTCACTTCATATTAATGATGAAATAAATACGTATACATATTTAGTGACTTCTGTTTTTATTTTTTTAATACTATTATTTTAATCCTTCTAGGGCGGATCAGACATGGTTAGGTTAGGTTAGAAGCCACGCGCGCCTCTCTAAGACGTCGTGGGGGAGTCAAACACCTCACCCCCCCTGCTTGACCAGACGAGGCCCACAGAGGCGGGCCGGCACCAGTCGGGGGTTGCGGAAGAATTGTACGACCCCCAGCGTAGGTGTGAGATGGAATACCGGGGTGGTTTCTAGTAAATAAGAGTCTGACAGACCCCCCTACCCCCCTCAGGGTGGAGGACATCCATGAGGATTTAGAACCCTGGAACAAAAAAAAAAGTTAGAAGGCCAAGTTTGAAACTTGAGGCACCCCGACTCGGCAGGTTAGGTCCGAAGGAGATGACGGGGGCTCAAGTGAGCGAGCGGAGCGAGCGAATAAAGACCCGTCTATCCCCTTCGACCCTAACCTGTCTGAGTCGGGGTGTCCCCAGACCCGAAACAGCTCCACTAAGTAAAAAGGCAATGAGAACTTAGGATGCAAGAGCGAGCGAAGCGAGCTCGGGACTTGGGGTACCCCGACTCGGACAGGTTAGGGTCGAAGGGAATGACGGGGCCTGAAGTGAGCGAGCAAAGTCAGCGAACTAGCCCCTATCATCTCCTTCGTGTTAGGTTTCTTTAAACCATGCAGACAGAGAGTCAGACAGAGAGCCCCGTACGCGGGGCTCCATCGCCTACTCGTCGGGGGGTCTCCACTCCCCTTCCTTCCCACTCCCTTCCCCCATAAATCAGGTAGATGGTTTAAAAAAAATCTGCGAGTTTTAAATCGATGTCAATACAAGAAAATTTTGAAAGTTAGGTTTGAATATTAAAAAAAATCATATCTCAAAAAGGGGCGGTTTCCGCAACTTTTCCTTCAATCGGCGGTTAAACCCCTCATCTCCTTCCCACTCCCACCCATTAAATCGACAGCTGATAAAGTAAAGTATTACTCGAAAAAACATTATAAATACCTTACCTACTTGTTTATTGTAAATACTGTAATTGTTTTTGGGCAAAAAAATATCGTAAATGAACCGTTACTCGAAGTCGTTATTATTATGACGACATTTATTTACAAAATACAACTCTCGTAATATGAATACTGTTTGTATTAAATAGTATTGTCTGTGTATTCAAGAACCCAAAATAAGTGGGCAGAGGCAGTAAAAAAAAAATGGACGGGTCGACTTGAGAACCTCCGAGAACCGACTCCTCCTATTTTTTCGTCGGTTAAAAACTATAATGGACAGTTTTTTGCGAGCGGGTTCATAAACATGTCAAGTGACAGGTAGCGAGCCGGTCCTTGATAGGACGTCAGAAACAGGTCCCTGACCGGTTGTCATCAAAAATAAGCTTATATATTTATTAATATTAAACATGTTGCAAACACAAATAGGCACTGGATCCAAAGCTTAGAATAATACCCTTGTGTTTCAAAGCACATGCGTCTGCTTCTCCAAAATGTCTTAGATTTGAACAGAACTAAGTTATCACAGCAATAGGAATTAACGTCTTCTCCTGTAATACTTCTTTAAAAAAAAAACGTTTAATGGAAACGATGAAACCACTGCAAAATCTTACTGATTAGCATAATTATAGAAATAGATCTACCATATTCTGGTGAGTAGTGTAACATCATGGTCAGCAGGTGCACCGGACCGTTCTAGGTTCTGCGTTTAGATATTGCGTTTTGATAGGCAGTTTTAATAAATATTTGTGCAGCTTAGTAAAAAAAGCTAATAAATATAAAGTAAAGCAATATAATTAAAGTTTCTGAAATTAAGTAACACTAAGACTGCATTTCCCCCAGAGATGTGCGAGGGTACTTAGCGAGGGATGTGTGTGAAACTAACAAATAACAGCGCTAGCTTAGCTCAAGCTATGATAATGAGGTGATGTTCTTCAGAAAGGTCAGGTGCGTAGTTCGCGCCACTGGCGTGCGTGTATGAACGTGAACGAGGCGAAAGGAGTATGTAAGGATCGTAGCAGGTGGCGTTTTGTAGTTTCTGCCTACCCCCATGGGAAGAAGGCGTGAGTTTATATATGTATGTATGTATATATGTATGTTATTGGATAGTTTCACACACATTCCTCGCTACGCATCCTCGCACATCTCCGGTGATAAAGCAGCCTAAAACTGCCATTCTTCAGTAGGTTCACACGGCACGCAGTGAAACGAATGTAGGGGAGAAGTTGGTTGGTTGGAAGTTGGGGAGAAAGCTCACAACTTGAAACAAGGCCGGAATCAGGCGGCAGATAGCTCGATGCAGTAATTTTCATAGTAAAATTTCTCATTTTCGCAATTAACTCCCGAAATACTCTCCCATACATTCGTTCCACTGCGTGACAGGCTGTCCGTCCTTCCATCTTAGTCTGCACCGATGTTTAGCCGGTTTCATTTCCAAAATAATCTCGAGCTCCGCGCGAGGGTCGGGTCTATCCATGATAAACAATGTACTATCGCTAAAATCTAAACAGCTTATCGTTAAATTAATATATTATTATAATCCTCTACATTTATCTGATATGACTTCCTCTTGTTTCGTGGCGATGAGCTGCGGTTCACTCCTTCGGAGCACATGGCCCGAGACGCCGCGTGCTCTTACTGAAAACACAGAAGTCAGAAGTGGAAATCTAAAATAGTTAGCCATGGCGGATGAGCAGATGGACAGCAAGGCCGAAGGTCCGGGTAGCAGGAAAGGTAGCACGTTTGCCAACCGCAAGGGCAGCGTGTTCGAGAAGCCCTTGGACCTGGACGATGTGCTGGTAAACGAGCTGGGGCAATTTGGCCGTTACCAGATGCTGAACCTGCTGCTCGTCTCTATTCCCATCATCATGTCAGCGTTCATGAGCGAGTACATCTTCTCAGCCGCCGCCATCCCGCACAGGTATGTGTTATGGCAATTAGTAACAGAAAACCAGAAACCCATGATAATGTCTAGTCACTATTGTTTATTTTCATTAAGAATCACACTGCATTAACCCATTAGGGACTTGTATTTACCCAACTGTACAACAGCAATATTTTGACACAATATGTATATTATACAATTTCTAGTTAGATATTTAAGTGAATTTGATTATATTTTACGCGATGATGACTTTAGGTCATATATTTTGTACAGTAGAAAATAATTTGCAGTTATACGTAAAATGCCGTAAATTATTCGTGGGGTGAAGGTATAATTATTGTTTTCACCCGCAGATGTCAGGTTCCAGAATGTGGGGAAACGGGCAAAAGTGAGGTTTTTAGCCCAGAATGGATCACCAACGCGATACCAACTGCAGACAACGCCAATGGATTCGTATCCTGCGCCCGGTACGAGTCGGCCGGTGGCAACGGCACCCTGGACTACTGCCCGGCTAACATTTTCAATAACAATCAACAGGACTGTGAAGGCTTCGTCTACGCTAGAGAAAACTCCTGCGTCTATGATGTTAGTATCACATATTCCCATGTTTGTATCATCACGAAAGCTCCTCTGTATATCAATCAGGAAATATAAACAACATTTAATTTCAGTTCGACCTGGGTTGTCAAGATTGGCTTCGTGCTTTAGCTGGTACTCTTAGCAGCGTGGGTACTTTGCTGGTACTGCCTTTTGTCGGCTATGTCTCTGACACATTTGGAAGACGTGTAGCCCTCGTCATCAGCGTCACTAACCTGGCCATTTTCGGTATCATCAGAGCCTTCTCCGTCAATTACCCCATGTACTTGGCCCTGCAACTGCTGCAGACTACATTTGGTGCCGGAACCTTCAGTACTTCTTACATCTTTGGTAAGCATTTAACTATGGCTACAATATTTATTTCTTATGAGTTGAGTTATTTTATTTGTACACATATTCATGTAACTTATAGTACATCTTTTTACTCTACAACAAATATTTTGTGCGTCCTTATTAAACACGTGTGAATCATTCGATCAAAGTTAAAATCATGTCCTATTTCCAGCTACTGAGTTCGTCGGCCCGAAGTACCGCGTGTTGACCAGCGCCACATGCTCGTCCATGTTCGCCATCGGTCAGGTTATCCTCGGCGGAATGGCCTGGCTCATAGAACCCTGGAGATACATGATCTTAGCGCTGCACATTCCATGCTTGCTCATCATCTCCTACTACTGGATCCTGTCGGAGAGCGTGAGGTGGCTACTTTCGCAGAAGAAGTATGACAGGGCGCGGACAGTGTTGGAGCGAGTGGCCAAACGGAATAGGACGCAGATCAGTGAGAAGTCTATGAATGCGCTGTGTAATCCGCCAGAGCCGGTCAAGGTCAGTATCAAGATATAGATGTATTATTAACAACTAAGTATACCTTGACAACTAAGTTTATTTAATTTAATTTTTTGCAAAGCACACAGTCATATACTTTAATTTACAGGTAGTTGATGACGCCAATGTGCCGAACCTCTTCACAGCCATTTTCCGCTCGCGCGTGTTGCTACGCCGCATCTGCACCACTCCCATCTGGTGGATCACCACCACCTTTGTGTACTACGGGCTGTCCATCAATGCCACCAGCCTGTCTGACACCATGCACCTCAACTACATCCTGACCTGCGCCATTGAGATCCCTGGTTTCTACACCGCTGTGCTCATCCTCGACAGGTTAGGCAGGAAGCCCACACTGTCTGGAGGGTATCTGTTTAGTGCTGCCTGCAACATCGCCTTCGCTTTCATTCCGGATGGTAAGTCTCGTTTTATTATCACTATTTTATGCGATGAAGTAGGTCAGGTTTTTTTTTCTAAACGTCACGAAATCTACACGTCTAAAAATTGAGGAATCTTTGTATTAACCAAGTCTTACTATTATATCAAATAATATTGATGCCTGGGGTTTGTTTATCTAGTTTTATCTATTAATTAAATAGTTAATCATAAGCAAGGTGTGTTCATGTTAATTTCTTTTAATTCCTGAAAGAATAGATTTTAATATCTATCAAGTTTCTCACCTAGAGCTGATATAGATAAACGGGTTGGTTGGTGGTAACTGGTGGGCTGGTACCATTGTCTTTTGACAAAAGTGTTTACAAAACAATTAATATTATCGTACAAGTAAATATAGAGAAACCAGTAAATGCGCCAACAATTCATAATCATGCGTCTATGAGCGTTTTCATAATAGTTGTTGAACGATATTACTATAATGTTATCATTATCATTCACGATAATTTGAATCGGTAATCTTTAAATTATGAGATAGTAGGTAAATAAATACCTAAATATTATAATCCTATAATGCTCACGTGTGCATTGGTCAGTAGTAAAGATTGTTTAATATTTTAAATGGTGTTATGCACAAAATATTTATAATTTCGATTAACACGAATATTAATATGTGTAGGTATTTAAAGTGTTAAAGTATTAACTCATTGACGCGGAATTAAAAGTGCACGTATTTAAAATATAACAC
Source organism: Griposia aprilina (assembly GCA_916610205.1). Lineage (NCBI taxonomy): Eukaryota > Metazoa > Arthropoda > Insecta > Lepidoptera > Noctuidae > Griposia > Griposia aprilina. The sequence continues at coordinate 23,587,973 of OU744296.1, forward strand.
CGTTTTAAAGTAATAAATTAAACTCATTATTGTTGATCCTTTGTATAAATAAAACCATACCGATCGACTTGACATATTTAACATTCGAATATATTTTGTATAGACCCACGATAAAATACCTAATTAAGATATCGATCGGCTGAATAACAATTATGTTGGATACATATCCTTATGATACCTATGCATAAGATACTTATGCGACATTATTGTTATTCACAGGGGGCTGTACCTAATGCAAGCCTCACAAACTGATATCTTGGTTTTAGATCTGACGACTCTGCGTCTGATCGTGTACCTGCTGGGCAAGTTCGGCATCTCCGTGGTGTTCACGTCGCTGTATCTGTTCACGTCGGAACTGTACCCGACGCAGTACCGCCACCGCCTGCTCGCCTTCTCCTCCATGATTGGTCGCATCGGCTCCATCACCGCGCCCCTCACGCCTGTACTGGTGAGTGTACTTGTTCACGTCACTAGCAGCTGCGGTTAACCCAGCACCTTCATTCAGGATGCTGTTGCTATCGTCTTTTAAAGATCTCAATTGTTCGATACACAACAATAGAAATGGGCCAACAATTAAGCCCGCATATTTTCATTAAAACGTTTAAGTGGTTATGCTATGTTTTTGCTCTATTTTGGGACGATCGACTCCAACTAGATCAACTGGAGATACTGATACTCCATACCGCATTAACTTATATTCCAAACAAGCTTTTGAAAGATCACAGAAGATGCTAACGCCTTGCAGACCTCTAAAATATTAACATCGATTTTTTTTTACTAGGTTTCCGTATTTCTGTATTGAAGCACTGAAACACGAATCAAACTAACGTATCCAAATCTTTGTTCACCAGATGGACTACTGGCCCGGACTGCCGTCGGTGATGTTCGGCACCATGGGCATCATCTCTGGAATCCTGGTGCTCACGCAGCCCGAGACCCTGGGCACCAGAATGCCTGACACCCTGGAGGAGGCTGAGGCTCTCGGAAAACCAGAGTCTAAAATACAAAGAAACTGAAAACATACTCATTGTAAAGTATTTTAGGATTAATATTGCACTACGTTGTGACGTTTTTGAAGTTCATATTGCCGAGATTTTTTAGTTCTTTTTATAGATTTTGATTTATTTCTTTTCGGTGTGCGAAAACCGATGTCGTTAGTGTACAATTTGGAACTGGTAGTTTCCTATCGAGAGGTTTTCATTCGTTCAATATAAAGTATTTGTAAGTCAGGGTAATAATTTGTGTAAGTATTTGTTTTGAGAGAAAAGTAACAAAAGTCATAAAATGGAAAAAAAATAGATGTAGGCACTAACGCTACTTAGTTTTAATATTGAATTGACATGGTATTGACTGTGAAGTAGATGGTGATCTCTTCGAAGCAAGCAGCGCGTCTGACCGTGTAATATATATTGCTCTCTTAGTGATGTACAATGTACTGATTTATGTATAGTTTATAATTTATATTATTATAGCAGGCTTAGTTCCGTCGCCTTTTGTTTATAAGTTGATATTAAAAGACTTTGAATTATTTGTTTTGTTATTATTATTATATGCCGTTTAATTTAATGTTTTGTATAGTCAGAGTGCGATTAACTGTTGTGATAACAATATAATTTTTATCTTATTTATGTAAATAGCATAATATCAGAATAGTAGCCATGTGTCTGGAGCATGACAAAAGTGAATTGTCATCTTGTTTGTACTTTAGTAATCTCACTATCTCATAGTGAAATGAAAGTTAGTCACGTGTCGCTGCGTGACCTATGAGGGTCAGCCTGTCACTGTCAGCCTGACAGGTGACGGAAATAGTGTTTTGATAAAATACTTTATGGTGGTGGATACCAGCGTCATCAGTAGAGTGGGATCGGCTCTTTGCTCAGTAGACGTCAGTAGGTACCCTATCTATATGAAGACATCTAAAGAGGTAGTCCATGAAATTCTTGTACAGAAGGATATAACAATCACTGCATGTTGAGCATTAGCCAGGATTGAGGCGCAAGTTCAGAGCAAAAATGCATTTTTAGGAAGACTGATCCCAACAGAAATAAAACAAACACATTTTTGTATATAAATTATTATGAACACTTATAAAATTACTAGATAACTAGAACATACTTCACTACGCGAGATTCACAACATTAAAATAACCGCGCGCGACGACACGGCGACGAACCAATGCGCACGCGCTACTGTACTATATAGAAACGTACAAAAGACCCACTGCACACACGTTCTTTACACTCATAAGTAATCAGGATGGACGAAACAATATATAGGTAAAGTGTAGGCATGCTATATCGATGGTTAGAATTTTTAGAACAAACAGAAATTCAGAAGAATTTCTCAAACAGTGTGTACTCTTAGACTTAGTTGGAAGCAGTGAGTTTTCTACACTTTCCTATGTTGTAGCAGCTGGAGACAGAAAAGCAAATAAATACATAATAATAAAACACACGTTATGCGCATCAGCGCAGGAATTTGTAACATGTCTAAAAAATTAAAAATACCGGCTGTTTGTACTGAAGTCCCTACAAAATTAGCTCGCCCTAAGGTTTATTGTAAAGTCCACGGCTTGAATGTTGAGTTCACAGAAGATCAAGGCAGTACAAGACCGGCCGTTGTGGCAGTCGTACGGGAAGCCCTGCGCCCCGTGGCCTTTGTACGACTGAAACGATGATGATGAGACAGGTCACAAAACTTTCTCACTGATTATTATGATTGTGACTAAAGCCCTCAATATACGTAGGCACGGGCCACGCTTTAAATACAAGTTTATTTTATCTGTTAATCTAAACAGTTTTTGCATAATTTTTAATTTGATAATGCCAGATCAAAGGCAATTTCAACCTAGTAATTGCTGTATCACCCTAAGGTTGAATTTCACTTGCACGTCATAAAACGATAAGGTTTATTTGTCTATGACATAGTTATATGTATAGTCTCAACCTTAGTGAAGTTTCAATTTACTGGGAATTGTTGTCATTTTATTGTTTCTCATATTTAAGTGAACTATGTTTGTTCTTTTTGAGAAATAAATTTCTTCAAACCGAAGTGATAAAGCAATGACGAGGTCGACTACACCTATGTACGAAATTACTTAGTCGTAAGTGACGTAGGTTTACCATAATAATATGCAGACCGACACAAATTGGATCGGATAAGAAATAAATAAACTATCGGATTAGCGCACTAGACACACACGTTTTAACAAGTCTAGACACTAATCTAAACTAAGATCCTTATCAGAGATATGCACTTTTGTTTTGCGTAGCTGTCACTTTTGTTTTGTGTAGCTGTCACTTTTGTTTTGCGTAGCTGTCTCTTTTCGGCCTGAAGTATTAATTAAAAAAATAACTAGTTAGGTATTTAATATTAGGTAGGTACTATAAATGCACTTTTGTGAGATGAATGAAAACATTATTTTTAAACCTATTAAAGCCGCAGACGTGTATTTTAGGTACTGAAATAGGTCTGAGAATTAGGAGGTTAGTAAGTAGGTATAAAATATACATAAATGGTAATATAATATGGAAATATTGGTAGACGTAAAGCAAGCTATTGTAAGAACGTATAAGCTGAATATGTTTCACATAGACTGCGCACAACGCAGAGATCTTATTTTCGCATGGAGTTCAGAAGAGCTTATTATATATTATTGTAGAAATCACTAGTATTTACAACACTACTGTATAAATATTAATTAATTAATAATTACGTTACGATTTGTATTTAAATTACATATCATACTGAGCCAATTGTCGGTGTAAGAAAATAAATGCAAGTTGGTACACTGACTCAAATGATAATACCTTTATTGGAATAATAGGATTTGCATTTATTTAATAACACCTATAACTTTATATAAATTCAAGTCTATCAAGTTCACTCGCAAACGCATATAAAATGGAAAAAAGTCAACCTCGAATAAGTACAAAGTTTGCGAGTATCTAATGACTCTTATGTGACTTCTACAACATCTTTTCCCAATAACCAAATATCACAAAAACCTATAAAACTATGTAGTATGTAATATCACACCAAAGTCACCATCAGCAACAGTCACTAAAATCACTGTTTTTGTAAAACTGGATGACTTCGCGAAGTGAGTCTTTGACTCCTACTATTATTCCGCACACTTCAAGTGAAGCTAGCAAGGGTAGCATGACGTCATCAACTTCCTTCCGCTGGTCGAGATTCACAAAAATATCCTTAAAACTAAATCACTGCACCTTTAGCTTATTGACTCCTTTCATAATTCATTAAAATAGTTCTCCACACATCACTTAGTTTACTTTTCTCCGGTGACACTAACAGAAAGTCTTGGTACTTCGTCATGTGTGCTATTATTTTGCGTGTGTTCGTCTTCGTGTGGTTTATCCAAGTTCTCAGCATCCATGACGTCATCGGGGAGTGCTGATTGGCTGGTGTCGGGCAGCAGAAGTGCCAACATTGCGGGCCCCAGAGCGACCAGACCGAACACTACGCTCGGAAGACCGGCCATGTATTTCTCCTGCAAGAAACGATAATGATGATTTAATGAATGATAATTTTAATAGACTAAGGAACTGGAAAAGCTGGCTAAATAATTGTCAAGACAGTGGTGATGTAGGAGTATGCAGATCTTAACTTGAAACCCAGCTGGAGTGGAAAAAGAACTCTTTTCAGGATGCCACAGGTCTGGCCCAGGAACGAGAAATTTGGTGCCTTGGCGCCAAACCATAACTGAAATAAATAGCTAACTAGATAGGTCTATATCTTCAGCAGTGGAGGACCGATGATAAAGAAGCAGTGGCGAAATATAACAGGAAGAAGACTTATATAAGCAATATTTGTATTTACCAGTAGTGGCGCCTGCGGAGCAAGCACAGATCCCAGCCTGCCGACAGTGTTGGCGATGTTGGTAAGGGAGTTCCTGGAGGTGGTGGGGAATACCTCCATTGCCACCACGTACATGGAGAACATGCCGTAGCTGCTGCACATCTTGCCGAGCAGGTAGAACAGGACAGAGGCCCACCAGATCGCTGGAAAGTGTAGCGAATTTCGTTAATTTGTGAATAAGGAAGTGATGAATGTAGGAAGTTAGTTTGTAAAAAAATTACATTCAAAGAGAGCAATAAAATAATTCTTGGTACTTTTCTTGAGACGCCGTATTAATTGAATAGAATGACTCATGATCACCATAATTGACGGGGTCCGATAGGGCCGATGACTGCCGGGGTCGCGGATTATTCGAAAGAGTTACCGTAGTTCCGGCGCACAGGCAACTGAAGGAACACGGGTGGGTTTTTTAATTCCCCAACCAAAAATAGGTAACAAGCCGTTCAAATATATAACAGTATTGCAGGTTTAAATACGGGTCGAAAAGCCATGTGTCTATTGTTCTTATTATTGTTATCTAAATCCGATGTACGTATATTTTTGAAGCTTACGCCTGTTGACCTTAAAGAGCAAAATTCGTTACAAGTGACCTTATAAAGCCAGATCATAATTGTCATTGATATTACTTATATTAAGTAAATACCCACGACGTATGTAAAATATGAAATCCTACATATCGAACAAGGGAAAATTAATATCCTACGTCTTTTAAATGATAAACAGTGCGTATGTCAGATATGATAAGATTCAACTAGAGTGCTATTTTATGGTCTTAACTCTTAATACGATGAAAAATAAACACTTCACAAATAAATATAAATGCTCATAAACGCCAATATGGAAAAAACACAACAAAAAGGCGTACTTACACTTAGGTATAAAAGCGGATGAAATGAAGAACACACAACACAGAGTATACGCGACACAGATGGGGGCTTTCCTGCCGAACCTCGTGAGCGTAAGCGCCGTAATGATTCTCGTGGGTACTTGCACGAGGAGTAGAGCGGAGAAGTTGAGGTACTTGTTACCAGACACGCTGGTGGAGTTGATGATAGTGCCGTTGTACACGAAGGTGCAACAGATGAAGCAGGCTGCGATCAAGAGGACGCGGAGTAAGATCTTTCTTGAACGAAGGACTGAGAGGAGATGAAGATGATCCGGAGGGTTTTCTCCTGCCTGTAAAGAGAATAGATTACTTGATTATGGTTGTTTCGAAAATTCTGGAGTTAATAAAATTGGAATTTAGTTTGAATTAGATGAAATTGATTATTTAAATTTCATCTAGTAAGACGATTTTATAGATAATTAAATCTGTAACTGTTGTCAGTATCCAATTACTTACAGCAATCAATAAAGAACTATTCAGTTGAATGCTCTGAATGCTAAAGTTCAGTGAACCTATCGAATCAATGACAACTATTGATGCTATGTGATCCTCAGAGGATGTTACTCGATGAATGATCAAGCAAAATTATTGATTAAAATTAAAACTGAATACAAGGTACACAATACTACAAACAATAATCTCTTTGTTCCGTCGGAAACTTGTAGTTATAGTATCACTGTAGCAGTTAACAAAATTCTCTATTTATAAATTATCATGTTATATGCTTAACCAAATATTTTGTCACAATTAGCGTTATAATTGTGTCTTACTTTATCCATATTAGGGTTAGTTTTGTTACCTTGAAGTTTGTGTACTTATCTGTCTAGTGACTATTGATAAGTATGGTCATCGTAAGTTGGTCACTAAGCCACAACTATATCTCTATGTACAGAATAATGTTTGATGAGATACGACCCATTAGTCGAGTGTGTCCGGCTCTAATAAATAAATAAAATAGAGACATTATAAAAGTTTGAGCCTATAATCCTTATGGCTACGTAGATGCGTAATTACCATATCTATGTTGGTTGACGATGGATTTGATGTCTCATTCGATAAATTGTTATTAGAACTCCACTTTTTGTACGAAGTTTCAATCTATTTTACTATTAAAATGAGGTGGTAATAAAGCCTTACCTCTTGAGACTTGCTATCACCAGCCATCTTCGTCAACATCTGCTGCGCCTTCTTCGACAACTGTATCTTGTTGATCTTGGCTACTTTGTTCAGCACTCTAGCGGCTTCGTGATTCTTGTTATGAGCTAGAAGCCACCTCACTCCTTCATCTACGAGGAAGATGTAGAAGACGACGATGAGGAGAGGGGCGTAGATGGCCCACATCAGGTGTCGCCAGTAGGGAACCTTCCACGCGATGAGGCCGAAGAACGCGCTGCCGATGCACGCGAGGAGATCAGCTATGCAGGAGAACATCACTCGTTGGTTTTGACTAACTGATTCTAGAGCTGAAAAAGGAACGGATTTAGTTAGACTACAGTTCTTTGTTGAAAAACAAAGAAAAAGAAGAACACAATATAATGATTGGTTCCTTTGGATGATAAACAGAATCTCTAAGCAGAGATAAGTTCATTATTTAGAAAACTGTCGATGATACAAAGCTAAATATAACTCTGTAATTTTTTTTTTGTGTGTGTTATATCTGTATTTTTTATGATGTTACATAATAAAGAGTATTCTATTCTATTCTATAACATCATACTATCTACAATTTCATCTATCAAACATAATCTTCAATTTATTAAAGTAAGCAATCCTAATGACAATGTACACTGAATGCAACCGGCACGTGCTGACAATGTACACATAATAACTGTGTCAGATGATTAAGTTGAATATAATGAAGGAGAAGACTGCAAGTGTGAAACGGAAGATCATTGTTTACACAGATTAATCGCATATGTAGATATAACATGTGACAAAATAAGTCCGACAAACGAAGCATTTGCAACATGAATACGAATTAATTACTTCATTAGTTAGGTAATATTACTTATAAACAGGAAAGTTTTTAAAAGAAAGAAAGATAGAAAAAGTATTTATTGGGACAAAAGAAAAAAACATTACTATAGTGAACAATGGTTTCATTAAACGTTTGCATCTAAAACCGCAGAGTAAAAGCTTGTGGTCGTTGGCGATGTCTCCCCATGATGACACTAATGTGACATCATACAACACGTGCACACGTGCACAGCCAGTAACTCATAGGACGACCAAACTCAATTAGATATCAACGTTGTTACTTGTACCGTGACGTAGTGAAATAGGTCAAGGTGTAAGACAGAAGAAAAGGTAAGATTTTTTTTTTTTAGTTAAACAAATACATTTCAGTGCAATAATTACAATTACTAATAAGGAATTGTCACGTGCAGTTTTTTACGATTTGTGTGTTCACAGTTCATGTTTTTGGGAACGTGTAAAGGCGAAAATAAGATGTGACTATTATCTGTATTAGTTACTCCCAGTCTTAGGTCAGTAGATACCATGTATCAAGTAGTGTCGCAATAATCAAATAATCCAACATTGACTGGCTCAAGAACTTTAGTTTTGGCTTAACAATCAGCACTGATTGGCAAAATTTAGACCATTCACAGATACTTACATAGCACCATAGACGCGTTCCCATATCCAAGAGCTGTCTCAAGGAACTCGAAGACCAGCAGCATCCAGTAGTTCACAGAGAAGGACTTGATGAGGCCGACCACGCCCACCACCAGCGGGGTGCCCACGATGATCACCTTGCGACCGTATCTGAGGATACGACAGGGGTAATTAACATTGACCTTACTAAAGAAATATGAGCCTCCTCGCACGACTAATATGTTACCATAACAACCCTTTCCTTATTTAATTTTTGACGTGATAACGTCTTATAAATCGACGAACGCCGGCTGCACGCACGAAAAAGCATGACTCATTGTCACGTTCCGCCTGAGCCGAGCGTGCAAGCGAGACCGCGGAACAAGCTTGGCATTCGGCTTATGACGCATCTATCTCTCTTCCACTCCTTATGACGTTATCAGGTAAAATTATCGTCCGGAAACCGACTTTACAGACAACATTTTTTTTGATATAATAAAAGAGTTACCAATTATAGTCCTATTGGACCAATGGATTTAGAAATAAAATAAAATCAATAGGTAATAATATCAGGTAAAACGGAAGTACCGGTAACGGTAGTAATTTGATTCATATGGCCTCAGAGTAAAAAATAAATAATAAAAATAATTCATTAGAAATCTAAGTAAATAAAAATCAAAAGCTGTTCGTTGGTACCTAAGTGCATCACTTGAGAACGGCTGGATAGATTTGGCTATTTTATGGTTTTAAAATGTTGGTAATAGTCCAAATTAGGTGTTTTGGAAAGAATAATTGGAAAAATTGCAAATTGGGGAAAAACTGAACGTAATTTTTTCCATGGATTTACGGTCACAAACAAATTTCGTCGCCTTGGAGGACAATGGAGCTAATAAATCTAACAGATATCATGACTGACATGACATGACAGTCATGATATCTGTTAGATTTATTGACTATACTGAACTATGGCTCTTTCTCAAAACGTTAGCGCACTTAACTCCATTTCGCAAAAATTGTGGCTTAGCTCCATTGCCCTCCAAGGCGACGATTTATTGAAATTTGGACAGACCAGCGTCTGTTGGGTCAGATAGTTAAAAAAAACTAGATGTATACGCATATTCTATCTTAGATAAGATTGCTGGTTGGCTTGGTGCGAAGGTACTTACTTGTCTGAAATGAGTCCTGAGATGACGAAGGAGAAAACGAGCCCCAGATTGTGAACGGTGCCGACCAGCGTCCTCTTCCACGGCTGGCAACCCAAGTCGAACTGAAAATATTATGTTATTTTCATAGTCCAGCATTTAGGAGTGTTGTGTTGAGTATGTCGAGTGTCTGCGTATATACTGCCTCAGATATTAATATAACACAATTGTGTACCAACTGGTACCAACATTCTGGAAATTGATGTTAGCACATGGCAAACGGGAAAGACAGCAGTACGTATTAAGTTTCTGTAAGTGGCCTAGTATGGATGATTGTAACGTCATGCGATACGGCTCTGCATGCACATGCAAACGTGAATGTCCCAAAATGAATGGTTGTAAGCCTCATTTGTCGAAGACAGCTAGACATTAACGTGAGCTGCACTTTAAAAACAATAAAAATTTATACGCTCAAACATGTCACCGTGACATGCTTGATAGAATGATATTATTGTTAAGTACTGCATGCTTACAAAACGAAGTTGTATAAAAGGTCTGCCAATCTGTTTCATTCAAGTATTTTTTGCTAACAATTTAAGTAATCGCTATAGTAATTTGGCAATACAGTAGGAGCTCTTCTAGACATAACAAAACAGATAACGCTGATATATTTTTTTGTCAATTTATCATTTTAGGACGGATTTTAGAATAATTTCCTGCCCTCTGTACCTATGTCCATAGGTACTAAGCCTATGCTTTGTACCTTTGGGCACGATTTAGCGGATATGTGCTCTCTATGATAACTCTATAGTCATCATAGCGAGCACATGTCCGCTAAACACTATAATGTGTGGTGTTTACTTGGCAGCCGCGCGCCCCCGTGCGTGACGCGGCCGTGAACTTGCGCCGCGCGACAATGACCATCATTTGGACGGTCACAGTGGACGGGTTACAGAACTGATATTAATTTTTGAGGACCTAATGTGTAAGGATAAAAAAAAATGATAACTAAGTCTATTGAACCAATATTTGCCTCACTCATAATGAGTTTACCTAATGTTAGTTAATGGTTGTTTCACACGTGGTATGAGCCGATGTGTCTGTTTCAATGACGGTGTACTTTCTGAAAAAATCCACGTGACAACTGATTTACAGTAAGAGGAAATCATGGAAAGAAAACCCGGGGTCTACAATTTAATCTAAGGCTATGCCAAAATCGTGACTTACTCGTAGGTGTGGTACATGGGGTATGGTGCCGCTTCGCGCGATTCCCTCTGCCGCCTCCCAATTTATATTCATGAGGATTTAAACACGAAATAGCTATAATTATACTCACTTCAGCCACTATACTGTTGTAGTCCTCATAGACCACCTTCTCACAGGGCATGGTCCTGTTCCAGGCGAAGTTGTCGGGTGCGCAGGTGTACGTGAACTCGCGGCTGAGGAGGGAACCATTCTGTGCTTCCTCATAGGGGGTCATCCTGTGACACGTGCTCGTCTCGTTGGTGAGCGCGTACGATATCCAGGAGGCATTGAAGCGTGAGTCTGTGGATTCGCACTCTGGGACTTGGCATCTGAAAGAGAAGATCAAGTGGATGATTTTAGAAATGAATCCGAATAGAAATGAAAGGTGTATTTTGAAAATTGATGATTGCTTTTTTTTTAAATAAAATTGATAATAACGGGTTGTGGGCAACAAACATTTCCATGTTTGAATATAATGATTTTGTTAAATTTTCAAAGCAATACTTCCACCAGATGTCTTGCTGCGGCATTTATATAGGCGTTATCAGATTAAGAGGTTACCCCTGGTTTAGTTAGATTTCAAGCAACCAGATAATTTTGATCATCGTAAGGTGGCCAGCATAACTGCTATACTTATATTATAGTTCCAGGACAATGTGATAGGCAAAATATATTATTATATCGTTTTATGACTAGGTAACTGAAACATTCCCAAAAATTACGTGTAGCACTGGCTGCTACAACTCCTCTATAGCTATCATAGATTCTCCTTATGGTTTCGGCAACAACAGACTGATTGTAATACTAGGCCAGTAGTAGTGTGTTCGCCATTGTGTCGCTTCCTGGTCACGACTTGTTTGTGTACACGGCATAGTAGTTCATAGTGGACGGTCGGTCCTCCGATGAAACAAAAACATGCAGTGTGCACTAGCCCTGAGGCGGAAACTAATCGTACTGTGTCTTTTTATGTCACGCGTTTACTATCTAAAGTCTACTTGCACTGACTAAGGGCATCTCTATCAGAAAAGGGCTTTGATCTACTATTATCTACACAGTCACCCTTTATCGCATTATAACCTGGATAAAAGCTATCAAAGTCTAAATTTACAAAGCAAATATAATTGATACAATTTGTCCCTTCAAAAAGGTGGTTACGTAAGGACAAGAATTGGCAAGAAAATACGGTGGGATCAGCTTCCACTCTTATCAGTAGCTTCTTTGGCCTTATCATTTATAATCCAGAACCCTCCAAATAATATTAAGGGAACTTCTATAGATTAGCTTGGTTCAGCTATTTTGTGGATTCAGAAAACATTATCATCATCAACATCATCATTTCAGCCGAAAGATTCTGGGCATAGGCCTCCCCCAAGCACCGCCACTTCGACCGGTTCTGTGGGGGGATCGGGAATCCGCTGGATGCGGGAGGAAAACATAATAATATTATTAAACTTAAAATAAAAGGAGCTCTGGTTATTAATTATTATATTCTAATAAGTGGTATATCACCTACTGTCTATGTCATGTATAAATGTCAGATGCTGCGAAGAAACTGACCGGCGACCGGCTGGAGACTGCATACAAGCCATTACACAGTGAGTGCGTCACTCATTGTGTACTTAAGTGGTGCAAGTGCAAACATTATACTATCAGTGGCTCTTGTTCTGTCGCCTTGTGTTGGTATAATAATGTATAGCGCTCCAAAATACTCATTTATGTTAAAATCTAAAGTTTTGTTAGTTACATTGACGGATGGATTCTTTAGAAATTAGGTGAATACTCTGTAATGGTAACTTATTGGTTTTCTTTCTGCTTAGGAAAATACCCTCACATTTGAACTAAGTACCACCCATGTGACTCTTGGGGTTAAACAAGGCTTGGATATAATGATGAAGTGATTAAGTAAATCGATCATAATAAGGTCAACAGAAATGGTAAAAGTATTTCCAGTGATGCTATCAAACTCAGGCAAAGCCCTCATGATTATATTATAAAGTATCGGGAAAAAGAGAAGCACCCTTGGTTTATAAATTTTTCTCGCAATTTATTATACTATCATTCCTTATTTTGGTCAACTAATCAGAGCAGTTATATGAACAATTCTATCAAGCCATGATCACGCAACCCGCCACTGTAGCACCAATGCGTGAACCGCAGGCGCACGTGGAACGCTGCGCAAATCTCGGCAGTAAACGTTTAATGTGCAACATATCAACACCCGCTGCGTCCGCGCACGTCCCGCGATTAGCATACAAAAGGTTTAGTTCATTTCATATGTTTGTAATATAATATAATCCGAATCTCAGAAGAGTTTTTGTAAGGATGAGCTTTGAAATTACAAGTTATGAACAATAAGTACATTCCTTATTAAAACTATGATGAAGCGAGACTTCTGCGTACTCTCACATAGTGTATGCGTGTGTACCTCAAGGTCGAGCCACCAGATGGGCGGCCATTGTACAATAATATGCATTTTGTTCACAGCTTTATGTAAATTGTTACTTTTACAGCTGTTCCTGCCCCTGATACGGTTATTGGTAAACAAGACGTTTACCGGAGAAAGTGCTTTTGATGATGTCATGTCAAGTGGTATATGGATGATAAGTAGGTACGGGAGGTATTCTACCTACACTCGGTGTGAGGTTGTATCTAGTCTGGAAATATGTTAAATCAACAGTTTTCCTTCCTGATCTATGATCATGGTTAGATAATTCTTAGGGTTTCCATAGTGTAAGTATTTTTTTTAAACTATAGATTTTCCTACTAACTCTCTGAATCATAAAATGTTTTATTAATATAGCCCGTTGTAGTATGCATTATCGTTTACTTTAATACATATATGGACCTATCAAACTCACTTGTTTCAGCGTAGTTTTTACCGACTTCAAAAAGGTGGAGGTTTTCAATTCGGATGTTTATATATGTATATATCAACGTAAACAACGCGCGTAATAAACGTATTTTCTTTCTTTCTTCTTTTATATATACTTTTATGTATGTTGGGGCATAACTCCGTCCTTAGACGGATTTGCAAAATTCTTTTTTTGTTCAAAAGGGTATGCTTTCGAAGTGGTCCCATTGTCACCAAGTCACAATCTGATGAGAGGATCCCATGGAAATCGAGGGAAATCCTCAAATTTTATAGGGACACCTATAGCGATTTCAGTATCTTTTATAGTAACTCGGGCATTTGCTCTCGGAAAGCACCATTCGTTGAAGTGGACCTGATGATGAAGGCCATTGGTGGCAACCGGAACTACTCAATAATAAGTATTTCACGGGTTGCGATTCGATTACTAGAATGGTTGGATTACTTGAATGGTTGCGATTCGTTTCTTATGTTCGCGAAGCAATTTATGCTCGTCACAATGTATATGTTGAAATGGAGCTGATGGTGCCTTCACCATTAGCTCCAGTTCTTTTGGTTCTTACCAGGAGAACTCCTCAACAATTAACGTCCCTGCATCGGGAAAAGGAATATTTTGTAAAAGGTGATGAGCAGTTGAGATTAGGCTATTGTAACTTAGATAAATTAATAACTGACTCACTAAAAAGAGAAAAATAAAATACTTTTTACAAAAAAAAAACAACCGACATCAAAAAAATACACACTACAAAGTGAAAAATAACTTTAATTTCGGAATTCGGTGGCAAGAATCTAAAATACAGATCCAAAGACACCGACTTACGAAATTAAAGTTATTTTTCACTTTGTAGTGTTTTTTTTGCAGTCGGTTGTTTTTTTTTTGTAAAAAGTTTTTTATACAATATCGTTTTTGGCAGATGTTTATCGAAAACATAAAAACCTGAAAAAACATTTTGTGAAAAAGGTTATTGATGCAAGAAAACGAGAACTAGGACCAGATGATTCGTTTCGCGATTCGCGAAAGTGGGAGCTAAACTGTGTGAATGATGTATATACTTATGAGGCGAGAAATCAATACGTAGGTGGGTGCGGGAGAGCACGAGAGATCGTCACGACACACACCTGACGGAAAACTAATGACATACCCACAGACTGGTGATACCGGTATTGTAGTTAGTCTCATGTGAAATATTAGATATTTGTCTTACACAAAACTTATGAGGATGACTAAAAAACGAATATTTGTACAAAAGCTTTTTAGAAACTAGAGAGATTGGGAGCTTGAAATAATAAATAGAACTTTGGAAATAATAGAATAAGGTCCAGCAACCGCAGTGAATGAGTAGTTAAAAAGTAAGTTTCTACAAGTCATCATTGCGACGATTCCGATAGTGTATTTTAAAACAAGTCGCCGCTTATCACTTGCGACAAATCGCGAATGAAAACATCTCGAGGAAACGATCACACTTTCTACCTAATATGAATCAGCAACGTACGGTAACATCTTCTAGCCTGTAGGCATTTAGGTAACCTCGAAGACCATTTATAAAGAGTAGAAGCAAGTTGTCTAGAAATATATTAAATTATGAAAGATGAATCCGATACTGAATGAAAAATGTCGATGTCGTTGAGAATTTTCTTAGATTATCTGCAGTACTAAACCCTGTCAAAACGTAATTTGTTGTGTTCACAAAAGTTGCTCTCATCCAGTATTTTCAATATTTTGTCGAAAGAGGTGAAATTTGAATAACAATGAAGTGACGTGAGGGCGCGCGCGTGTTTTGCCAGGATACCTAGAGTATTTATTTGTTATGTTATCTGACTGACGCGCGCCACGTTTTCTAACATTACTACGTGCAAATGTAATTACTCAACTAACTTAATTAAAACTCATTACCTGAAGTCAACTTCAGCGGCAGTGAAGACGTAGTTAAAGTTGCACATGGCGAGGAAGGAGTCCCGAAAGGCGAGCAGCAGCAGCAGCAGCAGCTGGTACTTGCCGAAGCTACCCAGCTCGCTCAGGATGCCGTCCAGGTTGAACTGGCCCTCCCTACTGTCTTCTGACATCTGGACGGAATAAAACAGAAGTTATTAAAGATTATCACTATAAGAGACAAGAGGCAGAAATAAATATCTTTGTCATTGGCAAAAAAAAAATAGAAAGAGAAGAAGATGAAGAGATGAAGTAGTTAGGATGAAATTAAGTAAGAATAATTAGCATGTTCCCCACATTGGACTGACGGCTGATAGAGATGTGTGGACGTAAAAGACTACCCCAAATAAATTTGGATTAGGGCAGGAGCGTGATGAGTATGGTCAGTTGATCACATCAGAAGCAAAAACAGCCTTCGCCGCTGAAGTTTCAACTTTAGTCAAAAAACCAGTAAAAATCAAATAATTTCGGCAAAAAGAAACCCCAGTCAAAAGAAATAATATATTAAATAAAGAAAAATATTATTTATAAAAAAGGTAGCAGCAGGTAGGGGGGGGGGGGGGGTAGGGATAGGGGTAGGTAGGGGCAGTAGGGTATTTAAAACAATAAGAGATGAATGGAAATCCAATAAATTTTCGCTTTTGCTAAGTTATCTCAATGTACGTTATCTACATAATCTACATCTTTGATCTACATCTTATGATAATTTAGCAATAAAATAATCAGCTTCTTTCAATTTAATACCGGTTTATGTCTTAATGTTGATTGACAATTTTGGAATATCAATAGCCGACGTTGTCATAAATGATCATACCTACCTACATGTTACAGGAGGGGGTTAAACAGGCCCACTAGCAAGGAATTGCTATCTGTTATTCTGTGTAAACTTTTCATAGTACAGTCAGGGAAATTATTTTGCCGTGAATTAGAGCCATTTCATACAACTGTCAATGAATGACAGTTGTGATTCGAACATACGGGCAATTAATTTTTTATTAATTTGACGACCAAAGTCAACTTAATGAACAATTAACTTCCCTGACTTAAATAAGTATTTTACACATAAAAGGCACTTTTGAACGTCAAAATTTACAAGAAAAGTAGTAGGTAGTTTCGTATGGAGAAGAATGGCCAGTAAATTCCACCGTTACTCTAGCAGTGTTTTTTTTTCATTAATTATAAAGACGATGCGCAAGTTATATAAATAAATGAAACTTACCCTGACACTAGTTTCCTTGGACACCTTGGACACCATGGCGGCTTCTGCTTCTTCTTCTGTTACTTGACACTAGTGACACTGCTCAGACTGATGAACATCATCCCTGTAACAATCATTATAGGAATGTATTGCTCCACTCGTACCTCTACAGATTTGGACAGGCATTAAACTCATTTACCTTACATTACATAAGTAAAATTAAACAATGAAAACTTTAAAAAGATCATTAGGTACAGTGCGAAAATTAATAATCTGTAATAAAAGACCTCACTCTATGATGCCC
Organism: Griposia aprilina; assembly: GCA_916610205.1. NCBI lineage: Eukaryota > Metazoa > Arthropoda > Insecta > Lepidoptera > Noctuidae > Griposia > Griposia aprilina. Next base: position 23,605,020 of record OU744296.1, read on the forward strand.
TGGCTTGTGGGTTTAATTGCAAATAACATTTTATGGAAAAAAAATACAGAAAAATACGTTAGAGATGACAAGTACGAGATTTTTGACGGCTAAAGAATAAAAAATTACAGAAACGAAACACCTAGCAAACCATTTAATTTAAACAGGTAGGTATATTTCCCGTGCAGTGCCTATGTGATAGGGAAAAAGTTTTAGTTTCGAGTTTTATTTTTTAGATTTGTTAATTAGTACTCGAGTATTAGGCGTCCACACATACACCCCCCACACACACACACACACACACAGTTGTTCGGGTCGGCATAATTCGGCACGCCCGGCGACAAAATATACATTCGATGTTTTCGCCCGGCATGTGCCGTATTAAGCCGACCCGAACATGACATGTGTGTAACACTCCTTACATACGGCAGTGTGACAGAGTGTTGAACGTTTTCCTATACTAACAATAAGCTACGTTACTACGTCCCACTACGCTTCGTCTCCTGTACTGATGTGTACTTAAGTACTGCTTACCTATATATATACTATTCATATCATAATTTTTGCCCCAATTTCCTTAGCAGTTCACTGCTGGGTAAAACAGATAAGTCACAATAGGAATAATAATATATCACACTCTTGGCACAATCATTTACCTGCTCCTCTATTGATTCTTTTATTTAATTTAACCTACATGCCGTAGGTACAAAAAAAACTACAAAATGATCATTTAGTGCTCGCGACAAATAAAACTTTAAAAAATATAGCTAACGTTTCAATGTTCCCGAATAGACAATCTATAGCTGTACAAGGATCGTATGTTGCGTGGCCAAATTCAGAACCCACGCCATCTTGTTTTTTCTCTAAATTTCACAAAACAATAATTTTATTGCACTAATGTTTACCAACAGCGCCCCCTGTCAACGTCTTTCGAGCGCCACACGATCCTGTATTGACACATGTCGTCAACACACGTTTCATTTTTTACTAAAAGGCCATTAATGTTATCCGAAAAAAGTAACCCTGCTCTCATAAAATTACTGAAAAACCTCAGTCCTGCCAGCCAGCCAGCTGGGCAATTACGTGGCACACTAACAGTAGGAATGGGTTTCATTTTAACAGTTCAACAACATTCATTGCGTTATTTACGTTGTAGAGCAGACAATTTTTTCGAAGATATGAAGCAATGGATTAGCAATAGGCTTCCAAATGATTCAGATTGTGATAGATAGTGTGTTACATAATTAGGGTGCAGGAGCGTGCCCTCAGCTTTTTCGGACATAGTGGGCATTCACCTAAGTAGGTATTGTCTAGAAAGGTTTATAATACTGGGCCAGGTGGAAGGAAATCGCTGTTGGAAGCAGCATGTACCAAGCGGTCCACATTGCAGAAGACTTGGAAGATGCGCCGTATGTGGTCGCGATTCTCAGCGGGAACGACGAAGAAAAACAAGAATTTCACAATCCCTCGATGTAAAATACTGAAATCCAGCTGAATCTGGTCAGATAGACTACAAGCCGACCACTACGAAGTTAGGAAAAGGCAGATGATGAATAAACTATAGAACATTTCACGCGTAACCTTACAATAGTTGAAGCATTGCCGTAGTCAACACAAGCACTCCTCGACACTGTTGTAGGTGCATTAATAAACTGTTAATAATGATTATTTGTCACCAGTATTAAGTTTTTAATGATTATTCTATAGAACGTAGGTACTTCTTTATCGGATCACTGTATGTTACGCAAGGAAAGCATGCCACACATGGTCGTGGTGTTCAATCAGTTGTTATAATATGTTAAACAGAACGAAAATTAAAAGTGGATTCGTTCATGTTTTTGATTCTTAAAGAATACATTTAGCGAGATGAGTATTTTTACTTGATTTGAAAATGAAGCTTTGACCAAACACATGGTAATAATTTAATGTTTGAAGCGTTCACAATCCGCTTAGTAAAATATTATTATTGAGAAGTAATAATCTACACGCGTTAGATAATTATCTGACGCCTAAGTTGAAATGAGAACTAACTTACAGATAAAAATATAAAAAAAAACACACTTTAAAAACTCGACACAACTACACTAAATAAAATTCGTTCAACAAATGAAGATTAGAATCAACTGAATCTTTTATATGATTTTTTTGAAATGGCTGGGGACGTTGTTAATATTTATTCAAATTATTATTAGACATCATGGTATACAGTGTTTTTTTTTTAACTGCAACTGTATGATTAAATCCGAATCTATCGGATTTTCGGGGATTTTTTATTTTAGATGTGGATAATTTTGTTATATTAAATGATAAATGATTTTATTTCTGTAAGTAGGTTTGTACAAACACTTTTACACGTCCATCATATTTTAAAATCTAGATGAGGTCGGCGTTTCCTATCTGACAACTCCGAAACAAACTCAGAGGTCATTATGATATCATTTAACTATAAGATTATTTTAGTGGTAACAAAACTGGTTGAAAACTATATTATATGTTTTAACCGGTCGCTTTCTCATCGTATACAGCGTGTATTGGAATCAGAAAGGAGTGGTCAAATTTAAGGGTTTACAGACCATCAAACTGAACAACTTTCTTTCTTTAAAATAATCAGCTGTCCCACAAATTTATGTCGAATAGGTATTGAAGTTTTGTATGGGACAGTTGGTATTTTTTTCGTGGTTATGATGGAGCGAGGAAGATGTTCAGTTTGATGCTTTGTACCGCACACTTAAATTTTGACCACACCTTTCTGATACATGCTGTAGACTATTTAGCCAGGCGGTTAAATAAGTTGGTCAATAAATAGATAGCACCTTGGCAAGTTAAACAAGTTGGTCAATAAATAGATAGCACCTCGGCAAGTTAAATAAGTTGGTCAATAAATAGATAGCACCTTGGCAAGTTAAATAAGTTGGTCATTATATAGATAGCACCTTGGCAAGTTAAATAAGTTGGTCAATAAATAGATAGCACCTTGGCATGTTAAATAAGTTGGTCAATAAATAGATAGCACCTTGGCAAGTTAAATAAGTTGGTCAATAAATAGATAGCACCTTGGCAAGTTAAATAAGTTGGTCAATAAATAGATAGCACCTTGGCAAGTTGAAGGCCGCGCCTATCACATTTCTTTGACATAAAAAGAGCAAATTGACACCGCCTAAATAATTGTTAAGCCAGCATTTAGTTGTGTCTACTTAAAAAAAGCAATAATACTCGTAGCAATAAAAGTCACATTAAATGATTATCAATGTCAAGGGCAAGATTTTAAATTACTTATTAAATAAAAAGTTACCTACAAAAATATTGTGTTGTGTGTGTAGTTAAAGGCATGTTAATCATTAGGTAGGTAGAGATAGCACATAACTATCATCTAAATTAATACAAATTGATTCGATACATTGTTTTTCTGCATTCCAAGTAATAACTATGTATTAATACTTACTCTTAAAACTCTATATCAGTACAGATTTTTTTCGGAATATTTTACCCGGTGATTAAGTAAAAAAAAACTGAAGTGAACCCCTTTTGAACAGTGTTGAGAAGATCCTGTTAATTGTGAGGTGCTGACTAATTAGAGCACGCTTTACAGCTGTCGCAGATAGTGAGTGCTAATTAACGCCTATATTGTTATGGTAATTAGCAGTTTTCACAATAAAGTGTGTCATAGCTTGAGTTACTTTGCATATTATGATTAATATCTTCAGATATTTGTTGCCAATAGTCATAGTTTAAATACGAGTAGGATAAGCAAGTGACACTAAACGTCTTTGTGTCCCCGGGATGTGATAAAAACGCAATCGTCCGCAGTGTCCGTCCTGTCCCGGTGAAGGTTTTAGAATAATTAGGAGTGACTTAAAATAACTTAATTCACACCTGTTTTTCCAAAGGGTTAGGCAGAAGGGGAGGCATTTGCATATAAAATAATACTTAATGGAAGTGAAATGATAATATCTTATTCGTGATCTCCTGACTTTGATTAGACCTCCTTAAACAGGGCTTCCTCTCTCCTACCCTTTTGCTGTGCCCTACAAGGTCCATAATGATCTCAATTATATAGTTACCACCTAAGTACACATTATGCTAAAGCAATAAGGATATTGAGTATTGAGGTCCTATACATGTAATAGTACACCCACATTTCGCTAGTTACACACCGGCAACTGGAAAAAGGCTCGACCTCTATCAGGTACATGTACCTGTTATGGGTCGAGTCTTCTGCCATCAACCGGGCACAAATCCATATTCCTGGCTGCTACTGAGAGATTTCTGATGCATCACTTTGCTCGACCCTAGAATCGAACCCAGTGGTACTGTATGTTATGCAGCACGCGCTTGCGAGTAGACCCATGAGGCAGTCGAGTTAGTGCATTAAATTAAATTGTGAAAACTTTCCATCTTCCACTATTGTATTTTCTGTAATCATGTCACCTAACACATACTTTTATATTTAGACGTATTGTACATAGTGATTACTGTACATTTCTTCAAGCTAATGCGTTTACGTATGTACAATAATGACATTATTTTCTTAGGTCTTGGTAATAGCGCGAGAATACTTCGTTAAAACAAATTGTTTGATGTTTTTAAAAATTACACACTTGGGCTTGTTATTCAGATTCTTTGCTGAAATTACATACCACGGGGTACCACCTCTTGTGGCACTTGTCCCACCGCTGACGAGGAACTGATTACCTATCAACGATTTTCTCGGTAAAGAAAGGTACAAAAATTTGTAGGTCCCGTGTAAGTAAAAGAGATACATATCGCACTGATAAATACAATACTGTTTTCACTCAAAATGTGACTTTTTTTCACAATCGACGAAAACATTATGATGATGATTATTCACTTCATTATTTCTTTTAATATGATGTTATCTAAAATTTTACATATTTTGAATTACAACAGTATTGTGTTATCAGTGCGATATATTATTAACAGTTGATCACTGGCTGTTCACACCGCCGCCGCCGCGCGCCGCGCGTCGCCGGTCAGCACTCGTTTGTCGCAGCGACAAACGTTCTCGCACTTATAATACTACTAGATGATGTGGTGGTAGGCCCCTTAACAGTTTATAATCAAACTAAACAAATAATATCCTCATTTCATTATGTAAGTACCTACTATTGTCCAAACAGAAGTGTTCCGTGTGGAAGCGCGTAGTAACGAGAACAAGCATTACTCTGTTCTACACGGACACCGGACACTTGTTCAAACTATTAACAGTAATGCCACGAATTTTACGCAAAAATAACTTAAATATTTAATGATTGTGTTTGCAAAGCGAACAATTGAGCATTTTTTGAGTAGTGTGACGACTTGACCGATTTAACATACCTAACATTCAAAATATATTTTTTAAATAACTACCAATATATTATTTTTCCTTATCATTATCAATAGCAAACTAAATCCAAACCGTAACGACCTATTAAAAACCGAATATGGTCATGCTGCGAGATGACGTACGGTCACCAAAAGTGGTACGTAACCAGGGTCGGCGATGAATGTATTCGAATAAAATAAAATTAAATTAATAGAAAACAAACAGGTAATTTTATCAAATTAAATTTCATTCGAAATTGGTGCCGATTCTCTTGTACACCGAACTAAACTAACTAAACTATCACTAAAATTCCTTACTTTTGGCTATGAGAATCTTAGAGCTATTCTGCAATAAAATATCTCTAAATTTAAAAATCATTTTGACGCAACTAAAATTTAATTTGACAATCGCGACTCCACATGGTACCTACTTGTTTACCCTACCACGTGATTTTTTTTTAGAGCCGGAGGCTCGCATGGGTGGCAGCCTCGGCGTGTTTTATATGGATTTTTTCACTTTTTGTACGGAAAATATTTAAAAAAATAAATACCTTCGTGTAGAGTTATATGGGTTTAAGGGTTTCATAAAGGGGGTCGAAATTTTCATTATTTTTGCGATAGGACACACCGTTTTCGAGATATAAGCAAAATTAAAAAAAAAAAAACAGTACTGTTTTTGCCCCTGAAGTCGAGGTGTTGTGGTGAATCTTAGTTCATGACAACTAATTTTATTCTACACCATTTTAATCGCGATTAAAAATAGCCAGATTTAGTTAAGACAACCAAAATTTTAGGTTAAAAACGTCAAATTCAGAATAGCAAAATTGCCATTTTCACTAAACTAATTATTCAGTACCATCTTAGTGCTGTCAAACTAAAATATAGTTAAGTTGTGTCACTTTAGTCTATTTCAGAATGAGAAAGCGTCTTTTGACAGGACTAAACAAAATTTTAGTGATTTTTAGTCTAGTTTAGAGAATTTTGTGACAAGAGAATCGGCACCATTATCCATCGATTTCTTACTAAACTTCAACTATATCCGACGACCCTGGTTACTTATCTCTTTTGGTGACTGTATTTAAAAGCCTTCGCCTACAAAATGCTACCTTAAACCCGATTGAAGTACCAGTGTGCAGCCACTAACCAACTATTGTAGTCTTTGCTACTAACGTAAAAAGGGACTTTTTCAACTTTACGTCTACGGGGCTGACGTAGCCTTTAGCTACGAAATAATAATTTAAAAACAGGGACGACGCCGGTGTAAAAGTAAGAGTGTAAGCAATATATTTGTACATACCCATATCCGATACCATAAAGTTCTGTATTTCTATCACATTCAAACAATTAAATAAATATCTTGAACATCAAACTAGAAACTTTTCGACTTGTTCACAAGAAGCACTTAGCTGCACACAAACCTTTAGGTACACCAAAAGCCACGATTGTGAAAAACAATCGGAAACAATCACGAGTTAACTCACTCACACGCATAATTATTTAACTCAAAGCATTGAAAGACGCCATTAATCAGCAAGTTCGGAAACACTAGTGATTGTAAGCGACGTTATCTAGGCTCAGTAACCCACTTCTTATTGTTTAGAGCAACACGAGAAAAGCAAAAAATTCAACAGAACGGTTTCTGAATGGACTGTTCGATAAGTAGGGGTGGTACGCTGTGCACACGCTGGTATTCTTGGTTAATGTTGGTTTGTGAATCAAATTGTTTGACTATATAGAAGGTTTAGAAGTTTTACTTTAGGTGAATCGAAAAAAAATACAAAGAATTTTAAGGTATTAAATTATGTTAAACAAGTTATAAATTGGAACAAAACGATACTTAAATAAATCCCTGATTTTCAATAAAGTATTTTTTCTTCTTCAAAATAAATTTCCTACTAGTTCCTTTTGATTTATGAAAATCTACAAACCATATAATTTAGAAATGCTTGCTTGTCTTCAATAATGGTTTATTTATAAAGTCGCGACTAAAATTCGACGAATTTTAAAGTTATGAAGTCATAAAGATGTTCCGGATTTTAAGAACTCATTAATTTTCACTGACTCCATTGAAATTATTTTTGGCCACAAAATTCTTTAAATACTACGCACACACGCACACACGCACACGCACACGCTATTTTTAAAACAATATAGTTATGTAATGTCGTTTTGATGTTTTAAAGATTTGTCATCGACTCGTCATCTCAGCATGATCTTAATTTATAAATCCATAAAGTTGTATTTTTTGTTAATATTATGGAATTCTATGAGATTCTATGAGGTCAAAACAATATTAACCCTCGCTAGGACCTCAAGGTTTTACATTCTTCGCTGAGAATGTAAAACTTTTGAGCAGAACTTTGCAAGCTTCCACAGGTGCATCGTATACGTATTTCACAAGTTCAAATAACCCACAATTGAATATAAACAATCAATAATCAAATATTAATGTTAATAATTGACAATCGATCTCTAATCAATTATTCGAATCACGATAATATAAAAATCGATCCTCATCAAAAGAAGACCGTTATCCCGAAACATTCGCGAAAAATAAGAACTACTTACACAACACTGGCACCGAATGTAAGCTCGTTACTTAAAGCTATTACGACGCGAGAGCAACTGAAAGCCATTGAGCATTTCCCTACGTTTATATACACTATCGAACATAGCCATCTTACGCGTCGGTAATTACCTACTTACACAAGCCACAACAATTGTGATCATGCATCACACGTCGAGGCGACGAAAGTACGAAAACCCTCCCGGTTAGTCATGAAACACGGAAATTGGAGCTAAAAGGAAAAGCTGTAGCATTTGCCTGAAAGTTACAACACACTGCGTGGTTTCAACAAAGATGTATGAAAATAACTGCTCTTTAAGATAGATTTTTTTAACATACACATAGGTTTTTAAACCCTGTCTGTACATTCAATTGATATTTTTAAAGTAACAATGGTTAAATATTGCGTCAACTTTACCTGCTATTATGCGTCACAAACAAAATGTGCGTTACTGTATTACTAATCGCAGGCCTTATTGTTATATTTAATCAAATAAATAAAGATAAGAATATAAGGATACAAAAGGGACGTATCTACCAAATCGTGTCAAAATTTTTATAGTAGATAATTGCCAATCAGTACCTATGATTCATCGAAATCGGATTAAAAATTCTGAACCATGATGGCAACGCAGAAATCATCATCATCTTTTTGCCTTTTCCCTCACATGTCGTTATTAGGTTGTTGCACTATAACATTTTCTTTTTACAGTTCCCACTCGAAAAAGGGCATTTGATTTATCGACAACAGTGAATAAATCTCTATTTTGGTCACTGAGTGAATAAAAACATTTTGAATTTGGAATAAGCACGAATTATACGAATTAGGTACAAAAAATAAAGGAAAACGTGCTGAAAGTTCCTACAAGCTGGCTAACTAAATGGAGCTAGTTCATATTGCACAAAAAAAAAATACCCGCCAATTTTAATTTAAAAAACTGCGCGTGCCAATATAATAATATTTTCAGAATGCTCTTGAGACTGCCCCGGTTTTGTAGTGCGTCGGAAATGTTTGCACAGAATCGGACTGACGGCTTCCATGCCGTCATTCGAAAAAAAGTCGCATCATTAGTAACTCGAACTCGGGCCAGTAGCAACAGCAATCTGAAAACAGTCGCAGATAGTGTCTATTCTCCCATTGTGAGGCATTTTGTGGAGAAGATGGCCAGGTGAAAAACTTGTACCTTACTTGGTCATGTTCTGTGCAAAATGCTTCAATCTCAAACTCAATTTATAATAAGAATATTACTACTAACACTAGCTTTAAGGTATTACTAACATTATGGATCTTTGTTGTCCGAATAAAGAAATTTTATTATTATTATTATTTCCTTTATTTCACTATATACATATAAATTATATTTTTAAATATTAGAATATAAAAAAATATAAAAACATTTAAAAATACAAAAAATAGTAGCACACCGGTATCGGGAACAGGGTCCAAGCTACCGGCGGTCAGGGCTCCAGAGAGAGGAACCTCCTAACAATACGAGCCGTGTCCAGAAGTACCGCCTTCTGAATCAAGCCCTTGATCCAGCTGCTCAACGAGAGCCTCCTCAGGTGTTGGTCGAGGCTCTTCGCTATTAAACCATTGGCTGTCACGACTATCGGCACAATGATAGCTGAGTCCACGTCCCACATGTCGACAACCTCGCGAGCCAAGTCAAGATACTTGATTTGTTTATCTTTCTCGGCTTTCACGAGGTTCCCGTCATGCGGGATCGTTATGTCAACGATCATTGCGCGCCGCTCTCTTCGATCCACCAGCACTATGTCAGGCTTATTGGCAATAATAGTCCTGTCAGTGATGATGGATCGATTCCAGTACAGTGTGATAGTTCCATTTTCGAGAACTGGGTCGGGCACATACCTGTAGTACGGCACTTCCGATTCCACAAAGCTGTATTTCAAAGCAAGTTGCTGATGGATAATCCTGGCTACAAGGTTGTGTCTATGCAAGTACTCTTCGTTAGCTAGACGAGAACACCCAGAGATAATATGTCTAATTGATTCTCCCGGACGGTGGCATGCCCGACAGATGTCAACCGTACCGTCTTTCACAATAAATCTCCGGTAATTGTTCGTCATCATAACTTCGTCCATAATTGCACAGACAAAACCTTCGGTTTCCCCAAAGAGGTCACCGAAACGTAGCCAGGCTACGGACGCTTGTACATCTACATCGGGTCCATGTAAGGCCCGGAAAAAGCGTCCGTGACGCTCCTTACTCTGCCATACCTCCATGCGATCGTTAGTGTCGAGCACTACTGGTTTGCGCCAGTTCTCTTTAGCCAAGGAGAGCGGGGTGAGGCCCTTGTCCACCGCGACCACATCTCGATGCATCCCAACGTCGGCTTCTAGGAAATATTCCCTGAGACTGCATATCTCGCGATTGTGGAGGGTCTTAGGATTTAAAAAACCTCGACCTCCACACTTTCGCGGGATATAAAGCCTCATTACCGAAGACCGTGGGTGATGCATTCGATTTGCAGTCAGCAGCGTCCGGACCTTCCTATCCAGGGTATCGAGTTCGGTCTAAGTCCATTTGAGTATGCCAAAAGAGTACATCAGAACCGGCATGACCCAACCGTTGAAGGCGCGCACCTTGTTTCCGCCTGATAGAAGACTATTAAATACTTTCTTCAGACGGCCAAAGAAGCGCTCCTTCAACGATTGCTTCATGTCAGTATTATTGACGCCTAGCGCTTCCGACATACCCAAATACTTATAGGTTTCGGATGCCGAGAGGGCTCTAAGGTTCATGGAATCCGAGAGTTGGGTTCCCACGGATTCCACAATCTCCCATCGCTTTACATGCATGACCGCACATTTGTCCAAACCAAATTCCATCCTGATGGCACTACTGAAAGTTTCAGTTACTTTCAGTAGCTCTATCAGTTGCAAATTGTTTGGGGCAAAGAGTTTGAGGTCATCCATGTAGAGGAGGTGAGATATAACCCGACCACCTCTCCTCACCTTATTATTATTATTATTATTTCACTATAAATTATTAATGTTTATATTTAGTCCTTTTAGACTAGAGCTGAAGCTTATGAAAATAGTAAAAAGTGAAAAAAAAATAGTAAGATGAAACCCATTGAAAAAGGAAGAGAATATAACAAAAATGAAAGGAAAAATAATTTACGGGCGATCTGAGGTCGGGAAGTGAGAGGGAGGGGTTTAAGGGTAAAAAACGGTTTATCTTGATATCCGGCAAAACTACAAGTTCTATGGAAAAAAGTTAAATGGCTAAGTTGTAGGTAATAAAAAGATCTACAACTTTTGTATTTACACTTTTTTCACATAACGTCAAAATGTATGTTAGAAATTCAAATAACCAAGTTTTTGGTTTTTGATTTTTATCTTTTACAAAGAAATATTCTCTTTCACGAAATTTGGTGAAAACTTACCTTTTTATGTCCCGAACACACTGTATTTCTTTTTATTTAATATATTTATTTTTTCACCTTATTTTGAATTAATAGCGAAAAAGCATCGTAATTTTCAATCGTAAATTGTCACGTCAACGAATCTGCTTTTAAAAAAAAGTCGTTAGGCTTTTTGTTCGTTGAAATCTCTACTTTCTAATGGTGTAAAAAATATATGCATTACTATGGTGAATGTGCTCAGATAATGATACATTGATAAACAAAAAAATTGCAAATCGAAATGTACAACCAAATAAGTTAAAAAAGTTAATATTTCAAACTCAAACTCAAAGCATTTATTTCAATTAAACCTATAACAGGCACTTTTGAATTGTCAAAGAGTCGGTCAGTTAATCAGAAAGTTGAAGCTAGTTGCCCATTCCAAAACGTAGATCTCTATGGAGAAGAACGGGCAAGAAACTCCAAGGACACTCTTTTTAAATCAAGATATTACAAAATCGTTGGTACATTATTCTTGTTGCTTCTATATGTGAGAACAATGTAAATAAAATAAAAATAATTTAATAAGACACCTACAATTTTTTTGCGAAAGTTGTAGAATTTTCTTTAAATTATATGCGTAGATGCCTATATTTATTACTATTTTAAGATAACTTACATACCTGAGTGACCTTCGGAAAATTTTCGGAATCGAGTTTTTTTCGTTTTTTTTGTATTTTCTGAGAATATTTACCATAGTAGTGTATTTTTTTTTACACCATCAGAAAGTAGAGATTTCAAAGAAAAAAAAGCGCACCGACTTGTTAAACAAAGCAGATATTATCCTGACGTGAGAATTTTCGATTGAAAATTAGGGTGCTTTTTCGCTATTAAGTCAAAATAAGGTGATAAAAAAAATACTTTAAATAATAAAAAAATACAGTGTGTTCGGGACATAAAAAGGTAAGTTTTTACCAAATTTTGTGAAAAAAAATATTTCTTTGTAAAAGATAAAATTCAAAAACCAAAAACTTGGCTATTTGAATTTCTCACATAAATTTTGAGGTTATGTGAAAAAATGTAAATCCAAAAGTTGTAGATCTTTTTATTACCTACAACTTTGCGATTTAACTTTTTTCCATAGAACTTGTAGTTTTGCCGGAAATCGAGATAAACCATTTTTTACCCTTAAACCCCCACTTTCCGACCTCAGATCGCCCGTAAATATTTTTTTCTTTCATTTTTTGCACGACTCATGATGCGAAGCATCAGAGAGTGCATTACGATCGAAAAATTTTTTTCGCCTCATTTTGGCGGCTATTTTTATTATTATAGCCTTGTTAGTTCACGGAATCAAGATATTTTGCATACTATTGTCGAGATAATTTAATGGAGATTAATTTCATACTTTTTAAAAATTGATTTACTGCAATAGAATTGGAAAAAACACCAAAATAGGTCAAATTTTTTTCCTGTCCGTCATGTGTGAAACCCGGAAACACTGTAACTTGTGAAAAAATCCATTATTTGAGTTAAATTTAAAAAAAAAAAACTATTCGACGATTGTAGGTCACTGAATGCGAATGATTAATTAATTCAGTGTCGTTTAATTGCATTTAATAAGAAACGAAAACTACAAGACTGTATATCTATATATATCCATAGAAAATTAACATATGGATGGTGATATATCTATAGATATTATGTACATGTATTCCACCAGGGGCGCTTGTGCAGTACCTTCTTCCTACTACAGCTGTTTTTTCGGCAATTAATTTTGAACGACTTAAGTTTTTTTTATATTTCATAATTAAATGAGCATTATGAGTCGTGCACTTTTGGATTTTCCATTTTTTTTTGTTATATTCTCTTCCTTTTCCAATGCGTTTCAACCTACTATAATTTTTTGTTAGTTTAAAAAACATTCGACTCTGGTCTATTTGTTCTATTATTACTGATTATATAATATAATGTGTTATCTATAAATACTATACTACTATTTACTTTCTCACAGTCAATGGTAAAAAGTAGAGCACACAACTCGTGAAAAAAACAAACACCTCGGTCCTTGTATCCCTCGAATTAAATTCCCTTTTTTCACTTGTTGTATAATCTACTATTCATACATCTCCATCAGCAGTTATCTCAGTTATCCCTTCATATTCGGGACCTAATCATATGCGTCGTAGTACTTGTTGTTCCCTGCCGTGTCTGGTTCCCCATTAAGTCAACTACTCTTCTTGTAGTCACCCAAAATGCGTAGAGAATTATTTTCGATACCTATCATACCCTGATTTGTGGTTTTACATAATCCTATAGATCGTTCCTAACGACGGACGCGGCGGCGGCGGCGTATAAGTATTATTTGCGCAAGACATTAATCTTCTTGGGTTTTGGGCAAACAGGAAAATAATAAATGATTGGGACAAACCCCTGATAACAACTATTACTAAAATAACTGATAAGCCCAGTTCTGAGAATGCGTGGAGAATCCAACGTAAACTCTGACACGGTGAACTTGATGCAGCGGAATAACAAGTGATGTGGCCGCTTATCAACTGAACCTGCTGCGTTCGTGGGTTAAGTAATTTTTATCGTCGTGAGACCCTTCTTTTTTTTTAAATCACGATTAAAATCAAGTGTCTTTTTATAAAAATTAATGATAAATCATTGATTTTTATTTAAAAAAAAACACATTCAATTTGGTTTACAGCAAAATAAGAAATAGCTTAGGCACCGAAAGGCAGCCAAAATAGTCTTCCTTTTGGAAAAACTACAGGTTTCTTCTGGGTAAGCTCACTCCATCGTCAACTTTGTCTCTGTTATCTTTGAACTAGACTAGAGTCAAGAGCAAACCCATTTCAAATAATAATAAAAAAAACTAAACTAATTATTTTCCTTGTTCATTAAAATTACAGTGTGTATTTTAAACACTGATTTGATTTTATGTGCAGTAATTTTCTAACTGACTTCCAAATTAAAAAAGATCAGAATGTAAAAAGAAAACCAAAATAACCGATTTAATATAACAAATGCGATTTATTTGATTTAAAAAAAAAGTGACTTTTATCAACCCTGGTCGACACCAGAATTGGTAAGACACCAAAATTGTTTGAGCGGGAAATCAGAACATTTTGATATTCATTTCAATTTGATACTTCCACTCGTTCTTGACAAAAAAGGTCTTGGCAGACCGACAGACGGATGGACGGACAACGAAGTGATCGTATGAGAGTTCCGTTTTTTCCTTTTGAGGTACGAAACAACTTCCACCGTTCCACTTTTAGGGTTTCGTACCTGACTTTCGGTCCGTCTGTCACAGGTCGTCTGTTCAGGTTTTTCTCGAGATTTAAGCAACGTAGGAACTGAACAATTGTACTTTTATGCACTATGACCACAGCCATGTATATATTTGCATGTTCGGAAGTACAGCTGAGGTTCAATTACCGAATAAACTCTTCACTTGACTTCTAATAATAAGTTTTAACAACATTCCAACTAAGTCATTTTGGTAATTTGATTGTTAAATGACCAACAATTACATAAAGTGCAGTTACCTAAGACATAGGTGACTATATTATGTAATCACGTGTTTATCAAACTCGCCGACCGTGCCGCCGCTGGCGCATTGTCAATACCCTACAATACTGAGAACCTTTCAGATCACACGTGGCAATTTTGTAAATATTAAATTATTCCGCCTCCATTTGTAAAACATTTACACCTTATATTGCCATTAAGATATTAGTTGAGATAACAATATCATTATTGGATATATTATGATTAAGATCATGCCACGTTTGTGTTGGCAGCTACCGAGACGGCGCCGCTTGAAATCGCATAAAAACTATTACCTATTATAAATATTTGCATTCTGCCGCTATACTATCCTGTTTGAAGATTACAAAATATTCTACGATGAAGGAGAATAAGGAGGATTGTTTTCATAATTTATTAATCTACGACATCGAGCCTCTACGCAGCATCTACGAAACCGTAGCACCGCGTAGCCGTAGCCGAGTGAATGGCCTACGAACTTTTGGTACCTGTCGCTGTTTAATGCAGCACGAGTTCTTTAGCAGAGCATTCATGTATTATTTGTAGCAAGCATTAACTGTAAGGTAGTGAATACCACAATAGTACGGTGTAATCCAGTACGTACCTATATGCCTAAAACGTCGTGATAATATTAAACAAATTTAAAAAGTAGTTTATTTTTTCTTGATTAACAAATGAACTACTAAATAAAAAAAGCTCGAGAAAACTATTATGTTACGCGCTTGTCAACAATGTGTAGCAGTGCACTACGATATCGCGACACTATTGCTGGCCGCAAGAATGACGATTGTAGATTAGCAGCCAAGCTATAGCGTCCTGTTGATGACACACAACAATAAAAGAGCGGCCCCAAGAAGAACGCATAAATCGTGAACAGTTGCATCCAGCAGGATTACTTTGCCACAAAAGGTGAAGTCACCCGGTTGACAAACGCACACTCTTTCTTTTTTACTTGACACCGTTAAATGCTGCCTGCTAGGAACTACCATGAGATCACTTATCAATCAGATAACTTTTATCTGAAGAATAAATATGAGAGTTTGACAGATTTTCCATATAAAAACTGTCCATAATTTACAAAAATCTTAGCATAAAACGTTGGAAAAATCGGCTCTTAAGAATTTTATTTGGTGATTAAATATACCTACCGATGTTATATTTTTGCGTCCGTGCTCGCTTACCGCTTCCCTTTAGAACACTGCCACTTGCCATTGGTCTTGTTTATAAGATTTAGAAAATTGGATGGGGACGCACGATAATGTTCGTGAATTTTGTGTGAATAGTAAGTTCTATTCTCTCAAGTTTCAGGTAAAATCTAGCAAATGTATCGATAATAATAATTATGGTTCTTCTCCATCTACCACCGATTTTATCTCTACATACTGGCGTCTGTTATGCAGATATGAGCCAAATAACTTCAACACATTTTCCCGTATGCCATAATGTTCTAACTTAGCTAGAAGAATACCATGGTCTACTGTGTCGAAGGCAGAACTAAGATCTAGGAATATACCAGCTACTTTATGCCTGTTATTCAAGTTACAAATAATTTCGTCTACCAACGCCTCAATAGCGTCGGTGGTTCCTAATGATGCTTAGTAACCAAACTGTTGGTCATTTAGGATACCGTACATCATTAAATGTTTAATGAGCCTATCTTTCATTATTTTTTCAAATATTTTTGATAATATAGGCAAAAGAGAAATTGGTCTGTAGTTACCAGGGTCCGTCTTTGATCCTTTTTTGAAATCTGGAAGCACACGTGCGATTTTAAACTGATCGGGGAACAGATTTTCCTCGATGCATTCATTAAAAAGAGATGCTAGTGGAGTCGCTAATATATATTATCTTTGATTATCGTCAAGGAAATTTTGTCATAACCCGAAGAGAGCTTGTTGATCATTTTATTTACCATATTAAAAATTTCTATAGGTGTGACTGCATCAAAACTCATATTAAATTCTACCCAACTTATACCTTCAGTTAAGAATATCATTGCCAATTCCTTGTCACAAGCCTCTAAGTGGACTGTGTTTTCAAACCTTTTGGAAAATATATTAGCCACTTCTAAAGCATTATTAGTTGCTGCGTTATCTATCTTGAGTATAATTGGTTCATTATTCATGTCTTTGGTAGCGTTGCGCTGTCGATTTACTATTTGCCATATCATTTTACTAGAATTTGATGCCATGTGTATTTGTTTTCTGACATCATTCCTTTTTGCACAACTCACCACCTTTCTAAATATTCGAATATAGTTGTTCCGACACTCCAGAACTGAATTTTCGCATTGTGTCCTATCTAAAGTGTTAAGGAAACGTTTCACTTTGCTAGCTATTCTTATTCCGCTTGTTATCCATTTCGAACATCTATTCCTTTTGATATTAACTTTTACCTTAACCTTCTTAAAGACGGAACAATGAATTTCTTTGAATTTTGTGATGAATGTATTTATGCCTGTGCTCCAGTCAGTCTCAGACAACTTTTGTCTGTACTTACTTTTATTTTCATCATTATATTTTCTTTTGCAAATACGTACATAACTTGATTGCTTCTTAAACATAGATTTTTCTAAACGCAAAGTACAGAATATACCAGCGTGTCCATCCGATAAACCATTGTGATCGTTATATTTTATTCTGGCCTTAAGCCTTATATTAACTCTGAAACTTTTAATAAATACGTTGCTACTTACTCTAAAACTTTTAAAAATACCTGCAAGGTAGCTAAAGCCATGCAACAAGATCAAATCAGCCGATAATAAAATAAAGACGGTTTGGAAAATTATCAATAATGAAACTAACAGGAATAAAAGACATAATAATGATTTCAAACTCGAGACTTCTCGTGGTCCCATAAGCACTAACAAAGAAGTTGCTCAAGAATTTGTAAATTTCTTTACCAGTATCCCACTTAAAACTACTGAAACCTTAAACTCGTCACCCTCGCGTTCTATTGACATATTAAAAGCAAACGTTTCATCCTGCCCGACTGAATTTAAATTCAAGCATATAAACCCCTTAATAGTATTAAAAGCTTTAAACCCCTTAATAGTATTAAAAGCTTTCAAGCAAATCAAGATTAAACTAACCGAAGATATATGGGGAATGTCTATCAAAGTGTGTTCCTCCATTATTGAGACTATAGCGCCGTACTTGGCCTTAATATTTAATTTGTGTGTGGATCAAGGAGTCTTCCCGGATCTAATGAAATACAGTAAGGTAATACCACTTTTCAAATCAGGGGATAGTAAAGACACCAATAATTATAGACCCGTATCCGTGTTGCCGGTTTTCAGCAAGGTGTTTGAAAAGGTAATGCTGAATCAAATGCTCAATCATTTTAACACCAATAAAATCTTACATGATCAACAGTATGGTTTCACCAAGGGACGTTGTACGACTGACGCCGGTGTCACCTTATTAAAACACATATTTACGGCGTGGGAAGAAGCCCAAGACGCTGTAGGAATCTTTTGTGACCTCTCCAAGGCATTTGATTGCGTCGACCACGAAACCCTAATCTTGAAACTTGAGCATTACGGACTTGGAAAACTTGCTCTCAGTTTAGTAGAATCTTATTTAAATGATAGACAACAGCAAGTTCAAATAAATGGTGTCAATTCACTCGGTTTAAAAGTAAAAATGGGTGTACCACAAGGCTCGATATTGGGTCCTTTCCTCTTTTTAGTATATATTAATGATCTACCCCATTTGTTAAAAACCCTACCACAAATGGTGTTATTTGCTGACGATACTTCTGTAATTTTTAAAATTAATAGACGTGCATCAAATCTTGACGACGTAAATAACGCCCTACAGCAGATCCAAAATTGGTTCACTGCTAATAATTTAGTATT
Source organism: Griposia aprilina (assembly GCA_916610205.1). Lineage (NCBI taxonomy): Eukaryota > Metazoa > Arthropoda > Insecta > Lepidoptera > Noctuidae > Griposia > Griposia aprilina. The sequence goes on from OU744296.1 coordinate 23,623,678, forward strand.
AAATGGGAATAAAACTAAGTGTATTAGATTTTCCTTACCAAATGTCAAAAGTACAAATTGTGAGATAGTATTAAATCAAGAGAAACTAGAATTCGTCGATAAAACTGTTTTCCTGGGCATCACGCTTGACTCAAGGCTTCAATGGGGTCCTCATTTAACATCCCTTGCAGGACGGCTAAGTTCAGCAGCATATGCTGTGAGAAAAATCCGTCAATTTACTGATGTAGGTACCGCGAGGCTAGTCTATTTTAGTTACTTTCATAGTATTATGTCGTACGGTATTTTACTATGGGGACGGGCTGTAGACGTCGAGTCTATTTTTATTCTGCAGAAAAGAGCCATCCGAGCCATATATGGCCTCCGCAGGCGCGACTCTCTAAGGGAACGGTTTAAAGATATTAACATCATGACGGTACCTTGTCAATATATCTATGAAAACATCATGTACGTAAGGAAAAATCTACATCTTTTTAGTAAAAGAGGTGAAAGACACAATTATATCACTAGAAATAGGGATCAATTAGTTCAACCAGGTTTCAGGCTGGCTAAAGTAGACTCATCTTTCATGGGGTACTGTTTAAAATGTTTCAATAAAATACCTCCCCATATTCTTCAACTGAATGAAACTAAATTCAAATCTTGTATAAAACGCACACTATGCAGCCAAGCATATTATAAGTTGGGGGATTACATCGCTGATAAAAATGCTTGGCTCAACGCTGGTCCTGCTCCACAAGGGCGCATAAAATAATTGATTAGCATTTGAAACTACTGTTGGAGCTGCTGAAGATTTTAAAAACTTATCTTTGCATTGTATAAATTTAATGTTTTAGTATTGTATAATTGCATAGCACAGGTGTGAGTACTATGTACCTACTATAAAGCTACCATTTAATAGGTTTTTCTTTCATTGACTTGAATGTGCCCTGGCGGCTGAGAGTTTGTCATGCTCACTCTAATGTCTCGCTGGTGGTGGCGTGTGTTGGATCATTAAGTTCCCTTCAAAATGGTTGAGCTGAATGGTGCTGATCCATGCGTCATGTTCGTGAACGGGCGCCGTCAGTGGGGACTGGGCATTTCTTAGCTGCCACGGCTTATTTTAATTTAATTTAATATTTGAATTGCTTTTGTCTTTTTATTACGGACGCTTTTAACGTTCTGCATCGTTCTCACATGCATAATTTCAACATGAACGATGTAATCAATATTTTGTAACCATTTTTTGATTTAAAAGAGTGTCCATGGAGTTTCTTGCCCGTTTTTCTCCATAGGTACCTACTACGCTTTGGAATGGGTAACTAGCTTCATCTTTCTGACTGACCGACCCCTTGACAATTCAAAAGTGCCTGTAATTGGTTTATTTGAAATAAATGCTTTGAGTTTGAGTTTGAGTTTATACGCGTGTTCTATAAGACAGTCTGGTAAGTTGGTTAAAAAGTTATCTATACACGATTCGGACTTATTTCTTCGAAAGGTAGGATCATTTATCAGGTACCTAACATTATAACAAGTTAATAAGGATAAAAAATAATTATATTTCTGATCATCTTTCAATATGTCAATGTTAAAATCGCCACAAATTATACACAGTTTATTGAGGAAATGCTGCAATCGTTTTTCAAGCTCATTCATAAAGTTGTCAAAATTATTGTTTGTGGGAGTTCGATAACAATAAATAATACACAAATTGGTTCCAATATCTCTAACTCTACATACTCGTACTTCAAAACAATCAATTTTATATAATTGCTTACACACTTGCAGTTCATCTACGTTACTATCGCTATGAGTTAAAATCATGGAACCTCCCCTTTTCTTATTGAGTCTAGCATTGTAAGACCCCATATTATAATTAGTAAAATTACATTGTTTAGCTAGAGTATCATTCAGAAAATGTTCAGTTATACATAAGAAATTGAGTTCCTTAGAAATTTCGGTTACATATATTTCCAGGTCATCCCTTTTATTTAATTACTGAATATTGATTGATGTCATTATTTTCAAGCCTACTATTAGTTTTATCTCACTCGCTATATTAGGAATGAAAAAGCTGTTCCTTTATTAATTCGGTAACAGTTCCTTTAAATGATTCCTCAATGTCTGTAAGGAAAGGGTCCGTAAAATTGTCAAGATAGCACTTCAGATTGTCAAAAATATTCTTCATACCATAGTTGTTGAGAATTCCTCGTCGTTTATAAAACATTGTGTCATCATATTTCAAATTTAAATTAGAATCAAATATTACTGCATAGTTGTAAGAACAAATATCTTGGTAAAGTAAATTACTAAATGTCTCTATTCTGGAATTGAACATAGGGCAAAATCCATCAAATTTATAGGTTGGTAAACAAAGTAAAATGTTCGTATGTTGTATTGACATTAATATGTTCCTCATACTTTTAATTAATTCTAAATAATTGTCAGTTTTCCTAAAGTCCTCTTCGCCTATCAAAATCAAACAGTAGTCATTTATTGTATAGTTTGCAAATTTTTGCTCCAGTTGATTGATCAACTGAAGAACTCCACAATTTGTATAGATGAAATGACATATATTATGATTCGGAAATGTAGTCTGTGCTATAGGTATTACTTTATTAGTTTTGTTACTACTAATAATGCAAAGATTGCGTTTTTGTCGTTTCGATAAGTTTGGTTTAATTAAAGTACTGTCAATAACTTGCCGGGTTACTGTTTCAGCAGATTTGTCATTGCTCGTTATATCCGATATCCTGTGTAGTACGAATGTGTCGCTGGTGGCGCCATCTGTTATCGCTTCCGTAGTGTCCGCGTGTTCAAGTCCAAGGTCCACGCAGCTGCTGTTGATTTCCTCATTAAAAGATTGCCTCAGCTCTCTTGAGATTCTTTTAATTCTCTTGCTTTTACTCTTATGGGTATTTGTTCCTCTACTGTTTGTTTCTGAGCATATTTTTTGTAAGTGTTTGGACTTATTTCTTTCTTTGTTTAAAACGGTTTTTAATGCCATGTTTTCCTCATTAAGGCTTTCTATTTCCGCATGTGCACTATCTAACTCACTTTTAAGCTGTGTTAGTGCGCACTAACAAGGTGCGTACTTGTTAATCATTCAGCGACCTTTCACTGACCGAGGCAAGGTGGTAAATATCCAGTAGCTACATGTACTCTTTGGTTACCATTAGCTACAAACATTATTATAATTATTTTAATAATATGACCTTGTACATGACCACGTATAAAGTATGTTTGTACTTTATCATTCTCCTGCCCATATCCCAATTTACTTGCGGTCGCCGCAACATGTCTTTTGTTCCTTACTTCTCTATTAGTCGTCATCTCGGTAGTTACTCCCGTTTTAGAAACGGGGTAACTACCGAGATGTCGACTGTGGGAATGTTGATATAGTTAGCGATATCAACATTCCCACAGTCCATCCATCGTTATTTTGGTCTTCCCCTACTCTTATCTACATACATACTCAAATATATGTATGTTTGTATTTAAAAACAAAAAGTAATTTTAAGCAAATATTTAACGTTACGTCAGTATCTACAGAAATATAAACATTAATAAGAAGCCGGTAACCTTTTAGCAACAATAATATTGATGACATTTGACGTTCTTATCAGTCCCTGAATGAGTTTCTTAGTTAGGTTAGGTGTCAGTTCTTAATACAATGCGAAATATTGTTTTTGTAATTATCATCGTATGAGAAAAAATAAAATATTAATTGACATTATTTATTAGTAATAATTAGGTATTTTAGCTTAAAGTTTGCATGATTTATTTGGTTACTGACTAACTTGGAAATACAGTAACTTTTCATAGGTACCAACAGTTTTCCATACAAATACTGCGAAATTGTTATAGGCACGTAGGCAGGTACTGTGTGAGGTACCTACTCACGTAAAAACATGTCCTCCCCAAATGACGACTGTAATGGTCGGTCAAAGGGAAAATTGGCATACTCAATGCGCTTGGCGGCCAGTGGTGACCGCACACTAGTTGTTTGAGCGCTAGCGCACTGCATGTAGTCCAAATCAGAGAAATGCCGTTCCGAAGTAGCCGTAATATGTACTACTAGCTATTGCCCGCGAATACGCCCACGTGGTGGTGGGAAATTATCATACGGGAGGTATATCTACCAGGATCAAAAAGTATCCTATGTTCTAACCCAGGTCATGGGTGTACCTGTGCCAAATAATTTAATTGAAATCCGTTCAGCTGTTCAGGCGTGAAAGGCAACAAACACACAGAGAGTTACGTTCGCACTTACTTTAGTATGGAAGTATGGTTTTGGGATAGCGCATTGGATCCGTACTCCGTTCTCCCGAATATAGAACATTTCCAATTCGTCTGGAAGGCGGATCTCGGATTCGGATCGAATGCAGTGCAGAAACTTAACATGCTCAAGTCCATTCTTTTACCTTAATATCCAAGCGTTTACACTGTACAGATAGTTGTATGATCGTGAACGTGGAGTTATATTATAATAGCGTCCGTTAAATGTACTTTCTAAGTATGAAGATGTATAAAGAACAAAATAATGAAATTAACAATGACTTCACAATTGTGAAGTCATTGTTAATTTCATTATTTTGTTTAGGTTGGTAATTACCAACCAACTAAACTATTAAACCAACCAATTCAAATCCAATCCAATTCCAATTTATTTACTAACTAGGTAAATATTCAATAACCTACCTTACTCGACGGCCGTGACATTGACCAACCACAGTATGACGTTGTTGTGACAAGTTCAGAGATTCAGCCCGTAATGTCCTAATAATTATCCTCTAAGCGGGCAAGACTCTGACGTCATAATGTGTAAAGTAGTGATGTGCTCAATGCCATGAATTGACATATAAGTCGCGTGGCTACTAACTACGTCACAGGAAAGTGAAACAGCTGAGATATGAACCAAACGTGTGGGTATAATAGCACTTCAGTTTGTCAGTCACATGACATTTCATGCAGGCTTGAAACATCATGAATTTACGTTGCATGTTTCGAATATCTGAAAGAGAATAAGGAGTGACAAAAAATCAGAGTAGGTAATAGATTAATCACAGAACATTATAAAGAAACGGAAATAATGAAAGTCATGCAATAGTTTCATGACTAACACAGATGAGAAGGAAACAGGAAGCTGTTACGTGTCTATAGCATTTAAATGATAAATATATGTACCTAATATGAAAACCCATGAGAGATCTTATATTATCCTCAATTTATTAATTAATTTATAATCTTCAATACTTTCATAGTATATACTATGAAAGTATTGAAGATTATCTAGACTAAAAATCACTAAAATTTGGTTTATTCCTGTCAAACGACGATTTCCCATTCTGAAACAGACTAAAGTGACACAACTTAATTATATTTTAGTTTGACCGGACTAAGATGGCACTGAGTTAGTAATTTAGTGAAAATGGCAATTTAGCTATTCTGAATTTGACGTTTTTAAACCTAAACCTAAAATTATGGTTTCATTTATAAATGAAACCATAAATATATATTTTTTATTCTTCCGGTTAACTATCGAATACACGTACAAAATAAGTTTTAGTGCAGATATTCAAAAAGAATCCATGAAAAGGCCGAAACAAGCTTAGCTTATCCCAGCAGGTCGGCAGACACGCGAGGTTGCCACGTGCAAGAGACGTCACAAAACCTCATCCTAATGCGGTTAAGAAAGGACCAGTGTGTCAACCTGAGAAGTAATATGTCATCTGCCTAATGTACGTCAAAAGAAAGCGGGAAATACTGAGAAGTGCGCACGTGTTAGAGGATATGCCCTTGTTACCAGCAGTTATGTCATATTGTATTATTATTGAATTTTTGTAACCATATTTTGATTTAAAAGAGTGTCCGTGGAGTTTCTTGCCCGTTCTTCTCCATAGGTACCTGCTACGCTTTGGAATAGGCAACTAGCTTCATCTTTGTGACTGACAGACCCCTTGACAAATTCAAAAGTGCCTGTAATTGGTTTATTTGAAATAAATGCTGTAAGTTTGAGTTTTTACGTAGATCAAGTTTGCAAGTGATTTACAATAGTAGACAGCAGGTCTATTGTGTAAAATTCTCACCGTGACAACATAGAAGAAGTGAGCTGTCACTCCGCCTGATGCAGGGGATAGGCACTCTTGACAGCGCAGTAGCGCACTTCACGCTCACTTCTCCTTCACGGTGAGATTTTTACAAAATAGATCCGCTGATTAGTGACTAATAAAGCAAATTATCCTTAAACATTTACCGCCTTGCACTCTCGCCAGTAGTACATCGAAACGATTGTTTTCAAAGCATTTCAAATCCGGTGTATGTTAGATAATAATTGATCTTACATAAGTAAATAAACAATTAAAACTAACAATCTGATGTATAATGTCAATACGTAAATACCACTTTTGTTGATATTTTAGGTCGAGTAAACATCTAAATATGCTACGATTGTACACGTAAGTATAATATAATTATAATACGGATAATAAATTGCATTTATTTTTATTTTATACAATTTTTTGGAGATAATTAATCAAATTAATGTTTTCCACAGTCAAATATGTATGAAACATCTAAAATGTTTATAATATGCTTGATCGATTCGATTATCAATTTAACACCAATTTTATGGCAAAGGTCTTATATGTCAAAAGTTATGTTTTGAAACTTATATTTTAGAATTTTTTGGAACGAAGTTCCTTATCACACGTTATACTCTGCCTACTTGGCGAATGAGTAGACCGGAAAAAGTGTAACATTATATTCATTAAAATAATGGGCATTCTTGAACAAAATAAGTGTGTCATAATGTCACAGAGGGGGGCCGAGGGCGGCAGGTCACTGCAGCAACTGCATGCACTCGTAGCGATTACCGACGTAATCTATATTAACATAATCCTGCTGTTTACAATAACACTAAGTCGCTCACACGTGGAGCGATTATACATAACGAGTACAATGCCTCCACTTAGGTACATGTTTCTTACATGTTTCAATCTAGATACTAGTGATTTTGGAATTTCGCATTACGGGTCTATCCCACACAAACCAGTAGGTAGCAGGGTCTGGGGCTGCCGATGGATTGTTAGTACTTGTTACTTGTGTAGATACTTTGAAGTTAAATAATAATAATCATGATGAGATAACCACGAAGTAAATATACCAGGAGGTAACCAGACCATCTGTCCAAGTTGTTTGTGTTTATTTGCTTGGATCATCTGCTCGAGGATAATTTACCAATTCTATGTATAAAAGCACCAAATTCTCAATAAATTTCACATTTCAATCGGCAATGACATTGGTCATCAGGTTTATTTACATACGTCACGTTAACCCTTGTTCTCTAATAAATTTATTATCCTTAAGGAATTTCCGAGAAATACACGAACTTAGCATGTTTACTTTCATCATAGATACGTCACACGTCCTTATATGAGTGTACTGCCTAAACCATGATTCATATAAAGGTACCTATGAAGTTAAAGGAATACGTCAAAGTGGGTCACGAACTTCGTGGCTCACGATGGAACAAAGGTCTGCTGGCAGGTGCTTCTTGTAGGTACAACCTCTATAGGTATAAAAATAATAATTCAAACACTAAGAAAGTTTATTATTATGGTTTCCTTTTTTCTTTATTCAGATTAGACAGGAAAGAGCATATCTTATTACCAGAATTGTGTATATCATAGCTCTGGCTTAAAAAGAGCTCTATATGTGATATTCATGGAATTCATTAAAATATGATTGGCAACCAAACCAAGCAACAACCCTAATTACAAAAATAAAATAATTTCTCATTTATCATGGTCATACCAACCGACAGTAATCGACAGTGCCAGCAGCCGGGGCCTGTGATGGTAGGGTAGTATAGGTATATGAAAGGCTGCCCAAGTACTACCCAAGTATAGTGCAGCATCTCTAGGTGGACCCAATTTTATGCTCACAAAGGTATAACCTGGTTGTATTAGCTTTGCCGATGACACTAACCGAATAGGGTCGTTTGCCGACGACACTCACCGAATAGGGTCGTTTGCCGACGACACTCACTGAATAGGGTCGTTTGCCTATTGTCTCCTAATCTAACCCTAAAATATGAGCATCCGAGTTTCAATCTCATTATGAAATAACGATATTTTAATTATAAAGATGTCACTATAATTTTCATATATTGTTGCAGTTTTTACGTAACTACAAGGCATAAACGACACGACTCCGAAAGTCGTGCTGTGTCTCTGTCTATGCCGAGATAAAACAACACATAAAAATAATAATGTAAGATGTTTTGTTACAAAGTGAATTAATTGCAACACATACAAATACATAAACTCACGCCTTCTTCTCATGTGGGTAGGCAGAAACTACAGAATGCCACCTGCTACGTTCCTTACATACTCATTTAGCCTCGTTTACGTTCACACATCTTTAACTGCAATATGTCGCATAAAATATAAAAATACTCTTGTTACGGACACAACGAAAAAACTCTTCATCGCCTACTTTAAGAGAACATAGATTTAATAAGATTTTTTCCAAATAACTTCTGGGAAGAGCTACTGTATTCTTTTACGAATACATTTCCTATCAGTTACGAGCTTCAAAGAGAGACTGAAAGAGACGGACAATTATGTTCCTACTTCATATTTTCTGTAGGTACTGGCAAAAAGCAGAGCCCCTAATTTGGGATGTGGACGAATGTTAGAAGAAGGCAGAAGTCAGCGAAGCACAGCAAGGACAATAGGCGTGTCACTTTATACAGTGCAGCGAGTCGCCGACGTTTCCGAGAAACTGGGCAGAACATAAGACGACCAGGAATCGGCAGACCGAGATGTACTACGGCTCGAGAGGATCGATTTATTGTTACGACCATGCTCCCATATCGGCACCTCACGGCAGTTGAAGCAACAAATCAACTTCGGGAGACCCATAGAGACGACGTAAGCAAGCAGAGTGTAAGGCGGCCGCTCCTTGAAGCAGTGTGACCGTTTCTAATTTTATAAACCTACCAACGGAATCTTTAAAATCTACAAAAAAATACTAAAAAGAAAACTCAATTATACCAAAATACTACTAAAATTTTTGCTTCATATTTTGAAAATATTGCAAATTTAATATATCTTTTTTAATCAAATTTGTTTATTCTAAATCAATAGTATAATCATTATTACTAAATTTATTTACTTAAAGCATGTCTGTCGTCGGATCAAATGAAGTACAACCGTCAGTCAAACCTTCTTTAACATGAATAGTGAAACAACCGCCATATTTCGACCGAAGTAATCGAAACACAAATACCAAATAAGGCAAAAATCTTCGGACAGCATAGACAATCAAATTTAACACTACTACGAGGGAATCCCCGGAAATAAAAGTGACAAACATTCATTCAATTTCATTCTCTCGGTGTGTAAAAGAGTAAGATTGCTACAAAGAACTCAGTGCGCGACAAAGACAGCGTAATTAAGGAACGATCTTGACCTAAGTATTGTCCATTTCAGGATTGCCAGGTGAATTATACCAAAAAAATACCATGGCAGTTGAAATTGTACCAATATTATACCGATATTTAGTAATATACTAAAAATATGCTATCGTCATTCTTCGAAGCCTCAAATATACCAATTTAGTACTAAAAATACCAAAAATGGTCACACTGCCTTGAAGCTAATTTGACCCCACATAGACCTGCAAATGGTCCAAAACTTGAAAGGGATAGCAAGATTACGTTACGCCAGCGAACACGCACAATGGGGACAACAACAATGGGCAAGAGTAATGTGTTCCGACGAATCCAGATATATGCTGTATGCACATGACGGGCGGCGAAGAGTCTACCGTCGGCCAGGGGAACGTTTTATTCCAGCTTGTTTTGAGGAAAAAGTGCCGTCTGGCGGTGGACCTTTAATGGTTTGGGCTGGAATCTTTTCAGAGAGTCGCACGGAGTTAGTGCTGATAGAAAATGGTACGCTAACTAGAGCAATATATGTGGAAGAAATTCTTAATAAGCATAGCAAAGCTTAGTCCATATTTAATTAATATGGGTGAAAATTCAATATTCATGCATGACAACGCCAGGCCACATACAGCTCAAATTGTAACTGAGTATTTTCAGAACGTTGGCATTAATCACATGAACTGGCTTGCGAGAAGCTCGGACCTGAATCAAATTGAATACGCTTGGGACGAGTAGTTTGGGAGATGTGTATGAAATCGAAACCCCGCCCCAGCTACACTTCGAGACCCAAAACATACGTTAGTGGAAGAATGGACCAATATCCCGCAACATCGAAACTTAATAAAAAGTATTCCCAATCGCCTAGCAGCTGTGAGAAGAGTACGTGAGGTACCAACCATTACTTTTCAACGTAAAAAATATTGATAAGGATTTAGTTTGTTTATGTAATTCTGAGAATTAAACTAATAATGCGTCCAACATTTGGTGTTGTTTTATTAACTGGTAATTTATCTACATCGTACAGTTTCATACATGGCGCTAGCTCTATTATTTTAAGAGTAATTTTAGTTTTTCCTACTGACCCGTATTCTTTTTTCGTGAGTGTAGGTACATAGAAATAGGTCGTGACCACGGTTCGTGACATACAGTCGCCTGGGTCCGTCGCCTGCGCAGATATATGCACGTGTGTGCTATTATTGATCAAAGGTATGTATGTATACACAGGGTGAACTCTGCCCGTGTTTATTTACATACGATTTATAGCCCGATGTAGACTGTTCAATAAAAACTAGAGAATGCAAATTATGTCGGCAAAGCTAGTATCGTTACGATAAAGAGTCGTGGTAGGGTTATATAACGTCAGTGTTGTATTACTGGGAGATAATGTGACAAGGCAAATGAAAGTACTTAATTATTTTACAAAACGAAGCTTCTACGAACTATGATTTATTAAGTGAATGGAATTATTATTTTTAATTTGATGACTAACACATTTAAAGCAATATCAAGAACAGATAAATAAATAAAAAATAACAAATATTATGTACAAATACATGAAAGGAATGCACCTGACTCCCAACAAACAAACATTAATAAGAGACCATGACGACGTTGTCACAAGCAGTCATTCACATACTCTAACAGCTGTGACAACACAAGTGACTCACAGAGCTAAAGACCTTTGTTACCAAGTGGCAGGCAGTGCGAGTTGCTTGATCACAGCAGGATTTCAGTCAATGAAATTGGCTAGTAACACCTCCAAAAATAGCATAGCATAGCGTAGCCTGCAAGTGAGACAAGCTAAACTAACTTTTGTCGATTTATGTGTTGTGTTTTTTCTTCAGTGTTCCACCAAATAACTGATCTATCTATCTACCCATCTAAGCTAATTTAAATTATGTATATCAGTCGGTTAGTTGCACCATAGAGACCGGTACCGGAATTTTTGGCACAACTTGGGGAGGCACATTTTATTTAACCAATAATAGAGCGTTATTGGCTGTCATGAACTTACAGAGACAAAACCTGAACCTAAATAAGATTCAATTCACAAGTTACGTGTCAGAATAATATAATTATAATCACGTAGGTTTGTAATTGGTAATAAAATTGTCCAGATGTTATGGCTCGTAACCGCGGCGTAAGTGCCGCGGCTGCAATTTCAGAATCCCTCTGACTTATCGCAGCAGGCACCTTGAAAGTGCACGTGTAGAGAAAACTCGTAAAAACATGCGTAAGCGTAACGTAAGAGAATGACGCTAGTTTTAGAGGTTACCTATGTAAGAAGGTGCTGTGCAGCTCTGAGGATGCTCGGTATCCGTTATAGTACCTGCCTCAAAAATGATCACTGTATCTACTAGAGTGATTTCGCTAAAAACTGCACAGACACAGGGCCTATGGCGAGTGATGTTAGACGAAGATGAAGATGTCTCGACTTATCAGACCGACTACGCATCAACATGGGTAATGATCGCTAACATTAAGTAGCATGTACCTATCAGAAGAAAGTAATAACTTCATAATCAAGATCAGGCTTGCCCTATAAGGTCATAAACAACAATGATGAACTACATCGTAAGATAGCACGCAACTGTAACCTAAGCAATACAATATCACTCAAGATAAGATAAATAATTAGCTCATCGACCATGTGGACTACAAATTATGTAGCTCTTCTCACATTCAAAAACACTGAATCCTTAATGTGACGACCGAAGTATGTTTATATTAGATTAGTATATACATTGTCGTGTACTGTTACCTGAATAAACAGTTTTGTCGCTAACCATCCCCTTTTATTAACGTCTCATTGGCGACGAGTACGGGATCTGTGATTTTTTTATTCAGAAATATTGAGGACTTTAAGAAAATGGCGATCGGAAAAATTGAACCGTTTAATTTAAATTCCAACCAGTGGCCAGCTTACGTTCGTCACGTTAATAAGTACATTAAGTTAAATGACATTGACGATGGGTTGAAAGTATCCATGTTGATAGCCGTGGTCGGTGAAGAAACGTGAGAGTAAAACTTATGACGAGTTGGTATAACTTGTGACGGAACACTTGGAGCCGCAACGTTCAGAGATCGCGGAGCGCCACGTGTTCAGGTTGCGAAGGCGTCGGGCCGGCGAGTCTCTGACGGAATATTTGCAAGCATTAAAACATCTCGCGACGACGTGTAATTTTGGAACTTCATGTTCAACCCTACAAGAAAACTGGCCAGTTCGTTTCAGATTTATCAAATGCCGTGATGCGGTCTAGGATCTTTGCGGAAAATAAAATCGAATACAAAGAGGCGGTGGAGTTAGCCCTGGCTCTAGAAGCAGCAGAGAAACATGCTAGGGTGAGTGGCAGCACCACTGTGGCGGTGACAGCGGCGGACTCAATAGGAGTTGCAGGTGGCGCGGCGGGCGAAGGCTTGCCCTGCGCACGCGGAGGTGGCAGACAAGCTAGCCAGCGCAGGCGCCAGTCACGAGCTACAGGTGTAGACCCAGTGGCAAGCAGCAGAGGCGCAGGACCAGGCAGAGGAGGCGCGGAGACCGCGAGCTCGCGCGAGCCGTTTTGCTAGCGATGCTGCAAGGCGCTCATGGCTAATATGTAGATGCCGATTCAAAAATTATAATTGTGATGAGTGCAGTCAAAAAGGTCATTTAAAGGTGATGTTTAAACAAGCACATGGCAAAGGGGTTTGGCAGAATTACGTAAGCGAAGAGGAGTCGGATGACGGTATGTTTAATATTAAAGTCGCAGCTCGAGGTAAAAAACCATTTTTTATTAAATTAACGATTGACAACATTGACATTAAATGTGAAGTGCACACGGGTAGCCGTATCTCGGCTATAAGTGAGGAAATGTAAAATAGATGTTTTCGCATAAAAAAAATGTCGCGGACAATTTATTGTTACGTTGTTACTCGGGCTCACGGATTGAGTCATTAGGTTACATTGAAGTAGATGTCTGTTTAGAGCAAATTAAAGGGAAATTATTGCGTCTTTACTTTATAAAGGGTGGCGCACGACCACTATTGGCACGATAGTGGATGCGCGTTTTAAAAATATCTCAAATTACGCTCAACGAAATAATAGAGGATGACTTGGTGGCGCAATTACGTAATGAATGCCCTGAAGTATTTTGTGAAAAGTTAGGGACTTGTAAACAGCCCATTAGTCTACAGCTGACAGATAACAAACCGGTTTACGTGCGAGCGAGACCTAAGTCGCTGGCACTCCGCGCACGGGTTGAAAGGGAATTGGAACGTTTAGAGACAGATACATTACCTTACCATCTACCGCGTAGATTACTCGGGTTATGGGACTGCAATCGTACCTGTCGTCAAAGCAAATGGGTATATACGACAAGGTCACTATCAATCCCAAATTAAAACGGGATTATTATGCCTTACCGCGAATTGAAGAATTAATTGCAAATCTTAGCGGTGCGGTGGGGAGAATTTTACAACAAATTATCAAAGACATGCGTATGAACAATAGAATAGAATAGAATAGAATAGAATACTCTTTATTATGTACACCATAAAAATTACAGATATAAAAGTAGAAATTTTACATAGGGTGACACAATGGGCGGTCTTATCGCTAAAAGCGATCTTTTACAGACAACCTTTGGATGGATTCAAGGTAGAAGGAGAGACAATAATGCAGGTAGTCAGTGGTGTACCATTTACATATACAACAAATACATACATACATAAAACATATACCTATCTACATAATGATTATTTATCCGATGATTCCCAACCGTATACGGCGATTACAACGCGCATGGGTACATATGTTTATAAACGCACACCGTACGGTTTACCTTGTATCCCTGAGAAATTCCAAAAGATCATGGAAGAAACCCTGCGTGGGGTGCCTGGATGCGTCGTGTTTTTAGATGACATATGTGTGACAGGTTCAAATAAGGTTGAACGTAATTATGTTAGGTTTTGTTCCTAGTATGTTATGTTTTTGAAAGATAATTGTTAAAATAAGTTATTTTTTTCTGGATTTTTGGTTTATATAAATATATGTTTATATTATCAAACGAATGTTGTGTAAACGATTAATTTCTATTGTTCAGAAATGTCAACCCTTGATTTAATATTGATTGGTGGAATGAATGACGGGAAAATAAGTCGCTCAACGATTGGACCATGACACTGGTTTCGACCGATATTGTGGGTCAATTGGGGAGGGGGATTTACCGCGGGGACGTTAGGGGGTTTTTAACCAGGCGCGAGTGCGAAGCAGTGTTGCCAACTTGACGGATTTGCCGTCAGTTATGGCAGGATGGACGAATGGGAAACAGGAAACAATATGGTCTGACGGCTGACGGATTTTTTGACGGATTCTTACGTTTTATTATTTATACATGCATTTAAATAGTTAGTCATGTTGCGAAACTAAGTATATACATATTACAATAACAATAACATTCATTTGATCCAATCGTACTTCCCTGTAACATGGCATGGCTTACAGTTTCGAATTAATTTATACACAACGAAATGTAGTAGTTGTTGTTGGTTTATAAAAACGAATAGTATTTTGATGATTTCGCTGGATTTCGAAGAGAAATGTACCAAAGGTCGTGTCGAAAGTGATGACGAGTTTGTTTTAATATAAATTACCCCAATTTAGTGTATAAGCTTAGTTAAGTTGGCGGAATTGAAAAATTATTGTTGGCAACACTGTTCCGCAGGCGGGCATTCGGCCCCGGATCGTCGATTGAGAGACTCGGTTAGAACAGTAGGTCTGAACAGTATTATACACACACAACATAACATCACGCCTGTATTCCCCGAAGGGTTAGGCAGAGGTGTACCTATAGTACACCCACATTTCGCCAGTTATACAGTACAGCAGCAGCAGTGCAGTGCAGTTGTGTTGTGGTGTGGTGTTGTGTTGTTACAGTATTATAATAAGAAGAATATATTTGTTTTGTTGTTAATCTAACTTAAAAACAGTCTTCCCAGCTTAAATAGTTTTCGCTGTGAGAGTTGTGACCTCTGAGGCTGCAGGTTGGTATAAGTACATATAAAGAATCTGCGAGCTGTACTCACAAGCTTACGAAATATGGGACTTACGGTCAAACTAAGTAAATAAGATTTAATAAGATTAAGAAATATTAATAATGTTATAGAGCAGTCATTGCCCCCATTTTTTTTTATTATTCTTTGAGGTTATTAGGTTGGCGTTACCGAATGGTCCGGTATCAGTGAGCGCGCGTCGGATTCAGCGGGCGGGTCGCGATCTCGTGTCACTGTAGACCCGATAGCACCGCGCACAAGATATATCGCCAAGTTATACAGAAAGATACGTTGATGCAGAAGACTTACTTAACACATTAGGGGCTAGTTGACAGTACGAAAAATCCCTTATGCGTTTTGTATTGTAGAATGGTTGTGAGCTAAAATATAAAGATCAAATTAATTTTGTAAAACACTTTACGTTTAATAATAATTTTGATGAATAATTGCGTAAAATAAAGCCATTGGTCACGTGACATTGTACACGTCATTACTTCCAGACGACAGTTTCAAATCTATTCATATATTATAACAAAATTGTAGCGAAGTCAAAACTGTCAATTGTTTTTTTTTTTGTAATGTTTGCGTGGTCTGGGAACGATTCTAATGCCGAAAATATAATGTTTAGAATTTTCGTCTGTTTGTCTGAATGTATTGTTCCATCATCAGTCAAAAGCCTTTCCAATTGATATTCTCTATAAGTCTGCTCAGTCCGTAGGCTTTCAATTATAACGACTTTTACTATGGGGGATGAGCAATATCGTATTAAGTTCGTATTCTTCTTTAGGTTACCGCAAATTGTAAAAAGACGAGCCAAAAAGTTTAAAATATAGCAGATAGTTACAGATATAACCTTTTAAATAATCATCATCACGCTACACCTTTACGGAACTAAGCAATCAATCATGACATATGTTAGAACGGCTATTCTAATCAACTCTCAACTACTTTCAACAAAGCAAATAGTTTAGCGGTTTGACAAAAACGGCTTTTTAAACCTGTGGTCGTAAGTTCACTTATTGCTTTTTTTTGTGGTTCTTTATTTTTTGATATACATACTATTAGGTATATGATAGGTCGTAGAAAGAACACAGAAAAACATGAAGTTTAGGCCTCTTCTCTCATTTAAGGTTATAACAAAAATTGTTATATAAACACACACACTCGACACACGTCACACACCCCTCACACATCACATACTCCACAAACCGAACACACGCACATTAATGTATACATTAGGTTCAATTCATGTGCGAGCGAGTGTGTATGAATTAAAAAAATAATTATACTTTATGTAAATGGCAATAAAGCACGAAAATATAAATCAATAAATAAAAATAAAAAAAACAAGTGTAATTTGTACAAACAGCCAAAACTAAGGAAGTGCGGAGTCTCCCAACACAGGCGTCATCATGCTTAGAAGGAGGCTCCAGTCATAAACTAATGTATACTAGTTGGTACAGAAATAAACATTTTGTATTTGTAATTATGTATGGTTACGTGACTGTTAAAGTCAAATCCCGTGTGTTTACAATCTACTGTTACATAAGTTTGAACGCTGCTTGCAGTAGGAGTTGACTGGTAGAAATCGGCACATAAGGAAAAAGCCTTATGCCCGAGGAGGAGCGGTATGCAACTTTCTCTCTCTCTCTCTCTCTCTTTCACAGGGAAGTTTTATTTTTTAAACCGAAAATGTGGCTCTTGTTGTAGTATACTGTGGTGTCTTATGACTTCCATTTGAACGAAGTCACGGGCAGTAGCTAGTATAAAAATATATTAAAAGCTTCTTAATGATTTGCACCTTTGAGGTATGAATGAGGCTGGGTGCTTTTCAGTTAAATCGTTAGTTCATTCGCTTTTCCAAAAGTAAGTTTTCATTGAGGAATATTGTCCATGTCTATATCACTTCAACTTATGTACAGCTATATGAACATAATGCAGCATTGGCCGTGTAAGCGGGCACGCCCTTTATATGTCTGGGGGCTTTTATTTAGTTATTATGTTCTGTTTACGTTTTTATTATTTATTTCTTCTTGAGTATAGTTTTCAATGTTTTTTTTGGTATATTGGCGTGTTCTAGCTGCCATATAACTAACTAGATTCTGCCCGCGACTTAGTCCGCGTAAAAATTCTGGTTTCCCTTACCCACCCCGTCACATCGCATCACCTGCCCGCGCTATCACTTCGTTTTCGCTTAGCGTTAATCCAGACTTTTATTTGCTAGTCTCCTGAAGGTCATAGCGCGATGTTAAATAGCCTATAGTCTTCCTCAAGAATTGGGCTATCAAATGCAAAAAGATTTTTTCAAATCCGACTGGTAGTTCCAGAGATTACCCCCTACATACACACTTACAAACAAACAAACAAATTTTACCTCTTTATAATATTATTAATATAGATAATATTATGTTTCGTAATGTTAATTACTCACAATTTTTATAGAATCCAGTTCTTGTAACTGAACAGACAGCTGTGCTGCGCTGCGGGCTATTTGTTGCGCCACTTCTTCATCCCCTGCGTTTTGGGGGACTGTCTCATGTAATGTTGACGTTCAAAAAATGCTGATTCTCAGCCTAGTTTCAATAAACGACTTTTGATTTGGTTCTGATTTTCACCCTATTTAAGATAAGTGATTATAGGTAACTTGTAAATTTAGCCTTCTGTAAGCATATTACTATTTCACTATTTGTGCAAGTACCTTTTTTCTTTTTTTTTTCTTTTCGGTGGAAACCTTCAAAAGGCACCCAACCGGAACCCCGCCTGTGCAACGCCTGTAAGGCACATCCCTGGGGAGACTGTAAAGGGGCCTTCTCAGAGCCTCGCTATGTACGGCAGCACGTGACCACTGTGCCACCAACTTCCCTGGGGTCACTCGGTGGGCGGACAGAATCCCCACTCTGTGCGCCTGCGACCCCAAAGAACCACCTTGTTCGGTAAGTGGATTTCGGCGTATTAGGCGCTTCCTTCTCCGAGCAGGATCAGCTTTCTCCCGATCCCGCTCGGTGGCCTCCTTCTTGACCATCACGGTCTCACAGAAGGAGGCTACTTCCGTCCAATTCTCGGTCACTTCCAGGATAGCCAGTGAAAAAAAAAAACATAGTCTTCCCATGTCTGTGCAAGTACCTACCTACTACCGATACGATAAATGAAGGTATTAGCCACTCCATATGCATACATAGTACATTTGCGACAAACTGCATTGTCATATGCTAATGCGTGTAATATCGGTCATGAATATGCGGTAGTCGAGTGAAACTAACATTATTGACATGAAATACTACGTGAAAACTGCTACCATTTATAAAACACGAAACAAAAAAGAGTTGTAGGTGTATATACTCGTATGTTGCTACGTATTTAGGTAACAGCTGACTAACAAAAACTTTTGTGATGCATGTAGAGTACACCCAATAAATGAAATTAATCTGAATATTACATGCAGATTAAGGAGATTCTACCCCGCTGACCGGCCTGAAGTTTTCTTCTGAATTCCCCGTATTTTCAGCGAAATACTACGGAATGCTACAACGTGTGATAAATTGTAATATCTAGGTACGTTCGCTTCACTTACATTCATAATACGCGCCAGTTGCTTGTAAGTAGATACATAGCATTATGAACCTACATTTTGGCATGAAAAAGGAAATCGTATGGCTTGGTATTGGCATGTTGTGATCATGAGGGATGAAATGCATGTGACTAAGAGTGATGAATTTCAATATTGATGGATGGAGAGGGAGAGGAATGATATGAAACAAAAGGGAGTGAATGATAGACCGACGATGGAAGCAGAAGACGCGTTGCGCCAACCCCAGGTAATATGGGGCTATGATATGAAGATGATGATGATATGAATTTACGATAGCCTTAAGTAGACAAACACATTGTTTTTGCGGGTATTGCGATAGTTAATGTAAAGAGAGTGTTAACTCGTCCACTGTACTTACATTGTTTCAAGGGTCATAGAGGGCACTAAGTCTATCGATACAAAGTCAAAGCCTATAATGCAAACTAAGTGTAGGCACAAATATTGATCTGTTATAGATTTAGTGATAAAGCAAACAATTATAATGAAAATGAACGATTACAAAATGTTTCTATATGTTAGTTAAATTTTTCACTACATCTGGGAAGCCATTACAACGACTATTAAAACTGATAGCTTTTTTAACCGACTTTATGCACAAACTCGTATAATATGTATGCACTAATGACGACACCATATTATGCACCCACACGCCGCATGCAGTGCTATAAAAATATTGGACAATGATTGCAATATTAATATTATGTAGGTATGTGTGTTTGTACATAACGTTTGTTTACCCACTGCAGCCAGCGTAACAACAATAAAACCAAAGTACAAGCGTCTCCAACAGCTGTTTCAATAAACTGTCAAAGAGGACATAAGTTAAGTAATTCAGCAGAATATTTGAGATTCTAAAGTCCTATTATTTAGACGCCCTGAAAACTTGAGTAACAGCGGGAGCTGCAGCCGTCATCGTGCATTTCAAATGTAGAAATTGTATGAATGTATCCCCAGTGAAAGTTTTGTGAAATGGAAGTTTTGAAGGTGATACACTCCGCCCCTAACCGACCACAGACATCATAATATGATGTCTGGTAGAATCGCTATCGATTAAATAGTTATAGAAGATGACCCAATAACAGGCGAGGCACAAGTTCTAAAAATAAGTATTTTTTTAAATATCAGGCTGGTATAGGTTCACTGGTATCGAACCATTTTTAATCGCTTGCGGAAGCTGATATGAACGCACTTTATTGCCAAAACACTGCAGCACTGGTCAATATGCGGTACAAAAGCGGTAAGTACGGTTTTCAAATAAAATTGAGAATGTTTTTCTACTGAAATAATCGGCTTATTAAATATCGAAATAATCAATCTTTTATTTATATTGCACCAGTTTGTCACATCAACTAGTATAAAGTGAAGCACCGCACAGGACAGTTAAAGTAAACCCAATCATTACTCACCAATAATTCGTCACCAGAACTTCACAATCACAGCACTATTTTTTCAACAATATTTGTACGAAATTCAGGCTTCTTGTAACAGAAACTACGTAGTGTGAGTGTGTGTGCGCGTTTTCGCGTGTGCGGTCGGCGCGCGCGCCTCGCTCCGCTAATAGACGCGTCTGCCGCCTGCGCGCGCGCACCGCACCACGCAACTACGAATGAACCTCATTATTATGATTTTCGCATGTTAATTCTATTATATTAATGTGATACGTATAATTATGGCTTCTTGAAAGATAATAATGAAATAAAATGCACCATCGAATATAAGTTTTTTGTGCTAGCTAGTCAATCTTTGGGCAGGATCGTCCAGAATTGTGCAGCAACAGCTGTTTTCTGTGTTCAAATTTGGGTATGCATTTTATTTTATTTATTCAGAATTAACAACGTTTGCGTGTTGAAAGAAAAATACCAGATATTTCTTGACGGGAGAACTTAATGATGTAGGTAACTACTTGGACCGGATACCTGGTGCCCTGACATATAGGCTTCGGCTTACCTTAGGCACCAGCCTCCCACAATATTTTTCTTTCAGCCGGACAATATTGTTCTTTGTTATTATTTCGGATATTGTAATGAGAAAATAAATAAATCATTAAATGAAACAAAAAGACTTAGGTACGGTGTGGCACGCAAGAACCGTTTGATAAAGTTTGCTAACCCAGCCCGCTGTAACTGCGCTTCATTATATCTACCGTCATAATAAAGAATACAATAGCTGCAACTGCACTTATTCAAACAAGCTCACAATTTATAGATTTACAAAACAATATGACTGCACCATAATGCACGTACGAATATAAAAAAAAAAACATAACTGATGAGTATTATAATCTAAGCGAGCTAAATAACATTTATCTAAATCATAAAGATCATTTAAGATTTATCAGTAAAAGGTATAAACAGCAACGGGTTGCTTAAACGAAGTAAATTTAATAAGTCTGTAGCGGTATCAACATCGCCACATGCGAGCTACACGTCATACTGGCGTCACGCAAATCCTGCATCGCGCAAGCAGAGTTTACCACGCGACTAGCATATATACAACGTCCCGACATCAACGGTCGGGCAGTTGCCCACCAGACACAACACCCGTCTGGTTGGAGGATCCTCCCTTTTCTATAGAGTATGAGTAAACTTTACACCCTAAATAAAGGATCTCGTTTATTAACACGCTTTTTAGAGTTCTGTAGTCAACGAGGAACCCTTATAGTTTCGCCATGTCCATCCGTCTGTCCGTGGGTTAGCTTAGAGACTTAGGGCCTCTTTCACCATCCTCAAGTAAAGTTTCAAGTAGGCTAACCGCCAGTTAAAGTCACCCGTAACATCATGTGCGGATTTCACGACGTTCGAGTAGCACTAATCATAAGATTTAACTGACCCGTAACTTACTTGCCACGACATCTGGCAATTAGCGTGTTTACTTTACAGTTAAAAGTTGTCCATTGTCAAAAATGACAACGGGTAGGTACTTATCAGGTAACATCAACGATTATTTTAAAATGTAGTAATAAATATGGATTTATTTGACTTGATTGGTCATCAATTGGATGAATTAGAATATACTACAACACAACGAGTACCTAGGATTCGTGTATTTAAATTCCTTGTTAATTATTTTACGGAGGTCCGTAAAAATCGGTTTCATCTAGGTGATGAAACCGATTTTTTTGCTTGGTTTTGTCTATCGAAGTATGCAGTAAACCAAGGTCTTAACTTCGAAATCGTAAATACTTTCCAAATAATCGGTGCTTAAAGTAATCATAGCTTGTATTTGCTCTTCCACATAGTCTAGCGGCGGTGCTGTGTTCTTACCACCTCCGGTACGGTAAAGTTCCGAGTAGGTATATCCAGATCGAGCATTGAATTCATTTTGGATGCTTATAAAAAGGTTTGCACTTGTATCTCTTTTAACTTTATCCATGCTAATTAAAAAATATAGGTTGTTATAGTAACAAATTAAAATCACACGCTTTCCAAACTAGGCACAAAAACACCGCAAATGTCAATTGACAACTGCCAAAGACGTTTGACGAGTAACATTGACGTATTATTGAACGAATATGACGTATAATTTGTAACGTCATTCACTTAACCAGTAGGTTGTTACTCGAAGCTCTATTTTCGTTTGTGAAATTGACAAAAGATACTCGTAACTTTTGCTTGCCGATTAACGTTAACTAGGAAGTAACTAACCAACGCTTTACTTGGAGATGGTGAACGAGGCCCTTATAGTACTAAAAAGCTGTAATTTAACATGGGTATACGCATATAAGTCACACGGACAAAGAGGTAAAAAAAAAAATTTAGGTTTCCCCCGTACATGTAAAGTGAGAATGTGTTTTTTAATTTTTTCGTCTATTCCATAGTGTGGTGGTTGGAAAAGACATTCAAAAATATTGCGGGTATGTGAAAACCATTTTTCAATTCAGGTATCCGTTTGCGAAATATTAAGCTTTAAAGTCCTCATTTTTGTCCCTGCCATGCCAGTGTGACTGTCTGTCACCTATACCTATTTAATAACAAAATATTATATTTATTAAAAAAAAAAAGAAAAAAAGAGCATATAAGGATCGTAGCAGGTGGCGTTCTGTAGTTCCTGCATACCCCCATGGGAAGAGGGCGTGAGTTTATGTATGTATTTAAAACACTGGAATTATATTTATTTTAAAACCGGCAAATGGTTTGGCCCACTTAGAAACGCACAAATTATCTATGCAATCGGAAATAAACTAGAGACCAGTAGCGGCGGATAGGTCGAATGCAATAATTCAACAAATTCTAAAGAAACGCGTAAAATATCCAATTTCTACTTTCGACTCACAATGCTAGTGCCTGATCTGGCGACTATAAGTGGGGCTAAGCATATTCAACCGAGCCCTTAAAACTATTGAGAAATTGTACAAAAACGGACCTATACCTATTCTGCGAAAGTGCGGGAATTTGGGTCTATGTTACAAAAAAACTTAGAGGCTGGGGGCTGAGCGCGGTGGTTTTTAGGAGATGGAATTATAACGAAAAGGTGGGGACAGTTGACTTAGGAACGCGAGGAGCGACAAAAACGAGAGTCCAGGCTAGTGAAGTTAGAAGACTTGGTGAATATCAAGTCGGGCTGTTGTAAGGCACCGAGTATCATTTATTAAGTTGTTATTGGGTCTAAGACAACGTTAGGTAGTGGATGACGTAGTCTACGCTTGACAATTTAGTTTTGTGAGCTGTGAGGAGTTGTGCTCCAGGTAAAACTGGTAATACGTGCAGTATTTCGTAAGTGAGTTGTAACCTAATTCCCTCCAAGGCAAGGAGATATTTGGTAAGTGCCAACTTTAATCTTCAGTAATATAGTTTTCCAATATAATTGTGTAATTGTGTGTTTGTGCCATTATAATTATATTTTAACACCATTGTATACCATGTTTTAAGCAAATAAATTATTTATTATTATTATTATTATTATAAAACAAACTATCTCTAATTACGTTATATAACAATCAAACAATCAAACGTTAGTTATGATTAGTGTTTCCAAAAGTTTCTGGCTACAGAACACGTTGCGTGAGGCTCGTTGTTTGCGCATTGCCGGGAGAGGGGGTACACTGCACCAAGTGCCACAAACTGGATTGGTAGTCGTTCTAAGAACGCTAGGACCCGTTTCTCGATAAAACCCACACCCGGCTGTTTGTAGGCCAATTACTGAATCGATACTTTTTATCGAGACACGAAAATTTAGTCGCTTTGCCGCTGATAGCCGCACTGCAACGTCTAAATGGAGAAGAGTAAGCAGTTGGACTTCTCAGTACTTTGTCTTTAGGATTGAGTAAGATATTTACATAGCGCATAGGAAACGTGTTCTATTAGTATAGTATTAGTGTCTGTAGAGATTCTATGCGTTAAATCTACTAGGACACGTACAATGAGGCAAACGTTGTAAAACGGTTCCCGGTCTCACTAAAGTGGGTACATTGTAAACAGATAAAGTAACGTAGCTTTAAATGAATAATGTAAGTGCAAGCGTGACGATCCCTTTACCCTCTTCATATTATCAAAACTCTATCGCAGGTATTAGCACTCACCTGCGAGAAGAGAGACGTCGGCAATATGACATTTATAAAACTAAATCATAATATATTATATACTTTTACATACCCTCTCGTCTTCTTAGCTTTACAAATTTATAATTATAATACTTACCGAACTGTGAATCCCCAATGTTAACATCACCTTGTGTCCCTCTTTGTCCCCTAGCTTTCTAAGTCGGGACAAGGCAGTTTAGCTTATGGGAATTCATTTCTTAGAATGGAAATATTATTATTATTATTGATTATTTCTTATGTTTTTCTTATATTTTCCTTTTGGAAGGGGCAACTAGAATCAATTCTATTTTTTTGTAAATTTTGACGTTCAAAAGTGCCTTTTATGTGGCTATTTGAAATAAATGATTTGACTTTGACTCTTTAGTAGGACGGCGCCCAAGTTTGGTGACGAGCCCTACAGGAACCCGCGGACGGAGGGGCGTGGTCCCTTTCCCTCTAGGGAAAGCCGATCTTAACACTAATATTAACATAATTAGGAAAATCCAAGATTTTATCAGTCTAGGGTAATTTAGGAACAGTCACACCAGCTAACTGGTTTGCTTTTGGATAATTATGTAAACAAAAAATACAGCGACGAAGTTAAAAGGAAAACTACCACATCTAAGTAGGCATTACAAGTTTACGAGTAATAGTCGACCAACTTACATTTGCAGTTAGAATGTATGGAAGAACATATTTTTCATTTGAACTACAAAGTTAAGTTTGTTCTTGGGATAAATTCATCCGAACTACGGAACCCTTTCTTGTGCGTGGTCTGACACGCACTTAGCCGGGCTTATAATATTTTTAAACGAATCAAAACTTTTGATTTACATTGCCGTGCTGCCTGCTTCATTCATTTATCACCATAATATATTATGCTCCCATATTTTGTAGGTGTTGTCAAGGAATGTAATAAAACTTATTATAAATTAATATTTAATAAAATTACAAAATATTTACATTATGGTAAAAAAAACTAACATACCTTATCTTAAACTTAATCACAGAGGTCTCAAACTTTTGTATCATTTTCCGGCCAGCGACACATTTATAGGCCTGAAAAAATGGCCCACATACTGCTACAACTAAGGGCAAATTCATATAGAAACCGCGTTCAAGAGTTGTCATTGTTATCATTGTTGTGGAATACTGACACCGACAGCACTTGGACGCGATTTATATGTGCTGACCGCGTTCAGTTTCATTGGTGAATTTCGCCTTAGGTATTAAATTGTGACCTTTATGTTGTATACTTCTCCTGTTTGGAGGTGCCGAGGTTGTCGGCCTGCTCCAAGGTGTCCGGCAGCTTGGTGCCGAGGGTCTCCGGCGTCAAAAGCACCAGAAACCCTGACGTGAACGCCAGCACCGCGAACATGATGAATGGCAGGTCGTCGAAGGTTGCAGCACCCTATACGAAACATGTTGTGTTAGCTAGATATTTTTAAATCAATTATACTTGAACCCTTATAATATAAAATAAAGTCACTTTTCATCCGTCTGTGTGACCGCGTCGTTTAAACTACACAACAAATGTGGATGCGGTTTTTACCATCATTTAAAGATTATATTTCGGAAGGTTTGTGTATAAAAATGTTAATACTTAATAAAAGAAATCCCGATGATTTGTCAAGTCATAAACACCGTGCGAAGCAGGAGCGCGTCGCCAGATTTATAATCGAAAGGTTTAGGTAGTTAAATAAAGGTAAACAACAAAAACCACGTCACTCATCGATGCTAAACCTTTTATTTCAAATGTTAAAATCATATTATTTTTAGTCATATAATAATATGTTCTATTCTGAATCTGAATCTGAGGAACTATCTGTCACATTAATAATAAAGCGTTCAGTGGTATCACCAATTATTTTGTCTAATTTAAACATTTTCTGTTCTTCTTTTATTACATGACCCTCGCAATTTTTCCAATTATCAGCAGTCACATTATCTAAAGCCTCTGGCAAAAGAATTTTTAGGTTAGCCATTTTAAAAGTTTTATTTTTCTCGGCTAAATACCCCTTAACTTGAGCCCATGTCTTGAAATATCATATCTTGAAACTATGTCTGTTTTCAACGGATAACACTCTTTGGGCCATGTTTCTTCTACATACTTATTTATCAATGTGTGTTTCTCAGAGGATGAAAGAGGTCCTGTTTTGAAGCGATTTTTCTTCGCTGATGGAAATGAGAGTACGGAGTTGGTCTGTGTAGTACCAGGCTCGGGTTCACTAATTTTTCAACCATACGAATTTACATAACATCACGCCTGTATTCTCCAAAGAGTTAGGCAGAGGTGTACCTATAGCACACCCACCAATTAAAAAACCAATAACGATAAATAACAAAAACTTTCAATAACTAAATGACAAAAACAAAATAAAGAAACAAGCTATATTAACAAAAACGAAACGCACACGCAACATCGAAAATGTCGAGAGTGCTATCAAAGGCGTCTGGTTAACCGACTAAACGTAATACCTGCTACTTCAGTTACCATATTACGTCCCAGGTTTACTCTTAAATTTAGCAACGTTATATTCGTTGTATTTTTTAAAAGGTTTACGGAACCTGTCTTTTTGGGCTCTTTACAATAGACAGATTACAAAATATTATTCTATTTTATAAATCACGACAAAAAAATTGTGCACAAGCAATTACGTCTACGAAGAGTAGTTTACGAATACATGATAAAGTTTAATATACATTAACAAAAGAGGAAACTATCGTTTAGATCGAAAATAAATTTAATTTTGTTGTAACGTATTTTTAAACAAGAAAGTGTCAACAATAAAAAACCCTTTTTACGATTTGTTTACCTTTATTTAACTACCTAAACCTTCATAGTATAGATGATTTACTTGTTGCCATTTATTCAGCTTTCTACTTTATGCGGGTTTTACACAGGTGACTATAGCCGCAAAATTTTCGCCGTG
Source organism: Griposia aprilina (assembly GCA_916610205.1). Lineage (NCBI taxonomy): Eukaryota > Metazoa > Arthropoda > Insecta > Lepidoptera > Noctuidae > Griposia > Griposia aprilina. Next base: position 23,651,178 of record OU744296.1, read on the forward strand.
CGGCGAAACTGTCTAAACGGTAATTCAGCTAGGCCACAAGTGACTTAAATCGCAAGTTCCAAAGTAGAGTATGTTTCGATTTTTGTCGTGCGTCGACAGGTCGTACGCGGCGGGTGACTAAAATCAACCGTGAAAATGGTCGGTCGCACAGGCGATAGCCCGCCGCGCCGCATGAAAGTCGACGTTTTAATGCAAAATGAACTAGTCACCTGCGATTTTTATCGACCTGTGTAAGGTGGCGATTCGGCTTGTGAGGCGGTTTAGTAAACGACCAGCCGCATGGCAAACGACCTAGTGTAAATACCCCACTAGCGTTATGTTGTCTTAATTGATTAATTGACCGTATGTTATAGAAGGGTCCTAAATAAAAATAGGTTGCAATGGAATTTAAACTATGGCACGTGTGATATTGAGTTTGTGTTGACATTTACTTTATAATTATCTGAGATTCTAAATTCAAATATACTTTAGTGCAGCTTATGACACTCCATTGTTGGCATAAACTTTTACAATATAATTATATATATAATTAACAATATAATTGCTATAACTGCAAGTTTGTCATTGTCAGTATCAAGGAAGGTGTCAGGTCTTAATCTCATACAATTAGATTCAAGATTATATTTAATAAAGTGATCTCACACTGCATACGTACCTACTTTTCGTAAACAAAAAGCTATAAATAGTTCTGTTCAAATAATTTCCACTCTGCAATTGGCATTTTATTTTGTTGTTGTTCGTTGTTGTTAATGTCAGTGTCGTATTATTATGCAATGTGTATTGTCTGATCTATGCTCTTGGTGTTACCATTATAATAGGTTGGGGAAAAAGTTTCTTCGCATTTTTTAAGAAAATTCAAAACATTTTTTAATATACGAGTAGATTATTTACATTTAACTAAAGTATGTAGGTACCATTTTGTTCGAGAACTTTTTCCCATCTTGTAGGTAGGGACATGATCCCATTGCTATAGAAATTTTGGGACTTCTGATCAAAATACCGCGACAAGTGGTTTTGGCAGTCCTCACGTGATGTTAACCTGACACTGCTTATAGAATTCTGAAGAGACCGAAACAGGTGGAAATCTGAAGGTGCAAGGTTAGGACTACACGGCGGATGCATTAACACCTCCCAGCCAAACTTTCTTAATTTTTGCTGAGTGGCTAAAGATGTGTGAGGTCTAGCGTTATCATGATGAAAAACCACACCCCTTCTGTTGATTAATTCCGGCCGCTTTCTCTCAACTTCTTGATTTAATCTCATAAGTTGTTCGCAGTAGAGTTCAGAATCGATGGTCCTGCCTGGTGGTAACAGCTCATAATGAATAATGCCCTTCCAATCCCACCACACACACAGCATCACCCTGTTGCGAGTTAACCCGGGTTTCGCCACAGTCTGTGAAGCCTGACCGGCCTTTGACCACGACCTTTTTCGCACGTTCTTGTCGTACGTGATCCACTTTTCATCACCAGTTATCAGCTTCTTCAAAAATGGTTCGGTTTCATTACGTCGTAATAAAGAATCACAAATGAGTACACGGTTCATTAGGTTTCTTTCAGAGAGCTCGTGAGGTACCCAAATATCGAGCTTTTTTGTGTACCCAGTTTTTTGAAATGTACCAAAACTGTTTTGTTGCCAATTCCCAGTTCTTCAGCTACGTCGTAACTACTGATATGCCGACTGTTACGGACAGCGAGTAGGTACATTGGAAATATTTATCGAATCAAAGCAATTCTTGTTGCTAGGCCACATCGCGCGCCTAGTAACAAGGACGACCGGCAGCGTCGTTATGTATTGAGTATGTGCGCAGGTGCGCTGCGTATATAAGCACGTGCGCAGTGTACATATGCAGGTGTTCTTCCGAGAAAGGATCAAATTCTTGCAAAATTAAATGTTGTTAGAAAATTACGTGTCTGCTATTGGTTGATAACAAAAAGGGGCGTATCATGGACCGATTAATAGCCAATAGCAGATTACTTAGTGGAGGGATTTTCCTCACAGAAGCGCGTCTGTCGCGAAAGTATAACAGACCCACGCGCACTGTCAACGGGGTTCATTCTCTGCACAGACACGACACCAACATCATATATTGGCACCCTTAGCGACGCCCGGTCACAGCAAGCCCTCAGCACATCCTCTTTACCATCCGTACTAGTTTATTTGAAGAAGATTTAAACAAGTGTCGAAAGTCTGTTGTTAGGCGCAGAAGTATTGTTTTGTCTTATATTGTGTAATTAAAAGAAATTTATGTAAAGTGTATATTTTGTAACAATATAGTGGCAAGAGCCTTTCAACGGACCAAGGTTTTTATCTCATATTATTATCCCACTGTCCCCTACACCGACCTTGCTCCACTTTTTCAAAAATGGCATCCATTTTATCCGTAATAGGGCGACCAGAGCGACGTGCATCTTTGACATTAAAATTTCCGGATTGAAAACGCTTTAACCAAATTTGCGGCTTGCGTTGCATTTTTACCTTTTTTAACCGACTTCACAAAAAGGAGGAGGTTCTCAATTCGTCTGTTTTTTTTTTTTATGTGTGGTAGCTCATAACTTTTTTCTGGGTGAACTGATTTGGATGATTCTTTTTTTATTTGATAGGTGGTGCTTCACATGTGGTCCCATTTAAATTTGATCAAGGTCTGACCAGTAGTTTTTGAGTTATCCTTAATACTGCATATTTTTCCACTTAGTTTATATGGATGATGTGTTAATAATTTCCTGTCACTGTTATTTACATACCAAGTATTGGTATACGATTCGTGTGGGGTAGGTGCCGCAACTAAAAAGTGAAAAATAAAAACTTTTTTACAAAAAAACAACCGACTTCCAAAAAAAACACTAAAAGACGTGAAAAATAACTTTAATTTCGGAATTCGGTGTCTTTAGTTTTGTTTTTTCGTTTTTGGTTTAATTAATTAAAGTTATTTTTCACGTCCTTTAGTGTTTTTTTTTGGAAGTCAGTTGTTTTTTTGTAAAAAAGTTTTTATTGTTTGTAGTTTTTTTTTTAAATGTATCGAATTTCTTCATTAGATTCACTCATCTTGACAGTACGAAAAATAAATGAAAATCACACATTTTCCTAATTTGAATTTGGAATTATGTTCTTTAAAATTTAAACTTTTAATGATACCAAAACCAGCCAGATACAAATAGTATAGCCAAAGAGATTTTATTACAAGTTCATACATACTATAATGCGAAAAGACTTTTTCCCCAACCTAATATTGTGACCCACCCTAACATCAAGCAATAGAACATACCTAGGCACTGTAGAACTTTTAATTTTTTTCTTTTTACTAATTGTCGAACACGAAGCATTTGGCTGTGTTGTATTATTTATAATGTGCATCTTATTTGTGCAGAATAAACAATTTGTCTTTCGTTCATTTTTATATACTTACGATAGCTGGAGTTAGCGGAGCGGTGATGGATCCGATCCTGCCCACCATGGAGGAGTATGCGAACAGGTTGTGTCGGCACTGCGTGGGGTACAGCTCGGCAGTGTACATGTATAATGACGTCACTACTGCCGAGATGCTGCTCTTGCCGACCAGGTACACTGCCAGTGATAGGCCGAACATGTCTGGAAAAAAAAATATATTTCAATTATTATAACATAAGTTCCACCTGCTGAAAATCTCGCACCTGGACGTGAGTTGCCTTGGTTTACCTGGAAGTCTTTAAATAGACTTCGGACTCAGGTAGGCCGAAGCAAAGAAAACCTGCTCAGGTGGAGATTCACAGATGACTCCGCCCTGGAGTGTAAATGTGGTGCTGTCCCACAAATAATGGGGAACTTAGCATCGTGTCCAGCGTGTCCTGTTGTTTGCACGCTACAGGGGTTGATGGACGCTTCTGAAGGTGCCAAGCTCGTAGCCAAATTCTGGGCTGACTGTTTTATATTGCCATCGACACACTAAGAAGAAGAAGTGTTTTTTTTACAACGTTTGGTCACCTTTAAGCAAGGACTTGCTTTAGTAGGAGACTCCGTAGCTTCCACGTGACATTGTCCAACAATACCTATACATATACAATCGGTGTAGACAATAAACATTCAATTTGTGTGTTGTGATTTTGTTGTGGGAATAAAGGCAATCGAATTTGATGAAACTAAACTATAGTTGGTAGAATTGATGATTGTTAAGTTTCCACGTGCACATAAAAAAAAAGATAATATTAAACTCACCACTGGGCATAAGAATGTAAGCTACTTGACATACAGCACAAAGCCAGAACCCGGCTATCAGCACCGGCTTCCTCCCGACGATTGGCAAGAACAGCACCGCTATCCAGAACCCCGGGATCTCGGCGGCCGACACGGCCATGTAGTTCACGTAAGCGTTCCCCGACATGTTGACGGCATTGATGGACAGCCCGTAATAGATAAGCGTCATGCTGATCCACCACAGAGGGGACACGAGGCAGCGAAACAGCACCCGCTTGTGTCGGAACACCTTCACGATCAGCAACGGCTCGTTGACGTTCTGCTCCTTCTCCCACGCCTTACATTCTTTTTCTAACTCTGCAGTTCTCCTTAAAGCTTCCAGTGACTTCTCTGATAGCTGCTTCCTGTTCACTCTGGCTACTTCTTTAAGCAGAGCCTCTGACTCTTCGTATCGTCCTTTACTCATGAGCCAGCGCACAGACTCCGGCAGAATCCAGAAGAATGCGAGAGTAAACAACTGCGGGATGTACAGCGCCAGAGTGAGCGGTCTCCACGCAGGCACACCCCAAGCTATGAGCCCCATGATAACTTGGCCCACTGCAAAGAACGTGTTTAGGGTGGCTCCGGCGATGACACGATATTTGGGACCTACAAGCTCCAGGACTGAAAGTTAACAATTAGGTAACATCAATATTCAAAACGAAAAACATACAGAAGGTATTTCCTTAAAACACTGTTTGAATATCCTGATTTGGCAGTTACCTAAAATATAAACACAGGAGAAGACTCCGGCACCGAAGGTTGCCTCAACGAACTGTGACACCATGAAGCCCATGTAGGTCCCGGCAAAATACCGAGTAAGGCCGATCCAACCGGTGTTGAAAGCGTTGATGGTGAGCGCGACCCGGCGGCCGAACCGGTCCGACACGTAACCGGTGATAGGCAGCGCTGCTAGCGTGCCGAACGTGCGCACGAAACCGATCAGCGTGCGGCGCCATTCGTCACAGGCTAAGTCGTACTGCGAGTAAATGAGTAATTACATTAAAAAAATAAGACAAAATTGTCTTCACTGCAACAGTCAGCTACGGCGTAGCAAGGTCCTTGCTACGCCGTAGCTAATGGTGAAAAGCACCAACTTATAAGCAGGTACCGTAGTGTGTTATTTCAAACTATATCACATACATACATACATATGTAGTACCAGTACCAAGCATGGTGCTTTTAACAATTAGCTACGGCGTAGTAAGCTCCATGCTACGCCGCAGCAAGACCGATCTTGGTCCCGGATACTTCATTACGTATATGTTTATCTGGTTATCATATTATTAATTATGATTAATATGATAGCAAGCAATGCAATTGTTTACCTATTGGGTAGAATGCTTTCTTATAAATATACTTATTCACCTTTGGCTACGCCATAGCATGGTCCGTCCTACGACTGTATGTCTCTACGACTTCGGAACGTTTTCGAAAGATGGTCTAGCAATGTACAAACAATGGGGTAGCTTTGTTTCCTTATAATAGGAATACTACTCGTATATTATTATAATTATTATTTCTTATTGGCTGCCTCGTTGGTATAGTGGTCGCAAGCGCTACTGCTGAGCATGAGGTCCTGGGTTCGATTCCCGGGTCGGGCAAAGTGTTATTGGGTTTTACCATCTGGAATTTCTCGGTAGCAGCCCGGAGTCTGGATTTGTGCCCGGTTGATGGCAATAGGCTCACCCCCTATTACATGGGACTTAAACATAACCGGCGAAATGTGGGTGTGCTATAGGTACACCTCTGCCTAAACCTTCTGGGAATACAGGCGTGATGTTATGGTGTTATGTATATTATTATTTCAATGTTTGCTACGACGTAGCATGGCCGTGGTACGAACATTAGGGTCAGTTTTTCTTTCAATGGGCAAGCAAAAAGACATTGCTTGTTTTTATATTATTCCTTATATTGTGAAGTATGCGTAACATGTTATACCCTGATTCTGCTACAGCCACACTGAAAATTTGGATTATTTAGAGACTGAAGGAAAACGAAAACAGTTACTTACATCATAAACGACAGTCAGTTGGTTTTCATACACATACTGCTCGCAGGGCAGGAGGGTGTTCCTGTCGAACAGTTCAGCGGGACAGGTATCAGCTCGCCGCGCGGAGACGTTACCAAACCGCTGACAGTTGTCGAAGGAGTCAGGCGTGGTCGGTACGGCGTTGCCGAGCCAAGCTGGGGAGAACTCCGGGTTTTCGCCATCGCACTCGGGGATCAGACACCTATAGCATGACCCTTTGATAGTATTTTCCAAACAACACACTCGCAAACATGAATTTAATTCATTTACAATTGCAGGAAGGGTTCACAGATAATGTTAATTCACCAAGTTAATACATCGACTCTTTCGCTCTTAAAAATTACAACTTAATTTACGTAACAATCTGGTTGAACACTGTCTGTTCACAGGCCTCCTAGTTTAACGAGACAGGGTTTATATTTTGGTGTATATAGATTTTTGTAAACCTTTTAACTTTTGTATAAACAACTTGTTGACTCCAAAAAATGTAAAATGATATAATTTGAGTTTAAAAAGCTTCGTACTCTAATTAATCTATAAAATGTTTGAGATTGTCATTATAAGAGCATTTTGGTCGTTTCCTATATCCATCCCCTTCTCTCCCGTAATTATTAAGAAACGACATTTTTCTACGAAGGACGCTTTGCACAGTGTGCGCGCGCGCAATATCTGGATCTTTTATAACCGCTATAATGTAGGGCTGCTAATACTGCAACCTATTAATTTTGAGTGAACATTATAAATTGTGAGTGAGATGTAGCGATCTCGTGGCGAAGAAAACACCGACTAATGAAGCCACGTTGAGCCAGCAAATCAGCTCACACCAGTATTCCAGATCAGTCCTTTCCCTCTTCTTCAGCGACGAATGCTCTCCTCGAACGCGTTACGTAATTAATAATGAACTCGCGCACAGTCCCTATATCTCACCACAAACGTAATATAAGTACTAGATAATTAACCCTCCACAACTATGTATGTATTTTAGTATATCTACCACTGTGTGTGACACCTGTGTCCACGTATTACTATGGATATGGATTTTGTTCAGATTACGATATAACAAACAGAAATTTACATTACATTATGATACAATAAAAAGGCCATCGTCAAAATTATCAACTACTAACAGGTTCATCAATATTAGCAAGTTACGTGTTTATTATCAACTACTAACAGGTTCATAAACATTTGCAAGTTATGTGTTTATTATTAACTACTAACAGTTTCATCAACATTAGCAAGTTATGTGTTTATTATCAGCTACTAACAGCTTCATAAACATTTGCAAGTTATGTGTTTATTATTAACTACTAACAGTTTCATCAACATTAGCAAGTTATGTGTTTATTATCAGCTACTAACAGCTTCATCAACATTAGCAAGGTCTGTGTTTATTATCAACTACTAACGGCTTCGTCAAAATTGACAAGTTACGTGTTTATTATCAACTACTAACAGCTTCATCAATATTGGCATGTTACGTGTTTATAATAAACTCCAAAAGTGGTAACCGCTTTGTAAAGATTATTGACTGATTGTCTTTGCTCTGAAATTCTAGTGATGTGTCAGAAAATGTAGAAAAGCAACATAAACCTGGTCCTTTTACACGCAAGCTTGAGATAGAAAGAACAGTTGTACTGGCACTGGTAAGTGCATTTTTTTGCCAACAGCGAAACAACAAAAGAAGTGAACAATGTTTTAAAACAACTGAAGAACTGAAGGCGAGTTTCATGAAATTTTGATTCTGTACTTGCTTCAATCTTCTTATAGTATCGTATTAAAATTTTACAACTACTTACCTAGACTCAATTCTGGCCGTAGTGAAGACATATTCGGCATGAAAAGCGGCGAAGATCACAACGATGAGGGTTAACAGCAGCGTTCGCAGCTGGAACCTGCCAAACTGCCCGATCTCCTCCACCAGAATAGTGTCTAAATCGATGCTGTCTTTCTCTTCGCGCACCGTCATGGCGCCGTGCAACTGCCGCGAACCGAATTATCTCAAAAATACGAGTACCTGCTGTTGATAATGTTTATAATATCTCATTTTTGTAAGCAATAAAATTGTTTCATTTGCGATACGCAGTTTTAGTGTTCCGTGTAAAAACTAGTTTTACGTTTAGTAAGGGAGCCGGCTTGGGGCTCTGGAAAAAACAAATACAAATATTTTTATTTGTTGAACATAGGTAGGTTAGGTACAGATGTTGTAAATATTAAAGAACGCTATGTCTAGCCGTCATTGGCGTACAAATATTATTTTGGCTCAAACATGCAGATTATAATTTAACTATCAAACACGTCACGTTGTCTTCATCTCTTTAATATACTCTCCTATCGCAGGTATGCTGGAAGAGGTTTCTTTAGAAATAAGCATCACCTTGGTACCTATTTTTCTGTTCATTTCTTCTTGTCTGTTTATATATGTGTGTACATAAATGGTTAAGTAAATAAATAAATTCTAATTCAAATTGTCGATACATTAAAGTCATTCCAATTAAACATAATAATAATAATTTCTATTATAATTTGTCAAATCAATAAATAATAAATTATAATAATACTAAAAAAGGTAATTATAATATAAAACGATGAACTTTGCTCCATATGATCTAAGCATCAAACACTCACCAGCAGAGACTATTCCCTCTGCCCTGAGGCAACTGACATCATTCATGTTTTTGTCAATAAGTTAAATATGTGTTCAGTAATCATATAATTAGGTTTAGGTAGGTACAAGAGGTAGTGACTCGAAGCTCAAATCTAAGCAATGATATTTCAGTTGCTAAGGAGATACGGAACCATAAACATGAACTTCTTGAGACTACATGGATCGCTTGCTCCAGCATTATTTACATTGTATTATGCAGGTGTGTCGTAGATTACAAAGTAATGTGCATATCGATTCCCGGTGGTTTGTTGGATATCAAAGTACTTATTCGTAAGTATTCAACATAATACTCGTACACCCTCTACGAGTACGAGTAACACATGCAATGACTATACTTCACTGTAATCTCTGACCGCTACTGAAAATGTCCTAAGAAAGTCATGTTAATCTTTGATCCCGTGATCTTATCGTACCATTTCCCTTCAGATAATATAATCCTAAAAGAATTATCTAATGTATTACGCATTTCATAGTGTAAAAAGTTATCGGAATTTATACACCGCTCCTTATCTTGGTTGGTAGGTGGGTACATATCCTTGGTGCAAATTATCATAATCTCTTATGCAAGGTATAACATTGTTATCTGAAGCACACACAGGCACACGTGCCCATAATCTAGCTGTGCATTTATCTTATACCTACAGAGCGTCTATTTATATCCTAATACTTTTGAGTGTAATTTGAAAAACTGATGAGTATTTTATTCACAACACCTCATTTGAATAACACTAAGGCTAGGTTCACATTAGGTAGGACCGACAGTTTTACCGTTGACCGACTGTCGGGTGTTGCTGTTCACACTAAAGCTGCCGATCCGACCTAATGTGAACACCACCGTCGTCCGTCGTTTTACCAATGTCCGGGTCGTCACAAAGCAGTTGTGAGCTTCCATAAGAGAAATCAAAAGTTCTATATTAATTTCGCACTCCATGTTTAAACGTGTCTTCCCTGCCACGCCGACGATGAAACTACTCGCGCGAGTGCCGAGGACGAGGAACGTGCGGGTGGGAGGGGTACGGGCGGGTGGCTCCGCCAATACTCCAATATTATGTCCGATCCGACAGAAATCGAGGTTGAACGTTCGGTAAATGTCTCGTCTCCGTTAGTTTTATCGGGTCGCCCTAATCTGAGCTGCGCTATTGAAATACATGTGCCAATATCCATCCGACACGTTTGTCTGTCCGATAAAACTGCCGGTCCGACCTAATGTGAACCAGCTCTTAAGTGTTTGCGAGGTGTCGGTCGTCCGATGGCGAGGTGGACGGACAACATTGTAGTGTTGCAGTATCTACATCGCCACATGCGAGCTACACGTCACACTGACGTCACGCAAAATCCTGCATCGCGCAAGAAGAGTTTACCGTGCAACTAACATATATACAACGTCCCGACATCAAACGTCGGGCAGCTGCCCACCAGACACGACACCCGTCTGGTCAGAGGGTCCTCCCTTTTCTATGGAGGTTTGAGTGAACTTTACGCCCTGTTCCTCGTACCTCTATCGTCGATTTAACGTCTAAGCGCGTCTCATCGCGGGAAGAACCTAGATGGAACCTAGATGAGGCTAACACAGGAGCGTGGGGATTAGCACAAGCAAAGCGAGGTCTATACTCAGCAGAGGGTGAAGTGGGGATGATGATTATGATGAAAGTGTATGCTCATGACTGTATAATGATGCAATACAGATGTATTTATATATTACTGAACCTATGATGATGTATCTGGGCTCAAGCGTAAATATGTATTGCACTAGCAATTAACTAATTATGACAGGTAGGCTTTCAGTCGGTTTTATCGTAAGCGCTCACTACTAATCTTTTTAGATCATTAAAATGGCTTAGACATTAAATTGACGGTAAATATCTTCATTTTAAATTGATTTAGTCATTTTATCGATCAGTCAATGATATTTCGACAATATTTTGCCTCAGCACCTACCTAATTAGGTACTGATCTCTTTATTTGCTAGAATAAAGGTTATTGCATAGTGGTGCTAAATAGACATTACTCAACGACAAGCTCAAAGCGAAAGTATATCTGCCTGTCTGTCTGTTAACTTTTATCACATGAATAGAGCATGACCTGGGTTAGGACCTCGGAAACTTTTTATCTCGGTAGTACGTTCCCGAGGGATAACTTCCAACACCCACGCGGGCGAAGCTGCGAGCATAAGCTAGTCATAAATAAAAAGTTAACAGAATGTAAAGCTTATCTAATTAATGTAGGTACAGTAGATACAGACGTGGGTACAGGTGTGATCATTTCAGAGTGTTATAATGTTTGTTGCCAATCTGCTCTGCCTGTTCGAGAGTGTCTGGCAGGGTAGTGCCGCGTGTCTCCGGAGTGAGGAAGATCAGCGCCCCCGACAACAGCGCCAGAGAACCAAACAGCACAAATGGCAGCTCGGGGAAGAATTGCGCGCCCTGCAAACAAAACACTATCATTTGTAATCATTTTAAAGCGCTTGCACCACAAATCACCGTGGCCACTTGTACCATTTATCAAATGAATTTGGCGTTAAATAAATTTAAAAAAAAACGTTCCATTTCAATTTATTGTTACAAGATGACAGAGAACAGAATTATGATTTAAATTTAAATGTATTTAGTGTCATGCTAGTCAGGACTAGGTTCGCTTGAACCAAAGCAGCACTTGTACAGTCACGAGCATTAATATATTACTACGGACAGCTCGGCAATAATATCTGATTTCATAATTCATCCATTAATATAAATGACGGTAAATATATCATGATGATATATTTACATATATATTTATGTGGAAGGCACATATAACCGCAGCACAAATATGTGGCGTCGAAGAAGCAAAGGCTGGCAGGCATGTGTTTATGCTGCCAAAGTGATGTCAGATATTTTCGATCACAACGAAGTACCACATTCTTCTGAATTTAACTGGTTAGTTAATATTGCATTGACACATAACTAGTTCGCGGCTTGGATGCAGAATGCAGCAGCGCAATACGTGCTAAAGGTACTAACATACCATCACCTTCATTATGCCTTTTTGCGCGTAGAGCGACACAAACCTCATAAGAAACGTCAAATCGTGACGGTGTAATCGGCCGAATCATTCGCGTTCGAGAGGTCGACGAGTCAACATGTCCTGATGCCCCGTGGAGGGGCGAAACACGTGTCACGTATAGGTTTGGGTTGCCTATTCCATCATCATAACCGCATCTTCTACATGTAAATAGTTTCAGTTGGAACCGCTGCTGCATAATGCATCCAAGCCTGGATCTAGTTATTGCAGAATTAAAACTCAATTCCAGATTCCATAACTTATCCAAAATTGTAAAAGAAAACTTACAAAAGCTGGAGTGAGCGGCGCCAGCATGGACCCGATGCGTCCAATCATGGAGGAGAAGGCGAACAGACTGTGGCGATACCTGGTGGGGTACAACTCCGCCGTGTACACGTACACTGACGTCGCTACCATGGCGATGCTGAACTTGGCGATCAGGTACACCACCAGTGACGCCACGTACATGCCTGTAAGATGACGTCACAAATTAAAATCAACTTAAGGATTTGATCTTAATTCCCGCAAAACAACAATAAATTGAAACATACCTTGAGGCATGAAAATATATGCAACCTGACATGCGGCGCATAACCAAAAAGCTCCAGTCAATACTGGCTTCCTTCCAATCCTATCCATCAGGAAATATGCAGTCCAAAAACCGGGGATTTCGACTGCCGCCACAGCTATAAAGTTCAAGTACTTATTGCCTGACATGTTCACAGCATTGAGCGACAATCCGTAGTAGATGAACGTGGTTGTGATCCACCACACGGGCGAAACGATGCACCGTAATAAGATTCGCTTGTGCCGGAAAACTTGCACCACCAGCCAGAGTTCACCGCCGCGTCGCTCTTTCTCCAACTCAGTGACCCGTATCTTCTCCTCAGCAGTGTTACGTAATGCTTCCAGTGATTTGTCAGATAATTGTCTTCCGTTGACCTTTGCAACCCTTTTAAGCAGACCTTCGGATTCTTCAAAGCGTCCCTTACTCATGTACCACCGCACAGACTCGCTGATGACCCAGAAGTAGGCGATGGTAAGGAACTGCGGGATGTAGAGCGTGAGCGTCAGGGTCCTCCAGTCAGGCACGCACCACGCGATCAGCCCTAACGTCACCTGTCCCACCGCAAAGCAAGTCTTAAGAGCTGCACCGATAGCGACGCGATACTCCGGACCCACCAGCTCCGTTACTGTAACAACATTCATAATATGCTTCATATCCAAATGAATCTCCACTTCAAACGCAAAAATCAACCGGTTAGAAAATACTCACGTAAAATGTAGACACTAGAATATGCGCCGCATCCAAAATTAGCCTCCGCAAACTGAGACAGTATGAATCCGAGGTAGGTGCCAGCCCAGTAGCGCGTGAGACCGATCCACGCCGTATTGAACGCGTTGAGGACGAGCGCGACCCGGCGCCCCCAGCGGTCCGACACGAAGCCGGTGATGGGTAGCGCAGTCAGCGTGCCGAACGTGGTCACAGTGCCGATCAGCGTCCTCCGCCATTCGTCACACGCCAGGCCATACTTATGTTGACAAAAAACATCGATCACAAATCGTTCTCATCTAATATTTGACACAGTTAAAGCATTTCGTCGACTCACATCGTAGACGACAGTGTGCGTGTTCTCGTACACGTAAGACTCGCAAGGCAGGCGCCCATCGTGGTCGAAGAGTGTAGCGGGGCAGGTGTCGCTGGTGACCACCCGCGACGCCGCAGTCGCGTTGTCGAAGCGCTGGCAGTTGTCGAACGAGCCCTGACTGGCATCCGCCGGCACTGCATTCTCCAACCAGTACGGAGAAAACTCCGCCGGCTCACCTTCACACTCCGGGATCAGACATCTTCATATATATAAAAATCAATTACTGTTCGTTAGTCTCGCTGAAACTCAAAACTGGCTTAACCGATTTGAATATTTTTGTTCTTTTTTTGTTGGAAAACTGGGGAGGTTTGAAAAAAAAGGAGTTACAACGCATGCCGGGCATTTGTGTTAGTGCATAATCATAAAATAAATAGAAGATAAACTAAATAGAACATTTTTGATAATAACGAAAGACTACAGGCCAAATAGAGACGAGCCAAATAAAGAGCTTAAGTTGTGACCAAAAGGACCAAGGGACCAAGGTAATCATTCCGTCGCAAAAAGTAATCAATTAAATTCACTTAATACAATACAAGTTGAAAGGTTACATTCCCTAACTTAGTACTACAACGCTACTCTTCGCTACGGGTTAAAACTCTTGCGTAAATGAATTAGATGCTTAATGTTACACGGAAAGTAAGAATTGAATAAACCTAGGGAAAACTTAAACCTGTTACTGTAACGTTGTGTCTGTATAGTTACGCAATACACGATGCACATGTTTTATATGAGTGTTGGTTTGTTTACCTGGTGCTAATCCGAGCTGTGCTGAAGACGTACTCCAAGTTGCTCCATGCTACGAATACGACCAGCACCATAGCTAGCAGGAACGTGCGGAGTTGGTACCTGCCGAACTGACCGATCTCCTCCACCAAGAGTGTGTCCAGCTCCACTTGTCTCCGGCCACTCGCCTCAGAGGCCACGCCCTTGTCCAAAACCACCATATTGTGCACCAAACAGCAGCACACCGCTACACCTACGTCTCTAACTATTATTCCTATGTTTTATTTCAAAAATATTTATTATCTTTAACATGTTTATCTGGTTTGTTGAGTTATAACTGATATTTGAACTGAAGTACCTTTAATATACTTGGATTGTTTTCGTAAAACGTTTTAGTTAGTTCAAATATATTACCGATGTAAATTTTTAGAGTTCTGATGTCAAATGGCAAAACGGAACCCGTATAATTTCGTCCTGTCCGTTTGTCCGTCCGGAGGTTACTCAGCCATTTTACTCGGAGAAAATTGGCACTGTATCGATGAAAAGAAGGAAGATGTATTATATAAACCACAAAAAATTGTGAAATTACGAAAAATACATTTGTCGTGGCTCTCCCCAAACATTTAATCGAGGGATGAAAAAACAAAGTTCAGTGCACATGAGCGTGTGGATCTCCTAATAATAATTAATAAAAAGAGTTAAATGGCTTAATGCAATTTTTGTATTTAAATTAATGGTTGGAGAGATATGTGTTATTAAGGTCATAAAATTGTGTCACCCCCTTGAAGTTTCAACTCTAAGGAGAGTATTCCGAAAAAAAGGAAGTTTACAAAATTATCTTTGTATTTAAGTAACAGTTTATTTTAGAGGACAACCACATTCTACCACAATATTTGTACACCACATTAATAAGTTGTGGCAGAATGTACAGAACTTAAAAAATATTAACATCACAATGAAGAGTCATCATCAACATCAAAACTGAGAAGTAGTGACCCAGTGGTATCGGCCCCGACTTACAATGTTGGACATGGGTTCGATCCCAGGCAGGCGCTTTACTTTGTGTAAATAATTTCATCACCTCTGCTCTCAAAACTTTAAAGGAAAACATCGTGAGAAGACCGGCATGTCCTAGAAGCAAAAATTCGAAGACATTGACATCTACCAACCCGCACTGGGCCCGCGTGGTGGATTACAGCCCACCAGCCACCAGCTGGGGACTCTGAACAGGGACCCGTGGGGATGCCCATATAAAATGGTGCGGGAGAAACTTCGCCCATGGCCTCCCCCGCTGACGCAGAGTCTCCGGCCTCAGCTCATGGAGGGCGTGGTGGGCGCTCTGTTCCCTTCGCGAAGGGAACATACTCCCCCGCTCATGGCTCCGCCTCCTGCGGTGCTCACTGTGGACTACACAACGGACCCCGACGACGATGCTCCTGAGGTGACCGAGGTAGAGTTGAGAGTGGCGGTACGTAAGCTGAGTGCCAAAAATACCGCCCCAGGACCCGACGGCCTACCTGGAAAAGCCTGGGTCCTGGTCTTGGAGGCTCTCAGGCCTCGACTTAGAGGGCTCCTAAGCACATGCTTGGCGGGGGGCCAGTTCCCACTTCGCTGGAAGACGGGGAAACTGGTCCTCATTAAGAAGACGGGGCGCCCTGCGGACTCTCCGTCCGCTTACCGGCCCATCGTGATGCTCGACGAGGTGGGCAAGCTCTTTGAAAGAGTCATTGCAGACCGCCTCGTCGGGCGGCTGGTGCGGGTGGGGCCGGATTTGGCGGAGAGCCAGTTTGGTTTCCGCAGGGGGCGCTCTACGGTGGACGCCATCATGCGCGTGCGAGCCCTCACGACGGGGGATGCTGTGGCCCGGGGTGGGGTCGTCTTGGCGGTGTCTCTAGACATCGCCAATGCCTTCAATACCCTGCCCTGGAGTTGCATCAGGGAGGCACTCCGGTATCACCGGATTACAGTTTTTGATATCCGGTAGATATCCGGTATCACAGTTTTTGAAGACTTTCTAATATAATCTATCACATAAAATGAATTTCTTTGAGAACATAACGTTTAGAAAAAAGCAAAGACACTCCATGACGGAAATATCGTTTGATGGAACGAATGCAAATAGTACAAAAATAGATGGCAGCACCAGTAGTTTACCGAATATATCAGCTGACGATGATACTTTGCTATTACAACAACTTAAATTACAAATAGAAAATCTCACTTCACAACTAAACTCCGCACACGAAGAGATTAATAATTTATCATTAGAAAACTGCGAACTGAAAAAAGCTTTAGTGAAGTGACATCCAAAAACTATGTCATGAAAAAAGCAACTTTTAAACTTGCAAATGAGACCACTCCCAGACAGAAATCGCGATCGTCAACTCCACGTAGCTGCTCTCATAACATCAAGTCTCTTAACATCAAGCCTCAAAATCAACGAAGTGAAAAAACTCAGTCTACATCGAAACCTTCTGAACAAAAAACAACTTTAATCAGTGAAAGTACAATACCGTTTCAAAATACTTCGGCCCAAAAAGGAAAACCGGAAATCAAAGATTCTGAAACCCAAAAAAATAAAATTTATATCATTAGCTCCAATAGAATCAATTGCTGAGGAAACTTTTCAATATTCACAAATATGTCATTATGTCACACCAAATTGTGGAACCATACAGCTTATTCGTAATTTGTATCAAAAGGTTAAAGATTTTTCAATGGACGACTATTGTGTAGTCTTAATAGGAGAGGAAGATTTCAAAAGAACAGAAAATTATGTTGGGATTGTAGTAGAACTTAGAAATGAATTGCAAAAAATACAACATACAAAATAATGTAATATTGTGCGTACCTACTTTTAAATTGAGCAATTATTCGACGATGTTTAACTGGCGTTTAGAATCTTTTAACAGCTTACTTTATTTGGATCTTCAGTCTCACAATTACACCATGGTGTTGGACTCTAATCTAGATACGACTTTACTATGTTCTCTACGTATGATAGAAAATTGAATAACCGAGGAATGAAAAACATTTTTGATAACTTATCTCTACTTGTTAACAACAACAAATCTGTCCAACCGTAAGACACTGTAATTGATCTTAATTCTAACCAGCTTTTTCTCTAATAATTTGTGTATTTTTCATCAAAATATTGCTGGACTTTTAAACAAGTCGGATCTTTTAACTATGTACATCCAGGAATTGTCAAGTGAGCAAATATTGATAGATATTATATGTATAACTGAGCACTTCATAATGTCCGGTCAGGAAAGGTTACTATATTTACCGAAATATAAACTTGCAGCAAGCTATGCAAGGAGTTGTAACGTTGTAACGTTCCGTTTTCTTTTAAATAATTATAAATTACAGTCAATCAATCAGTCAATCAATCACAATTTTAAGCATTTTGTTTACATTATTAAAACCAAATTGCCAACACCTTTATAATCAACGCAATGCGCGTGACCTTGGGGTCACCACAGGAGACTTCGTTCGCATAGCGGTCCCCTGTTCCCTCTCCCCGTCACCGCCCCGGCAGACCTGGCAGGCCGGCCGTCAATTGTGCGCGCCGAGTCGTCAGACCGTCATATGCTGGCTTCGGGGGCACGCGTTCGCGTCGCTCATTCTCAGCGGCGCGACTTTCATACTTGTGCCCTCCGGAACAGCCACGGTGGTCGCCGTTTGTTTTTTTTAATATTACTATGAGTCTATTAAAATCAGTTTAATCCCCATATTGGGTAAGTGTTGAACAATGTCGCTTTTATATTTTGTGTACCTACTTATCTAGGACATCATTATGGCGTTACCTTTTTGCTCACAACCTCTTTTCTGGTAATTAGTATGCCTTCTGCTAAATTATTTCCTAAGCAACCTATTTCCCATTATCGCTGTGCATTTTTATGGAATGTTCCATACCTCAAAAAATGTGCAAGTCATCATGTACTCTCACTCACATTTTGTAAACTCCGTACTGATTGTGACAACCACACATCACCTTCATTAGCGCATAGTACATCTCGCTTTGCTTATGCCTTGGTGTCACAATCAGCGGAGATGACTTTTTGTCCATCTTGTGACACACTGGACGTTAATTCCAGGGTCTAAAGTTCCGGATTACATAATCCTAAGTTCCGGGCCACCACCATCCGGCAAATCAACGCACGAACGAGCTCCGCGCCGGGTACCTGTTTACCCGCGTGGCCGCGTCGAGTTCGCTCCAGGGTCTGGCAGGACCAACTGCCGACCGTCACCTTTCCTGGCGTCTTCAGCGTGCCACACCACTGCGGCTGCATCACACCAGGCTGAGCCAAGAGAGTACTGCGCTACTCCCAAGGGAAGTTAGGGAATCTTGTGATCATAAACTTATCTACCCCCTATTTCTTATTATTTAAATAACATAACACATAACATCACGCCTGTATTCCCCGAAGGGTTAGGCAGAGGTGTACCTATAGCACACCCATATTTCGCCAGTTATGTTTAAGTCCCATGTAATAGGGGGCGAGGGGGGGGTTATTTAAATATAAATTTTACGAGGGCTGCACTAAAAGTATCGGGAATGGAATATTTCCACTGTTCCTGTCTTATTAAAATCTTTTTAATTGAAAACTCCTTGGTTTTAAAGATCGAATACCATTTATTTATTTAAAAAAAGATTCTCGGTCTTGTCACAAGGTTTTGTCAAACTTGTTTAGTCGTTGAGAAAATGGAATTTCAAGAAATTCAAGAGCGATGATTTATTATGACTTTCGAAGTGGTTTAACACAAAAACAGTGTGTTGACCGCATTATTTCTGCATTTGGTGATGAAGCCCCATCCAAAACCACAATTTATCGCTGGTTTGCTGAATTTCAACGTGGACGTGTCAAGCTCAGTGATGATCCCCGTCAAGGCCGTCCAAAAACTGCAGTCACCCAAGAAAACGTTGATGCTGTGCGTAAGCTGATTGAGGAAGATCGACATGTGACATAACGCGAAATTCAGGCAACTTTAGACATTGGCATGAGTCAAATACAAATAATCTTGCATGAACAATTAGGTGTAAAAAAGTTGTTTTCCCGATGGATACCGCATTCGCTCTGTGAAGAGCAAAAAGTGGCTCGCGTTACTTGGTGCGTCAGAACTCTCGAAAGATTCCACGCAGGATCCTCAAATGCTGTATACATCATCGTATCAGGTGACGAATCCTGGATATACGCGTACGAACGCGAAACAAAAAACCAGTCACGAGTTTGGGTGTTCGAAAATGAGTTAAAGCCAACAAAAATTGTTCGTTCACGGAGTGTTGCAAAAAAAATGGTGGCCACGTTTGTCTCCAAAACCGGCCATGTTACGACTATTCCTCTTGAGGGACAAAGAACGGTTAATGCAGAATGGTATGCTAGCATTTGTTTGCCACAGGTCGTTTCTGAACTCCGTAAAGAGAACTGCAACCGCCGCATCATACTCCATCACGACAATGCGAGTTCTCACACCGCGCACAGAACAAAAGAGTTTTTAGAGCAAGAAAACCTAGAATTATTAGACCATCTGCCGTACAGCCCCGACCTAAGCCCTAATGATTTCTATACTTTACCTAAAATACTGAATAAATTGCGTGGACAGAGATTTTCATCACCTGAAGAAGCTATGGACGCCTACAAAACGGCCATTTTGGAGACCCCAACTTCCGAATGGAATGGTTGCTTCAATGATTGGTTCCATCGTATGGAAAAATGTGTCAAATTTCACGGAGAATACTTCGAAAAGCAATAAATACATTTTTAAATAGTAATGTTGTGTCACTTCCTTGATTCCCGAAATTTTCAGTTCCACCTACGCTGACAAGGTACGTGGTTTCATTTAAACAGACCACGGAACCCACTTACGCCACAGAGTAATATAAAACGTGGTGGTTCTTGTATTTTAGTCAAAAACGGTTACGAATACAAAGAATTGCCGGAGATCATGAAGTTCTCTATAGCAGGAATAATTGAGTGTTGCGCTATTGAACTTACGCAACAAACGTTGATTATAATATGTGTGTATAGACCCCCCAAGTTTACAAATTTAAATAAGTTTTATTAAAATTTAGATTCCATTTTGAAAAAACTTTGTATTAAAAATAAAAAATAAATTATATGCGGGGATTTCAATATAGATATTAAAAAAAAAAATAGACATACTTTGGAATTTAAATACTTTCTCTTAAGCTACAATCTAATTCCAACAGAGGAGGCTCGTGTATATACGTAAAAAAAGGACATAAATGGAAAACAATTTCGAAATCAGTGTTATTCACCGAGTGCTCAACTTTTGAATGCTCTGCAATAGAATTGGTAGCCTATAAATTGATTATTATTTGTATTTATAGGGTTCCTTTAACTAGTAACTTAAACAATTTTTTTGCAAGATTAGATAAAATGCTCAAGTATATCAATAAATCCTATAATAAGCATAATGTTGTATTAGCAGGTGATTTTATTATTGATATTTTAAAACAAAATAATACCACATCTGAGTTTGAATGTTTACTACTCAACTATAATCTAAGGCTTAAGATAACAGAGCCTACCAGAAAAATTAGCAAAACATGTATAGACAACTTTGCTCATAACTATCATAATAAATGCAAAGCAGAAGTGATTGATTTTGCATTATCTGATCACACAGCTCAGATATTGAGGTGTCTTGTTAAAAGAGTATGCCTTATTAAGAGCTGGAAAATTAAACGTAGAGACTATAGCGAGGAAAATCTTAGTAAGTTTAAATCTTATACAGAGAAATTGTCATTTTCGGAAATGTACACAACTTGTGATCCAAATGTAGCCTATAATATTTTCATTGATTTGTTTAAGTTATTTTATGACCTTTGCTTTCCATTTAAATATATCACCATTAATAGTCATCGAAAAGCTAATTGGGTAACACGAGGCATCAAGGCTTGCAGTATAAAAAAACGACAACTTTTATGGCAATACAGAAAAAAACCAAGCGAGATAAACAAAACCAAACTGACCCAATATTCAAAAAGATATAAGAAAATAATAAGACTAACTCAGCGAGCGCAAAATAATCATTCAATTAATAAGTCAGACAATAAAAGTAGAACGGCATGGAAAATTATTAACAGAGCAAAACAAAATTTACCAAAGGATACTATATCTAACATTAAAATTAACGATAGAACTATAACTGACCCACGTGAAATTTCCAATGCTTTTAATAATTATTTCGTCGATAAAATTATACCTAAGGATGATTCGAACAAAATGCAGTATAACTCTTATATGTCTACTGAACAAAGGTCTATGTTTCTGAAACCATGCTTGCCACATGATATTTTGCGAATAATTAATAATCTAAAAAGCACAAATAGTGTGGGCTATGATGAAATATCAACTAAAGTTATTAAATATATAGGTACAAATATCTCTACTCATCTTAGCTATATCTTAAATTTATGCATTGCTGAAGGAGTCTACCCTGATAGACTAAAAACTTCAATCATAAAACCCATTTTTAAGAAAGATGACAGTGAGTACCTAGATAACTATCGACCCATTGCCCTAGTTTCAGTTATTTCTAAAATATTTGAGAAACATGTTCACATAGAACTTAATAATTATTTACAAAAACAACATATTTTAGTTAAAGAACAAAAAGGCTTTAGACCTAATAAAACCATAAACATGGCCATATATGACTTTTTAGACTTTGTTATGGTTAATCTTGACAGAAGAATACCCGTCTGCTCTATCTTTATGGATATGACACAGGCTTTTGATTATGTTGACCATGATATATTAGTTGGTAAACTCAATGCCTACGGAATAAGAGGTAACGTTCTAAAACTAATTGAATCATACCTCAAAGGCCGAAACCAATATACTGAAGTGACTAAAGTGAATGTTCTTACTAAACAAGAGGAAACCTTTCGGTCACATGAAAGAAAAATAAACTACGGAGTACCACAAGGTAGCGTTCTGGGTCCACCGTTGTTTATAATTTACATTAATGACCTACCCAAAGCCACTGATAATCCTATATCTCTCTTTGCGGATGATAGCACTGTTACTGTCAAATGTAAAGACATACATACTTATGAAGATGACTTAAATAGCACCTTGAACTCTATTATGAATTGGTTGAATGTAAATAATTTAAAAGCAAACTTAGGAAAAACAAAATTAATGAGCTTCAGACAGCGCCTACCAGCACTAAACAACCTAAACGTAAATTTTAACAACCAACCTATTGAAGAAACAGACACCTCAAAATTTCTTGGCTTGCATATTGATAATAAAATGACTTGGAAACCACATATTGAAATATTGTGCAAGCGAGTGAGTCGATCAGCTTACGCCCTACATGAACTTGCATATAAAATTAATTCCAAAACACTCATAACTGCATATCATGGGCTTGTGGCGTCTATACTCAGATATGGCATAATTTTTTGGGGCAACTCCACTAACAAAGATCTTGTCTTTAAGGCACAGAAACGGTGCGTTAGGGCTATGTTCGGTTTAAAATCTACCGAAAGTTGTGTACCTTTCTTTAAAAAGTACAACATCTTACCATTGCCATCACTGTATATATTTGAAGTAGCTGTCTTCGTGAAACAAAATCCTGAACGTTTTGTGCTTGCATCTGAAGCATACAATCGTACGCAAAGAGATGAAAGTCGTCTTTGTGTTCGTCAAACGAATACTGCCTTAATGTATAAGAGTATTTTTCATATGGCACCTGTCGTTTATAATAAATTGCCTAAGGACCTAAAAAAATGTAATGTTAATTTGTTTAAGCAAAAATTAAAAACAATGCTATGTGAAAAATGTTATTATAGTATCTCAGATTTTTTAACAGATAAATTTTGACATTATGTATTAAATAAATATATTTAATATTATCTGAATAATTGTTTTAAGTAATTCTAATTTGACTTTATGATAAAATTCTATAATAATTAGGTATAAGTCAAGTATAGGTACTATAATATCAGCAAAATCTGACTGAAGCATTTTTTATTTTTTTATTTTATATATTTTTTTTTTTTTTTTTGACATAGACTTTTAGATATTTTATGATTTGTGAATTATTTTTTATTTACTGTTGACATTTTATGCTGAATTCACTTTAATTTATTGATATTGACTTGAAATCAATTATTAATAATCTTAACTATTACATTTGTACGCCTTAATAATTGGCAAACATGTCTGAACTTATTTTTTTCTTTGTAATCCTGCATGCATATCTCTACTATTGTATGTGTACACATGTTTATGCAAATAAATATATTATCTTATCTTATCTTATCTTATCTTATTATCTTATCTAAAGTTACACATTAACGAAGCAACTCGACTTGCTAGCAATGCTTGT
The DNA here is from genome assembly GCA_916610205.1 of Griposia aprilina. Lineage (NCBI taxonomy): Eukaryota > Metazoa > Arthropoda > Insecta > Lepidoptera > Noctuidae > Griposia > Griposia aprilina. The sequence goes on from OU744296.1 coordinate 23,674,867, forward strand.
CTTGATAATTTTGCTCACAATTTTAAACAAAGTTGTCAATATTGTAAGCACTGAACTATTAACTAGCTGTAGGTTATGTAAGGTAGTGTATGAAATGAAAGTTTGAATAATCTTACCAATATTTAATGGAAACTAAAACACTTCATTCAACGGGATATTACTAACACAAGAAATGGCAATACATATTAGGCTTAAAGTACGTTACATGACAGATTATTTTAAGTAATTTAGAAATACGAATAACCAATAGCACTTAGATATGTAAATATTAAAGACAGACTTAACTAACCTGGCCTTGCTCCAACGGATAGCAATATTTCTCCACCAAGTGACACGGTGTTACTTTTAGGTCTTTACACTTCGGCGTCGCAGCCACGACTGAGCTGCGCACGGCCGTTTCAAACCAAGTCGTAAGCGCACAGTCACGCGTCGCCCGCCGACCGTTACGTAATTCGAACCCAACAAGACGGTACTTGATAAAATAAATGCGTTTATAATAAATGTAAAACGCATTTATTACATCTACTAAGTACAATTGTGTAATGAGTTTACCAAAATCCTAACAGCTCGGCCATCCTGCTAGAGCAAGTCCCTTCGCTCTTTTATTTTCAGAATATTATAATTCATTGTCTATAAAACTATACATTAATCAAATTAATAATACACTGCTCAAATCATGGCATGTTAACAATTTGTACGAATTTCCATTGATTGATTTTAATAGGCATGCTTAAATTAGTATAACAAGGAATGTTTACAATATGTGTTTAACATACACATTTTTTTTAAACTAATTTAGTTACACACCAAACGATTATAAAACACACAATAAAAATACTTAAGACAATAATAAAAAGAATTATAAAAAGAGCTATAAGTAAATGTTTTAACACATACCTAAATTACAATATTACAAATACAGAAATTAAAACACAGATGGAATATATACATAATAAATAATTACATAGTTTTTTGTAAAATTAGTTTTTTTTCTTTTACACAATAATAATCAAGTAATTATTTAATGTTTTCACAGGTTATAAAATCTTATAAATCAGTAGAAACATTACCGCGTTAATTGTTTATTGTTTATTGTTAATTAAAACGGTAACACCAATTACATTAATTAACATAGAGATTGAATGGGTAACAAAAACTTTTCTAAAACTAACATATAATAGAGGACAACCTAGCATACTTGCTCTCGCAAAACATCAGACATACACGCATTATTCTGCTCCATTCATCAGCAAACAGATCACATTCAGGATAGTTGGTCAGGAGGGCGTTAAGCATCCTTAATGTACGACACACAGGGGACTCAGCTCTGGCGACAGTTTTAGTTAACGGCGGCGCAAACAGATTGCGCCGACGGCTTTGGCGATGTCCGATGTATTTATCGGGAACAAATAGCCTACAGAAAAGATCGTGGAGTTCGGGACTGTCGATGCGTCCTCTAAGAGTTTTGCAGGCTACTGTGAGCTGTAGAAAGCCTCGTCTAACCTCCAACGAATTGAAGCCCAAAACTCCTAGAAGGTAATTAGTAGGGTACATGAAAGGGAAGAAATGAAACGTCTTTTTAAACAGAAATCTCAGGAAAGTTTTCTGTGCCTTTTCCAGCGTTAAATTATGAGTCGCTGTATAGGGATGCCAGATACAGGCACCAGCCTCAAGTTTACTACGAACCAAAGTGTTGTAGAGAAGTTTAATTACATTTGGGTTGTGAAAATCACGGGAATTTCGCAAAACAAAACCCAAACGCCTAAAAGATTCCTTGGCTAGAGTGGAGACATGATCTCTAAATGTCAGACCAGTGTCAAAGGTCACACCCAGGTCCTTTATTTTGGTGACACGACTTATTTCTTCACTACCTAATCTGTAGTTATAGTGGAGTGGTTGACGTTTTCGACTGTACGTCATGACGTAACACTTACTCGTATTAAAAAAGAGCTTATTGACCATGCTCCACTCAAATATAGCATCAATGTCCCTTTGTAGGAGTATGCAATCCGAGACCTTATCAATTTGAACTACTAGTTTTAGGTCATCGGCGTAGAGCAAGCATTTTGCGAACCCAACCTTATTTATAAGATCATTGATCATGATAAGGAAAAGCAGTGGGCCTAGCACGGATCCTTGACTCACACCTGAGCGGGTATTATAAGGTTCAGACTCAAAGCAACCATGCCTAACAAACTGCCTACGGCCTCGCAGATAGTCCGCAAAGAAGTTCAGAAACTCAGACGAGAAACCTGCCGCCTCCAATTTCATCAAGAGCACGTCATTGTCAACACTGTCGAACGCTTTGCGGAAATCGAAATAGAGGACATCCACTTGCCCCCCACTGTCCAAAATACCAGAAACATAATCAACGTGAGTCATCAGATTCGAATTGACTGAGCGACCTTGGCGAAAGCCGTGCTGGGCATCAGATAGAAACGCATTTATACGTTTATAGATGTACGTGTGGAGTATGTGCTCAAAAACCTTTGCAAGAGTTGGCAGTACAGCAATAGGCCTGTGTTCCACCACAGATGATTTGTCTCTGGTTTTTGGGATGGGAATGACACGCGAGATTTTCCATTGTTCAGGATAGACGCCGGACTGAAGAGCTAGATTAAAGATATGGCAGAGTGGAGTTGCCAGCATATCATGGCATCCCTTGAGGATAAAAGCAGGGATGGAGTCAGGGCCGATCGAGCTATGTGGTTTCAGTTTAGCAATACCTTTAACTACGTCTAGTGGGGTCAAAAGGGGGATAGGAATGTTATTTCCTGAGCAGTAGGTCGGCCTGATATTATTTGGGTTTAACTCAGGAGAATCCTTTAAGAAAACGCTGGAAAAGTACTGAGCGAACGCTTCCGCAGCTTTGACACCCGAGTAAGCGATACCGTTGTGCACAACGTTGGGCTCGAAACCACCCTTCGATCGCAGGCTCGAGACATGGTGCCAGAACTGTCGTGGATTACTTCCTATAGTGTTCCCCACAGTATCACAGTATGATTTATAGGCCTCTTGAGTTCTGAGTTTCAAATCCGAACGTAGAGCACTAAATTGAGCATATATAAGGTTACAGCGAGAAAGCTTCCATTTGTGATGCAATTTGTTTTTACGCTGAGTGTCGTTGATTAAATCTCTTGAAAACCAAACCGGATATCGTCTGTTGCCAGAGATTTTCCTCAGTTTTTTTGGGATACATGAATCGAAGAGGTCATAAAATATGGTATAAAGCTGACTAGTAGCCGCGCCTGCATCCAGGCCACACAAGAGGTCCTGCCAAGGGGCGGCACGAATTCGATCATATAAGAGTATGTAGTCTCCTTTGCTGAAGTTCCAATCTCTACTTCGGTCAATGTTGCTAGGGTATAATATTTCACTAACCTGATGTTTTGGCATTTGTACGGCAATATCTAAGGGAGGATGATACAGGTCGATAGGGACTAGCTCCGAACCCACAACGTACTCACAGTACACGTCGGCACCTTCCTGAGCCAACACAACATCTAACTTACTCCCACGCACATTCATCACTTCATTCATCTCTACCAGATTACAAAAGTTTAAAAAGTAACAGTAATAATTGTTAACATTCACGGACGCACTTTTTAAGTTAAGGTCTCCTAAAATCATAACTCTTCCATTTAGATTTGTAATAATGCTCTCAACTTTACAAAACCACGTCATGTAGTCTTCGTCAGTGGCAGAGGGCTTGATGTAGACAACACACATATACATATTTCGGCCATTCATTTGGATCCTAGCCCACAGGTCTTCACCGCAATCCGTTTCTAGGTCATATTGCCTGCTCATGGTAACGCCATCGCGTGCTGCTAGCAACACACCGCCTCCCAGAGTCACTCTATCTCTACGTAGGATACGCCAATCCCCATCCGTCAATTCTGAGTCTTCCACTGAGTTATCTAGGTTTGTTTCTGTGACTGCTACTAAATCATGCTCAGATAACAACAAACTCGATCTCCATGTAGGTAATTTTGTTTTGAGGCCACGGACATTTTGGTATAATACACGTAGGCAGTTGTTACGATTACTGAGGATGGGCGGACCGGTGGCGAGAATGTTAGTGGGATAATTGTTCACTAGTTCGGGCACGAAAGTTGTGGCGCCACGGTTTTACACAAATATCCTCTGCCCAATTATGAACCGCAGATACTTGATCAGCTAGTCTCGAGGGCACCCCCAACTTAAAAGATGCATAGTTGCCACGGGATTTTAGCACTTCAACTGTGCAGATATCCTTTCCGCAGATGGTAAGAAGGTGCTGCCGCACCTGGCTATCAGTGGTGCCCTGCTTTACGTAGAAAAGGTGTAGATATCTCCATCGTTCAGAAGCCTCTAACTTAGTGGTGCCAGGCGCAGCTGTCCCCCGCATAACATTACCAAGCGAACGACCCGAACGCCTGTGTCGAACTTCAACCCACCCTTCATCATTCGTCCGCCCGTTCAAGTTGTTGTCCTTGTCACCCATAGAAATATTCACAGTAGCAAGAGCAGGAGCACAGACAGGCAAAGGAACTTGAGGCTTAGGCACTTGCCGTTGCCGGGCGGCTGCTGTCACTGGATTGGTCGGTATGCGTATATCTTGCCCGCTCTGCAGACAAGTATCCTGATCTACAGCTTTCTCTCCCACGGAAGCCATCGTGACAAGATTCTCACTTACATTTGGTGGTAATCTTATGGGGCTCTTAGTAGTTTCTAGGCCAGAACGAGAGGTAAGCTCTGGGATTTCCTCGAGTTGTTTGTCTAGAACCGACCCAGTGACTTTTGCTCGCTCGAGGTTCATATTAACTGTGCTCATGTCAATTTGAAGCTCAGTGGCGGAGTTTTGAATACCGGCGCACAGGTTTTTAAGTTCATTAACATCCTTAACCAGAGTAGATAGGATTGTATCATACTCAGATTTCCACGTAGACAACCTAAGGGCGTAGTCAGTCTTCCATGAGTTCAATAGTAGCATAAGTTCCTCTTTTAATTCGCTGCATGCGCAAGAGGAAGAGGAATCCATCACCAGTTCGTTGGGCGAGTCAACAATACATTGCTGCCTATTCCTAAGGGTAACATTCCTCCTGGATTCACTGCTACTGGAAGCAGAGGCAATATCCGGAACCGACAGAGATTGCCCTGGTATGGGAGTCTTCGGTGGAGTGCGTTGCACTTGGGGCATTGTGATTGATGGCTTATAAATCAAAGCTTAAACTGGTTAAAGTCCGTACCTGTGTGTTGTTGTGAGATTGTGCGCTGGCGCAACGAAGTGGGGTTAATCTTCGCGGGTGTTCGTAGATGTTCACAAACCCGAGCGACAGCCAAACGATACCGCGACGACGCGACGCCGTAGTCGTCCTTGAGAGACAGCGCGCGTACAAGTGCCGGTAGTTGATCTCGGAGCGTCGCACAGCTTTTCAATACTGCAATATTCTTTATTAGCTCTCAAAATATGTTAGTCGTCGCCGCAGTTGGGTATTACAGTTTGCACCTCGGCACACTAATAAAGGCCCTCCCAGTTAGGTATGGTCCGTTTCTCGAAGCAAAAAAGGCCCGCGATGGACGCGTCGACTGGTCACAGCGAGTTCGCGAGAAGAACGTCGTAAGCGCCGTGCAATACCTGGAGCTTACGCGTTTTATCGCGACGCACCGCTTGATTGCGACTGACGGTAGATCGGATTCTTTTTTTATTTAATTTTGTCTAGATGTTTTAAAGTACGCACTAGAACACCAAGTTATTGATGCAAGTTTATAGATCAAAGTATGTCCAAGCGAATTACACTTTTAACGGCACTTCCAAACACTTTTTGCACGGTTTTACGATATTTTTTGTGGAGCAATAACAAACAGCGGTTACACGTTCAAATTCCAAAAGCGCAATCCAATAATCGCGTTCTTTAATATTAGGTACTTATTATAAATTAGTTCAGTAAATATTAATAAGGACATTTAGTTGTTGCCCTAATATTGATGTCTTACGAGAATAATAAGTTGCAGCAGGTATTAAAGCCAGATTTACTATGATGTATCGATGTTCGATAGCTCTGATCCCGATGCAACGTTATTACATTCGGAATCCGAACCACCAAAGTTTTGATTAAAACTAAGCCATGGTTTCATTTTATCTACTGCAATAATGTTTTCGTAATTACGACAGCCTTTTTTTCTCGTGAGGGGGGTATCTGTTACTAAATAACGATCATTGGGCAAAACTTTAACGATTCTGTAGGGTCCTTGAAATTTCATAATAATTTTTTTGGACTTACCAGTATTTGGAATTTCCCTTCTCACACTTACCAAATCTCCGACTGTATACGATATGTTCTTAATACGCTTTGAATCAAACCTTACCTTATCTTTCATCTGCTGGTTATTGATTCTTTCTGCCACTTTGCTTCTTTCTTTTTCCAGATCTTCTGACGCAAATGTTTCTATGACTTCGTCGATGACTTCACTGAGCCTGTTCTCAGTCTGACTTTTTAATCGTACGCCAAATAGTAGTTCTGATGGGCTCTTACCTGTAGTTTTGTGCACTGTTGTGTTCAGTCCAATTTGCACGTCAGGGATAAATTCGTCCCATGTCCTTTCATCCTTACCATGCGTTTTAGTAGAAAGGGCATCGATGATAGTCCTATTAAATCGTTCCACCTGACCATTAGCTCGCGGCGTGGCAACTGCGTTTAGGATATGTTTTATACCCAACGATTTTGTAAATGATCGAAAGTTATTACTTGTAAAGGAGGTACCTTGATCGGTGATTAACCTCACAGGTGTTCCAAAATAAAAACAAAAAAAAAAAGGTAAAACCCTTATTGTTGTCGATTTCTTTGTATTCTTAACCGGTGAAATGTTAATAAACTTTGTAAAACCATCTATTATAACTAGGATATAAACGTTACCTCGTTTGCTACGAACGAACGGCCCCAGGTGATCAGCATGAATAGTATGGAAAGGTATCTCTACCTTTGGGATTGGATGTAACTCACCTTGCTGTTTCCCCGTTGTGCCCTTGTGGTGAGCACACTCTAAACATGATCGGACGTATTTTTTCACAAAACGTCTCATTTTCGGGAACCAAAATGATTGTTGAATTCGAGAAAGGGTTTTTTCGAAACCAAAATGACCGATGTCATCATGGTTCATTTTAACAACTTGCCAACGTACCCCTTTTGGTACTGCCCATCGAACACAATCACCTCCATTATAATTTAATAAACGATATACCTTACCGTTTTTTAGTTTGTAATTCCTGAGTATCTCCGAAACGTTTTCAGATTCCGGATCAGTTAAAATTTGTTTAATCCGCGAAATCTCTTCGTCCGTAGATTGGACCGTAGCGATCCAATCCTCTGATTCGGTTGATAGAACGTCAAGTACGTGATCATCTATAACCGCCTTGTCCACCGGATTTCTACTTAAAGCGTCTGCGTGCGTCATACCTGTACCCGGCCTATACTCTATTTCGCAATCAAACTCTTGAAGCTGGACCCACCAGCGAGCAATGCGTGAAACTAGATCACGCTTTATTAGTGTTGTACGAAGCGCATTGCAGTCCGTTAATATTTTAAATGCAATTCCAAGAAGATAAACACGGAATCTGCTGAGAGAAGCTACAACCGCAAGTGTTTCTAATTCAAACGAATGCATTCGTTGGTCATCTGGAGTCGTTTTCCGACTAAAGTAAGAGACTGGTTTGAAAAGACCTTCATCGCATTTTTGCATTAGAATCCCCGCAACGCCATACTTGCACGCGTCAGTGTGTAGCTGAGTCTCCCTTTTTGGATCGTAAAGTGCTAATATCGGACGAGAAATAAGACCTTGCTTCAAAGCATCGAATGAGTTATCTTGTTCTTTAGTCCATTTCCACTGACAGGCCTTTTTCAAAAGATCCGTCAGTGGTTTGCAAATGACGGCGAAACCTTTTACAAATCTACGAAAAAAGCTAGCCAAACCGATAAACTGCCTTACTTCGTGTTGGTTCTTCGGTGCCGGGAATTTGGCCACTGCATCGATTTTGCGAGTGCCTGGTTTAATACCTACAGAGCTAACTTCAAAACCTAAGAAGTCTATTTTGTCAAAGAAGAAATGGCATTTGGAAAGTTTTAATGTTAGTTTTCCTATGCGTAAAAGAGTTAGCACTTCCTGAAGCCTAACGAGCCCTTCCTCAAACGTTCGTGCCGGAATGAGAACATCATCCATATAGACCAGAGCATATTTGATTTTTGCTTCAGAAAGTATTTTATTTATGGTTCTTTGAAATACTGATGGGGCATTTACTAAGCCAAACGGCATCCGAGTAAATACATATTGACCATCAGGGGTAACGAATGCAGTTTTATCTTGTGAAGACGTGGAAATAGGAATTTGATAGTAGCCGGATGCCAAATCAAGGGAAATGAACAATTTACTGCCGGCAAGTTGATCTAATTGGTCTTCAACTCTAGGAAGGGGACAATGATCCTTTTTAGTTCGTTTATTTAGAGCACGGTAATCGACGCATAGTCGCTTTTCACCGGTCTTTTTTTTAACAAGCACAATCGGACTGGCATATGGTGACGAAGACTCCCGGACTATACCTGCGTCAAGCATTTCGCCAACCATATCGCGAACGAGGTTCCTCTCCGGCAAAGACATCCGATAAGGTCTGTAAACTACTGGTTCAGAATTTTCCAACTCTATTATCATTTCGCCCGCAGAGGTTAGTCCTAAATCTTTTAAATTAGATGAAAAACAATCATTAAATCTATTGAGTAGACATGGGTCGTTCTCAAAAAAGTGGCTTCGTAACATGTGGGGCAGTTTTTAGTTATAATGTATGATTTTTTTATGTTATTTATCAAACTCTCTCTCTCTCTCTCTTTATTTATTGTACTTAAAGATACATTTTACATAGAGGCTGAGTAATAATATTAAAAAACAAGTAAAACATTTACAATAAAATAATATTTTTTCATCTGTTTCTCTATAACTTGTCATGTCCAATCACCATGAGTCACTTTGAGCTAAAATAAAAAATTAAAAAAATGTAAATAAGGGCATAAAACCATTACAATACGGATAATCATATTATAAATTATAACTTTTCTTAAACATTACATTGATAATAAACTTAGTTTCCGAGTTATTCATGTTCAAATTGTGTCCGGAGTGATTTTCTCTGTATCCTGTGTTTGCACACTCGCTCGCATCACAGAATCACTATTACGCACTCAGCGTCCCTACCCCGCGTAAACAGACCAGGCAGTGTCGGCCTAACCACCAGCAAGGCAAGTTGGGTCGAAGTTTACGTCGTGTTTTTAGAAATTACGTCGAAGCACTACAATCGGAGTTTGTAACAGGTATGTTATCTATTATCTGACTTAAATATTTTTAGTTGTGGTTAAACTACTTTGCAAATGATTACGTTAAAGTATGTTATTTAGAGCTTACTTCTCATTTTAACACTGTAAACTCCACAGACTTAACCGTTTTGTTGTTATCAAATTATAAATTTCATTTTCTCGATAACCTGACTCTCTTTAACCTGTTTGGAATGCACAGGTTAATGAGAGTTTTGCCAGGTTAAAGAGAATCTGCCTGTTTATATTTAATAAAACTCGTCTTATGGTAAAAATCAAGTCACAAATTGATGGGAATACTTGGAATATTAACTTACTATTTCCTATAGTACATAAAATAGTTAATTTGATTTATTTAAGGTTTTGATTGGGTCATTTTTATTGTTTTCTCGAAAAGGGCTTATTCAATGTCTATAAGGTTTCATTCTCACTCAGTTATTTATTGTTCGCAGCTAAAATGCCAAAAAATAAGAAAAGAGAAGAATTATTAGCCCGAAAAAGAAAGCTTGAGAAAAAAGATAAGAAAAAATAAAAAACAATCCGTACGCAAAATATAAAGAAAATAATTAGGCATAGTATCAAAAACGAAAAAAAGAGGGGAAAGTAGTAGCTGTAAATAGTTTGACACCAAGAGATTAAAACAATGTTAAGAAAGAAGTGGAGAAAAGACGCAAAAAAAATCCTATCAACGCAAAAAACAAATACAACGTTTCATTGAATGCAACAGTCCACCTGCTAGCGATATCGAAAATATAAATATAAATGATATTGACGAAGTGATTGGCAGCCATAGAGAAGAACCATTAAGCCCTGCACAGGATTATTATGTGTGCCGCAGAGTTACTAGATCCAACTCCAGGTCGAGAGAAGTTAGTCCTGCTACCTCATTAGCTTCATCAGTAAGTTCTGGGATGGTATCACCTAATGCCCAATGCCTAGTGAGACAGTTGCGCTTTAAAAAAGACAAATAAATACGACTCGAAAGAAGTAGTTTAGATAGGATTTTAAATGAAGGGCCTGCAAATGTAAAAGAGTCTCCTTTGAGCTCTGCTAGGCATGTTATTGATAGCGATAGTAGTTCTGATTTATGCATCTTTTAATTTGATGGTTTCCAGAAAAAAAGGTAACGTTTCCAGAATAAAAAATAATCTTGTTAGGAAGTTCATGTATTTTTACACGTTATTTTATTTCATGAACTGATTGTTTGAGACTGATTGATGTAAGAAGATTGTTTCTATTTTATTTCTTAGAGATTATATTGTTAATATAGCTTATTATAGTTTTCTAAATGTATCGACAGAAAAGTTTAGTACCTAATCCAGAGGTGATTTTTTAAATGTTTTTTTAGTTTTAAAGCCTTTCTTTTCTATGTAAAGCTGTTATTATTTTCAGTTATTAAAATAATAAGTAAATGATCGAGAGATTCAAATACTTTTTAAGAATTTTGTTGATGTTTACACCTTATTTTTATTAGACGAACTGATTTTTTGAAGCTAATTAATGTAAGGATAAATACTGTTTTATTTCTTATAAATCAGATTGTTAATTTTGAATATTGTTTTTCTATAATTGCTGATTTTCCTATCGTCTGACAACTTTTATCTGCAGAATAAATTTGGCGGTTTGATATTTTTTTTTCCAGAAACTGTCTAACAGTTATATTTAGTCCTCAGATATGAGTAATTGGCCGGTTGAAAAATAAGCCATTTTGTCGAAAGAAATGTTTAGCATCCTAATTTACGGCCTGATTATTTGTTTATTTTAATTTTAGAGTAGGTAGTTCTTCTTATGTAAAGCTGTGTTGTTTGCAGTAATTATTCATATTAAAGCTGATTTTGCACCGTTCCTTTGTTTATTACTCTGACCTGTTTAATTATCAATGACCTGGTAACATTTTCTCAGTAATCTGTTTGTTATCACTTTAACCTGTGAGGCAGATTTTTTTAAACGCTGTATTTTTTCTATTTATGTGAAAATTTAATTCCCTTAAAACAATTCGATATAAGACAAACACTTCTAATGGATTTCTGAACAAAAACTCAATATTTGATACATTTTCTTAAAATTGATAATTATTTTCGAGCGGTGCCACTTTTCTGAGAACGACCCACATTGTAATTGAACTTTTTGTTCATTTGTAACTGTGGGACCAACGTGTAAGCATTCATCAAAATTAGATTTGTCAAAAGACACAACGGAAACATCTTGAATGATGTTATTAGAAAAGGCACGTGTCAACAATATATTTTTGGCAAAGGTTATTCGTGAATTACTTATATTGAATACGATTACTCTACCTTCACCCGATTTTAGATCGTATCCTCCGGGAAATAAATAATATTCACCACCAGGCGCGCCTCTTACAGAACCGTTGACATATATTTTCCCATTAAAATGATTACACGAATTTACTGGAACAGTAATTATTTCGCACGGTGACAAAGAAATGTCTTCCGAAACCTTCAAAAATAGTTTAGTATCTACACTAGTTTTTTCAAAATTATTTCACTAGGTGTTTTGGTAATGATTATGTTAGGTAATTCTGTAAAAGTGTGTCCCAGTAACACAGGATATTTCAGAGCGTGATTTTCAACGATTAGAATTTCAATATTTTCTTCTATACCTTGAACGTTAACATTAACCCTGGACCTACCTAAGGGACTAACATAATTTCCACCTATTGCCCTCATCAAGGGTAAATCTTTGGTATCAATAGAAAGTTTTAAGCTTTTAGCTTCACTTTCCCTAATAAGACTGCATTGGCTACCTAAATCAACGTGACATACCAATTCCTTATTGTTGATCAGAATGTTAAAAATATATTTTGAGTTAGACTCACCTGATGTTAGTTGCGATACCAATTTTTCTTGAACAGCGTCCTTTTGATTGCTGTCTTGTGGCTTTTCTTTCCTGAACCTACAATAAGTACTTAAATGGCCCAACTTACTGCAATTAGTACACGTTGTTGGTGTCTTCCGGCATTGAATACTCTAGTGACCTTCTTCATTACAATTGTGACATACTAACCTTTTTGGTTCAGGGCCGTTTCGTCTGGTGAAAGCGGTCGTTCCAGTAGGTCTCCTCTCATGTTTTTGAGCTCTTTCCCCAGCATCTCTAGTAGAACCTATTTTAAAAGTTTTTAAGTATTTTAGAACCTCTTCAGGTTCGCGGAATTGAGCAGCTTGAGCACCGACTCTGACAGCGCGATCTTCAATTCCATTTAGAATACAGTCGACCGCTTTACGACCTTTTAATCCGCATCTATTGAGTAGATTCATTTTTTCATAAAAGTAGTGCTCCAATGATTCGCCATAACGGGCTTTTTTAGCAAGCATTGCTATTAAAAGTTCCGCGTAATCGTCACGACAAGGAAAATTTTCTACCAACTTTCTTTTCCATTCGGTCCATGAGTAAAGGACTGTGCTGAGACCCTGGTACCAAATCTTTGCAACACCAGTTAATTTTGGTAGGGCAAAATGGATAGTTTCTTTTTCGTCCCAACCATAGATCTCTGCACACTCCTCCACTTTAGTAAGCCACATCAAGATGGTCTGATCTTTTGTTATTGGATCAAATTCCGGAATGACGTTATTAAAGGAAAGTTTGGAGCCAGATCGACCTTTTACATCTTTAAGAATATCTAAAAACTTATCTAAGATACTGTTAGTATTATCTTTATTATCTAAATCAGTATTTACACGTATAGGCGACTGAACATTCGGGGAATAATGACATCGTTTTCTTTGTTTACCATTAGTTGAATTATCAGAATTGCTACTATTTCGCCGTCTTTTACTCCCCTCACGTCTGTCACATATTCTGTCGTTAGTTTGACGCTTTCGTTGATTAAGTCGTTTGCGTGATGAAGTCCGATCCTCTGAACGGCTACCAGAATAATCTACATACTTTGAATCTCGTGATCTACGGCGTCGTCGGCGTACTCGTAACTCGCGGGACTTACTAAGTTGTCCAGATGCATTTTCCGACAAGCGTGACTGGTGACAACTTTTGGAAGACGTTCTTGATCTTTGAGGCTGGCCGTTACGAGGGCAGATAATTATAAACTCGTCACTTGAAACATACGGAGAATTCGTCTGTCGTTGATCTGCGCCTCCAGCCGCTCCTTCGGTAGACATAACTTCGTGCCCACTCTATAGCAGCACCGTGCCCAAGTTTCTTACACTTGATAACAGCACTTGTGCCCAAGCCTTATAATACTTGATAGCAGCACTATGATGTTTAACGTGCCCAAGCCTTACACTTGACTTGATAGCAGCACTGATAATTAATATGCCCAAGCCTTACACTTGACTTGATAGCAGCACTGATGATTAATGTGCCCAAGCCTTACACTTGACTTGATAGCAGCACTGATGATTAATGTGCCCAAGCCTTACACTTGACTTGATAGCAGCACTGATGATTAATATGCCCAAGCCTTACACTTGACTTGATAGCAGCACTGATGATTAATGTGCCCAAGCCTTACACTTGACTTGATAGCAGCACTGATGATTAATATGCCCAAGCCTTACACTTGACTTGATAGCAGCACTGATGATTAATGTGCCCAAGCCTTACACTTGACTTGATAGCAGCACTGATGATTAATATGCCCAAGCCTTACACTTGACTTGATAGCAGCACTGATGATTAATGTGCCCAAGCCTTACACTTGACTTGATAGCAGCACTGATGATTAATATGCCCAAGCCTTACACTTGACTTAATAGCAGCACTGATGATTAATGTGCCCAAGCCTTACACTTGACTTGATAGCAGCACTGATGATTAATGTGCCCAAGCCTTACACTTGACTTAATAGCAGCACTGATGATTAATGTGCCCAAGCCTTACACTTGACTTGATAGCAGCACTGATGATTAATGTGCCCAAGCCTTACACTTGACTTGATAGCAGCACTGATGATTAATATGCCCAAGCCTTACACTTGACTTAATAGCAGCACTGATGATTAATGTGCCCAAGCCTTACACTTGACTTGATAGCAGCACTGATGATTAATGTGCCCAAGCCTTACACTTGACTTAATAGCAGCACTGATGATTAATGTGCCCAAGCCTTACACTTGACTTGATAGCAGCACTGATGATTAATGTGCCCAAGCCTTACACTTGACTTAATAGCAGCACTGATGATTAATGTGCCCAAGCCTTACACTTGACTTGATAGCAGCACTGATGATTAATGTGCCCAAGCCTTACACTTGACTTGATAGCAGCACTGATGATTAATATGCCCAAGCCTTACACTTGACTTAATAGCAGCACTGATGATTAATGTGCCCAAGCCTTACACTTGACTTGATAGCAGCACTGATGATTAATGTGCCCAAGCCTTACACTTGACTTAATAGCAGCACTGATGATTAATGTGCCCAAGCCTTACACTTGACTTGATAGCAGCACTGATGATTAATGTGCCCAAGCCTTACACTTGACTTGATAGCAGCACTGATGATTAATATGCCCAAGCCTTACACTTGACTTAATAGCAGCACTGATGATTAATGTGCCCAAGCCTTACACTTGACTTGATAGCAGCACTGATGATTAATGTGCCCAAGCCTTACACTTGACTTAATAGCAGCACTGATGATTAATGTGCCCAAGCCTTACACTTGACTTGATAGCAGCACTGACAATTAACGTGCCTAAGTCTTAAACTTGATATCAGCACTGTTTTTTCATTGATGCGTGGTTAAAAACTGAAACTTGTAGCCAATATTCACAACCTCATCATTCCAATGCTTTGGAAGATCCATAGTATTAAAACGATCAATATTTGTGAAAGTACGCATGCGAATGTAACAAGAACATTTTAAATGGAAAACAGTTGCAATGTCAAAGCATTTCCAAAGTGATGAAGTGCTTCCAGAGAGTAGCCCTGGCAAAGTGTGTAATTATGAAATGCTTCCAGAGGATAGCCCTGGCACAGCTGTGTAACTATGACGTGCTTCCAAAGGGTAGCCCTGGCAAAGCTGTGTAATGATGTAACGCTTCCAGAGGGTCGCCCTGGCAAAGCTGTGTAATGATGTAACGCTTCCAGAGAGTAGCCCTGGCAAAGCTATGTAATGATGAAGTGCTTCCAGAGGGTAGCCCTGGCAAAGCTGTGTATGATGTAACGCTTCTAGAGGGTACCCCTTGTAAAAATGTGTAATAATAAAGTGCTCCCACATTGCAATTATATATCGTGAGAAAAAAAAAACAAACAGAATGAATACATAATATTTTACACAATATAATGTATAACAGCTTACCACACAAAAAAAATAATGTGTGAGTTCATTAAGGTATAATGCCATTGCTTATTTTATTCCAAATTATTAATTACTCACAGACTAATGTATTATAAAATGCAATAAAGATCATTCAAACCCCATTTTGATGATAGTAAGGTTATATTATAACAGCACGGGAAAAAAAAAACAAAAGCAAATATTTCAACCGAAAAACAACCTGTGGGCAGGATAAACGAGTAGATAGTTTCGTTTTTACTTTTACTCGTCTATCCCACTTCTGAGATGTAAGCACTGAACTATTAATTAGCTGTAGGTTATGTAAGGTAGTGTATGAAATGAAAGTTTGAATAATCTTACCAGTATTTAATGGAAACTAAAATACTTCATTCAACAGGATATTACTAACACAAGAAATGGCAATACATATTAGGCTTAAAGTACGTTACATGACAGATTATTTTAAGTAATTTAGAAATACGAATAACCAATAGCACTTAGGTATGTAAATATTAAAGACAGACTTAACTAACCTGGCCTTGCTCCAACGGATAGCAATATTTCTCCACCAAGTGACACGGTGTTACTTTTAGGTCTTTACACTTCGGCGTCGCAGCCACGACTGAGCTGCGCACGGCCGTTTCAAACCAAGTCGTAAGCGCACAGTCACGCGTCGCCCGCCGACCGTTACGTAATTCGAACCCAACAAGACGGTACTTGATAAAATAAATGCGTTTATAATAAATGTAAAACGCATTTATTACATCTACTAAGTACAATTGTGTAATGAGTTTACCAAAATCCTAACAATATATATATACAGGGTTATTTTTCAAAGACCAGCCAAATTTAAGGGTGTGGTATAGACCATCAGACTGAACAATTTTCTCCTTGGGACCAATATCGTAATCGCGAAAAAAAAATCAGCGGTCCTATACATTTGGGTCGAGTAGGTATTGAAGTTTTGTATGGGACAGTTTATAAATTTTTCGCGATGATGATATTGGTCCCATGGAGAGAGTTGTTCAGTTTGATGGTCTGTACCACATCCTTAAATTTGGCTGGTCTATGAAAACTAACCCTGTATATATATATTTTTTTTTTTTTTTTGTATGCACGTGTTTCTGTAACAAATAAACCTATTTTTCTTTCTTTCTAATACAAAGTAAAGGATTATGGATTGTCAGATCATACTGCACAAATTTATTTATTTATTTATTTAGAATAAGCACACCAACAGCACAGTCACTTAGAATTCAAATAAAAATAACAACTAAAATTGGCATTACAGTAACCATGCAAATAACAGGTGTGCATGACATTGAACATATGAAAAATTAGAGACAAAAGAAACAAAAATAAAGTGTGTCTAGAAGACATAAAAACTAGAACACTACAAAACTAACCAATTTGAGCTATATAGACGTGCACTGTTCGCACCGTTTAAATAGGGAACGTCTGTATGACGCGAAACTCATGGAGAAAATATCAATAGGGTAATCTTTGAAGTTGGACCTATCATTATATTGCCTTGCCATACGTGTTAGTGGGCTATTATATGTGGTATTTAAGGTGGATTTAGGCAATTCAAAAATACGATGATGACGCTTACTACGTTGGCTAGACCTAAAGTTAAAATAGTTTACCAATTGTGCGTCAATGGAACCGTTTATAATTTTATGAAGTATTAGTAAGTCAGAAAGGTTACGTCTTTCTTTTAAAATGCTTTAACCTGTCATTGTAATCAGGTATAGCTTTTCGGATCCCATTCTTCATACATAAATACCTAAAAAAACGGGCCTGAACAGATTCAACATTATTAGTATAAGTTGAATAATAGGGAGACCAAACAGTGAAACAATACTCCAAAGAGCTCCTTACTAGTGCGTTGTAAAGTAAAATAATCCTACTATAATTACGGAAAGGTTTTACATACGGATTATAAAGCCAAGCATTCTTTTAGCCTTAGTCACTATACTATCAATATGATCGCGGAAAGATAGGGATGTATCGAAGAGAACCCCTAGGTCACGGATGACCGATACTCTGCTCAGTACTGATCCATCAATATGATAATCAAATTTAATGCAGTTAACTTTATTCGTGAATGTAATAGTCTGGCATTTTTTTACATTGAGCGTCATTCTGTTGTTCAAGCACCATTGTTGAAGGACATCAAGATCTCTTTGAAGCTTCATATAATCACTCAGGTCCGATATCCTACATTATATTTTTAAATCATCTGCATAGGCTAAACAATCGCAATTCATCAAATCCAAAAGATCATTCAAAAATACCAAAAAAGCAAAGGACCCAGTTTAGAGCCCTGCGGAACGCCAGAGCCAGGAGAAAAAGGTACAGATTCATAACCCGCCAAGGCAACTATTTGAGAACGATTAATTAAATAACTCTCGAACCACCGCAAAAGAGAGCCATGGATACCAGCGCAATTCAATTTCATAGAAAGAATAGAGTGATCAACGCGATCGAAGGCTTTTGCAAAATCTGTATAAACAGCATCAACCTGCCCCTAGCTTCAAAGGTGCTACTAATGAAAGAAGTATAAATAAGTAAGTTAGACATAGTAGAACGGTTAGACACAAAACCATGTTGCTTAGAACTAACTATATGACGGAGGTGCGAATAAACTACATTGTACATAAGACCCTCAAACATCTTTGCAAATTGTGATATAATAGAGATTGGTCTATAGTTAGTTACGTCATTCATACTACCAGACTTACGTATGGGGATAATGTGTGAGATTTTCCATAAATCAGGAAATATACCTTCCTTAAGGGATTTATTGTATATTATCCGTAGTGGTATAATAAGAGCATCAATGCAGAGCCGAATAAAAATAGGAGGAATCCCATCCGGACCAGCTCCTTTATTAAGATCTAACTTTTTGATGCTATCTGTAATGTCATTTTCAGTAATGCGAATAGAAGACATACTGTAATTAGACGAGGAATAACCTGAAGACAAGTCACTAGGCTGTTGATTAACACCGTACACAGAAGCAAAATAGTCAGCAAAGAGTTCAGCCACACCACTACCACCCTCACCAACACGATCACCCCACGAAACTTGGTTAGGGATACCTCTGAATGATTTTTTTGACTTAGTATAACGCCAAAAAGCTTTTACATTAGTTTTTAATTCACTCTCAATTCTTTCTATATAATCTTTAAAACAGTTTTCCATAGCTCTCCCAGTACGCATCCGTAGGCAAACAAAAGTATCATAGTCCCGAGGGTTTTTGTACCGCTTGAACCGAGTCCTGTACTTATGCTTTTCTTTAAGAAGTTTAATCAACGAAGCTAAGAACCAAACCGGATAGCAATTGTTCTTAGGTTTTCTCTTAGGAGTGTATTTATCAATATTTTGCCATATTATATTATAAAATGTCAGAACATAATCGTTACAACTCAATAATAATAATAATAATCAAAACAATCTGACCGCGTACCGTGTTCGGATGCTCTCTCTTTTTCAGGTGCTTGAGCCAGCTTACAACGTGTCGGCACAACGACTGTCGGATCAGGTGCGGGTCATCCAACGTAATCATATGTTGGATGACACTGTACTTGATCGCCTGCGAAATGAAATGCAGAGTAGTCATGTCATCGCCCCCCCGTCGCAGACTGTGGTAGTACTACCACAATCTAACACAAGTCAAGCAGACGAGGAGAGTGATGATAGGGCTACAAACGTAAGTACCCAGTGCAATGATGAATTGAGGAGTGCTTTGGAAGATGCGATTCGAGAATATCGGTTCATATCGCCCGAACTTAGACCACGCTTACCTCGTTTACCCATGCATAACAAAAATAGGGTGATGGTGGCGGCACTGGATGCGCAGTTGTCAAATTATTTTGATGACTGCGTAGACCTCACCGATACACATTCGATTCTGTACTGCGCGGCTGTAGCGGCATGTCGTGTAGCTAACGTCAAATTTGCTAATGATTCTAGAGCTACACGACCGAAACCAGCCGTACCAGCTTGGCAGTGCAGAATTGAGCGCCGTATTGGTGGGGCCAGAGCACTCATCGGCAAACTAATCTGCTTCAGGGAGGGCAATACTCGCCCTAGAGTGATGCGCTTTGTGAGACGCGCGTTCGCAGGGACTAATATCAGCCCTCAGGACTACATGTCCTGTGTCACAGAGCGCATCGACTTCCTGAAGCAGAAAGTGTATGCATGGGCGAACCGTATTCGTCGGTATAAGCGGCGAGTGGAGCGATACACTCAGAATCGCACCTTCCAGCGCGATGAAAGGTGGGTTTATAGGGGTTGGGAGCGACCGGATCAAGGTGTGGCTGACACGTGCCTGCCGGATGATGATGCTATGTGTTCTTTCTGGCGCAATATCTGGTCGGTGCCTGTCGGTCACACCGAAGGTGATTGGGCTCGGGAAGTCGAGCGAGCCTGCGATCCAATACCAGAAATGGGGGCTATTTCCATCTGTCCCCAAGATGTAACTCGTGCAGTCCCTCCGCTGCCTAACTGGAAGTCTCCAGGGCCGGACGGACTGCACAACTTCTGGATCAAATGGTTCGGTAGGTCGCACGCTCGCTTGGCGGCTCAGTACCAGGTTGCATTAGAATCTGGTTCGCTACCCCAGTTCCTAACAACAGGAGTTACCCACCTGCTCCATAAATCAGGTAGTACTGCGGAACCCAAAAATTATAGGCCGATCACGTGTTTACCGACGGTCTATAAAGTTCTTACATCCATTTTGAGAGCTAAAATTAACAAACATATAGACACCAACTCCATCATATCTCCTTCTCAAAATGGATGTAGGAACGGGTCCCGTGGTACTAAGGAGCTGCTCCTCATTGATATGGCCATTAGCCAACAGGTTCGTCGTTCCCGAAAGGATCTGTCGACATGTTGGATAGATTACAAGAAGGCCTATGACTCAGTGCCACATACATGGCTCGTGAGGGTGCTGGAGTTGTATAAAGTAGATGCAACTCTGCGCACCTTCCTGAAGTCATGTATGGGACAATGGAGAACGGTGGAATTGATTAGATCATGTTTAACAGACCGTCAACAAATAACCGAAATCTCAAAATTCAATACTAGAACTAGAAGTGATCAAATTTTCTCCTCCAATAAGCGTTGCATAACGTATGGTGTACCCCAGGGTAGCGTATTGGGCCCACCACTGTTCTTACTATATATAAATGACCTACCAAATGCAACCACTGAACCTATGTCATTATTCGCTGACGACAGTACTGTAACCATAGCGTCAAAAGATATAAACTCATATAATTCTGAAATTAACAATTCATTAAATTCTATAATTACTTGGCTTAATAATAATAATTTAAAAATCAATCTTAATAAAACAAATATAATGCATTTTAGTCAGCGAAATAAATTGGATCCTTAACAAAACATTAAGTTAGTTTATAGCGATAAGACTATACAAGAAGTAGGAACAACACGATTTCTGGGATTGACAATTGATAAAAAATTAAATTGGAAAAATCACGTTGATCAACTTTGTAAAAAAATCAGCAGTTCATCTTACGCTCTTTATAGGCTGGCTCCGACTGTCAACACAGACACTTTATTGATAGCATATCATGGGCTTGTTGAATCTGTTCTGAGATTTGGAATAATTTTTTGGGGCAATTCAACTTACAAAGACATAGCCTTCAAAATGCAAAAACGTTGCATACGAGCTATGTTTGGGTTGCAAACTACTGACAGTTGTAAGCCAATGTTTGTAAAGCACAAAATTTTGTCACTTCCGTCTATATACATTTTGGAAGTAGCATTGTTTGTAAGACAGAATATGTATTTGTTTCCACGGTTATCGGATAATTGCGTTAGAAGTCGACGCAACAATAATCTATGCATTCACCCTTCTAGAACTGCAATGCTGCACAAAAGTATAATCTGTATGGCTCCTAAAATGTATAATAAAATTCCAAAGGACATTAAACAATTAAGTACACCTTTATTTAAGACAAAGTTGAAAAAGATGTTGACCATGAAATGTTACTATAGTATATCTGACTTCTTAAACGATAAATTTTGACATTTAAAATTTGTGACAATTTCATGGTACTATTTAATTATAATTTACTATTTTTGTAATTATAATGACTAGGTATTTGAAAACCTGTAAGATTTGTACGCCTTCTATGGTATAGCATGTAGCACGTCCTTGTATTTAACACCATTGCATGCATCTATGTATTGTAATCTACTCATGTTAAACAAATAAATTGATCTTTATCTTTATCTTTATCTTGTCCTTCACTATCCAGGATGTCGAAATATCCAGAGGAATAACGAACCGATAAGGATCGAGCGAGGCATATTTCAGGGTGATAGTTTGAGTCCGCTTTGGTTCTGCTTAGCCTTGAATCCTCTAAGCACACTGTTGGAGGATTCAGGTCTAGGCTATCGGCTGAGGAGAGGTGGTCAGGTTATATCTCACCTCCTCTACATGGATGACCTAAAACTCTTTGCCCCCAACAATTTGCAACTGATGGAGCTACTGAAAGTAACTGAAACTTTCAGTAGCGCCATCAGGATGGAATTTGGTGTGGAAAAATGTGCGGTCATGCATGTAAAGCGAGGGGAGATTGTGGAATCCGTCGGAACACAACTCTCGGATTCCATAAATCTTAGAGCCCTCTCCGCATTCGAAACCTATAAGTATTTGGGAATATCGGAAGCGTTGGGCATCAATGGTACTGACATGAAGCAGTCGTTAAAGGAGCGCTTTTTTGGCCGCCTGAAAAAAGTATTTAATAGTCTTTTATCAGGCGGAAACAAGGTGCGCGCCTTTAACGGTTGGGTCATGCCGGTTTTGATGTACTCTTTCGGCATACTCAAATGGACTCAGACCGAACTCGACGCCTTGGATAGGAAGGTCCGTACATTGCTGACTGCAAATCGAATGCATCACCCACGATCATCGGTAATGAGGCTGTATATCCCGCGAAAGTGTGGAGGTCGAGGCTTTTTAAATGCTAAGACCCTCCACAATCGCAAGATATGCAGTCTCAGGGAATATTTCTTAGAAGCCGACGTGGGGATGCATCGAGATGTGGTCACAGTAGACAAGGGCCTCACCCCGCTCTCCTTAGCTAAAGAGAACTGGCGCAAACCAGTAGTGCTTGACTCTAATGATCGCATGGAAGTATGGCAGAGTAAGGAGCTTCACGGCCGCTTTTTTCGGGCCCTACATGGGCCCGATGTAGACCAACTAGCATCCGTAGCCTGGCTGCGTTTCGGTGACCTCTTTGGAGAAACCGAAGGTTTTGTCTGTGCAATTATGGACGAAGTTATTTTAACGAATAACTATCGGAGACATATTATGAAGGACGGGACGGTTGACGAGTGTCGGGCATGCCATCGTCCGGGTGAGTCCATCAGACATATTATCTCTGGTTGTTCTCGTCTAGCTAACGAAGAGTACTTGCATAGACACAACCTTGTAGCCAGGATTATCCATCAGCAACTTGCTCTGAAATACAGCCTTGTAGAATCGGAAGTGCCGTACTACAGGTATGTGCCCGACCCAGTTCTCGAAAATGGACATATCACATTATACTGGGATAGATCCATCATCACTGATAGGACTATTGTTGCCAATAAGCCTGATATAGTGGTGGTGGATCGATTAGAGCGGCGCGCAATAATTGTTGACATAACGGTCCCTCATGACGGGAACCTCGTGAAAGCCGAGAAAGATAAACAAATCAAGTATCTTGACTTGGCTCGCGAGGTTGTCGACATGTGGGATGTGGACTCAGCGATCATTGTGCCGATAGTCGTGACAGCCAATGGCTTAATAGCCAAGAGCCTCGACCAACACCTGAGGAGGCTCTCGTTGGGTAGCTGGATCAAGGGCTTGATTCAGAAAGCGGTACTTCTAGACACGGCTCGCATTGTTAGGAGGTTCCTCTCTCTGGAGCCCTGACCGCCGGTAGCTTGGACCCTGTTCCCGATACCGGTGGGTTACTATTTTTTTTTATTTTTAAATGTTTTTATATTTTTTATATTCTAATATTTAAAAATGTAATTTATATGTATATAATGGAATAAAGGAGATAATAATAATAATAATAACAAAGGAAATATTATTATATAAAATGCGAGCACAAAACACAATTATCACTGCTTCGTACTATTTTATTTTAGAATTAAATAATATTCACTTTACAATAACGTCGAGACAATAATTTAACCGTTAATACCGAGCAGCGGGTTCAGGGCACCAATCTTACTTTAAGTCTACCTTTTACCACTCAACTCAACGATCCAACTCGATCTGTCGCTCTCACCCAAAAGAATGCGTGGCAAAAACTGTCCACCTCCCTAAAGCAAAAGATGGCGCCTCGACCCCGCTCGAGGCACGTGCTCTGCTCTGATTGGTCGTTACGTGAATTGCAATATTCATAACTTTTATTTGATTAATAAGGTTTTTAAATCATAGAAACATTTAACAAATCAAATTAAATTAAATTACGAATTCTAAAAGTAATTACAATGTAATTGTGCATTATACATGCAAACAATAATCAACCCGACTTATAGCTTCCTCCGACATGGCCGTCCTGACGTATTACACGCCCTCGTGTGATGTTGAAGGCCGTGCATCATCGTTATCTGCAGAAAAGAAAGGTATTAGTGTATTATTGTTCGGCCACTCCTGACCAAGGAGATCGTGTACGTTTTATCTTCTGCACAACAACTTTATTTAAGATATTTTCATGAAATAGGTGCCCTATAATAATAATAAGCCTTTCGTTATCGAATCTAAATCCTAATAGACTTCATGCTGCATACTAAATTAAGTCAGTACTATCGAAACAGCCACCTCGCCGTTTATCGCGTTACACATTTAGGATTATTAACAATATCTTAATGGCCACCTCGCCTCTCATTCTACCGATTTCACTTTTCAATGGCCACCTCGCCTTTTATTCTACTGATTTCACTTTTTCAATGGCCACCTCGCCTCACAAAGCTTGACTAAACCTTAACAACTACTATGCTGTTAGGATATCTTCTATAGAGACTTTATTCGCCACACACACGAACAAACACTCACACTCTGATAACTAATAATTTTAAACAAAATAAATTTAGTATGAAGATCTTACCCTCATTGTCATCCGACAGACACGGATCCAGCTCAGTTGGGACATAGGATTGGGGGAGGGCACGTAAGCGGTCTCTCGCATACTTGTATGCACGATTACAATTTAAACTCTTGAGATGATACCTGTCACCGTCTAGTATTTCAATGACCTCGTAAGGTCTTTTATATTTAGGATCTAATTTTGTTTGATTCCGTTCGTGATTTTCAATTAAAACGTAATCCCCTACAGAAAACGAAGTGCCTTTTGCCTTACTTTTGTCGAACCGTGCTTTATCAAGACATGCGCTATTTTTCATTAACCTATTAGCTTGTTCTCTAATCTCTTCTATATCTACCTCAACCTCGTGATCATCTATGGTTAATAAATTTAAAGGTCTGGCTACTCTACCTATCAACAATTCTAGGGGGCTTGCTTTGGTTACTCTATGAATTGTGCTATTTATGGAAAGTTGGACATCATCTAATGCATCCTGCCAGGACCTGCTTGGGCTTGTTTCTACGACAGTTAACATGTTTTTGAGTGTAATCATTATACGCTCTACTTGACCATTAGCACGACAAGAGCCGGTTGCTATCAAATGTAGTTGAATATTGTGACTGACACAAAAATCTTTAAAATCTTTGTTCGCAAAACATCTACCCTGATCTGCGATAACGCGCGCAGGGGTCCCAAAAAAAGAAATGGATGCTTTGAGAGCGCTGATCGCACTATCAGTATTAATTCTTGTGGAGTGCCTGAGTAACACATATTTAGTAAAAGCGTCTACAAGAACAAAAACGTATTCATTTTGATCATTTTTGCCACTGTGCTTACCTGTGGCGTCAATGTGAATTGTATGCCAAGGAATATTACCTTTCGGTATGGGGTGTAACTCTATCTGTTGTTTACCACTTCGCGACTTAGCTACTCTACATGTTATGCAATTTTCAACGAATTTTCGGACGTATTTCGACATATTGGGAAATCAATAATGTTGATATGCCTTTTCTAAGGTTTTATCCCATCCCAAATGGAGAATTGACTCATGAATATGATTTATTATCGACCAACGAAAAGCTCTAGGTACAACTGGTAGCCAAATGTTGCGATTGTTCCTTTGAATTTTTCTGTAGAGCACTTTAGATCGCAATTCATAGATTCCGCAACTCTCTAAGTCCAGATCATCGCTTTCGAGTTTATTAATAATTTAATTGTATTCGGGGTCTCGTCATTGTTCCGCTTGTAACCAATTCGAAGATAACTCAGCAAGATTGACGCGTTTTTCTCGTACATAATTTTCTCTACCTATACTATGAGTATCGCTAACGGTGGAGCTGTTCGCCTCCGGTAAGTGATTTCTCGAGAAAAAGTCAACGTGGGCCATTCTCTTACCCTCCCTGTACTGTACATCAAAATCGAAAGCCTGGAGGAAAGCCCACCACCGGTGCACCCTAGGGGTTAAGTCTACTTTATTTCTCGAAGCTTTCAGAGAATTGCAGTCAGTAACGACTGTGAAAGTCCTGCCATACAAATAATGGCGGAAATGCTTAACCGAGTTTACAACTGCTAGTGTCTCTAACTCATAAGAGTGGTATCGAGACTCCGCGTGCGTAGACGGTAGAGCGGTGCCATTTTAAGCGAAAAGCTATTGACAAACTGCCTAAAGTAAGACGCTAAACCCAAAAATTGTCTGAGCTGAGTGATGGTCTGTGGTGGTCGGGAACTAGTCAATGCGGTTATTTTACGGGGGTTAGGCCTGATTTCACCCTCTGATATTTCATACCCCAAAAACTGAACCCGTCTCTTTAGAAAGGCGCATTTTTTAATATTGAACGAAAATCCAGCATCACTAAGAGTTTTTAGTACTACGCGTAACCTTTCCAGCCCTTGCTCTATATTTTTCGCGGGTATAATTAGATCATCCATGTAAACGATTGCGAACGAGTGCGCTAGGTCACCTAAAGCCGTATTAATAGCTCTCTGATACACAGAAGGAGCATTTCGAAGGCCAAACGGCATGACAGTAAACTCATAATGAGCATCCGGGGTAATAAATGCGGTTTTCTCTATCGAATTAGACTCTACATTTATAGCAACTTGATAAAATCCACTAGCCATGTCAAGACACGTATAAAATAGGGCGCCTGATAACCTTTGAATTAGAGAGTATTAGAGGTAAGGGGTATCGGTCGGGAACTGTATTAGAGTTTAGCTCTCGGTAATCTACGCACATTCGGTCTGTACCATCGCGCTTCTTTACTAAGATTATTGGGCTAGAAAAGGGCGATTTGCTTGGTCTAATAACCCCAGCAGATAATAGTTCACTACACTTATTACGTACTATCACTCGCTCTTCAGGGCTCAAGTGATAAGGCCGCCGTTGCACAATTTTGCTAGGATCTAATAAATTGATTTCTAATTCACCTGTCTTTACTCTACTAGTAGGCGTGCCTTCAACAAATGAGTTCTTAAAGCAGCTTAGAAGTTCTATTAGTTGCGGTTTAATGTCATCAGGTAAATCGGTATCCACATCATGAAAGTCAGCCACTGCGTTACCTACGTTGCAAATATTAACTAGAGAGGGCCTCTCAACTATAGTAAGTTTATCACTCGTTATGTGTACGGACAACCCTAAGGCCAACAAATCCCGTCCAATCAAAATATCGTTATTCAGGTAGTCATCAGGCATAATGTGAAATAAAATTTGTACGTCATGACCACTAAGAGCGACCCTAGATAAAATTTGTGAGTCGCATAATACACTAGATTTTCCTACACCAGTCAAAGTAACAATTGCATGCTGCAATGTACCAACAAGCTTACGAGAGACGCTCTCTTTAATTAAGGAACAATCAGCACCGGAATCAAAACAAAATGAGAACTGCTCACCAAATTGCGTAATTATCCCGGTGACAGGTTTCATACCGCACACATCCACTCGCTTCACAACGCTGGGTGCGGCGGCGGGCTGTGTGCTGCTGCTCGCAACTGGCCCTGATTTTGAGCACCGCGATGCCACATGACCCTCAACACCACACTTGTAGCAAGTCACAGGGCCCCGCGTAGCAACGGCCGTGTTGGGGCGCTCAGAGGTCAGAGTTGTTTGCTGCTTGTCATGCGATCGACTGAAACATTCAAAAGATTTATGACCAAGCTTTCCACAAGCGTAACATTTTGCTGAAACAGAACTTAACCTAGGACGTTTATTATCTTGCGTAGTGCTTGCAACAGTCTTCGTTATCTCTTGGTAACTCCGCTTGCGATAAGAAAAAGCCATTAGTTCACGTTGCGTTTTACAGCGGGTAGTAATTTCTTCAGAAAAAATATTGCGCTGTAACCGTGGCTCGATTTGCCCCATGTGTGCAAGTATTAAGGATACCACCATTTCTTCCTTGCCTATATTACTCCATCGTGACATGAGTAAAGTAAATAGACGGCTTGCATATGCAGCAAGACATTCGCCTTCTTGCGGTTTAGCAGTAAGCATCTTTAATATCGTCGCTGCACATGTTTCCAATGTATCGAAACGAGAAAGAAAAATTTCCTTAAATTCTACCCATTTCATATTAGGAAAAGCTATCTGAGATAACCACGTTGCGGCTGAGCCTTTCATAGCCTTACTAAGTATGAGAATTAATTTACTTCCCTGTATACCACGATCCGATAAGCAGATGTCCGCCGTTGCCAGCCAGGCCCGGGCGTCAGTGTCTGCATCTTCCGGTTGAAATTTAGGCAGCGTGATGCTCTTATCCTCGATATTCGGCGGGTTGGTTAGCGCGTCCACCAGTAGCCTCATGCTGGTTTGTTGTGCTTCAAATAACGCTCGCCATCCGTCACTTGCCATTGTCTGTTCACTCACGTTTTGTGCCTGCACCGATCCCACTTCTGATGTGGGAGAAGCATTGTTCTCGTTAACATCATCATCAGTGGTTGCGGGCTTAGTGGGCGTCATTAGGGTAAAATGCGAGCACAAAACACAATTATCACTGCTTCGTACTATTTTATTTTAGATTTAAATAATATTCACCTTACAATAACGTCGAGACAATAATTTAACCGTTAATACCGAGCAGCGGGTTCAGGGCACCGATCTTACTTTAAGTCTACCTTTTACCACTCAACTCAACGATCCAACTCGATCTGTCGCTCTCACCCAAAAGAATGCGTGGCAAAAACTGTCCACCTCCCTAAAGCAAAAGATGGCGCCTCGACCCCGCTCGAGGCACGTGCTCTGCTCTGATTGGTCGTTACGTGAATTGCAATATTCATAACTTTTATTTGATTAATAAGGTTTTTAAATCATAGAAACATTTAACAAATCAAATTAAATTAAATTACGAATTCTAAAAGTAATTACAACGTAATTGTGCATTATACATGCAAACAATAATCAATCCGACTTATAGCTTCCTCCGACATATAGAAAGAATTGAGAGTGAATTAAAAACGAATGTAAAAGCTTTTGAATAAAGGAAATAATAATAATAAAGGTTTATTGCAGAAACTTGTACAACTTTTACAGTAAATCTTACATAGGGATCTCCTTTTAAGTAAAAGATATACCTGTGCTAGGAGATCCCGCTCTCCATGATAGAAATTATGGAATGGTAAAAGTGGTGTACAAAAAATTACAAGTAAAAACTAAAACTAAACAAGACAGGGCTTGAACTATAACTAAATAAAAGAAAAGAAAAATAAACTTAGAGATATATCCTAAAATTTTGTGTGTGTGTGTGTGTGTGTAAGTGTGAGTGTGTGAGGATGTGTGTGTGTGTGTGTGTGAAATCACAATATTCTTCCCAATCCACTTTACGTAGATCACGAACACATGCCTCATAGTCCGTTTTAATGAAAATAAATTTAGATTGTAAAATATTATAATTTAAATTAGAAATTGAAGTTTTAGTAAGGGCTAATTCTAGTGGTGGATAATGTATATCTGGTTTACTGATAGGGGGTGCGGAAGACACAGAAAGACTGGAGTTCTCATCCATCAAGATGAGGTCTAAGATATTATTATTTTCATTGCAGACGTTATTCATTTGAACATAGCCGGTGATGTTTATGAAATCCCTCAACGCTAAAGACTTAGGGTCACTAATTCCTAGAAAGGGATCATTAGACTGAAGCCATTTCACATTAGGAAGATTAAAGTCACCAATAATCAAGGTGGTGCAATCCATATAGCGCAAGCAAATTTCTTCACCCCTGGCCAAGAATTGAACAAAGATATGGCAAGGTATATAAGACGGTAAATAAAAAAACAGACATTCATACAGACGCCACCAGCACTTATACATAACCACATATCCTCAACAGAGGTTTGCCACTCAGTTTTATTAACAAAATTATATTTAATATTAATAGCTACCAATATCCCACCACCATAACTTTTAGAGTACAAATCTTTAAACAGTGCACAACGATCACGGCGTACAACTGTATATCTTTGATCAAAATATTCAGAGGATAAGAACGAGTCATCTAACCAAGTTTCTGTCAAACATATTATGTCATAGTCAGAACTTAAAATTGACATTAGAATTTCATGAGACTTCGTTTTCATGCCCCTCACATTCTGATAGAAAATCGAAATACTATCCATTAGACTAAAATAATTAAAAAGTAAACATGAAAAATAGGAACTAAATTAACAATGTAACTAATTAAACAATTTTATCCAAACACTGCTCATCCTTAATTAGAATAGTACCCGAATTCTCACTTTTGCATACAAAAATTTTACCATAGCGAACCCAGACAAACCTATAGGATTTTTCTTTGGCCTTAAGACGAGCAGCAGCATGTAAAGACTTATATGTCGGAGAAAGATGCTCGGATACATAAACTGGCTCCTTACTACCGCCATAACCCAAAAGACCTGTGTTCAATTTATCATCAGTGTGAGATTTATTGTATCTAGTTATTGCAGAATACAATTCGTCGCGACATCTAGGACTACGCAGCTTCACTATTACAGAGCGCGGGCGAGACTTGTTGTTGTTCATACTGGCCACTCTAACGCACTTCATAATATCATAGTCTTTTAGCGCATATGACACAAAATTTGCCAATTGTGTTACGATGGTCGGTAAAACTTCATTCTTATTTTCAGGTAAGCCGTGTATTTCCAGATTCGCCTCACGCATATTCTGATCCAGGGTATTCGAATCGAATTTATGAGAACGAAGCTCAATGTTCTCACGTTGCACACCCTTGAGTTCAGTTTTTAAATCGTTAACTTGAGAGATGTTAAAGGATCCAGATAACTTCAAATCATCAATCTGCTTCTTTAAATCATCCATTTCGAATCTAAGCTCGCTAATCATATTCTTTACCTCAATACGCAATGTATTCCGAATTTCCTCCCGTATAACAAGTCGTATATCGCTGACCTTATCATCCTCACCGTCAGAGCTACCTTCAATTGTTTCTAACGTCGATTTATCAGGTTCATGCAGAGATAAACAGCTCAGACAATTCCACTTAGAACGTGAAGTTTTACTGAGTCTTTTAAATGCAGTAGCACTCAGGTTAACACAAAGGTGATGATACTCGTAGAATTTATCGCAATTCGAACAAGTAATTTTTTCATTTTGTTTAACTGGTAATCCACAAGTATCACAGTTAGACATTTTCCAAGTATACAATCAATCACCCAAACAGTACAATAAATCCAAAAAGACAAAGTGTGATATGCCGGGTTCGAACTCACGACACCCTATTTACAGATGACGGACGCTAGCGCTCACAGCTAACGAGACTCTAGAATATTCCACGAAATTGTGGATTCGGTTGATGACAACATGAACTAACACAGCAGGCGGTAGATTGAAAATAATTTTCTATTCTATTCTATTTTTTATTATGGCAAGCAAAGCCGATGTCGACTATTCTGCCAATGTCTAAAGTGAATTGGAAAGCAAATGTGTAGGTATTATTATAGAAAAAAAAAAAAAAATACATAAATATCTACGATGATACAGTTGAACTTAATGTAGATCTTGTGGGGTTAGTACTGACTGAAACAAACAAAAAAAAGAAAAAATACGTATAATAGATTATAATTATTGTTAGAACATTAAATATACCACAACCACAATGGAAGAATATTTGGAGAAACAAGTCATAACTTTATATTATTGTGGCGGATGAAAATCATCAGCGCCACAAGCAGTTCTGGAGAGGGGTATGTTAAAAGGGAAGGGAAATTCATCGGAAGAGGGATCTTAAATTTAGGGAGACGGTTATACAGATCTAGAGGTGGGATGTTGTTAGAGCATTCGAAAAATATGTGATCCAAGGTGCCCTCCTCCAACCCGCACTCGCAGAGAGAGGAGTCTCGAACATGGATTTTACGTAAAAAGACGGGAGTGCAACAAAAACCTAGACGGATTCTACAAAGAACAAATAATAGTTTTCGATACTTTTTTGTGACCGAAAAACCACGGTTTTGGTTTGATAATCGGTTGCACTGCATAAAAAAAACTGCCTTTCTTTTTACTGGATATATTCCACTGCTCCTGCCAGGAACGCTGCAGGTTCAGTCTTGGAAGAGACAATAGGTCGTAACCCTGATATGAATTGTGCTTGAGATCTGACGTTATAGATGAACAAGCATCTTTAGCCAAACCATCAACATATTCGTTACCCTTAATGCCACAATGACTGGGTATCCAAACTAACTGAACATCCTTTTGACTATTAGCGCAGGACAATAAAGATTTTTTAATTTTTAAAATAAGAGAACTGTGCAATTTACTTTTAAAGGGATTTTGGACTAAAGCTTGCAAACAACTAAGGGAATCTGTAAAAAATAACGGCTTTCTCAATATTATGATGTGATTCTATAAAAAGACAAGCTTCCAATATAGCCACACACTCACCAGTGAATACAGAAGACTCCTTAGGGCTTTTAAACTGTAGAATAATTTTGGAGTTTTGGTAATAGACTGCAGCTCCAGTGTGACCAAGCTCGGATAGTTTCGAAGCATCCGTAAAAAATAATTGAAAACCATGCCATCGCCCGCCCACCACCGCATTGAAAGCCAAATTTGCTGACGGAGATTTTTTAGATATACCAATATTAAAGAAAATTTTTGGGATATAACTTAAAACTTCATATGGAAAATTAAACAGGGGTAATCTGGGATATTGGACTTTCGGGCATGCTAAATTTAGAATTAGTCGAAAGGATTTTAGGATTAAGGGTATTTCTTTATTTTTCCAGTAGTTTGAGCTTCTGCATATGGCATCTAACTCGTTCAGTTTTCGTATAAGAGGATGGGAGGATCTACATATTAGTCTAGACACGAAACGGGAGGCCAGATATTGCCGTCTAAGTTCCAGAGGAGGTTCAGCACATTCGACCTGCAATGCGTTAACGGGAGAGGGCTTCATACAACCTGAGATGATTCGAAGGCACTTGGACTGAACTCTATCTAGCCCTGCCAAAGCACCTTTGTTGCAAGGAGTCAGAAGATACATTCCATAATCTAAAACACTACGAACTAAGGCATTATAAACTAATTTCATGGTGAAGGGGTGGGCACCCCACCAAACCCCCGCAAGGACTTTTAAAATTGAAATAACTCTTTCACACTTTTTAATAAGATAATTTATGTGATGTTTGCCGGTTAATTTTGTATCTAAAATAACGCCTAAAAATTTAACTTTTGTAACTACAAGATTATTGTGGCCTAAAATGTTCACTGAAATATGAGGAATAAGTCTTTTGCGAGAGAAAATTACCGCCGAACTTTTTGGTGCAGATAGCGTTAGACCATGGCTTAAAAGCCACTGATTCAAAGAATCCAGAGAGAGGTTCAAAGATGTCGCAGCGTCAACTATGGAGGAATCTGTCACATACAGAACAATGTCATCGGCATATTGTAGCATCTGACAATTTTTGTTTAGGCAGGACCCAATATCAGCCGTAGGTATATAAATTGTAGAGTATGGGACTGAGGACATAGCCTTGTGGGAGGCCCTTCCATGTCTGCCTTGCATCGAAATCCTCACCCTGGACTCTCAGAACCAATGAGCGAGACAGCAGAAGTTCACATATGCATTGTATCATCTTAGCCGGAAGACTCAGCTGTTGCAGTTTTTGCCTGAGTACGGGAAGAAGTACATTGTCATACGCAGAGGAGATGTCAAGGAAAGTGGCAACAACAGATTCATAATTAGAATAAGCTAAGCGGATATCCGCAACTAAAATACTAACACTGTCCATTGTACTAAGACCTTTCCTAAAACCAAATTGATAATAATAATAATAATAACAAAATAAGAAAATGAAGACAATATGTTGACAAGATCAGCCGCACGTCGAGCACGCCCACCACCTCCGGACTCGTCGCTCAGCTCCGCCTCGCTGCCGTCGGTATCCAGCCCCACTGTGAGCGCTGTGACGACACCGGCCGCGGTAGTTGCGTCGAGCTCGAGCGACGAGTATTTCTCCCCGCCCACGACGCCACCACCTGTTCGTCGACGTGGAGGACACCGGCCGCCGGACGGTTTAGGACCTCGAGGCCCACCGGTCTCTGATAGGGTCCCAGCTCCCGGCGGAAGTGTGCAGCGCATGAGATGGACGCGATCCATCAACGAAAACGTCATGCGCTCATACTATGGGGCTACAGAGGGGCGAAACAATCTGACCGCGTACCGTGTTCGGATGCTCTCTCTTTTTCAGGTGCTTGAGCCAGATGTCAACGTGTCGGCACAACGACTGTCGGATCAGGTGCGGGTCATCCAACGTAATCATATGTTGGATGACACTGTACTTGATCGCCTGCGAAATGAAATGCAGAGTAGTCATGTCATCGCCCCCCCGTCGCAGACTGTGGTAGTACTACCACAGTCTAACACAAGTCAAGCAGACGAGGAGAGTGATGATAGGGCTACAAACGTAAGTACCCAGTGCAATGATGAATTGAGGAATGCTTTGGAGGATGCGATTCGAGAATATCGGTTCATATCGCCCGAACTTAGACCACGGTTACCTCGTTTACCCATGCATAACAAAAATAGGGTGCTGGTGGCGGCACTGGATGCGCAGTTGTCAAATTATTTTGATGACTGCGTAGACCTCACCGATACACATTCGATTCTGTACTGCGCGGCTGTAGCGGCATGTCGTGTAGCTCACGTCAAATTTGCTAATGATTCTAGAGCTACACGACCGAAACCAGCCGTACCAGCTTGGCAGTGCAGAATTGAGCGCCGTATTGGTGGGGCCAGAGCACTCATCGGCAAACTAATCTGCTTCAGGGAGGGCAATACTCGCCCTAGAGTGATGCGCTTTGTGAGACGCGCGTTCGCAGGGACTAATATCAGCCCTCAGGACTACATGTCCTGTGTCACAGAGCGCATCGACTTCCTGAAGCAGAAAGTGTATGCATGGGCGAACCGTATTCGTAGGTATAAGCGGCGAGTGGAGCGGTACACTCAGAATCGCACCTTCCAGCGCGATGAAAGGTGGGTTTATAGGGGTTGGGAGCGACCGGATCAAGGTGTGGCTGACACGTGCCTACCAGATGATGATGCCATGTGTTCTTTCTGGCGCAATATCTGGTCGGTGCCTGTCAGTCACACCGAAGGTGATTGGACTCGGGAAGTCGAGCGAGCCTGTGATCCAATACCAGAAATGGGGGCTATTACCATCTGCCCCCAAGATGTAACTCGTGCAGTCCGCCCGCTGCCTAACTGGAAGTCTCCAGGGCCGGACGGACTGCACAACTTCTGGATCAAATGGTTTGGTAGATCGCACGCTCGCTTGGCTGCTCAGTACCAGGTTGCTTTAGAATCTGGTTCGGTACCCCAATTCCTAACAACAGGAGTTACCCACCTGCTCCATAAATCAGGTAGCACTGCGGAACCCAAAAATTATAGGCCGATCGCGTGTTTACCGACGGTCTATAAAGTTCTTACATCCATTTTGAGAGATAAAATTAACAAACATATAGACACCAACTACATCATGTCTCCTTCTCAAAATGGATGCAGGAACGGGTCCCGTAGTACTAAGGAGCTACTCCTCATTGATATGGCCATTAGCCAACAGGTTCGTCGTGCCCGAAAGGATCTGTCGACATGTTGGATAGATTACAAGAAGGCCTATGACTCGGTGCCACATACATGGCTCATGAGGGTGCTGGAGTTGTATAAAGTAGAGGCAACTCTGCGCACCTTCCTGATGTCATGTATGGGGCAATGGAGGACGGTCCTTCACTATCCAGCATGTCGAAATACCCAAAGGAATAGCGAGCCGATAAGGATCGAGCGAGGCATATTTCAGGGTGATAGTTTGAGTCCGCTTTGGTTCTGCTTAGCCTTGAATCCTCTAAGCACACTCTTGGAGGATTCAGGTCTAGGCTATCGGCTGAGGAGAGGTGGTCAGGTTATATCTCACCTCCTCTACATGGATGACCTAAAACTTTTTGCACCCAACAATTCGCAACTGATGGATCTACTGAAAGTAACTGAAACTTTCAGTAGCGCCATCAGGATGGAATTTGGTGTGGACAAATGTGCGGTCATGCATGTAAAGCGAGGGGAGATTGTGGAATCCGTCGGAACCCAACTCACGGATTCCATAAACCTTAGAGCCCTCTCCGCATCCGAAACCTATAAGTATTTGGGTATGTCGGAAGCGTTGGGCATCAATGGTACTGACATGAAGCAGTCGTTAAAGGATCGCTTCTTTGGCCGCCTGAAAAAAGTATTTAATAGTCTTTTATCAGGTGGAAACAAGGTGCGCGCCTTTAAC
Organism: Griposia aprilina; assembly: GCA_916610205.1. Classification (NCBI taxonomy): domain Eukaryota; kingdom Metazoa; phylum Arthropoda; class Insecta; order Lepidoptera; family Noctuidae; genus Griposia; species Griposia aprilina. The sequence goes on from OU744296.1 coordinate 23,711,359, forward strand.
GGTTGGGTCATGCCGGTTTTGATGTACTCTTTCGGCATACTCAAATGGACTCAGACCGAACTCGACGCCCTGGATAGGAAGGTCCGTACACTGCTGACTGCAAATCGAATGCATCACCCACGATCATCGGTAATGAGGCTGTATATCCCGCGAAAGTGTGGAGGTCGAGGCTTTTTAAATGCTAAGACCCTCCACAATCGCGAGATATGCAGTTTCAGGGAATATTTCTTAGAAGCCGACGTGGGGATGCATCGAGATGTGGTCACAGTGGACAAGGGCCTCACCCCGCTCTCCTTAGCTAAAGAGAACTGGCGCAAGCCAGTAGTGCTTGACACTAATGATCGCATGGAAGTATGGCAGCGTAAGGAGCTTCACGGACGCTTTTTCCGGGCCCTACATGGGCCCGATGTAGACCAACTAGCGTCCGTAGCCTGGCTGCGTTTCGGTGACCTCTTTGGAGAAACCGAAGGTTTTGTCTGTGCAATTATGGACGAAGTTATGATGACAAACAATTACCGGAGATTTATTGTGAAAGACGGCACGGTTGACATCTGTCGGGCATGCCACCGTCCGGGTGAATCAATCAGACATATTATCTCCGGTTGTTCTCGTCTAGCTAACGAAGAGTACTTGCATAGACACAACCTTGTAGCCAGGATTATCCATCAGCAACTTGCTCTGAAATACAGCCTTGTAGAATCGGAAGTGCCGTACTACAGGTATGTGCCCGACCCAGTTCTCGAAAAGGGACATATCACATTGTACTGGGGTCGATCCATCATCACTGACAGGACTATTGTTGCCAATAAGCCTGATATAGTGATGGTGGATCGATTAGAGCGGCGCGCAATGATTGTTGACATAACGGTCCCGCATGACGGGAACCTCGTGAAAGCCGAGAAAGATAAACAAATCAAGTATCTAGACTTGGCTCGCGAGGTTGTCGACATGTGGGATGTGGACTCAGCGATCATTGTGCCGATAGTCGTGACAGCCAATGGCTTAATAGCCAAGAGCCTCGACCAACACCTGAGGAGGCTCTCGTTGGGCAGTTGGATCAAGGGCTTGATTCAGAAAGCGGTACTTCTGGACACGGCTCGCATTGTTAGGAGGTTCCTCTCTCTGGAGCCCTGACCGCCGGTAGCTTGGACCCTGTTCCCGATACCGGTGGGCTACTATTTTTTATATTTTTAAATGTTTTTATATTTTTTATATTCTAATATTTAAAAATGTAATTTATATGTAAATAATGAAATAAAGGAAATAATAATAATAATAATAATAATCTTTATTACACAAGAAATTGGTTACAAAATAGTGTGAAGTCCCTGACTCCTGTGCTAGGTGATATACCTGTGTTACAAGAGCCAGGCAGCCAGTGATGATTCGGCAGTAAGTCTCTCGATTCGACTATCCACTCGAGACGATTTTTAATAAGGTGCTCCAGTAATTTGGCTAGAACTGAAGATAAAGCGATTGGCCTAAGGCCATTCGGATCATCTGCATGTTTGCCTGGTTTCAATAAAGGAATAATAATTTGTAATTTCCACTGATCTGGAACCCAACCATGATTATAACAAAAATTTAATACATTTAAAAAATATATTTTAGCCTTTTCACCAGAATGGGTTATGAAGGAATATGGCACGCCATCAATACCCGGCGCTGAGTCCTGGACATGTTTGAGTACCACATTCAGTTCCTCCAAAGTAAATGGTGCATCGAAAGGATCCTGTGTTAAATTATACAGGGGCGCATTTTGACATTCAGATGAGAGTGGAACATAAGATGGTGCTATTTTGTCAAAAAAAAGTTCAGCTGTTTCCCTAGTGATTGGTGAAGAGATTGACGGGGAGCACCCATGTCTAAACCTATTTATATTTTTCCAGACCACTGAAATTGGAGTATTGGGAGATAAAGAGGTGCAAAACTTAACCCAACCCGTACGTTTCTTCTTGCGAAGAAAACGTTTGGTTCTGGCATTATGCTGACAGTATGCCAACAGATTTTCAGTGCTCATATCTTCATTGTAACACACCTCGGCCTCGTCCCTATCCCTGATCGCCGAAGTGCATTCTGGATCCCACCATGGGGGTGACGGGATTTTATTACGGGCACTGTTTTTTAATGGAAAGCAGGAATCTGCACTGGAGGTAATAGCTGTTACAAAACTCTCATAACAGCTCTTGGCATGGCAGTGAACAGTAGTATCTGATAAATTTGAATTTAAATTTGGAAGAATATCAATTTTATCCTCCAATAATGATACAAATTTTGTCCAATCTGGTTTGGACAGGTTATATTTCAAAAGTGGAGGAGAAGTTTTTTCTAAATAGGACTTATTAATCAAAGATATGACTATAGGGTAATGATCACTACCATGCGACAAGGTTGTGCATTCCCAGTGAGTCGATGCTGCTAACTCAATTGAGCAAAATGTAAGGTCTACGCAACTCTTTTGCTGTCCTGGAAGAGATCTTCGTGTTGAGCAGCCGTTGTTTAAAATGCAGAGGTCCAAGTCAACCAAAATATCAACCAGAGCTACACCAAAGGCATCACAGCGTTCAGACCCCCATATATAATGGTGGCAGTTAAAGTCGCCCATGACCAGTATTGGACCATGAACATCAGTAAAAATATCTTTTAAAATTATTAAAAAAACATGATGTGGATGAGCAATATAAATGGAAAACACTGTGATGCCCTCAACCCTCCCCGCGGCAATACTCATATCACCCACAAGTTAAGGCAAAGTAAAGGGCAAAAGTGGGACCCGATTGTTGACTAAGAGGGCCGACCCTCCATAGCCATCTGGTCTGTCACATCTGAGTATGTTGAAATGTGGCATACGGAAGCTAAGACTTGGAGTAAGCCAAGTCTCAGCTATGGAACAAGCCAATGGCTTGTATTTATTTAAAAGAAATATGAGGTCATGCTTCTTATGCCACACGCTCCTCACATTCCACTGAAGGAATACTTGGCGAGACGCCATTTCTAATGTCTAAGAGAAGAGTTATAAGTTGGTCGGCAACGTTGGACGGTGAATGGGTATTAGAAGTAGAAGAAGAAGAAATAACAGTAGGTAAGAGTTTTATAAGTAGTTCAATAATAGAAGAAGTACTATTATTGGAAGAGACATTATAGTTGAGAGCGCAGCCATTAGGCTGTAAAGGTTGGGGGGAACTAATTATCTGCTGATGAGCAGCTCTGTCATAGGATGGGGAAAGAGGGGCATGAGTCTTAGACTTTAAGGTTACAGTCTTGCGATAAGACTGAGAAATTGGAGTTTTTGTGATGTTGGCATAGTTCCGGAAAGCTGTAGGAATTAATTTGCTAGCCTCAGCATAAGGCATAGATTTTTCAGCCATAACCGTCTTAATGGCTTTCTGTCTACCATGCTCGGGGCATGACCTGCTATTGGCAAAGTGATTACCCGAACACAGAATACAGAAGGCCTCGCCCTCAGAAATGCTGCAACCATCACCTGGATGATCGTGGCCACATTTACTGCAACGTGGTTTTGACCTACATACATTAGCCACATGTCCAAATCTACAACACTTGCGACATTGAATTGTGGGAAATATGTACTGCTCAACTGGAAGGGATGTGTAGCAACAGAAGATTCTTTTGGGTAAGACTTGTCCATCAAATGTGATCACACAAGTTTCAGTTGGTTTCCATTCATTAACTCCATCTTTGTGAACTTTCCTATTAATACGACGAACTTTGAGGATTTGCCCACAACCTGAGGGCACAGACAAATAAGTGATAGCGTCATCTTCTGAAATATCAGAGGGAACACCTGTTACTACTCCCATCCTTGTGATGTTAAATGTAGGGATAGAGGCAGTATAACTGTACTTGGGTAACAGTGCGTTAACCAAGAAAGAGTTGGCATCCTGAGGGGACGCAAACTCTACGGACACGCGGTTTCTACCAACTCTGTTAACTCCACCACGAACTATGTTCGCAATGTTGTTGTTCATTAAAAACTTACCAAAGTTAACGGGATGTAAGGTGGTGCCGGAATTGGGTTGGGTCTCTATACGGGAGACGTGTACGATGTAAGGAGCCTTATCCATTGCCGAGTATTTGTTACGACCAATTTGGCTTTTCTTTTGTTTGCTTGGGGGGGACGGTGTCAAAATATCATCGTTACCGGGACGTTTTCGGGAAGATTGGTTTATCTGGGATTGAGTAACATCCATCTCTGCGACACTACAGACAACATCCGCGAATTGCGATAGTGGATTCGGGGAAAGAGGAAATGAAAGAACTGGAATGTCGGGCGGGTCAGGATCAGGAGGTTTATTTATATCCATCTTGGACAAAAACGAATTCAAAATACGACAATCACAATACAAACCTGTTTACGAACACAAAGACAACACACTTATATGATAACAAGTCACAAAAATGTCAACAATCACTAAAAAAAACAACAACAAATTCTAAACACACGTGCTAACCAATAACACCGTGGCGAGAATCCAGTTTCGGTTTCAGAAAATAATTTTATAATGACAACTTGCAATAAAATAACTTTTGTTAGATCACCGCCACAGTACACTTCAGTATTCACTATTAACACACTTAAAAACACTTTTCGTTTAGAAAATAATGTGATTGCAGCCCATAGGGTTCCACTTTTATATTTCCAAACAGCACGCAGTCGTAAAAATAACTTTTTACTATGATCTAAGAATTTAAGTTACGGAGCAGAATTAACGTGACCGTACTATTTGACGTCTCGATGACAGATATGATATATACAAATAATAAATGTGAAAACAAACAAAACTTGCTTGATAAAATAATGGCACACCATGCAAAGAGACACTTCCATGGAAAAGCTTAAAACTTTTAGAAATCATCTCCAAAGTCTATCATTTTGTGACGTGTACAATACAGAAGATTCTGATGAATCGTATAATAACTTCATGGATATTTTTCAATTATTACACAATTTATGTTTTCCTTTTAAAAAAGTCACAATAAAATCTGATAAAAAGATTACTTGGATATCTCGACGTATTTGTAGCAGAAAACAACGACATTTACTGTGGCAGCAGAGATTAAAATCATCAAATGAAAATAAGAAATTATACATTGACTATTCGCGTAAATTTAAAAAAAAATGTTAAATTGAATCAGAAATCGCAAAACAATTACTTAATTAATCAATCTAAAAATAAACCTAAAACAGCCTGGCAAATAATAAATAACAATAAATGTTTAAGTGAACCTATCTCTCAAATAAAATACAATAATACAGTATTAACTGATCCTTATGAGTTAGCTGAATCTTTTAATAACTTTTTCGTAGATCAAGTCGCTGCAGTATCACAACGTGAGATTAATAATGTTATAAAGGAAAATCCACACTCCATTTTTTTATCTCCAGTAATTCCTCAAGATATCACACGCATAATTAAATCCTTGAAAGACAAAAAAAGCTTCGGCTATGATTGTGTTTCTACAAAGGTCATAAAATATGTCGGTAGTTATATAGCTGCCCCTCTAGCTCATGTTATTAACGCATGTATATCAGCTGAAAATTTTCCAGAAAAGCTTAAAATAGTTAAGGTGAAGCCACTTTATAAAAAGAATGCCAAAGCTGAAATTTCAAACTAAAGACCAATTTCCTTACTATCGATTTTTTCCAAAATAATAGAAAAAGTAATTTATACTTCAATATACGCCTTTTTGAATAAATTTAATAATAGGTCTTTACCTATGAAATTGCCGTTTTGTATGAAAAAATTTAAACGAATTTTTTTCATGAATTTTTTATTTGTATTAATCGAAGTAATCACCCATGCAATCAATGCATCTTTGCCATCGCAGTGGCAGTTTATTGATGCCCTTCTTAAAGAAATCAGCTGGACGGGAGGCAACAAATTCTTCAAAGGCATTTTGTACTGCCTCTCGGGTATTAAATTTTTTTCCCGCCAAGAAGTTATCCAAATTCTGGAAAAAGTAGTAGTCTGTAGGCGCAAGGTCTGGTGAGTAGGGCGGATGACGGAGAGCTTCCAACCCCAGTTCTTGCAACTTGGAGACCGTCTGCTGTGCAGTATGAGGTCGCGCGTTGTCGTGCAGGAGCAGCGGAGACGAGCGATTGACCAATGCTGGTTGGAGATGCGCCAGCTTCTCCATCATTGTGTTCAGTTCTTCACAGTACACATCTGCAGTAATGCTCACCCCGTTTGGTAAGAAGCTGTGATGAATCACACCGGCGCTAGACCACCAAACAGTGACCATCACTTTTCTAGGGGTAAGTTTTCGTTTAGGGCATTGTTTAGGTGCTGAACCAGGATCCAACCAACTTGCTGAGCGCTTACGGTTATCAAACAGAATCCATTTTTCATCGCAGGTAACAATGCGGTTCAAAATTCCTTCATTTGTGTGTCTGTTGAGCAGTGCAAGGCACGTCTCGACGCGTACTTCGCGCTGGCGATCATTGAGTTCGTGGGGCACCCATTTGTCAAGCTTTTTTACCTTGCCAATTTGACGCAAATGGACCAATATTGTTTTGACGCTAACGTCGAAAGCTGCTGCTAATTCAGCCGTAGATTGTGTATCATCAGCTTCCACAATCGCCTTTAATTCGTCATTGTCGACCAAAGTCTTCGGACGACCGCGAGGTTCATTTTTCAGGTCGAAATTTCCAGAACGGAAGCGAGCAAACCAATAACAGGTGGTGCGTTGGTTTGTAGTGTTAGCTCCGTAAACGTCGTTGATGTTGCGTGCCGCTTGTGCCGCGTTGCTGCCACGATGGTACTCATATTCCATAATTACTCGAATTTTTAACGTATCCATGATGACGAAAAAGATTGAAATGCGATGAAAATGTAACACTAATCAATAAAGAAATGACTACTTTTAGAAAAAAAAATCCATGTTTTTAAAATAAAATTAATTTGAAATTAGAATTCTTAGCCAAACAAAAATTATTTTGATTTGAAATGGCCAGTACTGCAGAACGGCAATTTCATAGGTAAAGACCTAATATATTGTGTAATGAGCAGAAGGGTTTTAGAAAAAATAATAATATTAATATGGCTATTCGATTTTTTGAATATCATAATGCCAAATGTTGATAAAAAAATACCTATATGTGCCTTAGTCACTGACTTATCCACGGCACGCAAACTTAGAACAAAAAATTTCAACCGTATACTCTATGGTTGGAAGAATAGAACAAGACAGGTCTCCCCGCCCCCTTCTCTCATTCATCACCCCTCTTACGCCCAGTGCCAAAACCATAGAGAATTCACAAATTTCATTGTCAAAATGTAGGCAGTTTTCAAACTTTCACAAGTTTTGTCGTTCAATCAAGTGAATTTTGCGTTGATTAATTTTCGTAGTTATTAAACCTCTCAGTGATTAAACTGTTATATTTTGCATTGGTAGTGCAAGATGTGTATCGGACATTCCGGGAAATAAACGAAAGGACGGTAAAATGCATCAGTTTCCTGTTAGTCAAATAAGACTCAAAAAGTGGCTTCTGAGCAGTGATTATTTGCACAGCTTAAGCGCCCAAGAACTTCAAAAACTCTGTGTGCCAAAAAAACTTTGAAAAAACGTTCATCAGTGAGAAGTATTGGTTCAAACTTGGTTCTCATCCATCATTGTTTTCGGCCGATGAAATCACCTCTGGAATACCCAGAAAAGTTGATGAAGGTTCGTACGGAATAAAAAAATAAAAAATGGAAAATCTCTTCAGAGACTGCAACATAAGGCATTTATTAAATATAAAATAAAAACTTGAATAAGTATTTGTTGTGTTTCATTTACATATTTCTCAGTAGTTCGCTGTAATTTATAAGTTACCGATGAGCTCATTTAAGACCTCATTGGATTTTAGCTGCTAACAGCAAAAAATAAATTGAGATCTGAATACAATAGAACGGGGTAATTGAGGCTTTCTGTGTGAGCCTTTGCCAAACTCAATATCTAAATTTAAAAAAAAGAACTGTCATGTTCTAAACTTCCATTTTTTGATAATCTATATTAACCATTTTCTCATTATGGGAGTGGGTCGTCTGTACCTATGTAGTCTGTGGACTTATCGAAAGCTTTTGACTGTGTAGATCATGACATACTTTTAAATAAAATTGAAACATACGGTATACGCGGAAATGTCCTTAATCTTATTAAAACTTATCTAAAAGGACGCAAACAATTTACAGAAATTTCTAGAGTCTGTGAAAAACAAAAAAAGAAGTAAAGTATGCTTCTTCTAGGAGAAATATCAAATTTAGTGTCCCACAGCGCCGCATCATCGGCCCCTTACTATTTTTACTGTATGTAAATGACTTGCCAAGACAAATGCCAAATCCAATGGTCCTTTTTGCTGATGACAGCACTTTGATAATTAAATGTCATGATAGAGATTCTTATGAAGCTAATGTCAATAGTATGCTTGAAAAATTTATAAATTGGCTTACTAAAAATAACTTAATCATAAATTTAGAGAAAACAAAAGTAATGCATTTTTATCAAAGAATATTAGACACAAATATGGATAATTATAAATTATATTGGACAAATAACAGATAAGGTCAATGACGCAAAATTACTACGAATTTCAATTGATAGCCAACTGACATGGAAAATTCAAGCCGATGAAGTATGTAAAAAACTAAGTTCAGCTGCTTACGCATTATATAGTTTATCAAAAAAAGTTAACTTTCAGACAGTATTGATAGCATACCACAGTCTAGTTGTTTCTGTATTGAGATTTGGCATAATATTCTGGGGCAACTGTAGCGAGAGGGAAAATATTTTTAAAGCGCAAAAACGCTGTATCAGATCTATTTTTAACCGACTTCACAAAAAGGAGGAGGTTCTCAATTCGTCTGTATGTTTTTTTTTTTTTTTTTTTTTTTTTTTTTTTTTTATGTGTGTTAGCTCATAACTTTTTTCTGGTTGAACCGATTTGGAAGATTCTTTTTGTATTTGGTAGCTGGTGCTTCACATGTGGTCCCATTTAAATTTGATCAAGGTCTGACCAGTAGTTTTTGAGTTATCCTTAATACTGCATATTTTTGCCACTTAGTTTATATGGATGATGTGCTAATAATTTCCTGTCACTGTTATTTACACACCAAGTAGTGGTATACGAATTTTTGTGGGGTAGGTACCGCAACTAAAAAGTGAAAAATAAAAACTTTTTTACAAAAAAACAACCGACTTCCAACAAAAACACTAAAAGATGTGAAAAATAACTTTAATATCGGAAGTCGGTGGCCAAAAGCGAAAATACAAAACCAAAGACACCGAATTCCGATATTAAAGTTATTTTTCACATCTTTTAGTGTTTTTGTTGGAAGTCGGTTGTTTTTAACCTTAAAGTGATCGAGAGCTGCATACCTGTTTTTAAACAATATAATCTATTAACTTTTGCATGCCTATATATACTAGAAATAGCCATTTTTGTTAAAACAAATGATCACTTATTCCCGACTTTGAAAAATACTAGAACCAGGACTACAAGTTTAAGGACTCAATACAAAGACAAATTATGCATAAGTGGATATAAAACTGCATTATTAAGAAAGAGTGTTATATGCACCAACTTATCTGTGAACTGAAAGAGGACGACACCGTCGATTCAGTGTTGCTAATTAATATAAGGTGTCCAAAATGGAATAAGTTTTCACGAAGGAAATTTCACATGAGACATAATCGTTTAATAAGAATTACAGTGTTCACAAATTAAAAACAATAAAAAAAACTTGAGAGGTATCAAGGGACACCCGGATGGAACAAAGTACCATTAAAAAAAAAAATGATAACTGGCTTGCTTTTTATGAGAGAGAGAGAGAGAGACAGACAGATAAACACGCGCACTCCGCACGGCTTACAACTATAAAAAAGTGTCGTTACAAAAAGTGTCGTTACAACTTTTGGTCTTAATTTTTTCCGTCTAGCCCCCTTTCGCAACGCGCGATAAAGAACTTCGTTCCAACAATTTGATAATTTACAGTTACGTAGGTACACTGACAGTTTAGTCTCTCAGCAATAAACAATGGCTTTATCTAAAAAGTAATCCAATGAAGTGGAAATTCAGCAGATAAAATGTTCCACGGAGGGGATACAACTTTCATTTAATGCGAAGTTAAGTAGTTACACTACCCTGCAAGAGGTACCTGGATGTCAAGCATTTAGTTATGACTGTACCTAACCCCTAACACCAGATTTGACTAATTATAATTAGTACCTAGTGGTAGTGTAGTGTAATAAAAAAAAACAAATTGCTTTACAATAATTTATTGAAAACCAGGTTTACAGTAATTGTGATCTTTAGATGAACCCGCATACACAACTTCATCCTGGTTGTGAGGCCATACTCCGGTTATTTCCGTACCACTATCGCTTTCGGTTTCAGTGTCACTTACCATTTCTATAATAAAAGGTTTATCTAAATACAAATCATATTTTAAGTATTCTCCTTCTAACCTGCGAACGTGTTTACAATGCTGTGCCCACTTATGAACTGTAACAGCGTCAAAAACTTATCTAACTAGGCGGGGAATTTCAGCATTTTCGTGCTCAATATATACATCAGCAACTTTTCTTTTCATTGTGCTCCATATGAGTTCAATGGGATTGAGATCACAGTGATAAGGTGGTAAATATAAACATTTGTGTCTATTGTCTTCTAAAACTTTTTCAATCTCATATACAGGTTCAGGCTTGTTTCTCTTAATTATTTCTAAAAGCTGAGGTTTAGTCAAATTCTCTCCGTAGTCAATTTTATTTTGGGTTAACCATAATTGCATATCTTTTTTAAGGAATTCGTATTTGGGACCTTATTTACACAAATACGGTGATAAGGAGCATTATCCATCACTATTATGGATGGCTCTTGTAATTTAGGCACAAGTTTTTCAATAACCCACTTTTTAAAGTTGGTACTATTCATCTCGTCATGATAATCACCACTTTTTGTGTTTGATTTAAACACAAGTAGTGCATTTGTAACAAATCCAGTATCTCCTCTCGCATGAACAATAATATATCTTTGCCCTTTCGATACATGCTCCAATACTCCGCCTTCACCCTATCCTTGCCAACATTTACCCGATGTATGCGAAGAGTGAATATAGGTCTCATCTAAATAAATTATGGGCCGGGGCTGGGGAGATTTATTATTTTTATCCACTGCATGCAAGTACTTAACTCGCCAAGCTGATATTTCATTACGCTCTATAAGAACCTTCCGATTGGATTGACATTTTTTTAAACGAAATCCCACCTTGTGAAGCAGCTTTCGCAGGCTCTCTCGCTGTCCTGTGTAATTTATATCTGTCTTTAAGACCTCTAGAAGCTTTTTAACAGTAGGGACCTCTTTTTTAGCAGAATTAAATTCATGTACTTTCCTCCGTATAACTCCCATGTCAAAATCATCAACATGCACAAATCCACTTTTACGTTTTCTCTCCTTGCCCGGTGTCCAAATTTTTGTACCAGTTTTTTCTGCTGCGTGCCCTTCCTTAGCTATTTTTGAAATTAGTCCTTGACTCACACCTGAAATATAAGATAATAAAATAAATGTTAGTAGAAATTTGAAATCTGGCAGGTTAGCTGGCTCACTCACTTACCAGGTTACCTAATAGATGTACGTTACCGTTACGCTAACCTGCAGCAGGAATAGAAACAATTATTTCGTGGACTTAAATAATTACTTAAGTATCGGGTAATTTATAACAAGAAAGTTGACAACACTAACCTGTCGCTGCCGAAATTCGTTTGTATATTTGATTAAATGGAATAATCGGAGACCCCGCCCGAGCTTCTTCTTCAAAAAAGGATTTAACCTTTATAATAATGTTTCGAGCATCACTTTTAATAGCTTTCGGCATATTTAACTTTATAAATTCAGCAATATCACGACAAAACAACTAGAGAACCCGAATGTAGTAGACACTGACAATCGAATGACATTTCAACATGACGGCCGTAGTTCCAATTTTCGCCATTTCACAGATAAGTTGGTAGGAGTGTAAGCGGGACGACTTGTAACATCACGTGGGTTATGTGGACAATCCTTGATGTGAAACTTTTTAGTTTATAACGATTTCTTCAATTTGATATTCGAACATGTGTTTTCTTATAAATGACTTGTGTCATTTTGTTGCAATATAAAATATCTCTGAGCAAACAACTTTTTCACTTTCTTAACCTTGTTATCTAGTTTATTCTATCAAAAGGTTACGGGCCCAGTAGCTAAATTTGCCATCAAGAACCTCAGCGGCCTAGATGACTACTTTACGTGGAAATTCGCAATTAAAATGATTCTCATACGAGAAAAGTTGTTCACATATACGTCAATGTACCCGGATTCTAAAGACTCTACCGCCATCGAGAAGGACCAAGACGCACTAGCTTTGATTTGTCTACATGTGGAACCTACACTTTATGCGTATGTACAAGATTCAAATCATGCCAAAGATGCTTGGGATAGCTTAGCGAAAGCATTTGAGGACAAAGGCGTAAATCGCAGGATCACCCTCATCAACGCGTTGATCGATGAGAAGCTTGAGAGACACTCGTCGATGCATGAATATGTTGCTGCGGTTATGTCTATTTCTCAAAAGTTGAAGGATATTGCCACCGGATTTGACGATGATCTTGTAGCTGACGTGTTACTGAGAGGACTACCTGAAGAGTATAGGCCAATGCGAATGGCACTGGAACACTCTGAGAGGAAGTTGACTTCAAAAAACGTACTACAGAAGTTACTACAGGAGGATTCACCTCAAGGTTGTAGTCTTCATCGGACTCGGCTTTGGCTGTGAGTAAGAGTAAGAAGCGGAATGGGAACAAAGATACGAACATGACCAAAGTTAAATGCTTTAAATGTGGAAAGAGTGGACATAAGAAGCCGGACTGTCCTGAAGGAAGGAAAGTGGGTTCGATCTCCAAGCTCAGTGACGTCGCGGTCTCGAGCCTGTCTTCATTCAGCACCGGGGATTCCTTCAATCCGACGGAGTGGTACATCGACAGCGGGGCAACTTCACATATGTCTTTCCAGAAACATTGGTTTAAAGATTTGGTTATGAATGTTGGTATGAGTAATGTGACATGTGCGAACAATGATAAGATTGAATGCAAAGGTAAAGCTCGTATCATGGTGAGTATGAAAGGTCGAATGCTTGCCGTGAGGGATGTCATGTATGTACCTGGTTTGCGTGTTAATCTGTTATCAGTGTCTAAATTAGTAGAGAAAGGATGGAAGGTAAATTTTGACAGAGATGGTTACAAATTAATTCACCATTTGGTTCCAGGCCATTTCAAGGGAAAGCTTCTGCCTACCGCAAGTGAAGTCTCAGGGATCTAGAAGCTTGAAGGTTGTCATGCGGTTGTAGATGGGATTGCGTTGGCGTCAGTAAAAGCAGATAATCCTTTGATGTTGTGGCACCGGCGGCTTGGACACGTAAATGAGCGAGATTTACGTAAGCTTCCAGGTATGGAGTTTGGAAAGAGTGTAATGGAGCCTTGTGTCGCCTGTATTAAGGGTAAGGCACATCGTTTACCTTTTCCAATTGGTGAGGCTGAGAGGGCAGTCGAGAGACTGCAACTGGTTCACGCAGATATCTGTGGTCCAATGTCTGAATCCACGTACGGTGAATCTCGGTATATGCTAGTTATTTGAGATGATTTTACACGTAAATCTTTTGTATTTTTCCTTAAATCAAAAGATCAGGTGTTCGATCATTTTAAAGTTTTTTAGCTAGTGTAGAGGTTGAAACCGGTTTGAAGGTAAAGTGCATACGTACGGACAATGGAACAGAATTTGTGAACAAGAAGTTTGATGGGTTTCTACGCCAAAAGGGTATAAAACATCAGTTGACTGTTCCCTACACTCCAGAGCAGAATGGCGTAGTGGAGCGAGCAAACCGCGCTATTGTGGAGATGGTTCGTGCTATGTTGGCGGAAGAGGGTTTGAGTGTGAGACTGGGCAGAGGCATGTAATACGGCTGCTTATACGAAGAACAGGCTGCCTCACAGTGGCAATAATGTTAAGATACCTGAGGAATTGTGGACAGGGAAGGCTCAGTCATTCGATCATTTCAGAGTTTTTGGAACAAAGGCGTTTGTGCATGTGCCGAAGGAAACTCGGAAGAAATGGAGCCCTAAAGCGGTAGAACATATGTTTGTTGGTTACTGTGAAGAAACCAAGGGATACCGTTTCATAAATCCGAGTAATCCTCGCGTCATAGTTAGAGCAAGGGATGTAGTTTTCTTGGAGGACTCTACAGCAGCAGTTTCAGAGGATCCTAGTCAGCTCGTAGGTAGCGGTGACAAAGGTGCTGAAGTAATCTGGGAATTCGCAAAGGAAGAAGGCCAGTCAGATACGTCACCTGGTAGTGCAGAAGCTGCTCAAGCGCCGAGTTCCACAGATGAGGCTGAAGTGTATGAAGACGCGGAAGTGGAGGTGGGAGAAACGGGTGATAGCGGAGCAGAAAATGTCGTGGTGGAAAATGTTGAAGTTGAAGGGAGTAGTATTAGAGGAGAGTCAAACGAAGGTGCATGTCGTTATCCTCTACGTAGTAGAATCCGAGAACGTAATCTTCATGGACTTGCATACTGTACAGAAGAGCAGGAGCCTTTGACAGTTAAAGAAGCCTTAAGTCGGGTCGATAAGGATAACTGGAAGGAAGCCATGAAGAAAGAGATGGATTCGATATATGAGATCAAGGTCTGGAAGCTCGTCAACAAGCCACATGGAGCTAAAGTCGTGGGAAACAAGTGGATCTTCAAGTACAAGTTTGATGCATATGGTAACAAGACCTATAAAGCTCGACTTGTGGTGAAGGGTTTCACTCAGTCCTACGGGGTCGACTACTTCGAAACTTATTCACCGGTCGTGAAAAGATCGACAGTTAGATTGCTGCTATCATTGGCTGTTGAAAAGGATTTGTTCATCAGTCACTTCGATGTGAACACCGCCTTTCTAAACGGTGATTTGCATGAAAGAGTTTATATGCAACAACCGGAGGGTTGCATAAACGAAAACTCGAAGAAAAAAGTTTTCTTACTAGAAAAAGCGTTATACGGCCTAAAACAAGCTTCACAGTCTTGGAATGATAAAATAAATGAAGTGTTATTGTCTTTGAACTTCAAACGCTGTGACTTTGATAGCTGTCTTTACAAAAATAATATTTTTTATATCGATACACAATGTGTATCTTAAATAACGCACAACCTCTTAAGGGGTCATTGTACGAAAAAAAAACAGCTTTTCCCTACATTTATGTTCGCGTAACTCGTCAAAATGTAGGGAACAGCTGTTTTATTTTTCGCGATTTCGAGTTTGGTCCTATAGTAAAAGTTGTTCATAATGATGAGTACAATGACCCCTTAGGAGGTTGTGCGTTATTTAAGATACACATTGTATACGTTGACGATTTTTTAATATTTTATAAAGACAAACAGCAGAAGGAAGTTTTATTAGACAATCTTTGTAAACATTTCAAGATAAAGGATTTAGGGGAAGCGAGACAATTTTTGGGTATGTTTTTGTTTAAGACGGATACCAGTACTTATTGTTGGGAATTGACCCCAACAACTTGCGCGCGGCCTGCACGAGCAGGCGGCGTGATCAACGCGTCACCGGCAAGCTGAGGCGCGGCGCGGCTGCGACACAGCTCGGCCCGACGACCACTCGCTTCCTCGGACTCCACCGCGACCGACGATACGCCTCTCTTCTTTTCAAACCACTAATTGTTTGTCCGGAAAGTTAAATACCTAGTTGTAAATATCACACGGCATTAAACCATTGCCTATATTTTATACAGTCCACTCTTTCATTTGCTCCCGCGCTAACATTGGTCCTTCAAGGATCTCGCCGTTTTATTTACAAAAAGTAACGGTCTCGGAAGAAGAAAAACCTTCAAACTCGAAGCTCTTCAGTTGCGGTCTTCAGCGGCGACAGTTCCAGCAGGAGTCATCAAGGTCCTGTTGAAGAAACTTCGCGTAGGACCCGCACACGCCTAGAAGACGAAGTCATACAGAGGTCGACCGCCGTCGGACTTCGGACCCGTCGAATGTTCGAGTCATCGTCACGGACAAAGAAGAACAAACTTGCAAATCATTGTTTATCCTGTGGATGGTTTAGACATTCTGTGAGTTCGTTCCAATTTTTCCCTTATTTATTCCTATTCTTTATATCTTATCTTATGTTTAAATAGCTATATTTAAGTGAGTGCTTTCATTTAACTTCAACTAAAGTCGTTTAGTGACAAATCCTTGTTCATAGCCTTACATTTCTCCAAAATCACTTTTCTGCTTAAAAAGCTAAAATATAACATTGATATTACCCATCTGTTTACGCAAATCCTTCGCTTCTTATCTATAACAGCTGATCGCTCGGCGACGTACCTACTTGTTACCTTTGCATCAGCTGTTCTTTTGTTCGCACCGTCGAGTCATTCATAACTCATTAGCAAGTTACATTATTGTTATTTCTGTTAAATTAAACTGGTATACCTATTGTCTCATTAGCTTATTTACTAGTTTGCTACTGGTGTATCGATCACTATGGCTGACGAAAAAGTTGAAAAAATACGTTAAAAAACGCAGCTGTATGAAATCAAAGCTCACAATTTTTAGCAACTACCTTCACATACTTAAAAGTTGCACCGAACTTAGCAGCTTGCAACTTTTAGACTTAGAGACCAGATTTAATAAATTCAATAGCTTATATGTGGATTTCGACAAATTACAGTGCGAAATCGAGGTGTTGTTGGACAACCCCGATGACGAGAACGAGGAACGTGAGCAGTTCGAGAACCAGTATTATAAGCTGGTGGCGACGGCACGGAGTCTGCTCGGTGCTCGTCCCCCCCGGTCTTGCAGTCTTCAGGATGGCTCCGCAATGGGTATCGAGGATGTACAGGCAGGTGGCTTTAAATATAATTGTGTAAGGTTGCCAAAAATTAATTTACCTGTTTTCCACAGTCACTATCAACACTGGCTAGAATTTAGAGATACATATATCTCACTCATTCATTCACGGTCGGACATTGACAACATTAATAAGTTGCACTACCTGCGTGCTTCTCTTAAAGATAGTGCGCTGTTAGTTATAGATAATTTAGATTTTAAAGCTCAGAACTATGAGTCCGCTTGGAATTTATTATAGTAGGTACGACAACAAAAGATTGCTCGTTAATAATCATGTTCATGCATTGTTTAACGTTGAACGTATTCAATGTGAGTCTTGTTCTTCTATTCGTAATCTTATCGACGTCACGAATAAAAACCTTCGTGCATTAAAAACTTTAGGTCAACCAACTGAATATTGGGATACCCTCATAATTCATATGATGGCAGAAAAACTTGACAGTGTTACTCGTAGGGTATGGGAAGAACATAGAAACACGCTTATTGATCCACCTTCGTTAGATATGTTTATCAATTTTCATAGCAACAGAGCTGACTTATTAGAAACTATACAAGAACACAAAAGTAACATACAAAAATCAGACAGTTGCGAACACGATTCTAATCGAATTACAATTACAAAATCTAATGAAAATAAAAATGCCAGTAACACTACAGATAAAAAATTCAATAATTACAATAAAAAACTATTTAAATGTCCTATATGCAATCAGCCTCACTACTTATTTAATTGTGAAGCATTTAGATCCCTGTCTACAGCAGATCGTCTTCAAAAGGCCGAAGAAGCAAAGGTCTGTCTTAACTGTCTACGACCAGGGCACGGAGAATCTAGGTGCAATCTTGTTCCTTGCAAACATTGCAAGAAAAAACATAATACTCTGCTTCATTCACATCAGTTAGAAACAATCCCTACTTTTGAGCCAGGATTCCCGTCAATAACTTTGCGGGTACAACAAACGTCCAGCAGTTTACTACTCCTCCGAATGTCTTGCTTTCCACAGCGCTCGTGAGAGTGGTTGACAGCAAGGGCGACGTGCACACCGCCCGAGTACTGCTTGACAACGGTAGCACGGGTAACTTCGTTGCTGAGTCATTTTGCGGTAAGCTGGGTTTGTCGCGACGTAGTGCGAGCGCCGTCGTGACGGGTATAAATAATAATTCGTCTCGTAGTAAACAGTCTTGCAGTCTTACTATTATGTCTATCCATAATGACGATTATAAATGTACTGTAGACTGCCATATTTTACCACAGATCACTAAAGCTTTACCATCTTCATTCATAAACATTGATAACATTCCTCTTCCTATGGGAATAAGTCTAGCTGACCCTTCTTTTAATATACCGTCAGCAATAGACATCTTAGTTGGGGCTGAAGTATTTTGGTCCGTCTTATGCAATAATTCTAATGACTTGGGTAAAAATCAGCCCAAGTTGTATGAAACAAAACTGGGTTGGATAGTGTCAGGGTACGTCGCCCGTCATAAGCCACACTCTTCTTCTCCCGTTTGTCATTTTTTAAACGTGGACACCGATCCAGTCTTATCTTGTTTCTCGGTATCAGATACCATCGCAGCCAAGCACTCCCTATCTCCTGAGAAGCGTTCCTGTAAGCAGAGTTTTAAGAAATACGCCACTCGTAAGGACGACGGACACTTTGTGGTGACCATGCCGCTGAAGGAAAAACCTTCAGTCTTGGGCGGTTCACTTCAAGACATAAAGTGTCGGTGCATGTCACTTCAATTTCTTAAAAGCTCTGTCTTCAAATATAGGCACAAAAATAGGGAGTCTTCGCCTAGCTGTCCTTATAGTAATTTTTACTGAATAGTATTTATACCTGTCACGCGTGAAGAAACCTACCGTCGACAGGCAATCCGGCGGATCTTGTTTCCCGCGGGCTGAAGGCTGATTCCATCAGTTGCTCATCATTGTTGTGAGCTGGTTCTACTTTACCCAAAATGCCCAATCATAACGAGAGACACGATCTACCAGTACTGGTTTCTTGTGCTGTTTTACCTACATACTAACAATACTTCATAAGTAGATTCTGTAGTGTAGTTAACCATAGGTCTTAGTTTGTTAATGTTCATACCAATTCATAGTTTTTACCATTATTTCTTATTTCCTTGTTCCCATTATATAATCCAATGACCTTTGTGTTGGTAAATTAGATCATTCATACATATTATGTATTACATCATCATCATTTTACTTGTGATACAAAGTACCCATTTTTGTGTTTTAGCGTTGTTTACGCTGAGCCAGTGATGCTAGCAGACAGGAGAAGCAGAGTTTACAATCTTATTAAGTCATCTTTGGCTATCTTAACTGCAATTTAACACAAGCTTGTCATACCGAACTCATTGCTGTGCTATCTAGTGAAGCTTACTTTTCCGTTCTTCAATCATTTGTCGGAATTCACTATAGGCTTCTTAACTTCTTATCATTATTTTCCTATTTATACTTTAATTACTTGCTAGTTATGAGAAATGGCTACCTGCCTCACTCAAGTAAAAGCTGGTTTAAACTCCCATTCTCTTACTCCTCTTCCCTCAAACCCCCCTCAACTCTTCCACTGTCACTCCTTCTGTTTCCATTGGACGGCCACTTAATTCTATTCTCATCCACAGGTCTCTGAGGGCAATGTGACACACCTGCAGTGCTTTGGCAGCATCATATATGGAAGAGTCTTGAGTGTGTTTACCCTGGCGGTGAATACAACATGGGCATCATTTAGAGGGCATACATTTATATTTGCCCCCTTCCAGATTTTTTGAAGTCTCCACTTCAACCCGGGCAGCATGTTGGGAATTGACCCCAACAACTTGCGCGCGGCCT
This sequence comes from Griposia aprilina, assembly GCA_916610205.1. Classification (NCBI taxonomy): domain Eukaryota; kingdom Metazoa; phylum Arthropoda; class Insecta; order Lepidoptera; family Noctuidae; genus Griposia; species Griposia aprilina. Next base: position 23,731,115 of record OU744296.1, read on the forward strand.
GCACGAGCAGGCGGCGTGATCAACGCGTCACCGGCAAGCTGAGGCGCGGCGCGGCTGCGACACAGCTCGGCCCGACGACCACTCGCTTCCTCGGACTCCACCGCGACCGACGATACGCCTCTCTTCTTTTCAAACCACTAATTGTTTGTCCGGAAAGTTAAATACCTAGTTGTAAATATCACACGGCATTAAACCATTGCCTATATTTTATACAGTCCACTCTTTCATTTGCTCCCGCGCTAACACTTATATATATTTGAATCAAGAGAGATTTATTTCGAAGATCTTAAATGAATATGGTATGTCCGACTGCAAACCAGTGAAATTAACTGGGAATGCCGGAAACAAGCTTGTGTGGCACTGTCGTCAACGGAAGTCGAGTATATTTCACTTTCGGAGGCAACCAAGGAGGCAGTTCACTTGCGACAGCTGAATGCATTTCTAAGGGGTGAATATTTTGGATCTATTTGCATTTTCGTAGATAATCAGAGTGCTATTAAACTTGCGAACAATCTTGTGGCGCGAAGGACGAAACATATAGACATAAGGGCGCACTATGTCAGAACCTGCATTGCTAAGAATGTTGTTCGTCTGGACTATGTGTGCACGGAAGATAACCCTGCAGATGTGCTGACAAAACCATTAGGTCGTGTGGCATTTAATAAATGTGTGCGCGATTTGAGTTTGGGTGTGTCTAGTGTGGTGTGATGTGAGGATATCTGATGATGGATGTTGTTTGAGGGGAAGTGTGAAACTTTTTAGTTTATAACGATTTCTTCAATTTGATATTCGAACATGTGTTTTCTTATAAATGACTTGTGTCATTTTGTTGCAATATAAAATATCTCTGAGCAAACAACGTTTTCACTTTCTTAACCTTGTTATTTAGTTTATTCCATCAAAACTTGAGGAGGCCTGGTTATGGATGTATGAGAGTAGCCGACCAACGAGCTCAATGGCCTGCAATTAGAGAGGATTTGTCGTCTGAAAGTCGAACAGCGCCCTGCTTGATGGCGATAGAAAACCATGAATCACTTAAACTAGGCGCAGAACTTTTTCATAAACTTTACATTTACTTGCATTATATGACACAAAATTAAATGAAATTAATGTCCTTACAAATTGAAATATACACTGCATTTAACTCGGGATAGTATCAGATAGTGACAGGTTGCAAGGGACACGTTCCCAAATGAGACGAGCGCAAAATCATTCAGTTATAATTATTACAAGAAACTTGCCGATAAGTCACCTCCAGAGTGTTGACCGTCTGTTTTGCCCCATAAAGAAGCAGATCCTTTTTTATAACTACAAGTTCAAGTTGATCGATGTCTGCTCATCTTGTAACTTTGAGGCCGAGTTGTTCTGCTTGTTCGAAGGTGTCTGGTAGAACGGTGCCAAGCGTCTCTGGCGTGAGGAAGATCAGTGCGCCTGACAGCAGCGACATGGAGCCGAACAGCACGAACGGCAGATCAGCAAACCATTGCGCAGCCTGCAACCACGGAATTGTTTTATTTTGGGAGACTTATGTGGAAAACCTTTGCTTCATTCAAATTATGTGTCATCTACAAAAATTAACATATTGCTGTGATAATAAATAAACTGTTGTAACTCAAAATGTGACTTTTTTTCAGAATCGACGTAAAAATCATTATTCACTTCATTATTTCTTATAATATGATGTTATCTCAAATTTTACATATTTTGAGTTACAACAGTATTGTATTATCAGTGCGATATATGTCGGAAAAACGTTAAATCAATCATTTGATTTTGACAAATCGTGACGCCAGCGCCACCAGGTGGCGCTCGACAGAGTCTATAACATAACGCTTGACCAGAGTAAAAGCAGAATTTGATGTTAGCGGTTAAGCAGTGAACACGTTTAGAAACTGTCTCGCGTTCTGTATAGTTGTGTCGTGAACCTACAGTGTGTGATTCTCTAGTGCGATTAATTTAGCCGTAAATTATAATTTGATTTGAACTGCAAACGGTTTTTCTATTGCGCAATAACCAACACTACCCATAGTACACCCACAGTAGTTAAAATATGGCTGATGATAACGAGAGACATACCTTCTCCGTCATATAAAAAATGGTAATTATTGAATGATCATTTAAACAAATTGGTATTTAGCAATTCAAGAAGCCGAGGACCAAACTCTTGAGCCCTGTGGTACCATGCTAGGGGTTAACCACTTCGTTTACTATTTACCTAGTTGTCTGTTGTTCAGCAGAAGTGCTTGAGACGACAGTAAAACGTAATTGGCATTGACCGTATCGATCATGATAACATCAACGAAATAAACCTCTAATACATATTACACAATGCATTGGTTAAGCCTTACAAACGCAGGAGTGAGAGGAGCAAGTATGGCGCCGATTCTGCCGCACATGGAAGAGATCGCCAGCAGTTTGTGTCGGTTGTTGGTGGGGTATAGCTCCGCCGTATACACGTACACTGACGTCATCACCATCGCTATCGCACACTTCCCCACCAGGTACGTCACTAGCGCCACCGTGAACAATCCTGCACAAATAATGTTGACATGACAAAAAACTCGACAAAGCAAAAGTCATTCTCTACCGCTTAAATGCTTAATCGTGCGAAACATAACATATTGGAAAAGGAGCAATACTAACCCTGGGGCAGGAATACGTATGCTATTTGGCATACGGCGCATACCCAAAAACCTCCCGTCAGGACTAGCTTTCGGCCAACCCTGTCCAACAGGATATATGCGAACCAAAAGCCAGGGATTTCAACAGCCGCTACAGCTATGAAGTTAAAGTATCTATTGCCAGACAAGTTGACAGCGTTAATAGCTAGTCCGTAGTAGATGAAGGTGGTGGTTATCCACCAGACTGGCGAGACGAGCACGCGGACCAGCACCTGCTTGTGGCGCCACACCTGCATGAACAGGCCGGGCTCGCCACCACGCCGCGCCGCGCTTTGTGCCTCCCGCGTCAGCTGTTCTTGCGCGGTGTGACGTAAGCCTGCCAGCGACGAGTCTGATACCGACCGCCCATTAACCTTAGCCATCTTTTTAAGCAAAGCTTCTGATTCGTCGAAGCGTCCCTTGCTCATGTACCACCGCACAGACTCGCTGATGAGCCAATAACTGAAGATTGAGGTGAGCTGCGGGATGTAAAGCGCGAGCGTCAGGCTCCTCCAGTCAGGCACGCACCACGCGGTCATCCCCAAAATCATTTGTCCCACTGCAAAGGCAGTGTTTATCGCTGCTCCAGCAGCTACGCGGTACTTAGGGCCAAGCAACTCCACCACTGTAACAATATAAACAATTAGAAAGGAATAGCAGCTCATCAATCAAAATACATTTGCTTGAGATACAAATCAAAGAAGTTTTAACATAAGTATTATCAGTTATGTCACTCAGTCACTTACAGAACGGGGTGTTAAGCTCAATTTTCGTAAAAGTAAGGCTTTTTAGAGCGTTGCGTTGTCTCTGTCCCTCATATACAGGCTATCCCGTGAAACGATATCCTAAGAAAATATTCAAAAGTCTCTCTCCAAGAGCTTCCCGAAACACCCCCACGTATGTTCAGCGATTATTTATAGTTTAGGAGTGAGACCATTTTAATTCTATGGTTTTTAATATCTTTTGGGAAATTCTGAGGTATTACAGTAAAGTTTCAGCATATCCTGCCATAACATGGCGTGCAAATGTATTCAAAATCATCGATGTCAATTAATCTAACACACAAATTACAGATTCTATTGATTTGTCTTCTAAATGGTATAATATATTTTAAATAGTAATAGGTTGAAAAGTATTTTTTTAAACATTGTTAGTGGTAAGTCTTGAAAACTATTCGGTAAATGATTGTAAATAATAATCTACATGCAGTATACTATTTTCTTAAATAATTTTAGTTTTATTTGTGGCAGCCGAAGTCTATCTTTATGCAGTATTCGGCTGTTTGGCCTGTCGATGCCAGTTTCAAATAAATTGTAGTTTCTCTGAACAAAAATACATATTTCAAAACTATGTAAACATGGCAGAGGAAGAATTTTAAGTTTTTGAAAAAGTGGCTCACAGCTGTCTAAAAAGTGAGCTCCACAAATTGCTTGGATACATTTTTTTTAACTCTAAAACTCTGTCACAATCTACTGAGTTACCCCAAATTATAATGCCGTATCTAAGTACTGATGACACGTAACCATGGTAAGCCAGCATTGCAGTATCACAGTTTGCTGTTTGTCTAATTATTTTCAAGACATACCTATATAAAAAGATATTTTTTTGTAAGAATTTCATCAATTGCAATTTTTATCGACCGTTATACCCAAGAATACACAAACTATCGACAGTGGCCAAAGTGAAAAAAGTGAGAATCTTTATAACGAATGTCTATTTTATTTATGTTTCCATTGTATGTCTGAAATTATATTATGTTCGTTTTACTCATATTTATTTTTAACCGACTTCAAAAAGGAGGAGGTTACCAATTCGGATGTTTATATATATATATATTATGTATACTCGGGCATAACTCCGTCATATATAGACGGAATTGCAAAATTCTTTTTTTGTTCGAAAGGGTATGTCCTCGAGGTGGTCCCATTATCACCAAGTCAAAATCTGATGAGGGGATCCCATGGAAATCGAGGGAAATCCTCAAATTTTATAGGCACACCTATAGCGATTTGGGTATTTTTTTATAGTAACTCGGGCATTTGCTTTCGGAAAGCACCATTCGGTGAAGTGGACCTGATGATGAAGGCCATTGGTGGCAACCAGAACTACTCAATATTTCAAGGGTTGCGATTCGATTACTTTAATATGTTTGCGAAGCAATTTATGCTCGTCACAGTGTATATGTTCAAATGGAGCTGATGGTGGCTTTACCATCAGCTCCAGTTCTTTTGGTTCTTACCAGGAGAACTCCTCAACAATTAACGTCCTTGCATCGGGAAAAGGAATATTCTGTAAAAGGTGATGAGCAGTTGACATTAAGCTATTGTAACTTAGATAAATTAATAAAACAAAATTAATTTATCTTCTAAATATATAAAAGGCAAAACTGATTGACTGATGTATCAACGCACAGGCCAAACCTTTAAGGCTAGAAACTTAAAATTTTGCACACGTATTCCTCTTATGACGTAGGCATCCACTAAGGAAGGATTTTTCAAAATTCAACCCCCAAGGGGGTGAAATAGGGGATAAAAGTTTGTATGAAACTTTTTATTCCTTCGACGTATTTGCATGAAATTTCGTATGAATTGAGTACGGCATAAATAATTAGTTACGTATTTCAGCGTTTTCCAAAATTCAACTCTTAAGGAGATAAAATAGGGGATGAAAGTTCCAAATAAACACAGGCCAAACCCTAGGGCTAGAAACTTATTTGCACACGTATTCTTCTTATGACGTAGGTACCTATTCACTAAGGAAGGATTTTTAAAAATTCATAGGAGATGTACTTAAGTTTATATTCCGTTAAAAGGCTTACTTAAAATATTTTATACATGAATAAAATTAATATTTTAGTAAAAAACAAAAAAATTAAACCTCAAGCGTTTTAAGTATTTTAAAGTGGGTATTGTGCAAATACGTTTATGGACAATGCACTCGATCTGTTTTGCTGGGCGAAGAGGCAGGAACTTCAATTCGTCAGTTAGTACATGTTTTATTGATAAAAAAATGCAAAAAATTGTAAGTGCCTACGTACCATACACTTAGGTATAAAATTGATTATAGATGTCACCAAAGTGGTAAGTGATACAATAAACTATAATTAATTATAGCAATACTTAAGTTCAATTGTCTAAGTATTGATTATAGTATTGGCTGGTTCCAAAGTGACGGTGATCGTCGGCGCTGTTGAACAGCGCGCGTTTGAAATTCAACGCCGCGGTCCAGCAGCGTCACTCTGGAACCAGCCGAACAAAGTATTTGTTATTTGTTAAATAATAAGGGGCTTTATTCTTTTTCAGATAAATGATTTTTTTGCAATAAATCATGGACTAATATGGAAAGATGCCTCGCGTGTGAAGGTTTACTAGGGCCACAATGGAATTATTGTGAGCTTTTTGGATCACAGACTAGGCGTTTTAAACACATACAGCGCGCCAAAAAACTTTCTTTACGTGCAAAACGACGCAAACTTGCTGAACCTCAGAATGCTAAACGTGCAAAGTCACCAGATATATTTGGAGAATTTGATATCACCTATAGTGACATATTAGGTATGTCTCATCGAAGAAACAATGAGCGTCTCTCAGTGCGATGAAATAAAGTACTACTCTGTCATGAAAGTAACGGGAAAATATCAATAATAGGTACACAAAATGTTTGTTATTCATCCAAAATTATTTTATCATCTTCAAAGTATGCTCCTTCAGAAACGATACACTTACGCCAACTAATAATGCAATCATCAAAACATTTTTTAAACGCTGTTTCCGGAATTGAGTTCAGTTCTCGCCGCGAATTCTCCTTTATGTCTTCTACCGAAAATGGGCCACTCCGAAGCTTGTTGACTAGTTTGTATGTCAAACTCGTAAACCCACATCTCGTCACCAGTAACAATGCGTTTCATGAATGTTGGGTCGGAATTGACTCGTTCTAGCATGTCCTCAGCGACTCTCATGCGATTGAGTTTTTGAAGAAAATTTAGGTCTTTTGGGACTAGCCGAGCGGTAACATGTTTCATACCCAAATGATTAGTTAAAATGGTACGGATCGACTCGTGAGATACAGAAAGTTCGGCGGCTATCTCTCTCAAAGTTGAATGAGGATTTTCAGTCACTATTTCCTTCACTTTGCGATGTTAACTTCAGTTGCAGACGTTGATGGCCTACCAGAGCGAGGCAAATCTTCCATCACATCTCGACCGCTTTTGAACGCTTTGTACCACTCATAAGCACGTGTTTTTGATAAAGTCGATTCACCGTAAGCATTCTGTAACATTTTCAGTGACTCCGAACACGAAATTCCATTGGCGATGCAAAATTTAAGACAAACTCTTTGTTCAGTGTTTTTGTCCATAATGAAATTCGCTATACACACTAGATATGATATACACTGTATTTAAGATAAATAACAGATGCAACTCAAACCCCGCGCCAAAATGGAAAACAGTTGTGCCAATCTAACAACAACAATAAAAACAAAAAATTGAATTTGGAACCATTAACAAATCATCCATTCCCGATACTTTTTTGACTGAATGTTTATAAAGAAATATTATGAATTACATTTTTTTTGTTTTTTTTTACAATACTAGCGGCCCGCCCGACTATGTAGAGATTTTTTAATAAAGTACCTATAATAAAGGTTAAATAAGTTCTAACATACGTACATACTACATACTACAATAAATAAAATTGAAGTGTCTGTTTCTAATGTCAAAATAACAGCCTTTTTACTAAATGCATATGAAAGTATAAACGGTACATAAAACAAAATACCAAATTTTAACACTTTTGTCTATCTGTCTGTTTGTTCCGGGTAATCTCAGAAACGGCTGGACCGATTTTGACGGGACTTTCATTGGTAGATAGCTGATGTTATACGGAGTGACATAGGCTACTTTTTGTCTCGGTAGTACGTTCCAGTTGGATAATATCCGACATCCACGCGGGCGCTGCCGCGGGCAGCTTCTAGTCTAAACATAAATTTAAAAAACAAATTATTAAGCGCCTTGCTCAATTTTTTTAATTATAATGTATTATTTATGTATGTAATAACAATTTGGTGTTAAGATTACGATTAATAAGTGTATTGTTGTTATATATTGATCTTAAATAACTTTACCAAAACTGTATCTTTTTTATGTAGTAACATGTGGAAACGTAGTGGATTGTACATTTACTTATAGCATACTGTGTATCTAGAAATAATATACAATGTACGATTGTTTGTTTTCCCAAATAAAATAAAACTGACTCACTAAAATGTGAAAAATAAAATTAAATTTTGGAAGTCGGTGGCAAGAATCTAAAATACAGATCCAAAGACACCGACTTACAAATTAAAGTTATTTTTCACTTTGTAGTGTGTTTTTTTTGAAGTCGGTTGTTTTTTTTTTGTATAAAAGTTTTTTATTTTTCTTAAGTTATTTTTTTCTAGCTAAACGATTGCATTATCAAGGGCTTGGACCATTTTATTTAAAAAAAAATGTTATTATTGTATGTCATCAACTCATCAGCGAATAGTATACAATCTTTGCCTATCGCCTCGGGAATGTCGTTGATGTAAACTAGAAAGAGTAGTGGGGATTCGATCCCTCCCTGTGGCGTGTCATAATTATTTTGTTTATATTCCGACCTATAGGTTTTTTTTTGCATTTTGACAAGCTTTTGTTATTTCCACGCATTGTACTCTTTCAGAAAGACAACTTTTGATCCAGTCGTTGACCTTACCCCGGATTCCATAATACTCAAGCTTTGAGAGTAGTGATTTATGGCAAAAAAAAACAAAGGCTTGTATCATATCTCGGAACACGCTACTTATCTTAGATTTTTGATTCAAACTTTCAGTTATGTATTTTATTAGCGTAAAAAATGCTAAGCAGTGGAACTGCCGTTCCTAAAACCGAATTGTTCCTTATTTAAGAATATCACATGCTCTTAAAAAATCTCTATTTAATGCACATAACCTTCTCAAAAGTTTTGGATAGGATTGGGATTAAGCTTATTGGCCGATAATTGCTCATGTCAGTTTTTACACCTTTCTTATAAAGAGGTTTGACGATTGACCTTTTCAGACGTGTTGGTAATACTCCATCTGTTAGAGACAGGTTTATAATGTAGCTTAAGGGAAATACTAAACTCATTGCACATATTTTTAACACTTTAGTGCTAAGGTCACCATATCCAGTCGACTTAGTGTTTCTTAGACTGTGAATTATTTTATAAACGTCTGATTCATCTACTTGTGTAAGAAAAATGCTTTTAGAATTTTGAGGCGTGGTTATTTTCATGTCATATTGCATTTTTTAATGAGCATTATTGGTCGTCTTTGTTTGGGGAATATAATAGTCATTAAATAAGTCACATATTTGGTTTTGATTGTCATAAACTTTACTATTAGCATGAACTGCGTCAACTTCAGAGTTACTTGTCATATTATGGGCGTTTGTTTTAATCATGTTTCAGGCCGCTTTATTTGTATTTTTGGCCCTATTAATGCAGTCTAAGCTATTAATCTGCTGAACCTTGTGTATGCATTTTGCAGTATTTGAGTGTAGTCGTCATATTTTTATTTATTTTGTTTTTTGTTGTTTGTAGAGATGGTATTTTAAATAATAATAATGTTCGTTTTTTAATGCAGCTTTTTTATACCTTTGGTTAGACCTCTATTTTTCACTTGTTTATAAGTATTTTTGACTTTAAGTAGAGGAAAGCATAGATTGTAGAAAAGGGTAATTATATCGTGTAGTCTATAAATTGAAGGCGTCATTTATTGTTTGAGCTTCGTAAACTGCGGAAAAAGATAGACTTGAGATGCAGTAATTCCGCCGATGCAATTACCCGCCCATATCATGATGGTTCCACTACTGTATGCATGGACTTCTTGGCAAGATTTTAAATGTTCTTGGCGTCCAGGAGTCCTCCAATACCGTGAACGTCTCGTCAGAAAAACACACAAAACGCCACTCGTCTTCTGCCCAAATTCTGTGTTCGCGAGCCCATTGTAAACGGGCTCTGCGATGGCCTGGCTCAATAGGTAGTACACGTAGCGGCCTTCGGTAATAGACATTGACTTTATGCAAGCGATTTCTTATGGTTTGATCGCTTGTTAACATCCCTGAAGATCTATGAAGCCTCGTAACCAACATCATCGCGGACATTCTGCGATTTTGTTGAGCAATAATTTGTATGTAACGATCTTCTCTGCGTGTCATAGCGAGCTCGTCCTAAATGTTGCTCTGCCACGCTGCCAGTGATGCGGTAACGTGTCCAAAGTCGTCTTATAATACTCTGCATACAGTGATTGCCACAGCACGCTTTCAAAAACCAGCTTCCAACATTCCAACGACTCTGATAATTTCTTCATGGTTCAAATGACGCCTTCTCTCCATAATAACGTTATTTTGTATTGATTTCACTCAGAAGAGTCGCAGAAATTTAACTAATTTGGCTGCAAACCCGTTGCAGGATTATATATATAGGAATACGATACGATAAGATTTTCATCCTTTGACCAAAATTCAAAAACCTTTTCAACCCCTTTCAAATGACGAAATTTACTAAAATAGAGTTACAAAAAATATAATTAAAAAACCGGCAAAGTGCGTGTCAGATCACACACAATGAAGGGTTCCGTCTTTGGGATGACTTTATTCCAAGAACAAACTTAACGTCGTAGATGAAAAACATGTTCTGCTTATATATTCCAACTGCAAATGTAACTTGGTCGACTATTACTCGTAAACTTGTAAAGCCTACTTAGCTGTGATAGTTTTCCTATTAACTTCGTTATACACGACTAATTTTTAATTAGTACAAACAAAAATGGGGCTCTATCCGTACCCTTTACTGATCATATTTCTGTATTCAAAAGTCAAAAAAACGAAATCCCAAAATTGTCTAGGAAAATTCAACATAATTGGTAAACTTATAATAGAATCAATCATTCATAACAATTGCTACTAGAAAATACTACGCATAGTATTTTTCCATTTCGGTCGCAAGTTCGCAATTCATAAGTTCCGGCAAACTCCCATCTAAGCTCAAGCCACGCCCCCTTTTGCGCCAGCGATCCATTTTCGAGCAAGCGAGTGCAACAAACGAAAGAGACGGTCGTAATTTGTTAGCGGAAGTGTGCGCGCGCTTCTTTTACCAAAATTGTTACCCACGTTTTTACTGTCGCGATGGCTTACCAGTTTTCATTTCGGGAGTATGCGGCTATGTTGCGTGTGTACTTTTTGTGTGGTGAGAACGCGAGTGCCGCTGTACGTATGTACAGGGAACTGTATCCAAATGTTCGCCAGCCAAACGTTCGGACTGTGGTAAATGCTTACCAGCGTTTAATCGACCATGGATCTTTCCACGCGCCGGCCCATAGCCAAGGACGTGGAAGACCGGCGTATTCGCAAAACCTGTACGACGATGTAGTGGCCTACTTTGAAGAAGATCCCCGACGAAGTACGAATGACGCAGCTCTTCATTTTAATATTAGCCAGCACTGTGCATGGAGGATCATTAGTTCGTATGGATTTCACCCATACCATTACAGAAAGGGTCAAGAATTGACCACTGTGGATACTGAACCGAGGATGGCGTTCTGCAGGTGGATACTGAACAACACAGAAGCAAATGTGTTATACTCCGATGAGTGTATGTTTACTCGTATCGGATTGTTTAACCAACACAATGAACACTGGTGGTCATTACGAAATCCAATGCTAACAAAGGAGAACTCCTTTCAACACAGGTTTTCTGTAAATGTCTGGGCAGGAATCCTAAACGACACTATCATTGGCCCTTATTTTATTGAAGGGCGTCTTAATGGCGAAAGTTATTTAACTTTGCTTCGGACAATGGTGTCTTCAATGTTAGATGACATTCCATTAGCCAACTTACGAGGCCTCTGGTTCCAGCAAGACGGCGCGCCTCCGCACTACCATAGCGCAGTGCGTGAGTACCTGACGGAGGAGTTCGGGAGTCAGTGGATTGGTCGAGGCGGCCCCGTGGCATGTCCTCCACGCTCACCTGATCTCACGCCCTTGGACTTTTTTTTGTGGAGTGAAATTAAACGGCGAGTGTACGTTAGTCAGCCAACAAGTGCCGAACAATTAAAACAGCGCATATTGGACTCATTTGACCAAGTGAAAAGTGAGCGAAACATACTATTATCATTAAAAAACAATTTAATTAAACGTGCCCGTCTTTGCATCGATAATGGTGGTGGACATTTTGAAGGACAATTAAAATACCTGTAAGTTTTTTTGAGTTTTGTAAATACGTTAATTATTGTAAATATCAGCTGATTCAACCTTTTTAAATACGCCAAAATTACATTTTAAACAAGTTCTAAAGCTTTAATTTAATTTATTTTTACTTTCGTTACCTGATTGTTTTAATTGTAAAAAAGTTGGTAATTTTGTTGGTCCTAAGCCCAATTAAAGTATGAAGGAAAAGTTTGAATTGATTAGGTGCCTATTATTTATCGTGAACCTTTTATTTTACATTTTCTTAGTTTTCAATCGTAAAGCATAAGATGCGTTTAAGTTACCTACAATTACAATAACAGCTGTTGGAGGCGGGGCAAGTTTGAGCGAGATACGCGAACGCGAGAGCGAGACAATATGAATAATGAATACTATTATGAATGACCTGTACAATATCTCCATAAATTGACTGAGATTTTGGGATATAAATAAACGCTAATAACTTTGCTGTTTATGAATATTATTTATTGAGACTTTACAAATATAATAACAAGACCTTCTCCAATAAGTCATTTAAGTATTTGTACTAATTAAAAATTAGTAGTGTATATACTACTACTGTGAATTTTTTCACATATCCAAAAACAACTATTTATCTGGCAGGGATGGGGGACATTTGACTCTAACGGAACGGACGGATACAAACGGATCCCCTAGTCGAAAAGTTGTTTTCACAAACCCGCAATAAAGACCTATCTAACGACACCCCACAGCATCAGGTAGACGAGAAAAAAAACATCCCCTCTTTACGTGTAGAGAAGGTAGGTAAAAAAAAAAAAAAAAACAACTTTTATTTTCCCACTTTGTCGGGATTCATAATTTTTCGGGGTCATTTTTCCCAATATGTATATTCATGCCAAATTAACAGCTTTCTAGTACTAAGTGTCTCTGAGCTAACCTGCAGGTAGACTACAACTAGCAAAATCGTGCTTGTAGGATACAGGACATCATAAGTATTGTACGTGTTTCCAGTTGGACTTATGCATTTTTGTTAAACTTCCTTGCATCTGATTAAGCTAAAGTTGGGCATCCCCCATCACTTTTGCGAGTGTTTCGGGAAACTCATGGGGACACGCTTCTAAAAATTTTCTTTGGACGTCGTTTGACGGGCCAGCCTGTATGTGTGACAGTTTATGTCTAATACTCTCTAATATGCCTACTGTAGTGGCTGAAATATCCTTTTTCAACGCAAGTCTGAAAACAAGTCCAGCATGTGTACGTACCTAGCAATTTAATAATATCCCAAGTAGCACAGAAGCCGCTATAATTGTTCACATTTAATGTAAATGTGAGCCTTAAGAATTTGTGAACAGTTATTATAGTTCACACGTGAACCTTAAGCATAGAATGCTACTAGAAGCTGTATACTTTATTTTTAAAAGTGTAATAATATCCTATTGTGTAACTCTTGGCGTTATAAAGGATGAAAACGACGCTTCTTTACAGCTTTCATTTTACAAGCTGCATAACAATAATTCAATGGAAGCGAAGTACGTCAATTGCTGCATTAAAGACTACACATGTCATGTTGTATTACTAGCATTCTAATAGAGTTAATGTGAACGTCAATGGAGGCAAAAGATTTAATGAGGTTTACATCTTGAGTATTAGAATGCTAAAAACAATACATGTTTAGACCTTTATCCTGCTAATCAGCCTTGTTAATGTGCTGTAAGAAAGAACTTTAATAGTTCACAAAAACGCTTAAGGTATTTATGTGTACCTTCATAGATCACCAATAAAGTTTTTTACTGCTTATTTGTTCACATGAAACGCCATTTGTATATCCCAAGTATGACAGGCAACGTAACGATGGTTCCGCACAGAAAAGTGAGAATAGTGATAAGGACAGTGAGGAATTTTTCAGTGTTCTGTATAAGAATTGCAGCTCTGATGATAGTGAATATGAACTTTATACTATTGATTTTTACAATCGTACTTTGGTTTATTTAGATCCCAAGGAAAATAAGTGTATGTTAGTATGTTTTGAACATAAAGAATTCCAATACTTCATACCTCTGTTACATACTTCACAAAAAATAAAAATATTTAGTTTTATAAGGTTTTTTATTTATTTGGAGTAAACAAGCTGAACTTGATCAGTCATTCCTAATTGTCTAATTGAAAGTAAGTAATCACAAACTATAACCATATTAATTAGCTACCTATTAATCTTGGTTGACCTTTCTCTAAAGTTTGGACGATTTTAAAAGGCATTGTCTGAAGGAAAAAATAACCTGTAAATAGAAAAAGTAGGTAAGTAACATTTTTGTAAAGTCTATTTTAATCCAACACAATAAAATCGTAATTGTGAACACTCAACTGCACATGAAGTGTCACAGTTGCATATGAAACCCTCTTTTGTTCCGAGCGAGATAAAAGAGCGCTCAAAATCAACATGTTATGTTTGATGTGCTGTCGACTGTTCAAATCATTCAAAAATTGTCTTCCTGTTTTTTCTCCACTCCTGGGTCGTGAGATGGTCGGACCATCTCACGACCCAGGAGTCGGGAACAAAGAGGTACGAGCAGCGCGATTTTCGAGGTGCGGTAGGGGAAGGGATAGCGGTCATATTACAATAGCCTGAACTTTAAGTTTTATCTATTTCATTTTCATTGTAGGTACCTAAATATTACTGGAAAACAAATTAAATTATCATACATAAAAAAATCGGCCGTTTACACTGGTGTAGACTAAGTAGCTAACTTTTTTGAATGACGATCTCTAAAACTTTTAGAATTTACAAACGAATTATGTAAGTACCGGTATTATAGTTCTGATAAACGGTAAAGGTGATTATGTGAACTATTAAAGATTAGAACAATAACCTAGAACTAAATATGAGTTCACGCAACCTATAACTTACTGACTTTTTCAGTATAATGGTACACATCTGAACCTCTGTGCCGTCAACATCATTAATTTAGATTTTCAATGGTTTCACATGGCTGCTATATGATCACCACCATTTTACATGTTATAACCTAAATTTAACTATTTGCACATTGTTTATTTACTTTGATTTTAACACTTTATAAAGATTTTTTATGACTTTTCATACACATAATGTAGAAACAAACAACCATACTACAATTTATTACCATAAAAAAGAAAAATATGAATATGATTTTTAACTTTACTGTTTTTATATATTTTTATTATTATTAAAACTGCATTATTTTTAGGGCGCGTGAAAATTGTAACACTAAATAAGTACCTACTTTGTCAGTAAACTTGCATTACCATTAATATTTAATACAATTAACGAGTAAAGAACAAAAGTACTTACCAGTGTATATTAAAGATTATCCAAAAGTAAATTGTAATGGCGTCATAGGCGGTGCATTACGGCGGATCACAAAATTATTTTAGATATTTGGAGGACATGTGAACTAAATTCGTTTTAATGTAGAATTAGGACACCAAACTACGTAGAAACGACAATTTGATAGGTCACTTGCTCCCTCCAATGATGCTCTAGCCTGCATAAACAATCACGTTGGCTCGCTTAAATTGCTATTTATCAGCTTTTTACGTTACTGTTACCTCTTAAATTGCTATTGTAATGCCACTATTCTGCCACTATTCAGTTTTGTGAACTTAAAGCTGTATTATTTGTGTCCATTTAAGAGGTATAAGAGCGGCATAGCATGCTATACTGCTCTTGTACTGATTAATTGTACAGCTTATAGTACTAACATTACCTAGCAGCCTACTACTATACTGCCTTCTGTGCTACTTGGGATGTCTAATTAGGTATTTAGAAATATTGTACTCACTCAATATATAAACACTAGAGAACACGCCGGACCCGAAAGTGGCCTCAATCAACTCTAAGGCCGCGAAGCAGTTGTAACTGCCAATCCAGTACCGATTGAGGCCAATCCACGCCGTGTTAAAAGCATTGAAAGTGATCGTAATCCGGCGCCCGTACCGGTCCGACATGTAGCTGGTGATCGGCAGCGCCGTCAGCGTACCGGCCTTGCGCATCATGCCTAATAGTGTCCGCCGCCACTCCTGACATTCCAGCCCGAACTTACATGCAGACAAAAGATTGCTCATAAATTATATGTCCTCAAACAAAAAACCCCCGAATATAATGAAGTGTGCATTTCGTTGACTCACATCGTAGACGACGGAGAGTGTGTTCTCGTGCACGTAAGTGTCGCAGGACAGGCGCTTGCTGCGGTCGAAAAGCGATGGTGAGCAGGCCCCGGCCTCGCGCAGCGTCGGGGCTGCGCGCCCGTAGCGCTGGCAGTAGTCGAACGAGCCCTTGCTGCCCGGGGGAATCGCGTTCATCAACCAGGCCGGAGCGAACACCGCCGGTTCACTCTCACACTCTGAGATCAGACATCTGGAAAGAACACATTTATGTGGAGATGTGGCGAGGATTGACGATATTTCAATATTGACGTGGGTATTTCGGTTTACCTGGTAGGTATCAGCGCTGTGGTGAATACGTAATTCACGCTCGCCAAGGCGATGAAGATCACTACTATGATGCCTACTATTAAAGACTGCATCTGGTACCGCCCCAAGTCGCCAATCTCGTTAATGAGAACAGTATCCAGTTCTACTTTGGGTAATGGTTCAGGTACCTTCGGGAGGCCAGTTTTAACTGTTATCGGTACCTTGGGGGGGCCTTCTTCAACTGTTTCGGTTACCTTGGAGCCTGTTTGTTCACTTATGGGGTCTCTTTTCGGCTCTGACATGCTGATCCCCGGGTCACAGCGCGCCTATCACAGCCGCTTGTACCTCAAGCAATGACGACAATATAGTACCATTATTTTATGAATTGTATTATAAACTGCTTCGTATGTTCTTATGTCGAAGGACTTGCTCATAAAATGTACCTAAGTATTATTGCTTCCCATCCCGGTTATATATTGTGTAATATATGATCCCGGTTGACACTTGGTAATGCAGGACGTTAACAGGATACAGACAAGAGGGTAGAAAGTTCCAGGGACAAAGTGTTCGTCGTGCAGGTAGGTAATGAAAATATCGAGGCTGTTTCCGTATTAGTGCTTAACTTTTTATCACATAATTTTGTCATTAACTTATCCACAACCTTTAAAATAAGTCCAGTCTATAAGATTCAAACATATTTACTTAAATATTTATTTACGAACATTTACGGATAAGCTAAAGTATAAATTCCGTCTACACGTTGACGTTTCTGTCAAAGGCACAGTTTTTTTATGAGTTTTTCCTCTGACAAGTAACACAAAAAGATCATATAACTATGAAAAATACTCCCTTAAAGCCCCATTTATACGGTGCAAGTTTATTGCCTGTGGCTTAGCATAAAATTGAAGCAATAATTGACTGGCACCGTCTGAACAACACGTACAATTGTCGCACGATACAGGCAAGTTACCGTTCAAAACTGGTATTGGAGCACGTACAATAAAATCGCGCGTGCAATAAAATCGCATGCTATGCTGCATGCATGAAATTTTATATCATTCAAATATGAGTGCGGTGAGACACAATCCGGCTCCACCATCGTACTCTTCACTCCACCTTGGGTTATAGTACTTTTCGAGACAAATCAAACGGGACCAAACACGACCGAGCTATCTTGTTTAGTTGAGGAGTTCCTGCGACTACCTTCCAGCTCCATTGCATGCCAAGTTTTGCCGTTCATTATTTGAATGCGACTTTTGTTTATATAAAGGCAATATTATTGCATTCAAGTTTTGCCTCATCTAAGCACAAATTTGTAGGTATGTGCTTGTACTAATTTATGACGCGTTAATTCATAAACGAGTATCTATTGCCCATATTTGCGCTGCTAAATATTTCCTTCAATTTTACTGAACGACTTCTCAAGATTTTTTTTAACTTGCTTAGTTCGTATGTTTCCAGGCACTTTCCAGAAACCGATTGAACTAAAGCTTTGCATACGGTCTATTTAAGTAACTTCGATGACATTGAAATAATTTTTACCATGAAGCTGGTCTAATGATGCAGCCAGAAGTTGACCAAAGGAACTCCTCAACTAAACAAGATAGCTTTATCGGGTTAGGGCTCGTATGTTTTTTTTACATGTTCTCTATCCTTGAATCGACTCCAGGGTCTATTAGTGGAGTTGGGAGGTGGTCATAGGAACTAAAAAGTTTTTATTAAGTACTTTTTAGTTCAAGAGCTCATATTTTAAAGCTTGTTTAAAAATGTTTTTTCACGTAATTTATATAATACTTATATATTTTCATTTTAAGAACACACTTCTAAAATCTTGTTCATACAAGAATTGCAATTATGTGTTCGTGCTTTCAAGGGCAGATCCAGGGCAGGCACAGGGGCACGTGCCCCAAACGGATTAAGTAAAATAAAAACTGGGAGATTAATACAATAACGTTTTAATAACATTCGTTTCATTTGTGCACGTTTCCCGTGACAACCAAAGTCAAAGTCAAATCGTTTATTTCAAATAGGCATATAAAAAGGCACTTTGGAACGTCAAAATTTACAAAAAAATATAATTGATTATAGTTGCCCCTTCCAAAAGGTAGTTCCGTATGGAGAAGAATGG
This sequence comes from Griposia aprilina, assembly GCA_916610205.1. Classification (NCBI taxonomy): domain Eukaryota; kingdom Metazoa; phylum Arthropoda; class Insecta; order Lepidoptera; family Noctuidae; genus Griposia; species Griposia aprilina. Next base: position 23,749,578 of record OU744296.1, read on the forward strand.
GCAAGAAACTCCACCGTTACTCTTTTAAAAATGTTTTACAATATTATGTATACATTAATTATATGTGAAGACGATGCACCTAGAATAAAATTATTATAGCACAATAGGTAAAAATAATTAAATATAACGCATGACAGGTAAATTAATTATGAAATAGATACATGGTGCTCACATATTTACAAATATTGAAAAATAAATGATTTTTCCAAAATTTCACAAGTAATAATTTAGTGTGTGAGTTAAATTAGTTACATAATGTAAAAAACAATGTCATAAAAATTATAAATTATACAATTAAATTAGCAACCAGTTTGATTTTGTCTAGACTCTAGATTGTCCTATGGAGCAAGACCAGCATGTTTCCAAGCATTCTTATCTAGGATATAATCCTCTAATTTGTAATATGCTTGTTTACAAAGTGTACTTTTAATATGAGTTTTAAATTTTCTTTCATTTAATTGCAATATATCACAAGGTATTTTGTTGTAACATTTAACACAGTACCCCATAAAAGATGTATGTACTTTAGATAATCTAAAAAATGGTTGATCTATTTTATCTTTATTTCTAGTATTAAAATTTTGTCTATCACTTATTTTATTAAAAAGATGTAGATTTTTTCTTACATAACCTCAACCAACCAACACTGCCAAGCAATATTTCTTCAACTTATGCTGGTTGAAGACATAATCTTTGCAGCAGTACGAAAAAAGATAGTCTGAATGGACTGACTATAATGCATATTCATCAAGACATTGCTTTAATAATGAACGCTTAAGAAGTACCTGCTGACTATCAAACTCAAACTCAAAGCATTTATTTCAATTAAATCATTTACAAGCACTTTTGAACTGTCAAAGACTCGGTCAGTTAGTCAGAAAGTTGAAGCTAGTTGCCCATTCCAAAACGTAGATCTCTATGGAGAAGAACGGGCAAGAAACTCCAAGGACACTCTTGTAGGGAACCGAATGATCCAACACACGCGCCACCAACAGTGAGACATTTAAGTGAGCATGACATAGTCTCAACTGCCATGTTTTTAAGTCAACATACATAATAATGAGCATAAATCTTCAGGAGCAGTGACGTAACTACTAAGGTACAAAGTGTTGTGCTCAGTTCGTGGTCAGACCCAGAGGTCTGTTATGCCAACAATGCCTAGAGCCTCTGTCAGCGATAGGATTTGAGGATAACATATAAAAATTAAAAAGATAGCGCGGTCTGAAGGGCCTCGCGCCTCCAAAGCTTATGCAGCTTCCCTCAACTCATAACAAATATTTAGCTAATACCTAATATGAATGGTAAAAAGAAAAACCTACCAAACCAATCCGAGGTTGGGGGCTAAAATGATTAAATTCTAAAATCTTTATTTCGAGCGAAAACTTGTATAGGGTTCGGTTAGTAACATAGTCCTAAAAAATAAGTGGTAGTAAACAATACGATACGGTGACACATATTACTGACAGCAGTGATCCACATAATATGGACAGTCCACTCTGTCCTATACGGTCTACGAGGCGCGATGCTTAATTTTTTTGAGCTGGCATGGCTCGCTCTTGTCAAAATTCTTTTAATTCTCAAACTCTGCTACACCCCGTGACAACGTGACTCCTATTTTAGTATGAATGGTCAAAAGAAAACCTAACCTATACCTACGAGGCGGGGTGCTAAATATTCAATGTCTTCTATGTCGACAAAGTAACTTTTATGTCTGTATCATGGTCAAAAGAAATTCTATCCTATCAGTCTGGGTCATGTTCCGCTCTACAGATAAAAAATCCTGGATCCGCCCTTGCGTGCTGTTTACACCAATACCAGTTTTGAACGGTAACTTGTCCGTATGGAGCAACAAAGTGTACGTGTTGTTTAGACGGTACCAGTCAATTGTTGCTTCCACAGAATACATTTTATCTAAGGAGATAGTATGCCATAGGCAATAAACTTGCACCGTGTAAATCGGGCTTTATGATAGGCCGTCTCTATGTCTGGCCATTATTGCGCCTTTATCTCGACAACACTACGACCGAACAGACTCCTTAAGAGTACATAATGTTCTATGTAGTCCGGTCATTTTAGACAATTGAAATAAAGAAAATTCCGACAGAGCCAAATCTTCGTAGAGACCTTAGGTTTACCACAAGGAATAAAGTGTCAAAAGTCCCCATCAGTCCCATGTGAGCTTAGGGACTTATTCGGGGCCCAAGGTCAAAATTTTAGGTTTTTTGGCTTTTTCTCGAAAACGGTAAGATTTATCAAAAAAAGTACCTCAGAGCAAAGTTGTAGATCTTAAAATTCTCTATAAAAATGGTCCCTATGATTTTTTCTCTAAGACCCACTATTTCCCAGATATTGCGCTTATAAGAATCATGTTCTACATAGTATGCACACATATGCCACGTATATACATATTTAGGTACTCAAGCAAGCAAAAATGCCTACTCGTGTCTCTTTTATGTATACATTATACTATTCTAAGAAAATTTACTCTAAAATGACCGCCGGTCCCTTACCGAATCCTCTCTACTTGAATAACATCTGGCCTTGAAAAACATCTGCCTATTCTTTTGTCCATGTGGTGTCGTTCACGTATACCTGCTTCGTATACCTGCCTCACGTATACCTACCTACCTAAAAAAATGATTTGATTTACTGCGCAAAAGTATTTACAGAAATTAATTCTTCACCTCAAATACTAATTACTAAAGGAATTCGGTTTCTTCTTGCGGTTTATGGAGCTCCAAAAAAAATTGATTGCATAGATACGTACAGATATTTAACATTTGTAAAAAATACACGAAACAAAAAGCAAGTACAGCTATCTTGTCTTCCTCCAACATCGGCATCTGCTAGTCAACATTTGTTTCGAGTATACTATCAAGTTCAGACATGGCAAGGCAATGAACTGAACCCTGAAGACTGGGGTTGGAAATTGATAAATAATACTTTGGAACCGATTCGAACTTTACTGCCCCCTGCTCCAGAAAAACTTCTTAACACTATTTTTTGCAATTGCAAGAAAGGTTGTAGTGCCAAATGTGGCTGTAAAAAAGTAGGGTTGCAGTGTTCTCCAGCGTGTACCAATTGCCAAGGTGTCTCTTGCTCAAATGTTCAATTAAATACAAGAGAGGAAGATGCATGTGATTTTGATGAAGAGACAACTGATTCATCTTCATTTGAACAATTTCTAAGCGTTCATCAACAGGAAGGAGAAGAAGAAATTGAAGAAAACATGATTGTTGAAGTTGAATATGAAGAGTATGAGTCAGATTAAAGTAATAAAAAAAAGTTAGAACGACAGTTAAACTCAGTAACCCATATCAATAATCTTCATACTATTAAATAATTATTGTTCCTGAAAATAACGTCATAAAGGTTCGTGGAATAGGTCTACCGAGGATACCACGTTAAGAAAAACGCGCCGAGTACACTACCTCACAGGTGGTGTGGAAATGTGTGCATATTATGTAGAACGTGATTCTTACAAGCGCAATATCTGGGAAATAGTGGGTCTTAGAGAAAAAATCATAAGGACCATTTTTATAGAGAATTTTAAGATCTACAACTTTGCTCTTAAGTACTTTTTCGATAAAACTTACCATTTTCGAGAAAAATCCAAAAAACCTAAAATTTTGACCTTGGGCCCCGAATAAGTCCCTAAGCACACATGGGACTGATGGGGACTTTTGACACTTTATTCCTTGTGGTAAACCTAAGGTCTCTACGAAGATTTGGCTCTGTCGGTTTTTTTTTTATTTGATCACTATTTTTATGTCTAAAATGACCGGACTAATGGTCACAGAACACTAATACTCCTGCCCAGAGTACATTTTGTCAGCGCTATAATAGAACATATATTAGTAATCTGTGGTCAGCGCAGACAGAGCAGTTACCGCCACAGACCACAGAGTACATTTTATATAGGGAGAGTTACGGATAGTTGCTGTACATTAAATAAAAAGTATGCGCATTTTATACAAAACTATTTATTAACAAGATGTCTTACGAACTATAATGAGTAGGTATGTACAAGTTATCGAGATCATGTAGGTTTGGTCTTGCCAAGCTGCTCAGCATCCTCGAAGGTGTCGGGCAGCTTAGTGCCCAGCGTCTCCGGCGTAGTGAAGATTAGTAGGCCCGACAGACACGCGAAGCTGCCGAACAGCACCGATGGGAATGGCTCCCATACTTCCTGAGCCTGGAAACATAATTATGCCACGCCAGTAAGTCACGGTCCACTTAAGCAGTGAGGAATGTTAACGGTATTCTTTACTGTTGCATAGAATACTTTGTAGCCACATCAATCCCGTTACATTGGAATTACGTAACCAGCCAGCGAACTACAAGTCGCGGATGACGCCGACCTGATGTTACTAAATCCTGTAACGCGCAAGCAAGGTTCCGTAAACCGGAGTATTCTAGTATTTTTTTGTACATGACACTTTATTATCCGGAAATATAAATGGCTGTTGGATTGACCAAGCGAGAGAAGTTGTTTAAAAGCTATTGTAGTATCCATAATACTACTATATTATAATATATACATATTATATTATTTGTGTATTTAGACCACAGGACCATTTGCCAGTGCAGGTAGTCATTTGAAACGTTTCGGTTCATGGTAATAATGATTGCAGTTTAATTTACCTTTTCACGCCTTAACGGCTGAATGTATTTCTGACATGCGCGCGGGAAAACCCATGAGCAAAATCTAGTAATAAAATATGATAAACTTACGAGCGCCGGCGTGAGCGGCGCCGTGATGGAGCCGAGGCGGCCCACCATGGACGAGAACGCGAACAGGTTGTGTCGGTACTTGGTGGGGTACAGCTCGGCTGTGTACACGTACACTGACGTCATCACGATGGCGATGCAGTATTTGCCGAACAGGTACAGGAACAGCCGCACGCCGTCGTTACCTGAAACATGAGCATTTCTCTCTGAGTAAGAACAGTTCATTCGTAACGGGGATAAAAACATCAAATAACATTACGCCTGTTTTCCCCGAAAAGTAAGGCAGAGGTGTACTTGTACTCGTAGTAAACCTTTTACTAACACTTTTCCCCATTTATTTTTAAGTGCCATGTGGTTGCCCGCAGGGATAAGTGAAAAATAATTACCGTCGGGCATGAAAGCGAACGCGAACTGGCAGGCAGCGCACAGCCAGTACGCGCAGATGAGCACAGGCTTGCGGCCGACGCGGTCCAGCAGCAGGATAGCCGTCCAATAGCCCGGGATCTCGATGGCAGCCACCGCCACGTAATTCAAGTACCCGTTGCCGGTCATATTCACAGAGTTGATGTTCATGCCGTAGTACACCAGCGTGTTCGTGATCCACCAGATAGGTGACACCAGGCAACGTGACAGAATCACGCGAGACCTGAATACAAGCACAGCTAGCCAGGGCTCTTTCGGCTTCACAGTGTTCTTCTCTGCTTCAGCCGTAGCACGTAAAATTTCCAAACTCTTTTCCGAGAGTACCGTCTTATTAGCTTTGGCTACTTTTTTAAGAATCTGTTCTGATTCTTCATAGCGGCCCTTACTCATGAGCCAGCGGACCGATTCTGAGAGGATCCAGAAGTAGCTGACGACGAGGATCTGCGGCGCGTACAGGACCTGAGTGAGGGGGCGCCAGGCCGGCACGCCCCACGCGATGAACCCGAGGATCACCTGCCCCAGAGCGAATAGGGTAGAGATAGTGGCTCCCGCAATCACACGGTACTTGGGACCGACCAGCTCCGTTACTGTAATTAAACATGATCGATTAGTGTATGCTAACATGAAATGCTTCCTTGTGAACTTTTGAAATCCATTGATAATTTATATTGTAGTATCTCGTTTATTTATATTCATACTTAAGAAATATATTTCCATTGATAATTTATATTTTAATATCTCGTTTATTTATATTCATACTTATGAAATATATTTTTAAAAATCTCATTGTACAGGATCGATCCATCATCACTGAAAGGACTATTGTTGCCAATAAGCCTAATATAGTGGGGGTGGATCAGGCCTTAGACAATGTAAAATATGTGAGGTAGAAGTTTAGTGTGCAGCACCGTTAGTTATAAGGGCCAGAGAAATACGCTTAGCAATCTGTTGCATGTGTACATGTGCGAGTGCGCGATGCAAACACAAAGGTTGCAGGCGCCAAAACCTACTGTTTTTACTGAATACCAAATTGAAGAAAAGATAACAATAATATTGTTATAAAATAATAAAATTCTGTTATTTACCTATTTGAACATTTTAAAGTAAAGTAAGGTAAGGTAGGTAAAGTAATTTTTCAACACATTTGCTCAAATGCATTTACGATGCCTGTATACATTGTTCGAAAGTAAAAAATTACGCACCATGCAACGGAACGTGCGGTAAAATAGGTACTCACACCTAAGTACCTTTTTTACGGCATACTCCGTTGCATAGCGCCGTGCGTATCCTTTAGGGTTTATTTTTAATTTCCATAAAAAAAATATTAAGAAATCCACCAAGGAGTTTCACATTACGAGAATAAATAAGCTGAATAATCGAACCTCCTTGGAAGCGCTTTTGCTCAATATGTTTGTCTCACTTTAATACTAAAGAGAAAATGAGACGAAAGATGTAGTTCTAATATTTACCACGCGCACGTGGCGCCATTTGCAATTCGCGCCATTTTCATAATAAAAACGTCAAATATTGTTGCGACTTTCCGACTGATATTTATAAACGAATATGTGACTAATAAATGAGTTCAAAAGAGGAATCCGATATTAATATTGTACAATTTTCTCGCAAATGTGTTGAAACACGTTGTATGATACGTGCGGAAATTGGTATTTTCAAACTCGTGACTATGGTAAGCCCTCGACTTCGTCTCGGGTTCACATCCGTCTACTCGTTTGTAAAAACCAACTTACCGCACTAGTATCATAAATTACTATTAAGGGTTTTCCCAACTATGTTGGGGTCGGCTTCCAGTCCAACCGGATACAGCTGGATAACAATATTTTACATAGAGCGTCTGCCTATCTGACCTCCACAACCCAGTTACTGGGAACCACGATACCTCTTGGCAAGACTGGTTGTCACACTTTCGGGCTTCTAATTACCCATAACGACTGTCAAAGATCTACGCATGACTGCCGCGACCTACTGCTTAACGTGCTTTCCGAGGCACGGCGCGGCACGGTATTTTATGGATGGTCACCCATCCACGAGCCGACTGCAGCTAACGTAGCTTAAACTTCAATTGCCCCGTGCGGCTGTTATCATTTACCCACGAGCCCCATAAGGTAACGTATAACGGGACTATTTATAAAAATTCCACCATAACATGTAACACCTACATATAATACATGACTCGTATAAGCAAGTAATTTTTTTTTTAACTTCTATTGTCTTGCTTGATCAGATTTAGGTGACTTATAATAAGGTAAGTAGGTATAAGACCAACAAACCCTTACCTAAAATATAGCATGAGGAGTAAGCCCCTGCGCCGACCGAGGACTCCAGCACCTCAAGAGTCAAGAACCACTCATAGGAGTTGACGAAGGAGCGCACGAGGCCGATCCAGCCGGTATTAAAGGCGTTGATGGTGAGCGCGACGCGGCGGCCCCAGCGGTCGGAGATGTAGCCGGTGATGGGCAGCACCAGCAGCGTGCCGATCGTACGGATGGAGCCGATCTGCGAGCGCCGCCACTCGTCGCACGCCATGTCGAACTGGAACGAGGAACACATCATATTTTTTTAAATGCTTTATGTTATACAAATTGTGTGCCTTTTAGTCTGTGCTGAATAAATGTATTTACTTTGTTTCTTTCTTCTTCCCTAAAGCCTGACAAAGTCAAAGTCAAATCATTTACCTACCTATTCCAGTTAAGCAAAGGCACTTTTGATCGTCAAAATTTACAAGAAAATAGAATTGATTCTAGTTGCCCCTTCCAAAATGTAGTTTCGTATGGAGAGGAATTGGCAAGAAACTCCATAGTTACTCTTTTAAAATGTGTTACAATATTTCATAAACATAAGTATTTGTGAAGACGATGTACCTAGAATAAAATTACTCTAATACTACTGTATTTTCCCAAAAGGACACGCAGAGATGTAGGTAGGTACCTATAGTACACCGGTATAACCACGTTTCGCCATAATATTACGCATCCCTCAATCGAGCCCTCACAAAACTTCAACGAGCCATTCTTCTTCTATAATGTCGGAACGAGCTACAAGGAAAGCTTATGCCGCGGCCGTTGTAAAGATAAACCAGTGAGCAAGAGAGTTATAAATGATTACATTACAGCTCGGCGGCGTTACAGGGTGCGTCAATCAAGGCCATGAGATTAATTAGCACACGCTAGGCATATCCTACGAGAGCATCATCGATAGCAGCTTTGAAATACTTACCTAATAAATAATGACTGATTAGTTCAACGATTAGATGCCTTGACGGGTGGATTACGATAACTGGCTCAAGTCCTCATCGCTATCAGGAGGTAATTACCACATTTAAATAATAAATTACGCACATCGGCATTCCCAAACAAAGCTTTTTACAACTTGATTGATGCTTTATCATTGTCAAAAATAAGGGTAGGTAGGTAGTTACATACCATACATAAGACAGTAATATTCGTTAGACTATAGAAGGTAGATAGTACCTACTTACATAAATTGTAATTATATACATAATGTAGATACAGGTCGAATTCTCATTCGTCCACCCGTCCGTTTGTTTTTCTTTGATATTTATGACTTTTGTCGTTTTGGTTTCAATCTTCATTTTATTAAGTAAGATACAGACAATCACTTTAATCCTTTCATCGTGCAATCCTGTTTATAGTGTAAATCAAGTCAAGTAAAGATGTAGAAGCTGTACCCTAATTGCGTATACACTATCTTTCACAATCTGTATCATTTTGAAGCAATCATTGCTTCATATATTCGAAAAATTTGTCTGCTCAACAACGTAAATAACGCAATGAATGTTGTTGAACTGTCAAAATGAAAGCCATTCCTACTGTTAGTGTGCTACGCAATTACCCCTCCGGTTCCTGGGTATTATAGGTAAGTAATTTCATCTTTACTTGAACCATTGATGGGCCACATTTATATTAGGTACTTCCCGTTAGATATCGCTTATCATCAACAAACATAATCAAAGAACCCACCTAGTAATGATTAAACAAAGGTTACCTAGATTAGACCACAGATTATACCTATCTACCTACCTTGTCCACAGGAAAGCAATATCACTATTATCTATGTTGGGATGATAATATCTGCATAATTATGTGTAGGTAGGTACCTACCAAGTGTGTTTTGGTTAATTAACATATTAATCTCTCAATATTCCACGTAGGTACGTAGGAAAATCAATGAACATGTAGGAAGGATGCTACTTACATCTGATGCCTACCTAGATAGATATATAGCGGTTAAGTAACAACAGTTGGTAGACTCACATCATTATTATGGATCTTTGATTTATCTATTCGTTATAAAATATATTTTTCTAAGCTGTTCAATTTGGAGAGGTTTACTTCACATTGATCTTCACTGCCAATACAGACAGGGAAGATCAAAGCATTAACAATTTTTTAAATTTGTGTAGGCTGTATAGACTTCGGACACTTTCCGCGGCATGACGCAGCTCACGCAGCATTCCGCGGTATGTGCAAGTCCTCTTGTGGCGATATCAACGCAATATGAGTGCTAAGAGTATTAAATAAGATTCAAAATCATTTCCGCTTACGAAAATCCTTTGCCATGCCATGGATTGCCGCGCCGTGCCGCCTTAAGCCGATGCTAGAGAAGAGGAAGCCATTCCCTCTTCATGCGACATTATACACTTACGTCATAAACCACGCTGAGTTGATTCTCGTACACGTAGTCGTCGCAGGATTGTGTCCTGGAGGAGTCGAACAGCGTGGCGGGACAGGTGCCCTCGGCCACCACCGCTGGAGTACTGACGTTGACGAAGCGCTCACAAGCTTCAAAGGAGCTACCGCTGGCCGGGATGGCGTTCAGCACCCAGGACGGAGCGAACTCCGGGTTCGGGCCGTCGCATTCTGGGACCAGGCACCTGGAGATTACATAATACCAGCCTATTAATGTCAGCACGAGCATTAATCACCACCACGTTTGCCCAAGACAGGTTGACGATTTGAGACTTACCTTCTACCTACTAAGTACTTTATTAGACCTGGAGATTCCAACGAGGCTATTAGGTAATAAGGTTTTTATTTAAGTACTGTCAGGGTGAACTTGATTGTTGAGCAGATTGACATACTACTTCAATTGCCCGTGTTATATCTATCGACTGGATAATAATTACAGTTGTGTGTTGATTGAATTGACGTATAATTTGCTTATCAATCAAGATCCCTCATTTAACGTTACCTATTCTGTCATTGTATTTGTAAAGCCTTCGTTTATATTTTGGAATAAATTATTTTAATCAGAAAAACAGAACCTGCGTGATAGGTAGGTATGCCAAAGTTCCACATTTCCATACTTCTGTACCTACAGCATCAAAATTAACTTTGAACGTAAGCATTATTTAGTATCCTGTAGGACAGGGTACATATTGATACACCCGGCACCGCACACCCAGCTAGTAGCTACAGCAGAATTTCCGAAAACGGCGACCGGAGGTCGACCACGCCGGAAGCCGGAAGCGCCGAGAAATCTACCGTCGCGCGTCAAACTTATTACGTTATACCTATGTATCTATGTGCTACATTATATGACATGGTTGTATCTAGTACTTTTGGAAACAACATGAAAATCAAAACATGCTTTAGTACCAAATGTCAAGTTTACAGAAAAACGAAAATCGTATTTAGATACACTTTAGCGAATCGGCTTTACTGAGCGCATATCTCGGAAAACTACAGAGGGCCTAGACAAAGTAACATACGATTAACGATAACGCTAGTAGAAAAGCTAAAATGTATGGGGTTGACATAAGCTATCGAAATGTCACGTGATCATAGGTCAACGAATAAAAATTAGCTAGACAATGTAAACAACATTCGATTATGAAATGAATCGACAGCGTCGAAAGATTAGGTACTTAAACAGAGATGCATAGCCAAGGGACACTTTTTGACGAGCGTCATTGCTAGTTTTTGGAATCATTAGCGAATGCGATAGCGATTGTAGAAATAGAATCGCTCCGAAACGAATGCCATTTGTCTAGGCCCTCTGGTCGTATTAGCGAGCTAAGTACCCTATATAATTTAAATTGAATAATAATACCGCACGCACTTACGTCCTTAGACGTAAGTAAAACTAATAGTTTGGGAATTATTAAGGCAAGACAATATACACCTTTTCATTTCATATTCTCGGGAAGTAGTGTTTGTTTGGTCCGAGTAGCGGAAGGAAGACGCTGCTCCCCATCTTAGGGCGGGAAAGACTGTTAATAATTGCTTCTTTCTCTAGGGCCGGAATGATTAAAAAATAGATCTACGACTAGATAGTCAGCTACGAAATTTTTTACATAATTAAGAAAAATATCGATTAAAATAAAAATAAAATGCACCAACCGCTGTTTTTTTTTTATTTATTTATTAATAACCAACTTATATTTACAGTTTGCACCACACATACAAGTTATCGGTCACTACTGTGTGTTGTCAATACCTATTAAGCGGGACGGCCCGCGGCGGTGACGCGGTTTGTACCATATTTAAAATTTAAAAATAATAGTTTAAAAAAACTAAAAAAATACGCTTTTATAGACAATCCAACAAAAAAATAGAAAATAAATTTGAATAAATTTGATTTAAAAAAAGTTGTTTAAGAAAAAGTGATTTTATTGTAAAAAAAGCGTGGGGTGCTTTTCAGGATATTATCAAAATAACCCTTCTACTCATTTCTGTTCATAAAATATTTATAACTATTGATACCATGCACCCCACGCTTTTTTTACAATAAAATCATTTTTTCTTACACTTTTTTTGAAATCAAATTTATTAAAATTTATTTTCTATTTTTTAGTTGGATTTTCTATAAAAGCGTATTTTTTTGTTTTTTTAAACTATTATTTATTTTTAATTTTTTAGTTGAATTTTCTATAAAAGCGTATTGTTTAGTTTTTTTAAACTATTATGTTTTATATTCCGTTTCACCAAATTTCTAATTCGTAGTAATTTTAACAATTAAAATAATACAGTGAAACACTTTTCTTATGTGTTCTCTTAAATATTAATATCCTATTTTGTAAATACTAATAGATCATTTGTTAAATAGTAATAAATATTTCGTTGGTACAAAAAAATAGCCACTAATAAATGATTTATTAACTGTTAATAAATATTAAATCATTTATTAACTATTAACAAATCTTATTAGATACAAAAAAATCCTTCTATCAGTGTGTATGTTAGAGTATTTTCATGGCAAGTATTGGGACGTGTGAGAATTTTGGCTAAGCTTGAGGATCGAGCGTATGTTAGTGAGTCTGAGTATTTTCATAGAAAGTATTGGGTCGAGTATGAGTAGTGAGTAAGTTTGGGGTTCCTAGGGGTCCAGGAGCAATCTCGGTGAACGAAGTGTGGCGTAGATAAAATAAAATTGTGTACCATCTATCGTTAATTTATCATCAAGAAAAATCTACGTTACCTACTTTGTCGACGTATGAAAGAAATTTTATATCAAATGTAAAAAAAACTTGATAGTAATACATCAATTTACTATTAAAGTAGATTTTGAATAATTATTGGCTGCAGTCGAAATAAAATCGATAAATATTGTTTTATATCAGAACTCTTGAAACGTACGAAATTACCTGACTTTTCTGACGAGTAGTCATATCTTTGTCTCAATAAATAGGTCAGGTATGTCTCTAAATGTGGCTCAATTTTTTTTTTCATTTCAATAATTTACTACTAAAGTGAGTTTGATTTTCATTACATCAATTTACTACTAAAAGAGTTTAAGTATATACTGGCTGCTTTTAGAATATATACTCGATATAGCGAGTTGACGAACTATATATAGTACACAATATTTTCGATATCCTACTATGAAAATCAATGATTTTCAATAAAATTGAGCCGTCATTGATGTTTATTCTAAGTCTGTAACTTATCCGATAAATGGGTAAATTGAGTGCCTACTGCCTTCCTTGGATGGGATAGCCTGTTCTCAGGTTCCCTCTCCGAAAATTTTATCTTAATCACAGTCGGTAACTTATCCGAGAAATAGGTGATCGGCGCGCCAAGTAGTTTCCTTTATTGGTCTTGACGCAGACACTCCGGGTATCAGGAAAACAAAAAATCGCTAATCCTGATTATAACGGGATAACGGGTCAAACTGTTTAAAATATTGAATTGTCATCGGTCCTTAATAAGTATGCCAAATTTTTAGTTAATCCAACGTTTTGAAGGGGGTCAAAATCATGTTCGAAGATTCCGTTACATACTAAAATACTAACATGCTAACATACATATGAAGCTAATAAAAGCGTATTAAAAAGGCGGGCGGCGGGCGGGTTCGGCGGGATACTAACTCTGTAAGCTGTAACGAAATTTAAAAAAAGCGGTTTATAGACTAATATTTGACTAAAAATGAGTCTCATGTTATTATTATCAATAAATATTTGAGAAAAACTACTATTTTTACTTTCCCTAAATTCGAAATGCAAAGTAATTAGTGTTTAACACGGATGAAAGTCATCAATTCGTACTCAGGCTATAGCCGCCCTCGCTGCGCTCGAGCGTCTAAATACCTCGTATGGGAGTTGATTACTTTCGACCCTTGTATAACAATCTACTATTTTGTTACGGTTCGCAGTTTTGTCCACCGTATGTTTCAGTGTCATTTTAAAGACGTTTTACGTCAAAAGAAAATATAAGATAAGAAGGCTTTGCTACCGTAAGCTTGAATTTTAATTTATTCATCCGCCATCTTGATCTTCAGACAGTATCAACACAGTGCTCAGTGTACCTGTTATCTGTCGATCAGACAGCAAAACGAGAAATTAATTAAAATATGTATAATCCTTAGTTCTTACCTTGTATTTATCCTAGCGGTCGTGAAAATATATTCTCCAGAGGCAAACGCAGAGAATATGACAGGGAAGGCGGCGAGCAGCAGAGTGACGATCTGATACTTGCCGAACTGGCCCACCTCCTCCACCAAGATGGTGTCCAGGTCCACGCGCTCTTGGGCCTCTCCTTTCTCTTCAGTCGTCATGTTGACTGGTCCCTCGGCCCCGGATCCTTTGGCCCGAGCGTGGTAAGCGGTACGCGACGCCGCGCTACCGCCTCAATAATGAGAGTGTTGCCACCATCTAGGCTAGGATTAATCAACACCGCGTCACCTTAAATTATCATTATTTTAGACAAGCGAGTGCCCCTGCTTTGCTCGGTTTTTACGACTTGACAAGACATCGAGATTTCTTTGTTATATTTAAGTTTAATTTGAATGTATTAAGTATACACATAAGCATTTCGGAATGAATTCTCTAAATTATGGTGATAACCACATTAAAATCCGTAGCGTAGTTTAGAAGAACAACGCGGTCACAAAGACACGAATTTAAGCGACTTTAATGTACAAATAAATAAAATTGAAGTGTCTGTTTGTAATGTCAAAATAACAGCTTTTTACTAAATGCATATGATATCAATGTTGTACAAAAGGTACTCTAACAAAAAAAAACAAATGTCTGTCTGTCGGTTTGTTCCAGCTAATCTCCTAAACGGCTGGACCGATTTTAACGGGACTTTCACTGGCAGATAGCTGATGTTATAAGGAGTAACATAGGCTACATTTTGTCCCGGTAGCACGATCCCGTGGAATAATTTCAGACATCCACGCGGAAGACGCCGCGGGCAGAAGCTAGTTTAGCAGAAGATATTTACAGATTAACTAAATCATGCAAATATTTTTATCGCTAATTTTATTAAGAAAATAATAATCCAATTGCTATCTACCTGAAAAACTGCACGCTATTTAAGAAAATATGGCTTTACATTAAAGGGTAAAATTGCCTGAAAGGTATGATAAGCATTTTTATAATCCTTTATAACATACACGTGAGGTAGGATATGAGCGGTTATCACCTTATTAATTGTTGATAATGTAGATTATATTCGCTTACTCTGACTTTGTTGTTATTTTTCTTTTAATCACCGATGTGCTTCTGCGAACTATTTTACTCAGTTTTTATGCTTCCTAATGTAAACTAATATTACAGTCGGTGCTCAACAGGATCGAAATAAATAGGAACCCGTTCCTTAAAATTATTTAATAGGTACATAACAATCAATCACTCGCTATCAGAATCCACATTAGAAGTCCTTTCTCTTTTAAGTTTCATTACTTGTCGATCTCTGATCTTCAAACTATTGATGAGCTTCATGACTTGTATCCTGAATTCAAACTTGGAGGATTCGGAGAGCTTCTTGACGGACGGTGTGATGGACTTGAAGAACGATCTGTCCTCGTCTTCTTCTTTCTGTATGAGGTTGGCGAGCACTGTGATGATGTTTTCTTCGCTTTCGTCTTTACTGCTACCGTATTCTAGTTTGGGTCGTTTGGCTGGACAGCCGGCCGCCTGCGTGTCGGTACCCTCGTCGATGTCAACGAATACTTCTTGTAGCCAATTGTGCGAGTTGTCGTTGTCGCCTTCGTCATCGTTATCCATCCGCTCTTCGATGAAGCTCTTGTCGATGATGCTCTTCCTGTCGCTCCCCCCTAGGTAGATAGGGTCCAGAAACGACAGCTCTTCTGCATACACGTACGGTCTTCGTACTCCAGGTTTTCGTGACTTCACGTATGAGTCTCTGACATTGTACCATTTTCTTGTGATTATATTTCCTGCGAATTATTAAAAATAAATCAAATTAGTAGGTCCAACTTAATGTTCGCTTTCCTCTTTGTCCTCGCACCACTAATTACTGTCTGAACAATGCACATCCATTACAAGTTACTAATGGTGTTTTTGTAATTATTGATTAATTACTAGCTGCAGTAAGCTCGTACAGTCTGTTCACAGTTATTTTACCTCTCAGTTTGCATCACTGTCAAAATCACAGTGATCTTTATCGCCGTTGCAATAAGGTTGTTGTTGGGTTGCTGCCATTGACAAGTCTGTCAAACTCACCATGATCTTTATAGTTTTTATAATAGGGTTGGTATTGGGTTGCTGCTTTCAGAGGTAAAATAACTGTGTACGGACTATAGTGACTCACTGCCAATGACTTAATTTCATGACAAATTCACTTTTGCGTAAGTTGGTTTTAAATAAGGTTAAGGTTACTTTTACACATCAAATATTGTCTTAAAACTTAATCGTTTGGGTGTAGCTCTGAACTCAGCCCAAACTTAAGGATTTCAACGACTCGACGAACATAAACAAAAAGTGTACAGAATATGACAAGATATATCACCTATAAGATTCTTCTTGTGGTCGTCGAGCGTGTCGTAGGAGGGCTCGAACTCGAGGTAGATCTCGTGCCAAGATTTGTCCTTGTCGACTTTGTCGCGGTATGAGGGATGGCAGCGGTCCCACAGGCACTGCTTCTGACGCACCAGCCGGATCAGTTCGCGCGTCGCGATCATCTTCTTCGAGAAGTGCTGCACTGACATGCTGCACAACATAAGAACCAGCTGGTAAAGCTATTTCCTCGTTGGTCTAGTGATTCCAAGTGCGACTACTGTGCGTTCGATTTCCAAGTCGGATAAAGTGACGTTAGAATTTAGAATGCTTGGAATTTCTCATTTGTAGCTTGAGTCTAGATTTGTGCCCATAAATCGCAAAATTTGAGTGACGGATCAGATAGTTCCCATGATCTCCGGTGCAAGTGTGGGAAGTTAACACCGGGAGAGGGGGGGGGGGGGGTGTAGTTAGTAAGAGTCTGACAGATCCCTCCATCTGCCCCACCCCCAGGGCGGAGGACATCCATGAGGATTTTCCAACCCAAAACCCTCCACCACTACTGACCTCTCCCTACCCTGCCAACCTCTTCGGGGAATTCAAACGATGTAATGTTATGTATGTACTGTAGAGATATAGCCTATTTGGTGCTTAAATGTAACCTTTAGGAATACGTTGAAACGTAGATGGCTGAAATACGAGACAAACATAAATTTGGTTCTGAATGTACACAATAACGAAAAAGGAGTAGGCTTCAGTATATAAAAGGTACTCACGTCTACGTCAGATTTGGTGGACAAGCCAAGTCAAAAGAGAAAAAGAAATGTGTTAGCGTAAAACTACCTATCCCCTAATTTATTTATTTTATCTGAAAGATATTATTTTATTGATGTACCCCTCCTACAGCACCTAATTAAAATAAAGCCTTCATTCTGTGCCGTTACAGAACAACACACATTGTTCGCGTGTGTGCAAGTGTAACTTCGGTAAAAAGTTTTTCGACCAAATGAAACGTCCAAGTAACGAAAAAAATCGAATTGATAATAGGTCAACTGATACAGGTACAGTGACACTGGTTTTTTGGTCAGTGGCTCGTCTTAGGGGCGGAGTTTACTTCGATGAAGTAAAAAAAAACGAAACGATAATACCTACTTGAAAAATTTTAGGTGAAATGAAATTCGGTCAAATATTTTTCGAACTTATGATAGGTAACCAATAAAATATGCTGATCCCAGACGTAATGCAGATGATTCCTATCTATCTCTGTCAAATTACGGCTCAACAGCCAGTCCTCGTTCCTTCTGTTTGTACGCTGGTGACTATATTTACTATTTTATGCACCCACTTGACTATTCATTGCCCCATTAGTATATGTAAGGACTTGTACAAATTCTACCAATGAATACCTACCTTCATATTGGTAGAATGAATAGACCTATGGACGTTGGTGTAAGGTCATAAAAGTAGGGCACCGTGTAGAGGCGCTTTAATGTTTCGTGTCTTTGTCATTCTATTGTGCATGCCAATAAAGAAACTTTACAAAAACTCAACCCAGAAAAAATGCAGAACTTAAACAATTGGATACCCTTCCCAGAACATAGCCTAGTTATCTATGTTTAGGTAGGCCTATGCCTCTTAGCCCTCTTAGCTCTTGGAGCACATTTAGTTTAGTACCTAACCCAATAGACACCTCGGTTGAAAGGGATTTGTAGTGTTCTAATGCTCCGCAAGAAAGGAACGTAGGTGTGCAATTCAGGTAGGTACCCACCTACCTACCCATTTGCAAAAATATATATCAAACACTGATATTAACAATGATGTATTACCTAATAAGGTAGGTATTAATTATCACGAAAAAGTAAATGTACCTACACTAAATCTGTGGCCCACCTCGCAACGAGCAACCTCGAAAAAACTTAAGTTTACAACTTTAGTTTTTAGTTAAATTAAATAAATAATAAACACTCTAAAAACCAAATCACATTTTATGGTCAGTGGATCGTCTTAGGGGGAATGCATCAAAATGTGCTAACAGATAGACTAAAAAACCCCGATTAATGTGACAAAAGTTCATGGAGAACAAGAACAAACATGGGTAAACACCGGTGACCTTGAACCAGTTTGTCGAATATTGAACCGAGTTTCGCGCCAAATGCACACCGAGCGACCTTACTCCCCCGGCATAAAAACCAAAATAGAATGCCAGCAGTACTAAGTTCAGGCAAAGTTCACTACGACAAAGTTAGTGTCACATAATTATTACCTACTAAAAATCCTCTATTTTGTTTATATTAAATTGCTTCAAATGGATAACAATACCGTTACGTATCGCACGTAGTAAATAAGAGCCAGCGTCAGACACCAGACAGTCACCCACCTTGTATCCGAGTCCGACATTATCGATGTCTTCAAGCTGCTCCTATCCGGTTTCAAAATGGCGGTTTCCCTTGAAATTTCACACGAAAATCACATCAAACTACACGAATTACATTTTACGTACAAAAAGGTTACGGGATTATTTTAATAGATGAATATTTTACGGTAAACGTTGTGCAAAAATGCGTATATTCCCCTAGCGAGTTTACACAATACTGTCGGCGGCGGAGCGGAGCGGCAGCCGCGCGCCGGACGGCCGCTATCCGGTCCGAGGAACGGCAACGCCGCGCACCGGAGTTGGAAGTGTCGCAACATTGCGCGCCGTGTTGTGGTTACCTACTTTACTCACGTTGATGTTGTTTGGTCACACACACTAGTGTTTTGATTGTTCGTTCAGTTTTTCAGTGTTTCCAGAGGCGATGCCTCTCGTAATTCAATATTTTTATATTAAATAAGTAGCAGATATTTTACCGGATCTCAATACCTAATTGCTTGTCAGTCGCGTATAAGTAGGTACTTATTTGCCAACTTTTTAAAGTTTTTCACGAAACTTTACTCATTAGGTCCTTTGGTACAGTCGACCACACGTCAGTGGTATGGTACACGTCAGTGGTATGGTAGGTAATACATTAACTTTGAGCTGGCCTAGCGTAGCAGGTGGTAGGTACGGAGTGTCAGTAGAAAATGAGCAATAATACGTTTTTTCCCCACTTAGTGTAAGTAGCTGTGTAATGATGTTTTAATAATTTCTGGTCACTGATAATTACATAGCAAGTAATGGTATACGAATTTGTATAGGGTAGGACTAGGAACCACAACAAAAAAGTGAAAAATATTTTATTATTTTACAAAAAAAAAAACACCGACTTCCAAAAAACACTCAAGTCGGTTGTTTTTCTTTAATTTGTAGTGCTTTTTTATTACATAACACATCGGTATATTCATGGGCTAAACTAATTATTGTATTTACTCTACTAGCTGCTAAGAGTACAGCTAGTAGAGTAAATACAATAATTATTACACTAGAGAGTGGCTGCAGCTACTGCTGAATATGAGATGCTGCATGGGTTCGATTCCCAGGTCGGGCAAGCTGTGGTCGGGTTTTTGCCTGAGAAATCTCTTAGCAGCATCCCGGAGTCTGGATTTGTGGCAACAGGCTGGCGAAATGTAAGTGTACAATAGGTACCTACACCTCGGCCTTACCCTACGAGAAATACAAGCGTGTTATGTTATATTGTGAAGGTTTTTCTACTCTTATAAAGTAACTTCAATTCTACACTTTACTATTTTGAACAAGGGTGAATGGACAGGAATAATTAGGGAATCTTTATCTTATCTCATGTAGTCACAAGTCATGAACTCATGAAATCATGGGAATTCAAGGAGAATAATTCATTAAAATAAAACTCAAACAGTACCTACCGTGATTTTCGACTTATTTTATAATACAAAATAACTTTAAAAACTACAAGTAAATACATAATACAAAAATAGGTAACGTTGTAAACAGAGTTAATACTCGTAGGTACCACCTACTTACAATTACGGTCACTGTGGTAGATGCACTTAATAACACGCACTTGTATAACACATGAATACAATTCAATATATTTTCTACTAACTAACAATTAAATTAAATTTATGCGTATGTAGGTAGTTCAACTTAGAAATAGTTACGCTACTGTACAGGCCATATTGTAACGTTACATTTAGCTGGAGGGCTAATATAGTAAATAACATGAATAAAAAAAAAAACAACTTATATTATAAATTCGAAAGTAACTGTCTGTCTGTATGTTACCTTTTTACGTCTAAACCACTGAACGGATTTCGATAAAATTTGGCAAGGAGATAGATGGCATCCTGGGGAAGGATATAGAGTTTTTGTCCCGGTAGCACGTTCCCGTGGGATAATTTCGGCAAAGCCGCGGGCGGAAGCTAGTAATCAATAAAAGGGATACAAATTGTGGGGGTGTAGGAGCTTCAGGTCGACTTTAGCTTCGCGTAGTTAGGGATGCTCGGAGTCAGGAACGGGATCAACAAGATGTAGCTGGACGAGGACGGGGCTGCGGTATCTTACGCCGTACAGGATCAGGAGGAGCCTCGTGTCATCAATCCTGTCAGAAGAGGAAAACTTCTTAGGACAATTTGTAAACTACGCTTTCTCGGCCTCCTACGGCACGCGGGAGAAGCTCCCAAGCGTCGGAGACTTCTCTTTTCAGGAATAATCGGTTACAGCGTCCTACGCCACCCAGCTAGGATGCCCTCAAAGTCAAAGGCCTCCTTGAAAACCTCAGAATACAGTTTCTGTATTCTGAGTTGAAAACATTGATTTAGGTACTGAGTTATAAAAATAATTGTTGGGCAAATCAGCCCTTTAAATTTGAATGCTAATTATACAAGTAGAATAAAAGATGTGGTTTTGGTGTAGCGAAATACCACAATATGTACAGTTGATATTCGAATAAAACTCCAAAATGCTGTTATTCATGAGATTTCATCTGCATTTCTATATTATGCATCAGCTGCTCCTTCGACCACACTATCCAGTTGATTAGCATCAACCCGGCTTTCTATCACTACCTCATCATTGCTGCCCAGAATTCCTACTATCTAGTAGTTTTGCAAACACCTTTATCGCAGCCCGCAGTCCCTGGTTATCTTTATCAGTAGTCAGAAAACGGCTACCAATTTGTTATGGTATTGGCACAGGCATTGATGTGGAGTCACGAGGAACATGTGGAGAAGCCTAAAGAAACGAGGAATGGATTGTGTGTAAGATGATATTATGTCTAGAACAAGACCTCTAATCTCTAATGAGAAGAGAGCATACAACTGATGAAAGATGACGAAGACGTGCTCATCCGACAAATAAATTGCTATGAGACAGAGTATAACTGAGTTCATCTTGGACATACCGACATCGGTGTGAAAAATCATTATTGTTAAGGGCAGGAGGACGATGATGGTATTAGTAATCCGTGTCAGAGTCCTGGTGCGTGTCCCTGGGCTTGATGATGCCGAGCTTGGTGGCGAGCGCGGCCACGTTGGCGCGCACCTCCTCCTGCACCAGGTTGAAGGACATGGCCAGCAACGCGATGCCGAACAGCAGGTACAGGGAACACAGGGCGATGGAGTGCACGGCGGCGGCTCGGTCGTCCGAGTTCTGGCCCTGGGGGAAGGACAAGTTTGTTGCATTGAATCTTGAACGATATTTACTGAGAATTCAGCTGGTTTATTCTGAAAAACCGGCCAAGTGCGTGTCGAACCACGCACAATGAAAGGCTCAGTAGATGGGACGAATTTATCCAAATTGCAAAATTAACATTGCAGTTGAAAAACCTGTTCTCCCATACATTTCAACTGCAAATGTAAGTTTGTACGCACAATATTGAGAGATTTGCCATGTTATTTTCTGAGCATACATTTCCTATATATGTAGGTTTGCCTGTAATCTACGATACAAATACCTATAGAATTTTGCTCTGTATTTTTTCAAAATTGTAGGCTTATCATTAGTTTCGGGGAACAGGCGGGGGGGGGGGGGGGGATTTCCTCTATTTTCTTAAATAACTTTAAAAGTAATAAGATCAAAATTATATTTGAGACCCTCGCGGTAAACCATTTCTTTTGATTCATCACAACGGTACAGACTGCATTTGTTTTGCTAGTCCGTGCTAATGACATTCCGAATAAATTGGCTGTGACAGACGGACAGACAGACACGTGAGTAATCCTGTAAGGGTTCCGCTTTTTTATACGGATGTACGGAACCCTAAAAAGCTCACCGTGAAAACTCAGGTGCAGGGAGCTCAGGGCAAGCAGTCAATATTGTCAAGCCCTAGCGTCAGGTGGAATGACAGCTCACCTCAAGCTAACTTCATCGAACATTTCGCGGTGCGAGATTTTACAGAAGGGAGCGCCGGATGCTGTCTGAAATGTTGATGGGCGGTGCATTACAACAGAGCGCCTGATGCTGTTTGAAATGTTGATGGACGGTGCATTACAACAGAGCGCCTGATGCTGTTTGAAATGTTGATGGGCGGTGCATTACAACAGAGCGCCTGATGCTGTTTGAAATGTTGATGGGCGGTGCATTACAACAGAGCGCCTGATGCTGTTTGAAATTTTGATGGGCGGTGCATTACAACAGAGCGCCTGATCCTGTCTGAAATGTTGATGGGCAGTACATTACAATAGAGCGCCTGATCCTGTCTGTAATTCTGATTTGCGGTACATTACAACAGAGCGCCTGATCCTGTCTGAAATGTTGATGGGCGGTACATTACTACAACAGAGCGCCTGATCCTGTCTGAAATGCTGATGGGTGGTACATTACAACAGTAATTCATAGGCTGCATATTTTCTTCTCTAAATACGAGCCTGTTTAGTAAACTATACTAGTACTAACATGTCAGAGCCTTAAGACACTGTTGTAAAGTGAAGTACACGTTGAGTAGTACTGCAACAGGAGAGAGATAGATATATATTTTTAACCACGTCTCTTCAAAGTTGTCTCTCACCTGCGCAGGTACAAAGTCCCCAAAGCCGATGGTGGCGAGCGTGATGAAGCAGAAGTAGGCGGCGTCCAGGTACTCCCAGCTCTCCCAGCTCTTGAAGAGGAAGGTGCCCGCCACGATGTAGGAGGCCACTAGGAACACGCACAGCCAGATCGGTACCGGCTTTATCTGACGAAAAACAAATATCAGGACCAATTAGGTAAAAAATTATGAGGGTCTGAACACATCGTAACAATATTCAAAATCGCAATCCTTAAATTATACATATACAGGATGAAAATGTATCCAGTGCACTAACTGTGGCTGAATTCAGCATATGATTCTAGACCCCCTAGCGTAGGAATTTTTGGTCGGTTATAAAAAAAAATGCTGTTGTTCCATACGTTTTGACCGCGTAGGTATTGCACTTTTCTATGAAACAGCCGGTTTTGTTTTTGATAACCGACGAAAATTTTCTATTCTAGGTAGTCTGGTGCCGGTTTTTTGGTGTGGAAAATACGAATACCATGTGGACGAAGTCGCGGGCGAAGTGCTAGTTCAATAATATGACACAACACTCCATAATACATTCACTATTAGGACTGCTTTGTTGAGGAAAAGTGTTTTTGGTATGGCACCGATTATTTTTAACCACATTCCTAATTCCATAAAAGAGCAACCAGTAACAACTTTCAAAAAGAAACTAACTTTTCTTCTATTGAATAAATGTTTTTCTAGCTGATAAATTTTAGTTGTGTATCAATATTTATATGTTTGATGACGAACTGCATCAATGTTTGCATGCCAAAATGGTAGAATGTACAAGGGTTCTTTAATATTATTATAACCACCTTATTGTAAATACCTACATTCTGAGCAAATAAATATTATATTCAATTCTTTTCAATTCTATAATATTGGGCCTTGCGATTTTGTTTACAAACAGTAATAAATGAAGCTGCCGCAAACGAAGACGAAAAGGGGCGACTTCAGTTTAAGTTCTATACCACTCACCTCTTCTTTATTAACTACATCGGAAGGCGGGTGGTATATTTCAGACGCTCGGGAGCCCCATGCTGTAATTAAAAGCAAAATGTCACTTTATAATATCTGGAAATAATAATAATGATCAGTTACTAAGTCAAGTCACGTAGCAGTTACCTGCCGGCGGCCTGCCGCGGCGCGGCGCCACCACCGCCTCGTCACTCCAGTCATCTCGTTCCACTGAGGGCGTCTACGAAGACCAAGAATAAAAACATTGGCAAACTATTTTGTTCTTTCTACGCAAGTACAGTCACATCCAAAGTTTATTATGTTTGTCACCTTAAGGGCAATTATTGTCTGCTCATTGCATGATAGAATCTGCTTCACCGACTCAGCACTTTATATTTCGTCGAAATGTCAATCCCGGAGAATGATATTCAGACATCTTCTTTACATGTTAGACTGAATTAAAATGTGTACTTCACAGTGCATAGGTTCCATGTTAATACCATTAAAAAGTTTTAGATTGATGTAAACTCGACATTGGTCCATATGTAACATGCTATTTTGATCTTTGTTATCAAGTTATTATAGTTTTCTATGTAAGAGTCGGCTCCGTGCCGTAGCTTCAAAAGGTATCATGACGTGTCCTGTAAAATCATGTGACTGTGTGATAATTATGTACATTACGCAGGTGGGCCATAATAACGTAAACTATGTGACTAACATGCGTGCGGTATCTGGTGTCGTCCACAGTGTGCAGTCTCCGCAGCGGGCGGCGCGCTGGCTCGGGGGGTGGGAGCCGCTCCTCGTCCCAACGCTGCTCGTTGTCGTAGATGGCTGACCGGGCTCGGCGTTGGCGCCGATTGGAGCGATCCCACGGCTCTTCGCGCTCCACGTACTCTGACCTGCCACGGTCTGACCTAATAAAAACTTTCATAAGTAGCTTATTACATAGGCATAGCTTATTATATACCTTCAATATCAGAAATCTCCTTTTTTGTAAAATAAGATAATTCCGACTCTGGTACTAAATATAGTTTAGGTATAAATGCAACAAGGCAAATATAAAATACTTACCTCAAATCACGCCTAGACCTTCTGCCCTTCGGATAATCAAACTCGAAGTCTTCATCTTCCGGATCATACCCGCGGTCTCGATGAGAGTACAGATCTTCTCGCTCTCTCCGTCGTTCCCTCTCCAGCGCCTGCCTCTCCTTGTAGTTCTCATAATCCACGTCATGCAGGTCATGCATCTCGAACATGTCCTTAGGGTCATCGTCGAAGTATCTCTGATCGTCGAAGTCGCGTCTCGGACCGTATTCAGGCTTCGGTTTAGCTGGTCGAGGCAGAGATTTACTACGTAGCTCAGGTTTGGACGATATCTTTATGTGGTGGCTCTCCAAGTCTTGTAACGCTGCTTCCAGATCTTGTAGAGGTAACGAAATCTTGGGAAACTCCTCTGCAAACAATTTCAGTTTATTGAACCGAGTGAAAACACTAGGCGTTGTCAAGACAAGTTATTCGATAGTTACCATCTGCATCTTCATCGTAGGCGTCCCGAGCTTCTCGTCCGTATTTCTCAAAACGAACTGGTGACGGTTCTTCTATATCATAGTCTCTTACGGCTGGAACCAAAACAGACGAAATTATAAAGACAGCTTCTTTGTAACTGTGCAATATTCCAAAGACCGTCACAGCATAGATGGCCATGCTGGTGAATACTGTGGATGAATAGTTACGTGTGCTTACCCTGTTGTCTTCCGTGTAGCGGTGGCTGTGACCTGGTGCGCGGCAGAGAGGTGGCGTGCGCGACCGGCGGTGGCAGCGGCCGTGGCCGGCGCATGCGACCGCTGCTGTACCCACTGTCGCGATATCTGGTACCAACATGGCCATTTAGGGGCTACTTAATTTACTAACATCCTGTGTGTCCGATGCATGGGATAAACAAAAATTACGAACGTCCGTACAAACTTTCGTCCCCTATTTAACCTCTTTAGGGGATGAATTTTCATAAATACTTCCTTTGTGCTCACTTACGTTACATAAGGAATTAAATTGTGCTAAATTTAATGCTTCTTTCTCAGCGGTTTAGGCTGGCGTTGTGCGTCAGTAAATTTAAGATTTTATATTTACTGATGTTAGTGATGATACTGACCGTTCTGTAGTTTTTGCTTACCCCCATGGGAATAATGTCATGGATGTGTGATTTTGATGGAAACATCAAAGTATAAAGCTATGCATCGAGTCAGAGACAGGGTTAGTACTATTTGCTGGGCAGACCAAGTTGTCAGTTACCCTCTTATTAATTTATAAACGCTGCTTTATGCTAAGAGACGTTTAAACGTCAAAAATATATGGTTAAACAGACGCTAATCATTACTTTATAAATAAGGGGTTACATTGTTGAAGCGCACATTATACAAAATCGCATGTTGCTTTTTACCAAGTCTGCTAAAAAGCGAATAGGTGACCGCCTTTATCATTCCATCACCATGGCAAAAATCATTATCTCTTCCAAACAGTATGATAACTGTTAAGAGGGTTGTGTTTTTTCTGCCTTGGGGTTAGTATTGTAAGCAGGTATTATGTAGCAGTGTAATAATGTGCTGGCTACCTGCAGTCGGTATCGGAATGTGCTCGCTCGATGGGCCGCACGCGGCGCCGCGTGGACCCGCGCACGCTGCCGCCGCGCACCGAGCGCCTGCACACACGGAGAGACACTACAACTTGTAGGCTCAACATTCAGGTACCGGAGCAGTGCCGGCATTAGGGTAGGGCATGGCTGGGCGACCGCCAGGGTGCCAGAGGTGAAGGGGCGCCGTAGGGGCTGTGATAAGCGCCCCTTCACCTCTGGCGCCTGCAGCGTACTTTTGTATTAGTTCTTTTGGAGTTATGAAACCAAAAAAATTGTTGAGATCTCTTCGCTTGCTTTTGCATCCGGCATTCACTGAATTCTCCAACTTTTCTGCATAAGCTGACAAAGGACAAAATGGACAAAAGAAAACCTAGGCGGAGTGCTGAAATTTCCGCCACCGAAATTTCGCTCAAGGTGCCTGTAATGTTAAAATCGGCACTGCTGCGGAGTTTCGCTTACTAATTTAATTTGACCCTGAATACTTGATACTAGTTAAATATACAACAAGTTGCTTGCTTGGTACATTCACCGCAATGTTTAGTAGGTTGACACAGTACCTATGTGAATAAAAGCATGTTGTAGCACTTGTACCCACTTCATACAACGAATATAGAATGACAGTTGTGATTTGAATAAACGGACAATGATTCTTGACATTCAATTTGCTAAACAATCCGTTTCCCTGACTGTACGTACCTCGTAGACGGATGGTGTCGGTGGCGACGTTTGGGCGGTCGAGTGCACACGTAGCAGCACACCCGCCAGTATAGGAATCTGCAAATTTTTAAAAACACTATGTTATTAATTCAGAAAATCATGGAATAGAAAATCATCAGATACAATTTTCAGAAAGATAATTTAAATTTCTTCAAACAACAGCGCCTACTTTTTTTATACAAGCAAAACATCAAAAAAAAAGGACAAAAAAAAAAATTGGCTACTTTTAATGAAATATTTTTTTCTAGTATACAGGCACTGAAACAATAATTGTAGATAAATATTAATAAATATTTAGGTATTAAAGAAATAAACATACAGTACCGATAGAGAGACGCATGTTACTACGCGCCTATTATTATAATACGAGCAATACGTTCATGCGCGTCGTTTTAGTGCTACAAGTATTACTGGTTTGCTCTAGTGTACACAAGAATATTATGGTATTACAGTAATATGTGTGAATAATGTGTGTGGCGCACCTGAAGGAGGAAGCCATGACGTCACCAATGTTGGACAGACACAGCAGCATGAGGGGGATGCCCAAGATGGCGTAGAATATTGTCACCACCTTGCCAGTCTGGGTCTTCGGCGCTATGTGCCCGTAACCTGGATAAACACAATTATGCAGTGGGTATGTAATATTATTTCTGTAAGTAATTAAACTTGTGTTTTGTAGAAATTGTATGTATTTTTAAATTATATAAGTAATTATGTTTTTTTTCCATATGCTTCGCAAAATAAGTAAAATAAAATAGTAATAAAACATAAAACAAGTCAAATGAAAACAAAAGTTAAAGATATCAAACTAAAAAACCGCTCTTAGTCAAATGGTCTTGGTCAACACGAACTCATGATCACTCTCACTTCTGTGACGCCATAATAATCTTCTGTTGCTACGATTTTATACCGTTATTTTAACCAACATATCAGAAGCATCGGTGGTTCAGTGGTAGAATGCTCGCCTGCCACGCGGGCGGCCCGGGTTCGATTCCCGGCCGATGCATACTCTTTTTGCAACTTTTAGATATTTTTACAGAATAAAAATCTTTATTGTATGTACTTGTTCTTAAGATCTTACAACACACCCTACTATAATATTACATATTATTTCTTTCTAGGTTGGTGTGGGCAACTGGGTGACTTGAGTTTAGCAACTACTTTTACTAGCAATAAAGTAATACAATATCGCAACCACTTGGGAATTCCAACGTTTGTGCTCGACTAGTTACTTGCCGAGCTAGTTAGTGGGACACAACGGAAATACGTCACCACATCACGCGTGGACAAACAACGGACGTTCATATTATTATACTCTCGAATAACATTAAATTATGGCTAATAATATGAATTTTGTCGCCTTGACATCTCTAAATATAAAATAAATTGATCTTTCATAAAAGGATTGCTGACTCTATTTCTTTGGAATTGGCCAATTTCATTCTAAATGCAGAATTTAATATCAAGTACGTACCTGTGGTATGTACGAAGTTTAAACTATTCAGTTTACAACAAGTATTCGTAACTAAGTATTGGCAATACGATGGTTATAAAAACAAATTACAAGGTTATACCTAAGTACGTAAACACAGGCGAATATAGAATCCACAGTTTTCTTTAAAATCCTTCAAAATTTATAAACAAAAATTATCTAAAAGTTTTGGTTCATTTAGTTGATTACCTATCTGCACTTTTCAGACACCAGCTTTTAAAGTACGCCCCATTGATCGCCTGATTTATCTCGCTTCCGTGTACCCTTAAGTAGGTAGGTAAAAACCTACATCCTAAACCACATGTAATTAGTGTAGCGTGACCGACAAATCGCAGAAACCAAATTATATTATGATTATCTACGATCAATAAAGCAAGATAATAATATGTTTTTTTATGAAATCGATCTGTTTCCGTCGTTGTTTGGAACGGATATCAGCGAGGCCGACTTCTTGCGACCTCCTCCTCTCCAAATTGTACCTCTATATCATACATGGTATATAGTGAGGCTGACAGCGTGGAGTCATTACGCATATAACTATGAGTATACGACTAACATTTATCTACAACGCTGTACGATCCAACCATAAGAAATATTGAAGTACAGTCAAGCTGAACAATCATCTGGTAAGCTTTGTAAACTAAGCAAACCACGTGCATAGATAAAGTGCAGCATGCGACGTCGAGCTGAATGATGGTGATGAAGGGAAAAGGTCACCGCCTCTTAGGAGTGTGGCCACCAATACTTATTCAATGGAACAGCAACATGTTCTAACTCTTGACATAGGGTAGGTATGTGTCTACTGTCGCAAACAACCAGTTTATAGGGTTGCCATGTAGTAAGCAAAGCACCACTCGCCGCAGTCTCTGATATCCGCAGTCGCGGCCGCTACCTGCTCATCGCAGCACACGGCTAATTATAGATCACTAATAACTTAAGAGTGATAACAGTAACAATGGACGTCCGATGTGCTGCATAATTGGGTCATTGATAGCAACACAACGCTGGGCGTCGCGTCAGCGTCGTTAGCGCTGACCTCCGTGCTTCCCCAGTGACCAGGTGAGATGATACGCGATGGCGCCATGCCGTGCGGGCCGACTAGGACACTCTCACTTTTTATAATATCAAAACCCAAAAGTTAAGGCATGTATTTGAATAAAACCATATACAGGGACTTTTGAATTGTCAAGGAGTCGGTCAGTAAGAAAGATGAAGTTAATAGTCCCTTCTGAAGCGTAGTAGGTTCCTATGGAGAAGAGCGGGACAAAAAACTCCGTGGACACTTTTTTAAATCAAAATATTGGTTACATCATCATAGGGTAAAAAACTTGCTGCACTGGCCAAAAGTAAATTGTGATAAGGCCTGAAGGATGATAATACAAGGGCAACACAGGAAGGAGGAAACTCGAGTGACCTTATGAATATTATGATGGATAGAGGAACACCAAAAACGTTGGTATATTGTGATTCGAGGACAGCATTAGTGATGCATGATCACAAAACTAAAAACACTTCAGGGTCGCATTACTAAGTGCTTAAAGTCCACATTAGGCAGTAAGCTTCCCATATGGACTGGTAATGTCTCAGCATCACCGCGGGAGATGGTGTCTGCGGGTGCGTGGAGCGCGGCCTTCAACTTACAACTCGCGAGTCGCAACGTCACAGCAATCTGCTGCGCCACTAAGAAGGCGCTTCGCTACAATACACTCGTGGGGTTGAAACTATTGAAAGCCCAGCATCACCATCATGTTTTGGTAACTATCCATCACGTTAGCAAGTGTAGTGCTATTAAACTCATATCTTAGCAGAAATCGTACTAAAGTTTGCATACAAGATTTGACAGATTGTAGGTCTGCGAGTGACTGCGATAGAAGGTAAAATATTATTATCAGGTTGTAAATAGTTTTCTCGTAATAATCCATACTAATATTATAAATTCGAAAGTAACTCCCTCTGTATGTTAACTTTTCACGCTACTGAACGGATTTCGATAAAATTTGGCAAGAAGATAGAATGGTACTCTGGGGATGGACATAGGCTACTTTTTGTCCCAGTAGTACGTTCCCGTGGGATAATTTCCGACATCCACGCGGGTGAAGGCGCGGGCAAAGGCTAGTGTTTACCAAATGCGCAATGAGTGGGATTCAACATGGATCTAGAGAATAATGAGGCAACTTGGCATCCAGTGGTGCAATTCGGAAACGTGCGCCATTTTAGAGCTGCGGCGCGTGCGCAATTGCAGCTGAAATCGGCCGCGAGCACCACCAACACGCTCAGTTACATAACGTGGGGCGAGTAGAGCAGTCGCTCACATAGTTGTAATAGTACAGTGACTGACGTATTATTTATACAAATTATATGGTCCAAATCGGAAACGACGAAATTAAGTGCTAAATATGAATTCATCCAAAATGAACTTTGGTTCGTATTTTTTTTTTTTGCCTTGATATATGTTTATATTTTTTCGTTTTTATTATTCAAAATAATCATTTATTTGCAGTGCTAAATTTCTACGTTTGTTACTTATGTATGAGTTAAGTAGGTTAATATAATTGGCTACCCCAGGCCTAGTCTAATTAACCACTTACATAATTATAAGCTACTCCAAATAGCTTTTTGATTTTAAATTTTATTTATATATATAAAGGCTTACCTACTAACTAAATTCATACACAACATTAACCCACAATATTTGTAGTGGGTAATTATAGATCTCGCATGTATGTATCTAAATTAAAGGAGAGCACAGTAATTAAAATAGTGAGTAAAATAATGTGCCTTACTCAATCATTAAAATAGAATGTTACTCAATACTTATTATATAAAGTGTTAGGTTTATACGAATTAGACCATTATGCCCATAAGGTTCTTGTTGGTCGGCGAATCCTTGACGTTTGCGCAACCCTCTAAACCGCCCGCCCACGCCCTGCCGTCACATCACACACACACACCAGACTCGTTAGACTATCCTGCGGCCTTTTATTTACATCACTGCATATATACGAAGGAGTAAAACGTGTTCCATCTCGAAACAGGCATTGGATACAGAACTACTTTTACACAATCATTGCAAATATTCGTATTAAAGATGCGGTTGCAATAGTTACCATCTTAATAAGGTTGGTGAACCAAGTATTTGCTCAGATCCTAAAGTTAGATGTAATGGAAAATAATTCTGTAGCAACGAAACATTGCTATACTTAATGGGAATTTATTGACAACTCAAGGGACTCCAATAAGTAGTTCAGTAAACAAAATATTTCCTTATAAAATATTTCATACATACATAAACTCACGCCTTCGTCCCATGGGGGTAGGCAGAAACTACAGAACGCCACCTGCTACGATCCTTACATACTCCTTTTGCCTCATTTACGTTCATATGTACATCTATACGCACGCTGGTTACGAGTTTCAGTACGTCAATAGGGATTGGTGTTTCTTCTCTGGGCATCATTATCGTCGACAACCATAGTCTTGATGTTTAGTTTAGAATCTTTATCAATTTGTAAACCAGAGTCAGGAAGCATTCTCGCACTTGTCGTCGATTCCGCGATTAATATTTCAACAATGACATCAATAGTTTCGTGTTGAATGTCTTTTGTTGTTGTTTGTTTAACCTATCTAAAAGTGTACCGCCTTCAAATATAACTAGGAGTCAACTATCCTATATATTTTAAGAAATACGCATCTTGCTTAGGTGTCTCGTTATTGTTTCTACAACTTTTCGTTCATAAGTCGCTTATTAATTTTAAAGCAATCCCGTTCCTTGCTCGTTTAATGTGTATTCACTTTGTGTCATTTGACTGGTTTAAAAATAATTCCACTAACTTGAATTACGGGTGGCTACAATATTAAACAAAGCACGCTCCAATTATTTCCATGCAAGATTTATTGAGCTCTAAATCTATTGCAACAGCTCTTGAAACTGCTGTCCTACTTATCCTAGTCTTGTTTCTAATGTTGGTAACTCTTCTACCTTTCAGAGTGCACCCTCGATTTCAAACGACAATCTTCGTTTTAGGTTTTTCGGAAACTCCCAAAAATCATTAGTCTTATATATCCTGTTTTAGCACAAATTACGTATTACAACAATAGTGTCAGTGGCAAGTAACAGTGGATATTTGTAAACTGTCCCTCGTAAGATATCTTAGTACTTACCTACATATGTACGCAGTCGCGGTGTTTTCATACGGCTGCTAATGAATCATCGCTCATCAATGAACTAGGTAAAAGATTATGTTAACCAGCATCTAGACAATAACACAATGCCTTTTAATTATTCGTGTAATTATTGCCAGCGACTGTTGCACTGTGATTGTTATTAACGTTTAGCTATGGTTTACTTGTAATCACATCGCCGCTGAGGCACTAATTATTTGGGTCTAGATACTATTACTATTCATACCTGATTTATCCGTTAGTGTTCAAGAAGTCGCATCTTTTTAGGAGGAACTAACATTGTCTGATTCAATTGAAAAAATTAATTTTGTGTTGTTTCTTCCTTGTTGATACGTATCCTCTGAGTTATCTCTTTCATCAACTTAATGCTTGGTTTAACATAAGTTACATAGATTGACTCTTCTTTTCATGTGTACAAGGTCCACCTCACTATATTTTCTACCTCACTATAACTTATTTTCATAACGTCATCTACCCATCCTTGGTTGGTATAATTAATTTCACTACTTATTTATCAAAGTTTTCAGTAGATGGACATTCACGCAATGTCCCATTCTGTACGTGTGACTGCTCATTATATTGCCAGTAGACATGAATGTGCTCCAAGATGTCATTGAGATAGGCTTCACGTGTTGCTCTTTGTTTCATTTCATCTTCATCCGCTACTTCAGCATTTATAGATCTCCTTGAGTTCTGATTCATTCAGCAGATCCATTGTGGACATCATAAATAGCATAATTGTATGTATTTAGTTATTATAATCACGCGATCAAGATATCGAAGTTATAGTGACTCATTCCTCTTAAAAAAAAACTAACAATCCTAAAAAACGGATTCGTTTCCTTGGACCATTAGCTTCTAATTAAATATCGCCGGTTTCTGTTTTTGTCCGATTGTAAAAACTCATGCTCCCTTTTTTCTTTGTTTTTGCTTTGGTTTTTGAGCAAAAACAAAAACTACCTACGATTTTTTCATCGGGGTGCAAAAATCAGTTGTTGTTCTATTTTCCTTCTAAAGTATTTAACGTTTTTTTTATTCTTGCTATGGACATGCAGGGTTCTCATGCTACTACTATGTCCCAGTTTTCATGTCCCGCCCCATCTCAGTTTTTCGTTCGACAGTAAATATTGAGGTCATCGTTATCATGCCACTCATTTATCTGGGGTTGTCTATTGCAGGAGTGTTGTGGTGTGTCCTGCTGCTGGCGTCGTCCTGCGCGGGCAATAAGTGGCGCTGGCCGGAGGGCGAAACGGCCGCGTCCGTGCGCATCGACACCAAGGTGCGGTTCATCGACACCGACGATGACAAGTGAGTACACACTTCTACAAAATAAAGTTACTCTTTAAATAACCGCCCATTGCTAGAGAGCTCCGTAGGACTGCAAGTGCAAGGTGTCAGCTACGGGTTGCGCCTAGCGGCTGTGAAATGCAGGGACGCTTGGTAAGTCATGGTGGGGCAGTTCCCGAACGACACAAATGGGAGGAGGCCTACACCACTTCGTACTCCGTGCCTATATTGAGCAGTGGGTGGAACAAGGCTGCCAATGATGATGATGACACATACATTCACCATCGCTTACCCAGTGCCGGCTACTCGGCAGCTGGAGCGAGTGAAAAGGGGCAGTTAAAACCACCACGAGTTGCTGTGCTAATACTGACACAATGCCTTGGCATTGAATCAGGTCGTTGCACAATTTTACGTGGAGTTTTACCCAGTTTCACTGTAGTTATTGGTTGTTATATTGACTCAGGCATAGATTGAAACTTTTTGTGTTCCTGCTCCTGACTAATCATAATACGAAAATGCAAAAATGAGGAAATATTATGGTTAGTTAGTAAATGATGCTGACAACACCAACCAAGTCAATTTATTTTAGACCAAACTGTGAATGGTTTCTTCATGTAAATAATACATATCAATACATAACTTAGATAGGCCGGATCTGGCGCCGGGCTTGTTCCAAAGTGAATGAGTTTAGACTTGGTTTTTGTTGTGACACCTAACCATTTACCTACTAAGTAACGCCTTACTTAATAGTTCTGCTTGGGTGTGTAGTGTGCATTCTATGTAATCTTACGACATGGACCCTAAAATATAACGAGTGTGTTTTAACCAGTTCTAACAGAGGCCTACGGCTAATTAACAATTACGGAGGCAGGTATGTCCGAGCCGTATGTACTATGATATAAAATGTGCCAAGTTTTAAATTTTATGGACGTGTGTGTACTCTAGTTGTAACGATATAGTTGTAACATGTAATTCATTATCATTTCAATCACTAAAGTAGGCTGATTAATTCTTACAACACTTGAGGAATAGCGAATAGTTAATATGGCAGTGCACTACACTCATTCATGCTTTACCACCACTATTGTATTGCCTGAATCGCTAGTCAGGACTAGTGAGAAGTAATGATAATATGTTTGTGTTGCTAAACAGGCCAACCGCCTACAAAGTCGTAACCACCGACCGAAACACCTGCAACACTTAGGATTTTAGATTTAGAGAGAGCAGCCTAGACAACTGGCAATGACCCAACTCCATCGTAATTATTAAAAACAAGCCATACTGTGCTCGAGGAGATTTCCCATCACCAAAATCCATACAACAACCCCATCACACGACGGGATGGATTTTCAAAAATTCTTTCTTAGTGCTCACCTTCGACTGTAATGAACTCTTGTGCGAAACTTCATGCTTCAAGATCCAACGGTTTAGGATTTGCGCTGTCTGTCGCTGAATTAATGAATCAATTTAAAGTTTTGATTAAGTAGAAGATAATGGCATGCAAGGCTCTGCATTAAAATTATCGTCCTGCTTTGGGACGATGGTGGTATTTTCCTCAGCGATTCCTTGCACACTTAGCGCCCACTCCTAATAGGACGAGTTCTCTCCTTGCCATAATTATTATCATAATTTTAGTGCCAGCATTTGTTTTTGTTATTGGCATATACATTTTATGTTTATGACCTAGATGACTAATTGGGCTGACAGAGGTTGCCTTGGCCTACGGTTTTCTGATTTTATCAATCTTTGTATTTAAATACACCTTATATAGTAAATCCTCGTTTTAAACGTAAATTATAATTATCAATGCCATTCATCTAAAAATATATAATATAATATGTCCATAATACTCCTTATACTATTTTTAACATTCATAATAACATCATCTTGAAATGTGGGCGGGAAAATCTATGACTGGTAGTTCGAAGGTCTGACAATCATTAACCAGAGGATATAGGTGTATCCCGATTATTAGGACACAGTACTCAAATTCGAATGCAAGCCGAGTGCGATTATGGGAAGAAGACAAGAGAACTCAAACCATTTGATTGGCTGATAGTGCACAAATATTTGGGTAAGTACTCGAGATTAGTGATATAAATAGTGTGGGAAGGGCTTAGGTGTTCTCTGATTGTTTCTGCACAGCTTATAAAACCTGACAGTAAGTACCTTCTAAAAATTATTATGTGAAAGAATATGAGAAATTTTATACGTAGTGATGTTCCTTATAAAACTCGTACATTAATTTAAAAGTTTGTTTCATTACTATCAACCTTGGAACAGCTCATGTTTTAGCATTCAAGCGTTCACGTTCAAGGAAAGCTTTCCCTTGGCACCAAAGCTTTGAGGAAAAAAAGATAAATAAATATTAGATAGTGTTGGTACCTTCTGATTCCAGTCGGCTGGCGGTACCTTGGCCGACATTAAAGCGGGTACCACACACAATGGCTCCCACGGCTAAGAATACCTTGCGTCATCCTGCACGGGTTTTATTTCGCTAATTTAGCGGTAATTTTCTGTAGGACACAGTAATTGGTAATACTATTAGCACTATAATGGTCGTAAGTGGTAATACTGGTAATGCAATCCAGTGGCGGGAGGCGCACGGCGTGCGCGCATGTGACGTATGTCGCGTCCCCGCGCGGATGTGACGTATGTCGCGCGGATGTGAGGTGGCATTTCAAGCGGCTGCTGACGTATATTTATTAAAAAGGATTCTTTTGTATTCATGTAATCGTGGACTGTTAAAGTTATCAATCTAGCTCACAAAATAAGCAAGCTGAAGTAGCAATTACCTAGCCATATTGGCCGTAGGACCGATGACCGTTTGGGTAGACGTGTTCTTGAGTGGAAACAGCGAATTGGTAAACGTCCCTACGGTAGGACGCCCTCAGACTAGGTGGAGGGACGATTTTCGCAAGGTGGCTGGTAGCAGCTGGATAAGAGTTGCTGAGAATCGAACTGAATGGCGTGCAACTGGAGAGGCTGATGGTGATGATGATAAGCGTGAACTAAGCTTGTGGAATATTCATTTAGGTACAATAGCTTAGAACTAATAGTACATAGGTAATAGAGTTTATAACACAATGTTTTCATGCCAATTTATTACAATTTAGGTCAGCTTAAAACATGCGTAGTTAAACCTGAATATTGATCAATGTTATACTTAATATCTTAATTTAAGTTGTATTTCAAGTCACAGGATACATAAATCACACATTCGGTTTTCCCTGCGCACACGCAACCTTAACTTAAGTTGCCTAATAATTATCTAACTATAATTGCAAGACCCAAATCAAGACACGCTAGAATAATTATCGACTCTAAATCTAATATCTACTATGAATCACTTCGGGAGATAACTAGTAGAGGTTGCCGAAAAAACCAATCGCGAAAGCTATAAAAAAAGGTTACCTATAAGAATGTTTTATTGCCAAGCACTTAAAAAAACTATGTTAAAGTTGAGTAGTGTGCTATGATGTAAGTTATGAATTTATGATAGTTGCATTACGTTTAGCAACGATGACGGATTGATCGGGTGTGTTGTCAAGTTATACTTTTAGTATTGTTACTATCGTTTGTGATGAAGTCTTATTACGTGGTATTCTTTGGAACAATGGAGAATATTTGCTAATGAGAGCTATTCGTTACAAGATATGACTCTTTCTACATCCACTTTGCGCAGCACAGAGGTTCCATTGATTCAGATTTTCGCATTGTGTTCGCAAAAAGCTTTTCATCATCCCGTTTCTACCGCTTCGAACCTTACAGCCAGCCGGAACAATTCTCTCTCAATACCAGGATTAGATAATAAATTCTTATACAATACATTATATAAAGTACTAGCGACCCGCCCCTGCTTCGCACGGTTTTTACGACTTGACAAAACGTCGAGATTATATTATTATATTTAAGTTTAATATGAATATATATATTATTGGAATGAGGGCGTTACTGTGCCACGGTAAACATCGACTCCTTAAGAAATATAAGAATAATAATATAAAAAAGTGCATTTTAATATTTAAAACAGTGTAAAGAGACAGATTGTTAAGTGAACTTAGTATTATATTAAAAACATTGACTCTAAACTCCAGAAAAAGACAATAAAAAGTGAATACATCTAAAGTGTAAAGCAATCGCCAGTGTAAAATCTTGTGAACTTTTCGCACAGGGGAGACGACTCAACTCAAGACGGACTCATCTCATTTATACAAGTGTAAAAATACAGTGCAGTTGTACCCCTTTATGAACTTTTCGAAAAACATAACCACAAATTTAATGACTTGCAACATTTAGCGATTCACGATCAATATCGTATACACAGCGCCATCTAGTACAAAAAGGGCTTACTACGGTACTACGGCACCAAACCCGAAGAGCCCTTAGCGACGTCACTCCATAGCACCTAGACCAATTAGTACGCAGGTGTGCTACGAGAGGGCAATACAGGTCCCAAACCAAAGCTTGAACAAATTATAAAATTATAATTATGGAGGAAGTTTTACACGCACTTAGAAAAATACAAGAGGAATTGGATGAGCAAAAAACAATGATTCGGGAAAGTGGAAAAAACGTGACGGATCTAGTAACACAGAATATTAACAAAATTTTGGAAGACAATTTTTGTGTATGGGAAGAAAAACATGAAAAACTGAAAGAACTAGTGGAAAACCAAGAGAAAAGGATCTACTTCTTGGAAAAACAGGCAAGACAGAGGAATATAGTATTTTTTCGGTATTGAGGACAAACAATTAACATATGAGAACTTGGAAAATAATATTACCAAATTGATTGAAGAATATCTCTCTATCAAACTAGCCTACAGTGATATACAAGAGGTAAAACGAATAGGAAAGAAAGGTGAAAGACCGCACCCAATCGTAGTAACATTCTTAAACCTCGCCATAAAAATAAAAAAAATTAAACAAAAGAGGAATTGAAAGATACTCACTACTACATGCAAGAGGACTATCCACGATATGTACTAGAAAAGAGGAAAGAATTACAAGAACAGTTAAAATTGGAGAGAGAGAAGGGACGTACAGCCACAATCAAATACGATAAACTGATAATAATCAAAACCAACCATAAAAGACCACTTCCTACATCACCTACATCAACTGAAAATAGCTTACAACCACAAGCCGACAAAAATACACAAGCCACTAAAAAGAACAAAACACACCAGCCTCACTCACCCATCGGAAGGTCAAGCAGTATCTCAGAAGGAGTCCTAAAACCGGGCATGCTAAACTTTTTAGTAAACAAAAATGCAACTAATACAAACAAAAATCAAGATAACAAGGACAAGGATAAATAGCAATTAACCCCCCCCCCCTCCCGAACTATTCTTACAAACAAATATAATCAAACAAAAAACATCTTCCAACCCGGCTGGTCACCGTAGAAGATTATGACCACAACCCTCCAAAGAAGAGCACACAAATAAAGCACAAATAAAGAACACACAAATAAAGAGCAACCAAATAAAAAACAGCAATACCAAGCAAACTCAAATCCTATACATAGCAACATATAATGTCAGAACTTTATCGTCATATGATCGCTTAGAACTTGAAGAAGCCATAAGCGGAATAAAATACGATATAATTAGTCTAGTCAACAAGTTCAAAAACGTGAAAAATAGAGATAAAGGTCCTAAAAATATGAGCGATGGCTCATTCGATTCGTAATCACCTCTAGAAAAATGTTTTTGAAGGATTTTGGTGCAGGTAAAAAATTGCAATTGTTATTAACAAAATAAGATGAAAAAAAAACGATATTTCGTTTTTTGTTCATAACTCGAAAAATATTAATATTTAAGCAATTTTGAAAAAAACCCGTTAAAGAGGAGAAAATTTCCAATAAAAAAGTCCGTACTCCCGGAACTCTATCTCCATTATTTATAATTTTAATTTGACGTTGAAAATAGGGCTCCGCGCGGCTGTTACGGCATGCGCGCGCCGCCGCTAAACAGAGCTCAGCAATAAAAATATTTTTTTTATAACATAAAATGTGATTTTAAAAATTTGAAAAAAATTCTAGTATCTTCTTAACGCTTGAAAGAATCGAGTCGCGAAGAAAAAAAAGTTTAATCACCATTTTTGAAAAAGTTATCTAATTGTTAACTAATAAATTTTTTCCCAATCTCCGTTGGTATAAACAATGGGATAAAAGGTATAAATAATTAGCCTATAAATTTTAAACTTCGTGGAGCCCTTTTGATATATATACTTTATAAGATCCAGCGATAAATTTTCATTAAAGTTTATTAATTTGTTAATTATGACTTTTTATAACTATTGATAAATTAAAAATCTAAAAAAAGTTGATAATTTTTTTTTTTCAACTAATATTTAGCTATGCCGGTTTTCACATTAAGCAATGGCAGTAATTAATATAGATTATGAATTTTCTACGTAATTTGTTTATAAAATTGTTTTAAATAAATAGATAAATTCAATATTTTTGAAAATTTTTTTTTTGCTATTTTGTTGTCCACAAAAAATAATGATAAAAAAAAAATATTTTTCTTAATTTTTATTTTTAATTGTTTAAAAAGATTTTTTCATATTTCGATTGTTTAAACAATTAGTTAAGAAAAAATTTTGCTTTTAAAAATCATAATTTACACTTTTAAATAGGTAGTTGGGCAAAAAAAAAAAAAAAATATTTAATTGTTTATTAGTTTAACAATTTGTTACAAACAAATATTGACCAACGTTTTATTTTTTTTCTGAAGCAGAAAAAAATTATAAAAACAGCCATATATAAAAAAGTTCCAAAAAATATTTTTTTTATTTATTGTAATCAATTTTAATATCATACGGTACGGTAATTATAGCGCCTACTTGATTTGTCAATTAAAAAATTGATATATCTTTTAAACTATTAGAGATACGATAAAGGACATTCAGGTCTTTTTTATAGAGAATGAATTTTTATTTCAGATGAATCTAAGATCAAGTTCGTATCTATTGTTTATTAGCTATTTCAAGCATTTGTTTATAAAAATTCTGTATTTTTTTGGACTTTTTCGTATCTTTTGTGATCTTTAACTTGTTAAATTATGCAGATACAGCAAAAAACCTTAAAACAATTTTGATAAGGGATAATTTTTTTAACAAATTAATTGTTAATCATACTTTTATTGCTAATTGTTTAAACATTATATCTGTTTTTTCTTTATTCTTATGACACTATTATCGAATTTTCGTAAATTTTTATTTTTTCGTAGTGGTATTTTATTTTTCTGTTCTAAAAATTATGTTTTTACTATTCCGGTTTGGAGTGTTATATTTAGTGAGCAGCTGCTTCTTCCGAAGGTCGATTCTTTTGTTAGATTTCTTTTACCTGTTCCCTTATACCTGATAGAGCTGACGACGTGGCTCATAGTTTGTCTAACAGTTACCCAGTGCAGTTCAGTGTATATCAACGTGGTGTATATACAATTATTCTTATTATTATTTTTAATATTTTTATCGTGAAAAGATACACATTTCTTAATTTAATAACCAGTGAATCATTTGCATATGTTATCAATCGTCTATTGAATCAGAAAGTAACAATTTTTGCTTATATTTAGAACATTAAATTACAGCTACAAAATTATCACGTTTTTTTTCATCCAACTCAATACTTTAATCTCATTTTTTTCGTTTTGACCGTTCTTATAATTTTATCACAATGGGTAGTCCATTGTGATAAAATTATAAGAACGGTTTTACGGATTAAAATGTTTCATCTGCGAAAGGAAGTTTGTTGGTTCTTTATTAGCTCAAGAAGTGAAAATCGTTAAAGCACGTGGGATAGCCACATTACGTGAATATAGTATGAAAATCGTTAAAGCACGTGGGATAGCCACATTACGTGAATATAGTATGAAAATCGTTAAAGCACGTGGGATAGCCACATTACGTGAATATAGTATGAAAATCGTTAAAGCACGTGGGATAGCCACATTACGTGAATATAGTATGAAAATCGTTAAAGCACGTGGGATAGCCACATTACGTGAATATAGTATGAAAATCGTTAAAGCACGTGGGATAGCCACATTACGTGAATATAGTATGAAAATCGGTGATAATAAGCATAAATTTTTAGAAGGCAAAACCGAAATTCAAGTTCACGAAAAGTGTCGAACGAAATATTTAATTTCCAACAAGGATACTCCTGGTTCTTCAAACTCATCGGTTTCCGGAATATCAACACGCAGTGTATCTAGTGATTTTGAGTTTAGTAAACACTGTTTGTTTTGCCAAAAGGACATCTACAATAAATTACGTAAGAAACACATTATACAATAAGAAACTACAAATATTAGGTATCTAGGCTATAAAATATAATAGCCGAGATGTGTTATACCTATATAGGCGACATCAACGCTTCCATCGGTGGATAATATAACTATTTTACGATTTAATCACCAATGTTTGGCCACATCTTAAAGTAGTCTTGCGTTAATCTGTTCATGTCGTCAAACGTTGAGTATTCAATGATCTGACCAGACCACATCATGATGTGACCAGCGGTCGATGTTCAATTTCATGAAACTGTCGAACACTTCATGAAATGATCAATTCTAAGATCTGGCCTCGATAGATAGACATAGATTTTGCATTAGGTACCGTATTATTACATAGGTAACCTACTTGTAGGTCATACCGAACTAAGGTTCACAGAACTCGTTCATTGGTCAAACATCGCGAAAGTTATTGTCTTGAGAAAGTTTAGAGCACCACAAAATTAAGAAACCATAAACATGAACAAAGAGTAATGTATTCGTGCAGAAGTACCGCCTCTCCTAAGTACCGCGTGCAATATGTTACGTAGTCAAATAAACAGCTGTTACAGCCAAAACATACCTACTTATAGCCCCATCTTCTTTTGTCGTATCAGTGTAACTCCTCGACCATATTTTCCTAAAGTTAACCGAATGTCAGACGTTGTAATAATAATAATAATTCTTTATTTCAGATAACTACGATCCAAAGTGTTAGTAATTACAATAATGACTTACAACTTTTGTTAGTTAAGTGACTGATGTTGATGATTTACGACGGCAATAATTAAGTTGTCACCGTCCTCGCCATTAAAAAAAAAATTGGAGATGTAACATCCTCCCCTATTATTTTAAGGATGCTGTTGCTAGATTCTTTTGTGTTTTCCAACTTTTTCCAAGGTTCAGACGAATCGCGCCATTACACGCACCAGTTTTTCATGAATTATTCCAAGACGATGTTAATAATTTTTTGCTTATTTACAGACAGGCTCAAACGCTAACCCACCGCGTGCAGGCCGACGAGGTGCCGTTTAAAGAGCCGGAGGACACGGACGGCTTCTACAACCGGCCGCCCGGCGCCGGACGCTACCCGGTGCGCGTGGAGGCGCACCGCGCGCCCTACCGCGTTGACGGGCACGGAATCTTCCG
Source organism: Griposia aprilina (assembly GCA_916610205.1). Lineage (NCBI taxonomy): Eukaryota > Metazoa > Arthropoda > Insecta > Lepidoptera > Noctuidae > Griposia > Griposia aprilina. The sequence continues at coordinate 23,793,564 of OU744296.1, forward strand.
CCTCAACAAGTATGTGTGTTAAGGATCTTTTGGCGCTCGTTGATAGGGAGGCGCTGTTGGTGAACATTTCTGAAATGTATTGGAAAAACACGAAGGCGGCGTTAGTTCCGAGTTTGGCCACGCGCCGAAAGATCCTGGTACAGCTATATGCACTGCTATACCGCCTTGCCTTGTTGACTGCCTCGTTGGTCTAGTGGACGCAAGCGCGACTGCAGAGCATGGGCTCCTGGGTTCTTTCCCCCGGGAGCATAATGTTATTGCGTTTTTCCATTAAGAGTTTTTCAGTAGCAGCATGAAATTTAAATGCGTGTCCAGTTTATGGCAATAGGCTTGCAATATGTATATAATATAATCTGATGTATGGTATGTGTCATTAAAATTATATTTCTGTTTTTCAGCCAACAACAGCAAAATGTGATATCTGACGGAACCCTCGACTCGTTGCAATACTGCAAGTGTGTCTCCAAACCGGACTGCAACCCACGACCCGACTCTGCGGTAAGCAGTTTATTCGTACATATCTCATGTTACTGGGATCGGCGCAACACGCTTTTTTCTTTCATTCTCCTCTGTCAACCGTCACGGGGGATAATGGAAGACCTATTTCTTAAAAAATAGTTTCTCCCGAACACTATAACGTAGGTATAGGTACTACATAGCTGTATAAATTTACGAGGGACCTTTGGCCGTTAACTAGATACTAATGCAATGTGGGGTGCACATTACTATTGTCTATTGACACCCCTACTAATAAGCTAAGGCTAGGAATGGATTCTCACAGAAAAAAACCAAGCGAGATAAACAAAACCAAACTGACCCAATATTCAAAAAGATATAAGAAAATAATAAGACTAACTCAGCGAGCGCAAAATAATCATTCAATTAATAAGTCAGACAATAAAAGTAGAACGGCATGGAAAATTATTAACAAAGCAAAACAAAATTTACCAAAGGATACTATATCTAACATTAAAATTAACGATAGAACTATAACTGACCCACGTGAAATTTCCATGACCCATGCTTTTAATAATTATTTCGTCGATAAAATTATACCTAAGGATGATTCGAACAAAATGCAGTATAACTCTTATATGTCTACTGAACAAAGGTCTATGTTTCTGAAACCATGCTTGCCACATGATATTTTGCGAATAATTAATAATCTAAAAAGCACAAATAGTGTGGGCTATGATGAAATATCAACTAAAGTTATTAAATATATAGGTACAAATATCTCTACTCATCTTAGCTATATCTTAAATTTATGCATTGCTGAAGGAGTCTACCCTGATAGACTAAAAACTTCAATCATAAAACCCATTTTTAAGAATGATGACAGTGAGTACCTAGATAACTATCGACCCATTGCCCTAGTTTCAGTTATTTCTAAAATATTTGAGAAACATGTTCACATAGAACTTAATAATTATTTACAAAAACAACATATTTTAGTTAAAGAACAAAAAGGCTTTAGACCTAATAAAACCATAAACATGGCCATATATGACTTTTTAGACTTTGTTATGGTTAATCTTGACAGAAGAATACCCGTCTGCTCTATCTTTATGGATATGACACAGGCTTTTGATTATGTTGACCATGATATATTAGTTGGTAAACTCAATGCCTACGGAATAAGAGGTAACGTTCTAAAACTAATTGAATCATACCTCAAAGGCCGAAACCAATATACTGAAGTGACTAAAGTGAATGTTCTTACTAAACAAGAGGAAACCTTTCGGTCACATGAAAGAAAAATAAACTACGGAGTACCACAAGGTAGCGTTCTGGGTCCACCGTTGTTTATAATTTACATTAATGACCTACCCAAAGCCACTGATAATCCTATATCTCTCTTTGCGGATGATAGCACGTTACTGTCAAATGTAAAGACATACATACTTATGAAGATGACTTAAATAGCACCTTGAACTCTATTATGATGGTTGAATGTAAATAATTTAAAAGCAAACTTAGGAAAAACAAAATTAATGAGCTTCAGACAGCGCCTACCAGCACTAAACAACCTAAACGTAAATTTTAACAACCAACCTATTGAAGAAACAGACACCTCAAAATTTCTTGGCTTGCATATTGATAATAAAATGACTTGGAAACCACATATTGAAATATTGTGCAAGCGAGTGAGTCGATCAGCTTACGCCCTACATGAACTTGCATATAAAATTAATTCCAAAACACTCATAACTGCATATCATGGGCTTGTGGCGTCTATACTCAGATATGGCATAATTTTTTGGGGCAACTCCACTAACAAAGATCTTGTCTTTAAGGCACAGAAACGGTGCGTTAGGGCTATGTTCGGTTTAAAATCTACCGAAAGTTGTGTACCTTTCTTTAAAAAGTACAACATCTTACCATTGCCATCACTGTATATATTTGAAGTAGCTGTCTTCGTGAAACAAAATCCTGAACGTTTTGTGCTTGCATCTGAAGCATACAATCGTACGCAAAGAGATGAAAGTCGTCTTTGTGTTCGTCAAACGAATACTGCCTTAATGTATAAGAGTATTTTTCATATGGCACCTGTCGTTTATAATAAATTGCCTAAGGACCTAAAAAAATGTAATGTTAATTTGTTTAAGCAAAAATTAAAAACAATGCTATGTGAAAAATGTTATTATAGTATCTCAGATTTTTTAACAGATAAATTTTGACATTATGTATTAAATAAATATATTTAATATTATCTGAATAATTGTTTTAAGTAATTCTAATTTGACTTTATGATAAAATTCTATAATAATTAGGTATAAGTCAAGTATAGGTACTATAATATCAGCAAAATCTGACTGAAGCATTTTTTTTTTTTTTTTTTTATATTTTTTTTTTTTTTTGACATAGACTTTTAGATATTTTATGATTTGTGAATTATTTTTTATTTACTGTTGACATTTTATGCTGAATTCACTTTAATTTATTGATATTGACTTGAAATCAATTATTAATAATCTTAACTACTCGTATTACATTTGTACGCCTTAATAATTGGCAAACATGTCTGAACTTATTTTTTTCTTTGTAATCCTGCATGCATATCTCTACTATTGTATGTGTACACATGTTTATGCAAATAAATATATTATCTTATCTTATCTTATCTCGACATTAGTGCAAAGGGTTGGATGGAATTGAACTCACAACTTCACGCTTGCTTTTTTTGGTTTGTTTTCTTCTCTTTTCTCATAAACTGTACTATGTGTATATACGTTCAGATTTTTCCTTGTCACCTATTCAACCAGCGCTGTCGTTTCCAGAGCGCATGCGGTCTCGGCAAGTTCCTGTGCTGCTACCCGCGCCCCAACAACAACGGTACGCCATACAATATCGTTGTCCGTGTCTCAACTGCCCACCACTCTCAACAGTGCCGCGACAGATTCTTGCTCTACACTAAACTTTCAATATTTGTCGCCGTGATGGTTCCTTTATATACAATTAATTCAGTCGCGATGACTCCTGAGTGTCATAATAAAAATTATTTTAGTGGATTTTGTTGGGCAAGCATTGCTAAAATCTTTAATATTTTTTTAATTGGCAGAGTACTTCAATGAAGTAGAAGACCAGCGTCGCGAGAACTATCCGTTCGCACCACAGCTCGGCTCCAGTTCCATCGGTGCCTTCGACAATCGCGGAGTACTCGTCGGGCCCGACGGACCCACAGGGCTCATCGGCCCACAGGACAAGCAAAAGGAACCCGCTGTGCTCGTCGGGCCCGGTGGACACACCGGTATGATCGGTCCGGCGCAACACGGCGACGGACTAGGAAGCCCATCGGCACAGAGGGGGGTCTACTTTGGCGAGTCAGGATTCGGGACGTACGGCCGACGACCAGTACTAGTGGGCCCCGGTGGACCCACGGGGATCATCGGGCCCGGCAGAGGTGGCCGACCTAACGTGCTAGTAGGTCCGGGCGGGCCTACTGGCATCATCGGCCCTGGATACGGCAGGCAACCTGGACTGCTCGTAGGCCCAGGTGGCCCCACCGGCTCCATCGGACCGGGCCGCCAGATTCTGGTGGGCCCCGGCGGCCCCACCGGTCAGATAGGGCCGCAGGGATTCTACGGTAAATAAAATGTGACCTGTGTCGTGTAGTGACTAATATAAGTACAGAACTAACTAGTTACATGTTTTTGTTGTTTACGTTTAAGACTGTGAAGTGTACCGTAACCAGTATACGTGCAATGGATGTAAATATTTTGATTAATTAGCAATGCGCCATCAGTGTTAACTGCGATAAACCATCAGCTTTGTATTGATGTTCAATTGTGCACACCTCGCGTGTGTGGCGAGTTGTGACGGGTGAGACTCTTGCAGGCTGCGCACCCTCCAAGCGGAGGAAAGCCAAGCCGGACGGGCTACCTGCGCCCACGCCGGCGGACACGCAACTCACACACAAGCACAGGCGAAACAATACCAAGGAAAGGGAGTTATGTTACTGCAAAATATAAATCGTGCAAAAAATTGTTTTGTTTTGAAAAACCAGGTAATGCCTATTAATTCTTTAAATCCCAAAAAAAACTAGGCTTGAAGAACTCACTCGTTAAACTCTAGGAAAAAACTAGTTTAAAATAAATTGTACATAAAAGAAACTTACACTGATCGCTGAGCTTAATAAAATTAACTAACTTCAACGCAATTGACAAAGGTGTTAGAACTCTCCAGGTAATGTGCCATTAAAACAGCGATATTAACAGGCGACCATTCTTCGAATCAGATGTGTCGAATTTATAACGAAAATAAGCCAACGTATGCTATAGAGGATAAAAAATGTGACGGATGGCGGGCTGGCAGTGCGCCAGGCGCCGGCGCACCTCGCACACGATACGAGTACAACGGATCATGGAGGAAAGCACACCAGCGAGGTAATACTTTGGAAGCATTCAAATAATCTGTACAGTGCGGTTGGTATCAGCGTGTCAGCATGTAGCTAAGAATAAGCAAGTAGACGAATTCATCCTAAATGACAGTTCACTTAGATAAGATATGTCTATCTGGCACAAGACCCGATGAGCGACGCGTATCTTTAAGGGCCAGAAACACGCTCGTGAATTATTGTACCTAATATAACCAATAGTGCATTTTCCAAAATTGTCCTTCTATCTGTCTTGTCTCCTCCAGCGCGCGCGCACGTAAATCTAACACACTTTACACACTTTGTGCTGGAAACCCCCTAGCTATTCTAAAATTTTATTGCGAAAGCATTTGGTCGTTATTTCAGATCCAGTTTTCGAGTCTTGTACCTTCAATGATATTTGCTATTTCAGACCAGAATTTATAAGGTTTCCGCTACGAAATATATATACATAATCCATCATAGCGAAACTGCAATCCGGAAACAGTTGGTAGGTGAAGATTTTCACCTACCAACTGTTTCCGCAAGGAGAAGTGGTAGAGAAAGACGTACGGTACTTACCGATAGTGGTGATGACGATGATGGAGTAAAAGAGCGCGCCGGTGAAGGTCCACTGGATGTGGTCAGTGCTCTCGTTGCCGTCCCAGCCGCGCACCTTCATCTCCAGCAGAATCGCGTTCTCGAAGTCCTGCAAACACTCACATCTATTTTAACTTTTGCATGTCCAGATTCGAAGTACCTACTGTTCCGCTACAGAAAATAATTTAAATATAAGTTTTCCAAACATCAACACGAATCGAACCCAAGGCTTATGTGTGGCCACTTGGCCTGAGGGATCGTGTAAACTGCAAGCGCAGAATTTGAAAACAGAAATAAATCAAAGAAAAATCATCAAATCGTAAAGCACACGCATATAAAAACGTTCATAATATTATCTGAGAGCTTCACAGTAGCACATTCCTATTAATAAACTACTAATAAATATGATCAATAGTTTTCCAAGTAGTTCTCTATCAGTATCAGGTGCGTAAGAGTGGATTTAATATTTTGTTTAACCTTGGATATTTCAGCCGTTTGTGAGTGTGATACCGATTGGTATAGTTTTGAAAGTATTTATTGTTTTTTGTGAAGAAATAAAAACACGTACCGTGATTTTTAACTGCACCTAACGTTCCTAAAAAGCATCTACCTCCCGAGAAGCTGCTCATCCTGTTATTCGCTAACTAAAGCTAATGTTATACATAATGTACATATACTGTTGGTGTACCTACTTATTAAATAAGTAAACTAAAATTGGCAACGTCTGCTATCTTGCATAGCGACCCCTATCGTCACTCAAACAATATACTGCAAAGAATTATCCTTTTGCCTAATTAATTAATTGGTCCAACATGCACGATCTTTCATCGTGGCGTTCTTTATGAGGTCCGGTACTTCTATGATAACTAATTGATATATGATAGTGCTCATAATATCGTTACCTTGAGCATGTCGACGACCTCTGAGGTCCAGTTGGTCTGGTTGAAGAGCGGCACGGTGCGCGTCATCGTCCAGATACTCTGCGTCGTGTTGCTGCGGATCTGCGATATGTTCCGCTTCACCTGCACACACACAGATAAACATGTTATCGACGGATATGCGGATCCCATCTTCTAAGGAGCTCACTCCATCATTCTTCCTTTGGTCATCAGAAATAGAGAAACTAATCAATGTTGTCCACGAACTCGCACGTGAGCCCTCGTGACCATTACAAATGTAGGAAAGAAGTTGATTTCACTCGACAAACATATTAAAAATATACCTAAACTTAGAAAGAAAACTATAACGATATACGTATATGTGGGTCGATGAAAATCGACTTCATAACTGAAGACAGATAGATATACAGATAAGTTTGTAAACATTCTAATTCCCGCGCTGAATATCATTAAGCAGATGTAAGCGACATAAATAGACTCTTAGATTACGAATTATACATTGTTAGAATTGAATACATATTCCTAAAGCAAAGATGGCATTTATGGGTATTAACACCAATGCTGTTATCTCAATTCTAAAACCATTCATCTTTATTTCGGACTAAGTACCCTTCACTTGGATTTACAACCATAGATTCTACGAAAGCTCCTTATGCCAAGTTTATGAGGATTGTTTAATTATCGTGAAATTGTCGGCCACCTGACGTGCGCCCGCGCTGACCGAGTTTATACGGACCACCTGCGCAGATTGATGGAAAACACACTTTCCAGTTTAAATTAAGATTTTATCACTCAATTGCGAAATCCTTATGACGGTTTGGCCAGACTATAAGATATTAGAAAAAAACTAGAAATCCATAGGAGATACCAAAAAAAACAATTTAACATGATCGACTCCTACAACGCGACTGAAAATGATAACTATACAATTTTATAATGTTTGATTAGACATGTTACATAGTACAGCTACTGCTGTAGATAAAATTAGTTGAGTCTTGAAATCCCATTGATGTTCAAATCTATTGTAATCATTAGCCCTCTCAAATTTTACGTAATTGAACAAACATATCTGTCGCCATCCGTAACCCCGCGTGTTTCATGTTTTTACACTGCGTCGTGTTCAGCGACGTTTACTAGTGTTCCTGACTGAATCGTTAATCAGCTGAGCTTGAGTACTCTGTGGCAGCGTGCCATTCTTTGATAAAACAAAATTTATAGTCTCCAAAGTAACGCGATTGAAAATAGATTTGATAATAAATTAGTAAGATATTTTATATTATTCAAATCACAATATTAAGCAAGAAAGCGGTAGTAAAGATCATTGCTTTGAAAGAATAGAAAAATTAAGCAGTAGATAAAGGGACAATTAAGTAACGACAATGACTAAATAGCCGTAAGAATTTGCAGTTACTGTAAAGTAATTTATATCAACTGCGCACTTCGTCGATCCAATAGATCTTTTGCTTTAGATACAGATTCCAGTTACAGAATTGATATTGGCAACATACGAATTCTCGCAGTTTACACGTGATAAATCCTACCTAAATGTAATGGCTTTAGCAGTTCTATGGCATAATGGAATGTTGGATAGTGAGGAGCCGGAAAGTTCTTACGGCATGGTTCGTACTCCGAGTCGTTATCAGTTCAACCCCAACTATTTGTTGCACATAGGTTTCTAGCCAACAATATGGCACATCAAATTTTAGAAAAAACTCTTGGCTCTGTAGATGTCGCCTCTGTCACTCAGGTCATGGCTATTTGATCGTCTCTTTCTAAAGCTCGATGTCACATACTATCGTTCGGGAACTGTACTTTTCTAAGTTCTACTTAAAACAATATTTGTAATAAAAGAAGCTAGATTGACGTTAAAGTAGATACAAGAAGATACCTCTATCTCGTGGTCCGCTTCCAGCTTCTCGAAGGTGACGGCTCCGAGGATGCAGTAGGCCACAACCAGGCTGATCATCACGAAGTGGGAGAACACCACCGAGCATAGCTTCCATGTGTAGTACAGCACCTGGCCACGTAACACACACATTATACATGGGTGAACGGTTGCGCCTACTATGGAATGGCAGCAATAAATACCATGTACGTATAGCAATACGTCAACTGCATGTATTGTAACATTTGGTTCATTTGTACCTACTATTTCGCGTGCGTTGGTACTATTCCTAGCTTTCAAGTGTTCAGATCGTTCCAGGGTTCGTTTGGCACTTAGAAGTATTTATTTTATTGAACTCAATGTTTAATCTAACATTTTCGTAGCGTCTTCGAATCAATTGTATTTAGGTATTGAACTATTCTCTTCTATATGCTCTACTCCACGAACTTACACTGAGCTTTAGAGATAACTTGCATCGAAAGCTGTAGGATTGTCTCCGTAAGATATCCAACTAAATTACCGAAGTATTATAAACACAGTGAGAAATATCCAGCGATCACTCACTCCACTCGGCTCAGCCGCGAGGAACGCCGGCGTAACACCCACAATGCAAAAGAGATTGTTTGTGTTCACTATGTATAGCTACTGCCAAATTATAGACTAGCACATATTTTTATGAATTTTAGTCTTAAATTTATGTTCATTGGTTATTTATACAACCGATGCTACACACTTTTATATCGAATGGTGTAGGTATAATATATATAATTTTATTTAGGTACATAAAGGTCTTGTAGTACATGAGGGACTTACAAAGTATGCATTATTTATTACATGGTGTAGGTACAACGAATTGTTGGGTGAATCACTGCTCTCCTAGCTAGATCACTGAGTAATCTGTATTTAGGAGAGACAGTTTCGACTCCCAATTGGAGTATCACAATAATCATGTTTTTATTTATGCTTTTGGAGCCTATAATATAAAACAAAAGCAAAAAAAAACTGAATAAGGAGTGCTGGTGTGGTGAGTCGAGTGAATGCGTGCGCGTGTGTATGTGTGTGAGGGTGAGTCTGTGTGGTTACTTTGATGTAAGTGTCATTAAGTACTTTTCAGTCTCGTCGTAGGTTTATTCAGGAGAAATTCACGGAGGGCGAGTTTGCTTTTGCTATGTGGTAAATATTATTATACTCGCAGGCACTAAGGACGCATTAATTTAACTGTACAAGCAAGCCCAATGTAGTAAAAAATCTCTTCGTGTATTTAAATTGAGTTTGTGAATAGTAAAAACCATATCTTTCCGTCGGTTGGTAAAAGCAGTAAGAGGTTTGTATAGATTATCGTTGATAAACACATAAACAGAACTGGCTAAGGGCGTTGATTCTTATAAGCTAATCGAATACTGCTGGTCTGAGAAAATCTAATGTGCAATGGAGCTAATTGAGACGTTTGATGAACATTATGCATAGCGCCTGAATTACTTGGACACCACAAAAACTAAATAAGTATTAATCCTAACTTTTAATGCACCATCACGAGGAGCTTTCAATGTTCCTTAAACGTACCTACACTGTATGGATACCTTATAACAGACACCCCGGTTCCCCACCATCCCCAGTTCGCATGCAACTATGTTGGGCTTAGCTTCTAGTAATGGATGTATTGTACATGGAGCGACTGCCTATCTGACCTCTTGTTGAGGTGAGTTTCTGTTACCTTTTACCAGACTGTTGACTACAACAGTCTGGTAAAAGGTAACAGTAATTTAATTCAATTACACTAGTAATTGAGATCTGCTGCAATATTGTGTTCCTATGTTATGACATCATATTAAACAACGTGGCCTAATAAAATATATTTAGTAGCTTGTTCAAAGAGCACTCAACCACGCGCCGTGTTTATTGTAATGTGTCAAAACAAGAGATTAGCCGAGCGTATTACTTGGCACGAACCATTGCTATTGACACTTTACAAGGAGTCTCACTCTCAATAAACCACGACTACACAAGTACAGCTCCTCGACTGATTGAAAGTGGGCTTCGATAGAATCTATCGAATGATTTTAGATTCTCCTACTTATTACTGTTGCCGTCTATGTTGAAGTGTGTATTCTGATGCTCTTCAATACCTATTGTGTAGGTAGTGGCTAAAATTGTGCGTAGAGCTACTAATGTATGTTAAACGTAGGTACTTCTGAGCAATATCATGGCTGAGAGTCACTTTCTTTTACTTATCTATGGACAAAGATTCCTATTCTGACCTTAAATTACTTGCTATTACATTATCATAGCCGTGCCGTGCTCTCAGTTGTTAATTGAAAAAAAGCTCCAGTTCAACATGTCTACTTACTTTGGCACACTTGCTGGGCGGCGGCAGGGGGTACTCCCCCCGCTCCACACGCACTTCGCGGCGAGACATGCTCACTGGTCACCTCTGTGGGTCACTCGTCACTAACACTGATATAAACAGCTTATGGCGTTATAACCAGCACTTAATTTCATCCATGACGCATCCACGTGAACCGAACCAGTCACGATTGTCACTTGTTTCATAAAGCCCTGCGCTGAAGGAGTGCACTGGAGAACTCCTTGATATACAGCAGCAACAGCACATAAATCTCAATGTTTACGCTCCGTCCACAGCCGACACTGATGCGAATGATAGATCAAACGGCGTTGATCCCACAGCATAGCATTTAATTTATACTGTACCAATAAATCTCGCATAGACAACGTTATGATATGTTCTGCAAATATTTACGAGTTGTGTTTATTGGGATAGCGGATATAGTTGTACGCGTGCAGACGATGGCGGTCGTTTGAACACTGCACGCGGGATATATCGGGAGCCGCGAGTTGCGACCGCCGCCGAATCCGCGAACGCTGGGTTTACATCAAAACCGCCGGTTATTTGGGTCGTTATGCATAAACCCATTCACAAGCCGGCTCGTTATGACAGCCACGTGTGAGGTGTGCTCCATACGCGCCTGGAACTGACGATTGCGAAAAGACGATATCAAAGAACGTCATAATTGCTTGGTTTCAACTGCGAGGATAATCCATTCGTACTAATTTCAACGGTAGATAAACGCTAAGGACGCCTTCAGGCTATGCGGAGCAACGATTTTCGCAGAAAGGCCGATAGTAGTTGGAAGAGAGTGGCCGAAGATCGAGTTTAATGGCGTGCCATTGAAGAGATATTATTATTATGCCTAGCAGAGAACTGCTAGAGATGACAGCTGATGATGAGGAACATGAGGAAGGTTCTGACGACTTATCCATGTAGATTCTGAAATGGCCATCTATTTTGCCAGCTAGAACACCACGAGCCGCAGAATTACCAGTAGGCAAGAAGAGCTTGGAATCTACCTTTATATCGAGCTAAGTTGTCATTATGACAAGGGCACGTGCAGCCACTGCTGCGTCGTGATAATATAAGCAATCATTGACTAGATTTGGGGACAGTAAAACGTTATTTTATTATGAATTCAAGATAACCCGTCACCGACATCATATTTTTATATCTTGGACGACTTTAACAAATGATGTAATGACAGCCTGTCTATCGCCGGCGCCGGCGCGCGGCGACTCGGGCGTCTGAATCATCATTGAAATAAATGGCTAGCGGCGGATAATTGACAGCTTTTAGTTTTTAATGGGTAACGAAACAAAAGCAGCCACATCGAATGTCTCCTCAGTTCGAAGAGTCACATTACAGAGGACTTTTTTTTACAAGGTTGATAACATTGCGATACACGCGCACACTGATGACGAGATCTGCCTTCCTACCTATTATTATAATATAATGTTATCTGTGACGCGGTGGAACTTTGTTCATATAATTTGATGTTAGTACAGACGTTACAAAACACAATTTACGTAATTAATTATTTAATATTTTATTTACAAATATCTATACCTTAACAATGTACGTCACACGTCCCGTGGAGCTACTTAACTAAGTGTACATAATAATACAATAAATAAGCCTTATTTACTTACAACTTGGTGGAGCTGGGATAGGGTAATATGAGATATCTATTTACATTGGTTCTAAGTCATTACTTTTATTGTAGGTATATACCAATAATCGTTTGTCGTATACGATTGTTTTTTATAAGTTTATAACTTACTAGCAACGTTTGATTAAAGTTTTACAAAGTAGGTAGGTAGGTATCTTGTATTGGGGACCCTGCACATTGCAAACTGGCTGGCCGACAGACTACAGAGCACCCACAATCTACCGATAGGCTCGATGCTGATTGTACAATATTAACATCGCAAGTATACGATCTTACAACCCTAACCATTCTTATAAATAATGATGTACCTTTGATGAATTCCAATCCTATGAGCTACCTCTAGTACACAAGTGGCCCGATTCGTCGTAACTCACCGAATTACGGCCGGGCCAAGTGTATGCTACTGCCAGTTAGCGTACGGCATACAGCCCGAAATACACACTATTTCTAACTTTATGACACTGTTGCTAACACAAAACTGGGTTAACATGGTAACAGAAAATATTAATAAAGTAACAACTAACGAAAATCTGAGGAACTTAAAATTAGCACAACGTAGTTTTATTAATTCATTGTAATTAAATGCACAGTAACCGGTGACATCTAGCGGTTGTCAAGTGTACTATTGGCAAAGTAATACGGCTATAGATTGTTGCAATAGTGAAGGATGAATTAACAAATTATCACATTATAAGCTTTACTTATTGTCTCTAACTTACATTATCACTTACAAATAAGAAAAAAACAAGATTCATTTAGTTTGTACACAGCGGCTGCACCACGCATGAGTAAATATCCAGAAAATGTTATCTACTCTTTAATCTATGCCGTGATTTATATCATCTTTATTATTCTTGTAAAATGCGAACCTGTTAAATGCTTATCATTTAGCATACAAAAACATTTTAAAAACAACACCCGGCTAAACAGCGGCTGATTGTTTCTAAGTTCCATCGTTTTCACATACCTAATGCAAAAGAACACCCGAGAAACGTGAAAGTGAATACTTAGTTTCTGGCCCCTGTCGTCTTCTTATTGTCATTATCTTCTTACGAGAGTTCTCGCGAAGCTTCTGGAGGCCGCATAAGACTAACGAAACTATAACCAACGCTTTAATCGAGCCTTATTATCTTGGTAACTGAAGTCCTGGTCGTCCGAAGGCCTCCCACAAGGTGGACCGATAACCTTGTTAAGGCTGCAGGAATCCGCGATGGATTAGGATGCGAGAAGAACAGAACCGGTCGATGTGACGATGATGATGAACTAAGTCGTGGTTGGCGGTCACGCCCTGGTAGTCATCTGTACGTCCTCCTTGAGGGGCGCGGGGCCGCGCGAGATCTGCTCAGCTTCGCGGATGGTGTCGGGCAGGCGCGTGTTGAGCGTCTCCGGCGTGGTCAGCATCAGCGCGCCCGCCACCAGAGCCGTCGACCCAAACAGCACCGACGGCAGCCACTCCACGTAGATTGCCTGGAATGGAACAAGAAGATTGTCAACTATGAAACAGAATTGGTTCTTGTACATTGTTTAGTTTTGTGTCTATCCATGTTCCATTATTCTTTTTATTTTCTTAGTATTGTACACCAAAGAGGTATGCTACAGAGTCACTTTTTAAAATTTTGACTTTCTTTTTAATTCTATAACAGTAATAACTAATATTCTATTATATAAAATAGATCATTTATGATCGGCTAAAGAAGATGTATGATATATCTTGTTTACCATCAAAATGACCAAACAATGGCAATCTCTAAGGATCATTTCTACCAAATGGCTCGCATCGCTTCGGATCGGAAAGAATACGAACGGATGCGGCGACAGCCGATCGCTTCCGGCAGGATTTCGACGCATTATGATCGGCTCCTTACCGTCGCTTGCGAATGTATCCGTTTCTATGCCTAGTCAACTAATTTCATTCCTACCGTGTTGGCGCGTTCGAATTCGTATGAATGTGTGATCGGATACGACGACAGGCAAACGGAGCCGATTGCGCGTCGCAGCATACTTTCGGCTACGATCGCGTGTCGCGGAAGACGCCCGCGATCAAGCTGCTGTGCGCGGCTTGGTAATATAGACTTTAAATACTGTGTACACGATTTGATATCGTTTAAAGATTGTAAAATCCTTTCCGATCCGATGCGATGCGAGCCGTTTGGTGGAAATCATCCTTAACTAAATATAAGACCACATGCCGTCGTGCCTAATTAATTAACAGTAGTTTTGTAAACTTTATGACACAGATTTACATGAAAATTTTGAGAAAATCTAATTGTATTGTGGCATCAGATCATAACACAACTCACATGGTTCACATGTCAAAGTGCGGCCTTCGACTATTGTTATACAATGAGATCAACACAATATAATCGAACACGGCAGAGGATGGCATGTGAACTTGACAAAATATTCCATGCTGGTAAACATGGAATAAGAGTATATTATGAGAAGTTTGATAGTGGCGCCAGTGACAGAAAACTCTAAACAATCTTAGTAAGTTTACTTAGTAGTTAAGTATGTTAATGAGGAGGAATTCAATGCATGTGACTAAAAAAGTGATGCATTTATATGTTGATGGATGGAGAAAGAAAGAAAGACTTAAGAAAAGATGGACTAATTGTGTTAAGTACCTGTAATACCGTAGAAAGGACGAGTAAATTATTTTGCGCCAACGTGCCAACGCTCAATTACATGGCGGGACACGTGCAGGATAAAGACTATATGGACTGCGATAGCAAAGATACATATTAAATATTGTGAAAAAATGTGTGACAATCCTGACCAGCAGCGGCATCTGCGGCGCCACGATGGAGCCGATCCTGCCCACCATGGAACAGAAGCCCAGCAAGGAGTGGCGCGCGTGCGTGGGGAACAGCTCCGACGTGTACATGTAGATGCCGCTGAACGCCTGCGTGATGGCAATCTTACCGACCAGGTACAGAAGGGTGGCCAGCCATGGCAAAGCTGGAAAGAAGAGGAGACGATTAACACATGAGGAATTCTAGTGTGATCATAAAGACAACATGGAACAAACTATATGCTATATATTATGCATAAATAGATTATAGATTATTATTTATTATTTAGTATTGATAGTATAATACACTCGAGAGCAATGAATCCGGGTCACTTAAAGAATCCTAAAAATCTCGGAAACTAAAAATGCTAGGTTAATGCAATAAATTGTATTTAATAGACAATGTAATACTCCTTAAATGAAGGTATTAAAACTTCTTAGTTATTGTAAAGTTATATCATAAAAAAATCAAATTTGAAAAAGGGCCACTTTCGAAGATGGAACTACGAAATTACAGCATTTGGTTTTGCTTTTGTTTGTAATCTGTCATTTATGTGGGTACATAAACCATGTTGATAGTGCTCTATATTCATTATTCAAGCTGAAATTATGTCGCTTACGCCTGAAGAATGCACCAGAATACTTACAATGCTGGAAACCGGCCGGAGTCAGCGCGATACAGCCAGGACTGTCGGTGTGTCGCTGTCAACAGTACAAAGAGTTCTCCGACGTTACGAAGAAACTGGTTCTAACCTACGCAGACCAGGAACGGGCAGAACCAGGTGTACCACAGCACGAGAAGACCGATACTTGGTGAACACCATGCTTCGAAATCGCTTTCTCACATGAACTGAACTCACAAATCAGTTTCGACGCCTCGGAGGAAGTAACCCAAGTGCATGGACAGTAAGACGTCGGCTTGCTGAATCTAACTTAAAACCCCTTAGACCTGCAAACGGCCCTAAACTGGAGCGTGGGCATCGTATTTCAAGACTAAGATATGCCCAGAGCCACGTAAATTGGAGTATTGAAGATTGGTCAAAAGTTATGTTTTCCGACGAATCAAAATTTATGCTCTACAAGCACGATGGAAGACACAGAGTGTATCGAAGACCAGGGGAAAGATTCAAGCAAGCATGCATCGAAGAAAAAGTAGCCTACGGTGGTGGGTCTGTACTTGTGTGGGCCGGAATTTCTTCTGAAAGTCGCACAGAGCTGGTGATCATAGAAAACGGCTCTTTAACTAGCGTAAGATATATGGAAAAAATCCTCAATGATCACGTTGGTCCATTTATGGTCAATTTAGGTGAGGATGCTATATTTATGCATGACAATGCCCGACCTCATACAGGTAGGATTGTGAATGACTACCTTCAAGAGATGAACATTACTCGTATGGAGTGGCCAACGCGCAGCCCGGATATCAACCCGATCGAGCATGCTTGGGACGAGCTAGGCAGATGCGTAAAACAACGAAACCCTCCCCCAATCACGCTTCGTGAGCTCAAAATTGCTCTCACAGAGGAATGGGAGAATATTCCCCAAAATCGTATAAGGAACTTGGTGTACAGCATGCCAAACCGCGTAAACGCAGTAATGGAAGCACGAGGAGGCAATACGAAGTATTAAAATTCAAGAAAATCGTAATAAAGTTCAAAAATTTCATGTTTCCTATTTTTGTTTTAAGGAGAGATCAGCAGTTTTTTTCTTTATGTAATTTTGTGTTAATAAAATGTATGGTGACTCATATTTTTTTTACTTTCATTTAAGGAGTATTACATTGTCTATTAAATACAATTTATTGCATTAACCTATCATTTTTAGTTTCCGAGATTTTTAACATTCTTTAAGTGACCCGGATTCATTGCTCTCGAGTGTAATTATTAAGAATGGTATGAATAATGTGTTAGAAATATTTGTCCTTTTTACTAATCACGATTTTGAACGAATGTTCATTTTCAATTCAAGGATAATATTCAGTGTCTAAGACTACTAATATTTCAAAGCAAGTATTGCCAGAATACTCACTTTTAGGAATAAATGGTATAGCGATACAAGCGATGCCGCATACGGTGTAAGCACACAGTAGGGTTCTCTTCCTGCCAATGCGGTCGAGCACCAGCGCGTTGGTGACCACCGCGATCACCTCCACGCTCACCACTAGCATGTAGTTGGTGTATTTGTCGCCCGCCAGCGACACTGAGTTTATGGCCAGCCCGTAGAACACGAACGTGCACGTGATCCACCACCAAGAGCAGATCGCCAGGCGCGTCATGATGATCGGGGAGTGGAACACCTGCATCCACAGCCCCTCTTCAGGTTTGTCGTCTTTCTTCTCCAGTGGCTTCACTTTCTCCTCTGACAACTGCTTCATCGTCTCGTCGGATAGCGTCACTTTGTTCATTTTCGCTGCTCTCATTATGATTTCAACTGCCTCTTCCTTTCGTCCTTTGGACAGCAACCACCGGATGCTTTCTGGCAGCAGGTATATGTATAGAATGAACAGCAAAGATGGAGGGTATACCACGAGGATGAAGGTTCGCCAGTACTGGAAGGTCTTCGCGAGGAGAGCGAAGCTGAGTCCACCTAACACCAACATAATGCCTAGAAAGGCTGTCGTGATGACTCGCTTATTCTGGCCAAGTAATTCGATGGCTGGAAAGGGCAAAAGGAACAGTTAACATCAGATAGCATGCCAGTATTGGGCAGCTTAGTTTGTACTGCATCTTGTATTACTTACTTAGAATGTATGCTGCAGGGAAAGCACTCGCTCCAGCGACGGTCTCTAAGAATTCTACCACGATGTACATCTCGTATGAGATTGAGAATGCCTTCAAGGAACCGATGGCACCAACTAATGTGCAACTCAGAATCAGCGCTCGCTTTCTGCCCCAACTGAAAATGTGCAAAAAAAATGGTTGTTCATAATAATTTGAATGTCTTTTAATGTATAATATAATATAGCAATTTATGTTTATAAGGCAAGTCACTTTTTATTTTATGAGGTAATCATTAGGTCGACAGGTATTGCAGGACAGGAAGCCATTGTTTTGCCTCGATTAACGTAAGGTTTTAAGTAAGATACGGAAGGCGTCTGCAGGCGTTGCTTACCGGTCGGAAATATATCCGAGTATGGGCAGCGAGACCAACATGCCGATGTTGTGCACCGTGCCCACTAGGGTGCGCTTCCACTCTTGACACGCCAGGTTGAACTGCAAATAACAACAACATACCATTAAGTACAATTTAATGTCTCCATATTATGTTCTAAAGAAGATAATTATGTATCTTAAAAGGTAAGATTGCGGAAATCGTAGAAGAAATGTTAGTAGTTCTGAAAATTAGAAGATACTGGTCAACTTGTGGTTAACTTGACGCTATACACGAAAAATGACTCCGGCTGTTCAACTACTGCCCACATCATCATCGTCATTCAGTCGGATGACATCCACTGCTGGACCTAGGCCTCCTCTAAGCATCGCCACAACGACCGGACTTGTGATCCTGTGACTTCATTCACAGATTCCCACGACCTTCACAGGCCATCGGTCCACCGGTAGTTCGGTACCACCTACATCATGATGAATGTGATATTTATAACCCGGTTGAAATATTCAGTACGCAGCATCGCCTACCACTGCAGGCCATGCGAGGAGGCGCGACGCCGTGAAGGGCAGTAGCTGCGGTGAGCCGCGACCGCGCGCCCAATTTAGCGCATTATTAGAGCACGATCAGTCAGCTACTGTGGCGATCAGTTCTCAATACCCGTGACCAATGCTCTCAGCCATGAATTATCAACACTTTGTTTAGCGTGACCAATTAGGAATCATCACGTACTCTTTTATGAAATAATAGTATTTAGTATTGTGGTCGGTTCCTACATACATCTGAAAACATACTCGTAGGTGTGTATAAAATACAATAGTTAAGTTACAACGGTCTCTACTTAACTAAAAATGAAACGATAAGGTCAACTATATAGAATTCGAACTGATCCAAAACTTTGAGTGCTCAGACAATGGAATACACATATTTGATTACTTCCGGTTTCTGTCAGTGAGTTAACTCATGTCATTCTACTAGTACCTAAAATGTATTTCAAAAGTTATAATTACATAACGAAGGTGGCTTGTCGGTTCCCATCCCTTTAAAACTTCGATCAATAAATCGAAGCTTTAAAATCGCCACACTACATCGTCTTCATTCCAAACTATTCCCATGACACTAAAATAACCTTTCATCATGGTTCATATTCTACCCATCTACAACACTTAACGTATTCGAGCAGCCGAAGGTCACCGTCAATATAATATACTTATGTATTAGGAGTGTTTGTTCTCAAAAGTAACAGTTTTCGACCTGAGTGCTGAAGTGCTCGACCTCGTGAGGATATCGCTGACCTACTTTACAATGCCAATTCTTGAGCATACTACGTAATAAGGCAAATATTTTAATCCCGCTGAATAGGACCGGTTCACTTGACTTTTTTAACCGACGTCAAAATAAGGAGGAGGTTCTCAATTCGATTGTATGTTTAATTTTTTATTTTTTATGTTGTTAGCTCAGAACTTTTTTCTGAGTGAACGGACTTGGATGATTCTTTTTTTATTTGATAGCTGGTGCTTCACATGTGGTTATCCTTATACTGCATATTTTTTCCACTAAGTTTATATTGATGATGTTTTAATAATTTCATGTCACTATTATTTACATATCAAGTAGCGGTATACGAACTTGGGTGGGGTAGGTACCACAACAAAAAGTGAATAATAAAAACTTTTTTACAAAAAAAAACAACCGACTTCCAAGAAAAACACAAAAAAACGTGAAAAATAACTTTAATTTCGGAAGTCGGAGTCTTTGGTTTTGTATTTTCGTTTTTGGCCACGAAGTCGGTTGTTTTTTTGTAAAAAAAATTTTTACGTTCAGAATACTAAGAATCCTATCTAAAACTTTCATATAAAAATCATGCCGTATTTTGATAAGTTATGATAAGATATTTTTTATTTGCATAAAACATGGTATACAAGGTGTTATTGGAAAATATAGATCAAACATGTTTTGCTTAAAACTAAAGCATGCAAACTTAATTACTAAAAATACATTATGAAATTTAAATACATTACATAGATTTCATATTAAAAAATTCATTAATACCATAGAAATTATTATTATTAAGCCATATACGAATGAGTAATGAAATTTTGATTGATTTATTTAGCAAAAACATCAAAAGTTCGCTTTCAATTATTCAGTACACATATAATTACATACAATTACATACAGAGTAGTATTACATGGAATTTATTTACATACTATCAAAGAAACGGAGAAAAATAATATTTACAAATGAGATCGGTAATATTATGTAAATGCAGTCATTGTCCGCTGCATTAACAATAGCCCTACACGCGATTGATCTGGTGAACACCCCTGCACACGAGACTGATGCTGTTGAACAACACAAACAGAAGACCCAGTCGATTACTGACACAACACAACATCACGGCTGTATTACAGTTAACCCACATTATTGCACTAATTCAGACATCGGGGTTCTGCTGAAGCCCAATAACAGTTTGTCCGACCTGACAATCGAACCCAGGATCCCTTGCTCAGCAGTCGCGCTAGCGACCACTAGACCGACGAGACTGTAGACATTCAGATTAACCATAACAAAAGGTTATTGAGGAGTTAAAAGTAGATTAAGTTAGTGATTTGATGGTTTCGTTTTCTTCGTCCTCTAGAGAGCCTTCTGCGTGATCTTTTTGTATGTGTATGCAATTATGTAAGTGTCAGATTAAGGTCTTCTGATAGTTCAATATCAAGAGAGCTAGGTTCCCTTTCGCTTTGTGTTCATATCGGGCGTGTACATGTCCGTCCACACGCCCACCATCCTTTATCTTGCACTGCCATGCGCTGGCGACTCTCACACAACGAGTCACTGTGTGTACTACGAGTTTGTGATCATGATGAGATTGTAAACAATCTTAGTCTTACTCTTAGACAATCTTCCTTTATCTTATATTTACAAAACTTTATTAGCCATTACAATAAGATTTGCGTTCGTACTTGAAAAGATCAACTTTGTCAAATATATTTCAACACTTAAGTGAATCTCATTAAATTTAGCAAGTGCTGAATTTCAATGAGCTTGTGTTAAAAAAACCTTTATTGTTTTCCACGGAATATTATAGTATACCGTGGAAAACAAATACTGTAAATCTTGATGGTATTTTGTGCACGAGCGTAATGATCAACTGGTATGGTCCCGGTATGGCACCCTCTTAAAATACCTATCAAAAAGTCCCGCTATGGTACCCATCTTTTAGATCTACGTTAGACAATAGAAGGTACAACTGAAAAGAAAAGTGTATCTATAAATAAATACTTTCCACGAAATATTTTCGTTCTCAGATAAACAAAAATTGTTCCCAGGTATTTGGTACAACTTGGGGCACCCCGACTCGGACAGGTCAGGTTAGAAGGGGACGGCGGGGTCTGAAAGACCCCGCCGTCCCCTTCGTGGTTATTTTTTTTTAAACCGCCCAGAAGTAGGAGTCCCGCGAAGCGGGACTCCGTCGGCTATTGTGGAACTGATTTTGCATTGTTTGGTGACTACATTTTGGTGACAGATCTACTATTTTGAGGACAAACCCTATTATTTAAGAAACACAAAACTAATTAAATTGGTGATAGCTTACTAGTTAAGAAAAGATATTTTTTATTAATACTATTTTTTTCTTAACGCATTGTATAACTTTTCTTTACAACAGTACCAAAAACTGAAGGGTACCATAGCGGGACTTTTTGATAGGTATTTTAAGAGGGTGCCATACCGGGACCATACCATAGCGGGACTAACCGGATCAACTTCCGCCGTGATGCTGACGATAAGATCGCGTGACGCGTCACGTGTTGCTAATATAACTAGGAAATTGATTAAAATAATAATAATAATAGCCCCTACGAATAAACAGGCGGTACACACTAGGCTCTTCAGACTCAAGAAGAGATTGCACCCTAAGAGTATGCCTTGGAAATAGTAACAAGTTACTATGAAACTATATTTAGTAAAGCTAAGCAAGGCCTATTTATGTAGGTATAGAGGAAGCGTGTAATTTAGCAGATTATGTTCTGATTCAAGAACTCCTTTCACCCCTATACACAGGCACACAGCACTTTTACCTGCAGAAAAGTTTGCTTTTTTAACACTTTCACTGACGTCACGGCCAGAAGCGTATTTTGTTCGTACTTTATATGACGCTACGCCCACAGGCGGTTAGTTTCACCAAGTCAAAACAGACAAACCGCCTATAGCCGTGTAAATTTGCGTACATTACTAAGAAGCCATGTGATTCAGTGTCTTAATGTACTCACCTAAATTTTTCTAAGTTCATATTACAGGTACCATGACTTGATTTTTAGAGCAGTCCGGCCAAAGGCTATTATTTTGAATGACATTTTTAGTGTCATTTTAAGAATGTCAACTTCAACTCAGTGTCCGTGAAAGTGTTAAGTCTGTCTGAAATCTCTCATTTGTCTGCTATGACTAACTGACTAATCAGTTCCCTGAATCCCAGTTCTGTTTGAAACTATCTTCAATATATAATAATAGCTGAAGTACATACCTCAGTCACAATAGTGTTGTTCGACTGGTACAGCCACTTGTCACAGGTCATGAGCTCGTCCCCGAAGGCGGTGCCGTCCTGGCAGGGCAGCTGCGGGTCGGCGGGCGCGCGGCGGGAGCATCGCGACTCTATGCTGCCTGATGGGAGCGCTCCCTCCAGCCAGGGCGGGCTGTAGAGGGTGCTATTCGAAGCTTCGCATTCTGGGACCACGCATCTGAGAAGGAAAGCGGACGGTTAGATGCGGAATCATTTTGCATTCGACTGCTAAGTACTAATTTCACTGTTTGTTAACAAATTGCAGCGTCATACATAAGTACTCCAAAATAACGTAAATAGAAAACATTTAGAAGCAAAGCAAATATGGCTTTAACAATATAAGCAACTTTGCCCAGCAGTGGGACAATGATTGCTAATAAAAAACAAAATCAAAATCGGTTCTTCCGTTTGGGAGCTACGGTGCCACAAACAGACATACACACAGACACGTCAAACTTATAACATCCCGTCGTGCTTGCGTCGGGGGTTAAACATAAAAACAACGCAACAATATTAGGTCTTACGACTGATGAGATAATGAATGATGATGTAAACAATGCTGTAGCGTGGAATAGTAACTCAAAATTACAATTTTATATCCTAAAACTAGGACGTAACATTGTGGACGTAAAATATGTAACAGTAGTATCAAAGGCTGATTGATAGACACACGGCTGGGGACACGGCCGGTCTCGACCGACTCGCAATCTTGCCGATAGCATGGCTACGTGCCTGCCACCGGCGCACGGCGGCGCTCCGACAATGTTTAGCTGATCTTACATACCGGTGCAATATTGAATCATGACAATATTGATATTACAAGTAATTATTAGTTGACAACCAGGTGCGACAAAAAAATTGTGGCGTGCTATGTTAGTGATCGATAACCGTAACTATCGAGACACTACGCAGCAGTAATGGAGATTCAATAAATGTAAGGTTTTATTTTTATGTAATCCAGCAAATCGTTTTATCTGCACTACAAGTAACGTACGTCCAATAACCGGAATATTACATAATGTAGTAGTACCTAATTATTTCGTCGTTGCCTACGAGTTGGACCGAGGTATATAGATACCACTTGTTTCGACCCTGCTCACAAGTGTAAATACCTTAGGTGACGCAGTTACAGAACTAACCGGTCGCAAAAACGTCTGAATGCTGGAAGCTAATTATTTTAATGAGGAGGTTATGTTGCGTCACGGTTCAGTGCGCCCGCGCCGGCCGGCGGCGGTGATGGCCATGTTCACAAACATTGCGAGTCAAAATCAAAACCGAAAGTAATCTTTCAAACAAGGCTGAGAATCAGCACTTTTTGAACGTCAAAATTACATGAGACAGTCCCCCTAAACGCCCGTCCTTCACTTCTTGATGTTTTAGCTGAGAAGAAGTGGTGGAACCACGGAACAGAAAAAACAGGGTGCAACAAACTCCCTATTGGCACAGCTTGTAGCTGTCTATTCAACGAGAAGAACTCGATTTTATGCAATAGTAAGTACTTAATTAACATTACGAAATACAAACCATAAATTAAATGATTTGCTAATGTCAGCTAGCACTCGCCATTATACCAACAAAACATTGTAAACTATACTCAAGCAAAAATAGAAACGTTAAGTCCACGTTCGCACGGACGTAAAAACATCGCGGCGGGATTTTTTCGCGTACTGGATCAAAGTCAAAGTCAAATCATATAATTCCAATGAATTTATATGGGAGAATAGGATTCGGGCCTCTGGGTACTATGCTGGGTGACACTACTTTACCGTTCG
This sequence comes from Griposia aprilina, assembly GCA_916610205.1. NCBI lineage: Eukaryota > Metazoa > Arthropoda > Insecta > Lepidoptera > Noctuidae > Griposia > Griposia aprilina. The sequence goes on from OU744296.1 coordinate 23,818,052, forward strand.
CTACTTGTCTGCGTCTGGGCGCTCCTTGCGGGACTCCGCATCGCTGCCACTGCGGTGAAGCTATCGACTGCCTCGGACACCGTAGCCTATCTTGCAGTAACAGCGCAGGCCGGATAGTACGGCACGCCTGCATTAATGACATAATCCGCCATGCTCTTGCCACCACCGGGGTGCCAGCTGTTTTAGAACCCAACGGCTTGGCACGCGGCGATGGGAAGAGACCAGACGGAGTGACCATAATGCCCTGGAAGTTAGGCAGGCCTTTGGTGTGGGTTGCAACGTGTGTCGACACCCTTGCGCCATCCCATCTTTCTAGCACGGCGGGATGTGCTGGGGCGGCTGCTGCAGGTGCGGAAAACCTCAAACGGCGAAAATATTCGAATCTTATTGTGAGTTATATGTTCGAACCGTTTGGGGTTGAAACACTAGGGCCGTGGGGTCCGAGTGCCCACTTGGTTTTTGGAGACATCGCCAAGCGATTGGTCGACTTTTCTCGTGACCAGAGGGCTGGCCTATTTTTTGGCCAAAGAATCAGCATCGCCATACAACGTGGCAATGCTGCCAGCCTTGTGGGCACTTTTCCTGTCGACAGCGATGCGGACGAAGTTTTTGATGCCCTATGATTCTTTTCCTTATTTCTTTTTTTATTTTATTTATTTTTATTTAGATGTACATACCATTAATATTATTTCCAATAGGCACAGAAAAGGCAATTTTGAACGTCAAAATTTAGAAAAAAATTGAATTGATTCTAGTTGCCCCTTCCAAAAGGTCGGTCGTATGGAGAAGAATGTGCAAGAAACTCCATTGTTACTCTTTTAAAATGGTTTACTATATCATGTATACATTAATTATATAATTTATGATCTTCAATGAGTTAGCGCCGAGAGAGTTCACTGCTTAGCGCCGAGAGTTGAAAATCCAAGAGTGTTTTTTCGACGCGCTGGCATGCACTGTTGGATTCTCAATGCTCGGTTCAACACCGAGAGTTGACAATCCAGTGCGCGATAAAATCCCGCCGCGATATATTTATGTCCGTGCGAACGTAGTCTAACAGAAAGTAGATCGTTGGTTGATCCTATTTCCTTCATTGTAGGTACCTATAGCCGAAACTTCCTCTACTTTTTCGTAATGGAATGGTTTTACAAGAACCGGCGACAAACAGTCCCGGCCTTCAAGTTTATTCAAAATTGGGAAAATTAGCGGTCAGCGGGGCATATCTAGATTTTTTTCAGTTTTCGCACTAAATATGTTGTTGGATGTAGAAAAGGTCATCTCTTATCGTATCAGCTTCAGCGCGATCTCAATAAGAATTGCTTACGCTACAGTGAACATTTTGCCAGTCAGTCATTGACGTCATTAGAAATCATTGCAGTCATACGTGTAGTTTAGGGAGGTCACACATGGCGACTTTTTGCAGCGATTCAGTAGCGATTCGGTTTCAAAAAGACCGCGATATAGTCACGATTTAGCATCGATACAGTTGCGATGCAGCATCGATGTAGTCGTGCGCTGTAGTGACTACCTAATGCCTGTGGACGCTGCAGTCGTAAGATGGACTCGGTCGAGACAACGTTGGTCACGTTGTCTTTTTTGCTGCTTTTACTGAAGCACCCACAACGTAGGCGTGAGCAACGTAAATATTGGGTGCACCTGAGTGCCCCCATGTAATAGAGAAAGGTTACGTGGTGGCCATTATGTAACAGCGTTTGAAAAACCAATAAAGCACAAGGAAACATTTAGAAAATGTTATAGAATGTAATATTCAACATTTCACTCTTTTTACCCGAATTCGCCCGAAACGGTCGCGCGTTTGCATCGTTTGCAGAAGCGATCTGTATCACTACTGAATCGCTTTTAACGCGCGTTGCAAATACGACAAACGGCCAAACGTAGCGATGCAGATGCGCGTTGACGAAACGCGCTACTTAATCGCTTCAAAAAGTTGCCGTGCGACCTCCCTTATTTATATGATTGCGGTCAGTAAGGTGGTTGCGGGTGACGGGACTGACTGGACATTTGTTCTAGGTGAGAACAATTATAATGTAACACCGACAGCTAACAGTTTCCTATACTCCTGTAGTAATGTCACTGAAACAATGTCTCCTTGAGACAGCTGCAGGTGGCACACAGATAGACAAAACAACACGTAATTTATTTAATTCACAACCACATGCGAAACACTCACATTATGTACTCACATTGACAAATCAGTCATAATGATGCTTTGTTTATGTCATTCGACAGATGATCTTGACTTATGAGGCGCTGTAAATAGCCAACATGCATAATATTTGAAGAGCTTCTTTTTCTCACCGTTGCGGTCTAGAGCTAAGTGGCCTCAAGACTCAGGCTAAGTTCGTAAGATCTTTTGTTTTCAAAGTGTATTAGTTTTGTACAACCAGAACTGGTAAAGTTATAGGCATGAGTGTAGGACAACATTACATGAAATAATTTTAATAATTTTATTTATACTTAAAACTATCTACTGTCCAGTGTAAGTGTATCATTGTCCTTAATGCTATGCCTACTAGAGATTAGCACTCTGCTGATAAATGTTTCCCTTTACTTTGGGTAGGTTATGTTTCCAAAGCTGTTCATGAGGTTAACACTTGACACATTAGAAAAAATAATATACCGTGACCTCTCATTAGCGCCACTTGGTATTCTACATAGACGCCTCTGGCGGAAAACTGTTCAGGAAGTGGTGCCATCTTCCACGGCTATTGTCTAAATCTTACATCCAAATTTATATTACCTATGTGTGACAAATAGTTTGATACAATTTTCCTTATTTTTAAACCAAAAACCATATCACCCATAAACATATCCATATTGCTTACTTATACCTACATTTTGGGCTAGAGCATGGTATAATAATATACTTCGCCAGGTATAGCATTCCGGTCACGGGGGTGACACAAGCCTACGTCATCACCGCTGTGTTACCCTGTAGTGTGTTATTATTATAACACCCCAATCGCCTTTATTACCTGTGCGAAACCGATAAGAGGTTTTAACTAACAATTACGTTGGTATTGTGTAAATTAAATTGTTTCGTTTGATTAGAAAAATTAAACAACAATTTAAATGGTATTCTTAACAGAATGGTAACTGAAAATATTTCCATAATTCGTGTTTTGTTGCAATAAAGTGGCAACTGGATAGTGATGCAAGCATGTGTCACTCCCGGAATGCTAAACTTTGTTTGTTTAGACCATGTGCTAGAGTATCGTGGTCCCTCGACTTCGATAGGCTTAAAATACTGATTAACTGGCGGTTTCGGTCGCGCTACTCAGACTTAATTTCTTTTTAAACAGAACTATGAAAGTATGAAACAAATGTGTTCGTATTTATACATCTCAGCTCTTGAATTCAACAACTAAAAGAAACATTAATACCTAAATAGACCCACCCATACTCTATATCAAGCATCCAAGGGCCGTTGTGCCTCATGCAGTAGTGATAAGCTAAAACTTTCCGCGGAAGTAACCTGCCAGCTCCAGACTTATCTCCTACGTCACGTCGCGTCACTATCATTCATTCTCAGTTACTATTTTAACAATGCAGTCGATGAACCAGCCCCTTAGTGCCCACGAGTGCTAACAAATGCCCTCCACTGCCCCCGAGCTATTTCCAATGCGCGATAGTATTCACATAAGTAAACAGCGCTTAGATAGAGGCGATTCATTCAAGTAATTTATAGACTGATACTAATTATTACCTAATTTTATATCTTTCGCAAACAGAACTTCGGAAACGGCCGATCAAAATAAACAAGTTTTTTCCGAATGAATTGACCATGAGCGTTTGACACAAATACATTAATGTCAACATTGCTGAATATATGCACAGCACACAAACTGTCTTCACAGACACGTGTCCCGTGTTGTCTTAGCACGTGTCAGAGCTAACATTTAACTGTACCTCAGTAATAATATAACGATGTGTTACCAAGTTGCAGAGTCAGCCAACTGCGTCACTCATAACAACTCGAATATAACGTAAATAGGAAAACTTTCAAGGGCAAAGTAAATAATGAATTCAACAATAACCGCAACAATCTTAGGTCATCTCAAATAATTGGTTAATGGTTACTTAATTAATGTAATTAATGGCGACAGTTTACGTGAGATAGCAGCAGATTTACCCATCACAAACTTGATACAGCTATTTGAAACTGAGGGACAAACGTGGAGATTAAAAGTTATAGAAATTCTCATATCCTGGAAGGATGCTAATCTTCTTATCATAATCAGTCGACTCGATGTGAATCCCCTAGTCAGTGTTCCTTCTCAGTGTACGTACGAATCAAATGAGTGCCGAGTGCCGCATGCAGTCGGTCGCCAAACATATCTTATGGTCTATTGTTATACGCCATCTGTATAATTACACCATTAAAATATGTTTCACGGTGAATCATGACCATTGTATTCTTCATTTGTTTCGACCCAATACTTCTTAATTAAATTAATCTGCTGTACGATTGTTGCTAGGGTGAACTTGGCGACAAGAGTCCGCTTCATTCAAATAACAACAACGGAACAAGTAATGCTCTTTTTATATAACATTCAGTTGACCTAATTTTCATATTTAGGTACGTATTTTCAGCCAAAATTCTGTAATGAATAAGTAAACATCAGGAAACATCATACTGTTATAACCTCATCTAACCCTTAGGTCATTTGATCATTAGAACTTTTGTTATTATTTCAAACGTTACACACCCGAAAATTTTGACCCCCTTTGTAAAACCCTTAAACCCCTAAAACTCAACATGTAGGTAATAAATTTTCACATTTTCCATACAGAAAAAGTGAAAAATTCCATTTTTATACTTTGTGGCCGTCGAGTAAAAAGTTTTCTACTGTATTTAGCATGGCGATTACAAAATCAAATTGTTTTCACTACCTTAGACAACTGTCAGTAGTCAGTGTGATTTTGAAAGTTTGGGATAGAAAACTTTCTTCTGAAATAGACTACATGATAGAGGACCTAGACAATGCTCGGTAGAAACGAAAAACAAAATGACAGATTGTAGAAGGATTTTTACGGTGCGATGTCCAAAATGGAGAAACGAAATGTTACTTTGTATAGAAGTAGCTATGTCTATTCTGCCAAGAAATAAAAAGCATCATGCTAAGCCTGCTGGTGTCAACACTTAGGTACTTTGACACACCTAACAAACGAACCCAGAAGGTCCAGAGGTGCTGAACCTAACTGAAGGATCTTACTGGCGATTGGCAGCTGATTGAGATAACTGATGATCCCATTAAAGCGTATTGTTTGTGTTGTTAGCTTGCTAGCACGCGGGTTGACCAACAGTTACGACTGTTGCGACCGCACTGCATGACAGCCACGCGCATAGGACACGGAATAGTTACATTTATGTTCCTGGCAAAATATTTTCATAAATAAATAACATATTCACAAACATTCTTTTAGTAGGATTTCAGCGATCAAGTCTAGACATACTGTTGACAATAGACGTTAAATCCGACACCAAATCAACTGTAAAAATTGGTATGAAAATTGAAAATTCTACAGCTAGTTCACTTTTTTTTATTTTTCTAGTGGTAGGTACAATATCTTTTGTTTAGAACATTATAGCGTGTCTATTTGACAATGCAAGACTTATAAATAATCTGACTGAGAAGTACACGTATCTACATAAAAGATTTTTGTGAAACTACACGCATAATAATGTATTTAGCATCTTGTATTGTTTTAGTGTTCACGTTCATAAAGTCATCGTCCCAGTTGCGGCAGTTGGCAATTGTAAGTCAGGGTCGCGTCCGCGTTCAATGTATTGTACTACTGCGAGACTATCGCGACTGTAACAATTGTAAGTCAGGATCACGTCCGCGTTCAATGTATTGTACTACTGCGAGACTATCGCGACTGTAACAATTGTAAGTCAGGATCACGTCCGCGTTCAATGTATTGTACTACTGCGAGACTATCGCGACTGTAACAATTGTAAGTCAGGATCACGTCCGCGTTCAATGTATTGTACTACTGCGAGACTATCGCGACTGTAACAATTGTAAGTCAGGGTCGCGTCCGCGTTCAATGTATTGTACTACTGCGAGACTATCGCGACTGTAACAATTGTAAGTCAGGATCACGTCCGCGTTCAATGTATTGTACTACTGCGAGACTATCGCGACTGTAACAATTGTAAGTCAGGATCACGTCCGCGTTCAATGTATTGTACTACTGCGAGACTATCGCGACTGTAACAATTGTAAGTCAGGATCACGTCCGCGTTCAATGTATTGTACTACTGCGAGACTATCGCGACTGTAACAATTGTAAATCAGGGTCGCGTCCGCGTTCAATGTATTGTACTACTGCGAGACTATCGCGACTGTAACAATTGTAAGTCAGGATCACGTCCGCGTTCAATGTATTGTACTACTGCGAGACTATCGCGACTGTAACAATTGTAAGTCAGGATCACGTCCGCGTTCAATGTATTGTACTACTGCGAGACTATCGCGACTGTAACAATTGTAAGTCAGGATCACGTCCGCGTTCAATGTATTGTACTACTGCGAGACTATCGCGACTGTAACAATTGTAAGTCAGGGTCGCGTCCGGGTTCAATGTATTGTACTACTGCGAGACTATCGCGACTGTAACAATTGTAAGTCAGGATCACGTCCGCGTTCAATGTATTGTACTACTGCGAGACTATCGCGACTGTAACAATTGTAAGTCAGGGTCGCGTCCGCGTTCAATGTATTGTACTACTGCGAGACTATCGCGACTGTAACAATTGTAAGTCAGGATCACGTCCGCGTTCAATGTATTGTACTACTGCGAGACTATCGCGACTGTAACAATTGTAAGTCAGGGTCGCGTCCGCGTTCAATGTATTGTACTACTGCGAGACTATCGCGACTGTAACAATTGTAAGTCAGGATCACGTCCGCGTTCAATGTATTGTACTACTGCGAGACTATCGCGACTGTAACAATTGTAAGTCAGGATCACGTCCGCGTTCAATGTATTGTACTACTGCGAGACTATCGCGACTGTAACAATTGTAAGTCAGGGTCGCGTCCGCGTTCAATGTATTGTACTACTGCGAGACTATCGCGACTGTAACAATTGTAAGTCAGGGTCACGTCCGCGTTCAATGTATTGTACTACTGCGAGACTATCGCGACTGTAACAATTGTAAGTCAGGATCACGACCGCGTTCAATGTATTGTACTACTGCGAGACTATCGCGACTGTAACAATTGTAAGTCAGGATCACGTCCGCGTTCAATGTATTGTACTACTGCGAGACTATCGCGACTGTAACAATTGTAAGTCAGGGTCGCGTCCGCGTTCAATGTATTGTACTACTGCGAGACTATCGCGACTGTAACAATTGTAAGTCAGGGTCACGTCCGCGTTCAATGTATTGTACTACTGCGAGACTATCGCGACTGTAACAAACCTGTTAGGGACGGAAGGTCTACCGTAACCGTAACACAACAAGGCTAGACGCTAGAACAACATTTTAATTACCGTACCTTTTATGTCTAGTTAAAGTTAACTATTGCCAACTTCAAAACTTGTTCAAAGAGTGAACAAGTTCTGAAGTTAATCAGTTTTAATGAAAAAATGTACCAAAAACATATCATTTCTGTGACAGAAACTACTTAGGTAGGTAACAGATTGATGATGTTGTTTCTGTTCTTATGAAACTTATTTATTTATTTATTTAAGTACATTTAAAGCTTTACATTTTTGTCGAATTAAGTTATTACTTCGTAATGAAAAAATCTCAGTAGGTAAGTAATGTAGTTCTGATCGGTATGTAATTTAAATATCCCAGCAAGTACCTACCTAAAACATGTACTGTGACGATGATGTTCCACATCACGACTGTTCGCAGCACTAACTGTCATTAATATGAGCAGGTAAAAACTATTGACGGTTGTGATTGCGACCGTTGAGCGAGCGAACAATCACAATATATCAACTTTGTCATGCCTCACACACTCGAATGCTAAACATTACACGAGTGTCTTCAATTTAGAATTCGTTTTAACAAACAGTCCTACATAACCATAACACACAGCTTCAGCAGATCCGTCTGATTATCACTGAACGATGCCAAGTAACGCGTCAACGCTTACAATTATTTTTTGCAACACAATCGTTTTATTAAACCTGTCTACAGAAAAAAAACTCAACTTGGCTTAACTGCCGCAAACCATTATTTTCGCTGACGAGCGCTAAACTTGAACTTGACCTGAGGCCCGTCTTCACTTGTTACTGAAACGTCAAATATGAAATAATACATGTTCCGGAACTGAGTACACGTTGCTATAGCATCGTCGCCTTCTGCGGCACCTGAGTAGGGTTACCATTTCGAAATTTAAAGTAGTGACAAAAAACCCGACATTAAAAAAAAAGTCCAGAACTTTTGCATTTCAATCTTTCTTTTTTCACCATTCACTTAACTTTTATATTTTCTAAAAGAAATCCCCCTAAGTCGGACAAACATGTCCGGACAAATCTGGACGGATGGTAGCCCTGCACGTGCACCGAGGGGCAATTCCCGTACTCTTAGGAACGTTCCCATTCTAATCTCTCAAAGATAGCACTAATTTTCATAAAATTTTACAAGTTTTTGACACGATTGTCGCTGAGATGAAATTGTGACCAGCTGGGAGTTTACTCCCTAACGTTTTTAATTACGCGAATTGGCATTCTGGTCTATGAAAGATTTATTGCCAATTCAGTCAGAAGGACCTGGACCTGATACGTGGTGGCTGATTGTATTCTGCATTTTTTTTTTAATTAATTTCGATAACCCATCCCTATACAGTAACGCAGCAGGTATTGTGCAAAAGCAGCTGAAGATGATTTTAATGAGTCTTAAAGTAGCGGACATGCGCGTGGGCAGTTATACGATAATAAGCGATTACACGAAACGGGTCAACGTACACAACGTTCCTCGCTAACGAAGCGCATCCGCGGCTTCCTACGAGGAGTTCATTCAAGAGTTCCGACTGAACTTGCACAATGTTGTGGCATTCATTTGTTGATTTTGTGACCTTTCAACAGACTAGTTTTCCTCTCAGTCGTAGAATGTTTATGGACATTGTAAAATCCTTAAATTGGAAATGGTAACATTCCTAACTGATTTGTAATTACCTAATGTAATATTTGAGTAAATAATTTAATCAGTACCAATCAAATGCAAGCCAGTCTCTAAAATTAAATATGCTAACATATTGAAATGGTAATCAAAACTATTCACCTAAGAGAATAATTAGCAACAACTAACCATCAGTGTTCTCACCAACCTGCTCTAGGCCCGCGTGATGGATATCGGCCCACTCCCTCTCACCAAGAGGAGGCCTGTGTCCCAGCAGTGGGAACATTATGGTCTGATTATGGTGTTCTTCTATAAACGGTAGAACGAGAGCTGCCTGTGTGTGTAGCTGTGGCTGTCTCGCACAGACAATGAACCGCAGATAATTTGATTGTTTATGCTAATAACAGTACCCTTCAACTGGCGTCCGTCGTTCCTGCATCCCAAAAATCTAAATTGACTATCGCTTGCTGTACTAGGGCAGCTCAAATGTAGTCCGATTCTATTGTGATTATCTATGAAACAAAGCGCCCTATCTATTTCGTTCTTATGTCAAAATGATCAGGAAAAACAATTCTAACAACAAAACACGCCATGCTACCAGCACTTTAAACGTGAGCACGAAAAAAGAAAGTAAAAAAGGAAAGCAAAAAAATAGCGACAAGTCGCAAATGTTGCGATTTTATGTTTTATATTTTATTGCTCAAATCAATCATAAACATAGAACTGCTAGTAGTATGGATGTAATTTAATTAGGTTTTAATAAAATTAACAATTAAAATATACTTAAGCAAAAATCCCACTTCCCAAAAAAAAAATCGTACGTCGCGACCGTCACCGTCAACCGTTTTTTTATTTCGTACCCTGTGGTGTTTTTTATCTTGTTGATCGTCTTATTCCTTATGCTTAGGTACAACATAAGCTAACAACATAACTCGCAACATAAATACAATTAACGTGAAAAGTTCATATCAATCAAAAGGGTAGAAGCTAGAAACTAACTCAGCGACAGGAAAACAACGTTCAAGTACAAGTCTTTAAAAATGATGGTGGTGTTACAATGCGAACCTAACATACTACATTTTATTTACAAAAGACAAAGGCAGAGTTAACTTTGAGTGATGAATGTGATGATGATGATACAAATTAATTAGGAAACACAAAAACTGACCATTTACTTCTGAAGAAGGTTTGCATATTGTATGAAATAATGTAGTTACCTGCAAACACACTAATGATCACAAATGACGCCAACTTACAGATGATAAGCAGAAATCGTTTCTCGTCACAACATGCCACTCAAAGAGTTTTATTATGAAGCAGTTCAGTGCAGATACTTAGATACTGCTACCTCTAATTTATTATTTCTGCTTTGTGCAACGTAAGTATGTACTTAGGTACCCACATTAGGGTTTTCCGCCAGCTAGGAAATAAGAATTTAAGGTTGGCTACCAATTAATGTTTTTTTTAATCTTGAAAGACTGTCTGTGTACAATATAAGGCTGCCACACAGGAACATCTACTGAGCGCATGGCGAAGATATTGGAAGGGTGGGTTGTGGCGAAACTAGGTAAACGCGACTAACAAGCAGCGGAGTTTACGTAGGTAATGTTATATGTATAGGTATATCTCCTGAGAGTGCATAACATTATAGCGCTCAAGAATAGTGGTCGACGACGACGGTAGAATTTCCTACAAACACAGGAAGAGCAAATGAAACGTTAACATTTTCATCTGAATGTGACGCCATTGTTTGCAGTTTTCTTGCAATTCAGCGAGCACGTCAGAGGAGCGGATGTGGCTCATTACTGCGATGGATACAGATAGCAGGACTGAGGAAATGTTTTATGGTAGACATCACCATGACATGAAACGGGTACTGATGTGGACAGGATGTCATAGCACTTTGACAAATAGAAATGAATAAGAAACGTTTGTTTGGACAGAGCCTCGTACTATAGACCATGATATTTTGCTGTTGCGTCGCATTCATGTTCTATCTTATGATTTATAATTAATCATTTGAAGAAGAACATTGACTTACCGCAAGTCATAAAACTTTTCCTAAGAATTATAATGTACCTATGTGCAGTAAAGATAAACTAATTTACATACAAGTGTTCAAGTACATAATTTATCTGCGTATGTAAATAAATAATGCTCATAACTATTGACTTTCTCAGCAAACAGTATGCATAATTTAATCCACGCGTCTGTTTCTCTCCATTACCTCTACCTAAGTTAATTAAATCTTCAGCAATGCAGGTCCAATTGAATTCGATTCGCTCGACGGCCGCTGCGAAAACCGAAAAGCATTTTAGCTTCGCTCTTATTATTCTTAACTAGCTTCTGCCCGCGACTTCACGACTGGAACATGCTACCGGGACAACAAGTAGCCTTTGTCCTTCCCCAGGATGCCATCTATCTCCTCGCCAAATTGTATCGAAATCCGTTCAGTGGTGGCGTGAAAATGTAACATACAGACAGTGTTACTTTCGAATTTATAATATTAGTAAGAAGTAGCTTTAGCCCGCGGCTTCGCCCACGTGGAGGTCTGGCATGGGTTTTAATTTATTTTCGCGAAACCTAGTTTTTTTCCAAAATAAAACTAACCTATGTTACATCATATAACATCAGCTATATGCCAGTGAAAATCCCGTCAAAATCGGTGCAGCAGTTTCGGAGATTAGCCGGAATAAACAGACGTAATTTTGAGAGTAAAAAGCTGTAATTTTGATATTACAGACAGTCTCTTTAATTTTATTTATTCGTATAGATGTATAAATAGATGAAACAGTAAGTTAATTGAAGAGCTCAGGAGAATAACAATCAAAGTCACTTTATGTGATTTGCGAGTAAAATGTTTTTTTATTTTATTTTAAAGACTTGTATTTAATTGATAAAGGTGACACATAAAAATGCCTTTTGACATAAATGACTTCTGATGTTTTTGTGACATTGTTTTATAAATAAAAAAATATAATGCACAATCATTATATTTAATCTTTTCTTAAATAATATTCAAACTTAAATTGAAATAATGATCAGTCATATTGAAAATTACTAAGAATGAGAATAATAAATAACACAAAAAAAAAAAAGTTTTTAGTGTTATTATTGTCCACATCATCAACCACAGTACCGGCGGTATTTACCGACGTAAACAACAACATATTGAACAAAATCGTAGAAAAACGAAAAGTAACGAACTGTCTTCGTGACGTACCGGTCTATAGAACTCGGTACGTACGCCGTAACTTGAGTACGAAGGATCAAAGTCAAAGTCTTGATGGCTCTGATCTTTTTAACTTTTACCGCTTAGAGTATGATCACTAATAACTTTTACCGCTTAGACTATGATCACTAATAACTTTTATGCAAAAAAATTAAAGATATTTTTTCGGGACTTTGTACCTTTTTACCCTTTTCCTTTTGCGGGATACGCAAGCTTAGCAGCTTACGAACTAGATGGCGCTACTAACTCAAAAGCAGTTTCAGGATGACTTTGATCGTTCTTTCCCTGTGCTCTCCTTGTTTACAAAAACAATTATGTAAGACATCTGTAAAAGATAACAGTAGTTAGGTACTATCCTTAACTATTATTCCGGATTAAGTCATCTTCAAGCGATGCGCCTTTATCTTGAGATCGATCAATCTGCAGCATGCTCTAGGTCGTCACATAGAGCGGCGTCAGTGCATACAACTCAGCTGGGACCAGAGCATCACGTGCAAAATTAGAATCCACCGGATGTTCGGCAATAGTGCCTACAATCATAAAATTAAACTAGATACAATCTCAGCGCTAATGGGGACGCCTAATGATACCTTAGACCGTTTTGTTCTATAATATAATTCAAAAAGCGCATAAATTAAATGCGATGTTAATGACTGTCGCAACTAATTACATAAAAAGTGAAGTTTATAAAAGTGTAACCCGACTACGGAAAAATAAAAGTGATATAAAAAGAACGAAACAAGAAAACATTTCAGACAGAAATCAAGACATAGGTCCAAAAACCTGCAAAGTGCGAGTCGGACTCGCGCACGAAGGGTTTCATATCATTATCTATAAAAACGGCAAAAAAATCACGTTTGTTGTATGGGAGCCCCTTAAACATTTATTTTATTCTGTTTTTTAGTATTTGTTGTTAGAGCGGCAACAGAAATCATCTGTGAAAATTTCAACTATCTAACTATTACGGTTCATGAGATACAGCCTGGTGACAGACGGACAGACAGACAGACGGACGGACGGACAGCGGAGTCTTAGTAATAGGATCCCGTTTTACCCTTTGGGTACGGAACCCAAAAAATGATCAAGGTGAAGCTGTGGTCGCATGCCATTATAATTTTGTAGGTGTTCCTGGCCCCACATGGTATACAGGCATGCGACCACGGCTTTACCTTGGCCATTTTTAAATATTAATATATTGTATTCAAGAATAAATAATATAACAAACTGAAAACAAAAAATCGAGACAATATAAAAACGAATAGTAATTAATTATTTAGATTTCTGAAATTATTATAATTTAAGTATAAAAACTTTTTATATATTATTAAAAAAAACGAACAAGTGTGAGAACGACTCGCGCCAGGGTTCTGTGTCGAAGCTGTGCTCGCTCGGCTAGCGGCTGCCCGAATTTCCAATTCCGGATGGAAGTGCAAACTAACCTTTCAGTTGAAAAAATAATTTTTAATAGAGGAGTGGACCGATGTGACTGAAATAAAGACTAAAGTTACTTCAAGACAGATTGAAGAACAAACTTAACTTTGCAGTTGATATAATAACCTTAAGTTACCAATTTCCGGATTGTTCTCTTTACTTGAACTGTATAACGAAGTCATCCTATAAAGGTTCAAGTGTTCATATTGAGGTCAGGAACCTAAAAAAAAAATATGAATTTATTATCTGCCTGTCTATCTGTTAATTTTGCATGCCTTAACGGCTTTAGATGAAAGAAGATTTAGATGAAATTCATGCGGATAGGCCACGACCTGGGTTAGGACATAGGATACTATGAATCCCAGTAGTACCTACGTTCCTGTGGAATAATTTCCGATCTCTACGCGGGCGAAGCTGCGGGCAAAAGCTAGTTCATTATAAAATAACGCATTGGTTTTATCACCAACTTGTTACTAAAAAGGCCGTTTCTAGTATCTTTTTTTACATCAAATTATTCATGATTTCTAGCCCGAAGTATTAATTTTCACCAAAAAGACGATCGAGTTCAAGATAAAAAGTAATTATTCTAACTTTTAATAAAATGTACATTTGTGACAGTTTTGTACACACGGCGACATATCAAGCTACACATTTGTGACAGTTTTGTACACACGGCGACATATCAAGCTACACATTTGTGACAGTTTTGTACACACGGCGACATATCAAGCTATACATTTGTGACAGTTTTGTACACACGGCGACATATCAAGCTATACATTTGTGACAGTTTTGTACACACGGCGACATATCAAGCTATACATTTATGACAGTTTTGTGCACACGGCGACATATCAAGCTATACATTTGTGACAGTTTTGTACACACGGCGACATATCAAGCTATACATTTCCAGTTATAGCTGCCCTCGCATTGTATAGGCTTTTCTTACAATGAGAAGGCAGCTTATACTGGAAATGTATAGCTTGATATGTCGCCGTGCGTACAACGTGCTTACAAACATGCTGGTTTAATGCTGCATTAAGAAAGATGCAATACTTGTGCATTTTCATTACAAATTATTACCTGAACACCTGAGGGCCTAGACAAAGTAACATTCGATTAGCGATGACGCTAGTAGAAAAGTTAAAATGTATGGGGTTGACATAAGCTATCGAAATGTCACGTGATCATAGGTCAACGAATAAAAATTAGCTTGACAATGTTAACAACATTCGATTATGAAATGAATCGACAGCGTCGAAAGATTAGGTACTTCCACAGTGATGCATAGCCAAGGGACACTTTTTGACGAGCGTTATCGTTAAGTTTTTGGAATCATTAGCGAAAACGATAGCGATTGTAGAAATAGAATCGCTCCGAAGCGAATGCCATTTGTCTAGGCCCTCTGTATAATCTATGCGCAGATATTATAGGTAAACACTTCACATCATGCTGTTTTCCGGCTCATTCATTTTCCTGCAAATTTTACCTAACTTGAAGAAGTGACCAAGTTTTCCTCTAAGATTTAGATCTTAGAGGAAAACTTCTTTTATCTATATTTGTTGACAAGGTCATGGTCCTGTTACTGCTGTCCTGCGACCATGACCTTGTCAACAAATATAGATTCTATATTTGGATGCCCTTCCGAACTGACTGCTTCGCATGTTAAGAACAAACGAACATCAAACAATGGGTATCAATCAGAGCACGGTGAGTGTGCCTCCCCTGGCGGGCGGACGGGCGCCGTCACTGCCCTCTCATACCACTCACCACTAAATCAATACAAATATTATTGAAGAAACACCTACTTCATTGCGGATTAAATAACTAATATCGTCTACAAACGTACATCGGTTTCCTGCGGCCGCTGAGGTTTTTAGCCAAAAGCAGTTTTGACCGTGTGGACAAAACTACTTTTGGCTGTGTTTTTTAGGGTATTAAATTTTTTCTTAGAACTAAGTAGTTGTGTATTTCAATATAGTAGGATAGGCATGGTCTAGCTCTTGAGCGCGGCATTGCTCGTGTAATACTTGGTGTATGTCAGTCTGCGAATCACAAATTATTGATGTGCCGGATCCCACGAAGATCAGTTGGCGTGAATACAAATTAACTAAGTAAGTATCTCACTTTCACATTTAACTTAATAAATATGATTTTTACTTACTAAGAATAATTCATCAAGGTCACCTATATAATTAATCAATAAATTAATAACTAATCAATTATTAACCACCCAACAATGTTTAACGGTGAAAGTTTATCTAAAGAAAGATGGGTATAATTTTTTTAAATCATATTTTGAATTTTATGTTTTACTTAGATTCCCACAGATCCACGGCCAATATTTTTTTACTATTTCTGATTGGAATATCCACAGAATCTATGAAAGTATTAAATAGATACTTTGGATGACACCATGAGCCTTATCATTTCCACTTTTTCAATGAACTCTTCCTTGGTTGACTATTCACGCAGTCAGTCAGTAAGTAGTAAGCCCTAAGCGTATACTCCAACTCCTACCAACTCCGCCCCTCAGTCGACCCTCTGGCTTGTCTCGTCCACTGTCCTTGTCCACAGTTTGTTCATTTACCCATGAAAGATGATCGCAGTGTGAGCGTGGGCGCAGTTCCGCGTCACTCCGCACAGCTCGCACCAGGAAGGAAGTGACTCTTCACTCTATATTCTACAGGAAGGAAGCGATCGGTTGTTTTATATCGTTTTTTTTTGTCTTAATACCTACTGATTGCATTTATTGGGGACAAATGTGACAAAACTTTTAAATAGTTCCGGCTAGACGTAGGCACGTAGTTCATCGAGACACCTATGTTGTAGTAGCTAGACAAAATGTCATAATTCGTACTACAGTACTATATTTACAATACTTGACTCAATTTTTTTTTTAAATAATTACTACAAATATAAATTGATTGATGATGTATGAATTATATTAGGATTTAAGCGGATTGATTGGTTAAGCATCAATAAAGACTAGAAAAAGTTATCCTATCACGTTTATTGCGTTACCAGATACTTGAGAACTGGTACGTACCTTGCATTCAGTGCGGGGGCGAAAGAGACAAATTTACGTCTGCGGGCTTAGCATGACGCTATCTATCTCTTCGAAGAATAGAGACGGCTATTCCCATACAAAGTGACATTTCGTTTCTCTATTTTTGACATCGCACCGTAAAAATCCTTCTAAAATCTGTCATTTTGTCTTCCGTTTCTGCCAATCGTTGTCTAGGTCCTTATTAATGTAGACTATTTCAGAAGACAGTTGTCTAAGGTAGTGAAGACAATTTGATTTTTAATCGCCATGCTAAAGACGGTACAAAACTTTTTACTCGACGGCCACAAAGTATAAAAATGGAAAGGAAAAAAAGAAATTTACACTTTTTGTATGGAAAATGTGAAAAATGATTACCTACATGTTGAGTTTTAGGGCTTTAAGGGTTTCCTAAAGGGGGTCGAAATTTTCATTATTTTTGCGATAGGACACACCATTTTCGAGATATAAGCAAAATAAAAGATAAACGTGAATAAATTACTGAATTCCGTAAAAAGTGCAGTTGACTCTTTCTACTTTGCTGCCGTCGTACTGTCTACACGGAACGTCATTTTTGTCTATTCTTCCGTCGACAAGGCGGTGCTCGTGCTAAGCCTGCTGGTCGGTTAGACTTGGCTTCGATAGAACGTAATGTTTTTCTTTCGTGTGCGGGTACCAGGTCTATTAGAACTGGTATCAGAAACCAGGTACCGCACTGAAAGTTGGGTTTATTTGCAACAGTGATGTAAGTACTCGAGATAAGTGGTGTTGTAAAGGTAGAAAATATTTCTATCTATATAGAAAGGCCTTCTGTGGACTGAAATGATCATGAATGATGATCGTCATTTCATCACGTCTGACTACTCGCCTGTGAGTACATCTACGGGTATAATACTTGTTAGTAGTTGTGAAATATATGGGTGTGTGCGAAAAATAATATTATTAGTTCGTCATTTAGACACGTATTCTGAGTGAGTGTTGATAGTT
This sequence comes from Griposia aprilina, assembly GCA_916610205.1. NCBI lineage: Eukaryota > Metazoa > Arthropoda > Insecta > Lepidoptera > Noctuidae > Griposia > Griposia aprilina. Next base: position 23,835,857 of record OU744296.1, read on the forward strand.
TAAACAAATACTTCGGCCTTTTTTTCACTTCCCATGCAAATCGTGTGCTGATTGGGTAAAGTTCCATGGAAAGTCAAAAGAAAAATGTCCGAATTCTTACATTTGCCTCAACACGTGTCCAAATGACATACCAACAATCTTGTATTATTTCTATCTATATCATCACGTCAAATCCCTTGCAGGTAGGCAGAGAGAACCGAGCGCCACATGACACGGTCCTTCCCCTTACGCACTTCTTTCGCTTCTGTAACCTTCGCAGCCCTTTCCCTGCGCGCTGTTTTTATGACACACAAACAGGCTGTATATCGACTGTAGTATCGCCTTTCTTTAACACATCACTAAAAATTTTGTAGTTCTATGCGGTTATCGGATATTAGCGAGCTGGCAAAGTTTTGACATTACTATTACATAAATAATTATCGGATTTATCTACGACAGCAAGGGTTAGACATGCAACTAAATGGGCACGCCACAATTGCGGCGGTAAGTCCCCTCTTTGAGGAGTGGCTTGAGAGGCGCCACGGCGTCCTCACCTTCCGCCTGACGCAGGTCCTCACCGGACATGGCTGTTTCGGGAGGTTCCTGTTTCGGATAAGGCGGGAGGAAACGCCCGGGTGTTGGCATTGTGGGGATCGACCGGAGGACACGGTGGAGCATACGGTGGAGGTCTGCCCGGCTTGGGCGGAGCACCGCCGTGTCCTCGTGGCGGCGATCGGCGGCGGCGATCTCTCGCGTCCGGCCCTGGTTCGGGCCATAGTACGGAGCGAGAGAGAATGGGAAGCAGTCACCTCCTTCTGCGAAGCAGTAATGCTCGCGAAGGAGGAGGCGGAGCGCGTGAGGGAGAGGCAATCATTGCGCCCTCACGCCCCTAGTCGCCGCAGGAGGAGACACCCTGGGCGTCGGGAGTCCATAGCCGACTCCCGGCCACCGTAGGCGCGGGCCTGCGGACGGCGAGCAATGGGCAGCTCGCCGTCCGGTAAGGACCAGGCCCGGGTCGACGGCGCGTTGTGTTCCACGCGCGCCTCAAAGAGTTGTCAGCATAATTGACGGGGTCCGATAGGGCCGATGCCTGCCGGGGTCGCGGATTGTTCGAAAGAGTTACCGTGGCCCTGGCGCACAGGCAACTGAAGGAACACGGGTGGGTTTTAGTCAGTAAGAGTCTGACACGCCCTTCCGCTCCGCCCAGAGCGGGAGAGGTCATTTGATGATTTCCCATCCAAAAAAAAAAAAAAAAAAAAAAAAAGACATGCAACTAATGTAGATTAAATTCTTTATTTTTTCAAATTGTACGTGGTTTCAGTGAAATATCGAACTTTTAAATTTTGTCAAACTGTCGCCTCAGAGCGCTGGTACGCACCGCGGCACAGGTACAAACTGGGTCGATACAATCTGGTATCGTACATAATGAAACTTTGCTGAGGAGCTTCCCGCAGAGAACGCGTAACTCGCTGACGTATACTAAAGGTGAATCACAGGTTTATAACATGCATATACCGGTATTTAAGTAACTGGAAAGGAGCAGGGTATTGCCACAGGTAGATGTGACCGGACCTACGCAGTACGCCGACCTCATGTCTTTAGGAATATTGATCCCACACCGTTGAGGAAACATATGTATATAAACAACTTCAATTTTGTAAATATTTTCCCGTTAGCTCTTCGGAGCAAGTTTGAGAGTAGCCACACATTTAATTATTTACCAACGAGAGACGCATTATTATTTACATTTTTTTTTTGTCAGTTTACAGTATCCTGAAATGCGCACTCAATTCTAGATACCACCAGTTACACAACTTCGAGCTCACTTGCTCTAACTAATAACATATTCACAAAGTACATGAAAAGAAACAATTGACATGCTATTGTTAAAATGAAATTAATGCAATACAACAAAATAATAAATTGATTTTCAATCAGTAAAGTCGGTAGATATCAATATTAATAATACCTAAGTTAGACTAAACCTATTAATGTAGTAAAAATAATACATAAAATAATTTTTCAATTAAGTTATGATTAAAATTAAAATCAAGATTAAAATAAATGAATTAAGTTATTCAATGGGTTTGTAATTGTAAGTGAATGCGTAATCGTTATTAAAATCAAAAATCAAGGCGCTTTATTAAATAATTTCAATCTCAAAGGACGAACATTCTAAATGCAAAAGATTCTTGATGCCAACTTTTTTGCTTAAAATGTTTTCCCACCAAATCTGCCGTGATAAGATCAGTGACGTATTACTTTAGGAACAAGTTCGCATGATAGGTAGATACATACAGCGGAAAGAAACTCAAGCATCTTCGATTTAAAATAAATAATCCCTCAACGCCTTCCAACCAATTCGAAAATCAAGTTGAGTCCGCAAACACACTCACGCACACGATTGCGTGAGTGTGAATCTAAATTGAAAATGATTTCAAAAGGAGCCTTTTTAGAGATATGTGGATACCGTCATTCTCTTGAATAAGTTCCCTAGCAATGGCTGCATTATAGATCCTTAAAACACCGTTTCCTTTTATTTGATATAGATACCCGACATCATAGAAATGTACACTTGCTAGGATACGAGCAATCAGCGTGTGTGCGGAAATACGCATCTTTGAAAACGCCTTATACATTACATATAAAACATTCTATGTCTGGCGTGGTAGGTATCAGTGACAATCAACCAAAACTTCTAGCCGCCCAAATCAAAGCCCTTCAAAAACTAGAATTTAACACAACTTTGTACGCAAATCTCAAACAACAACACGTCCACAAATCCAACAAACCACGTCCAAAAATTGTTTTCCTAAAATAATCCAGAAAATTTTGCCAACTCGTTTTTCCGACAAAGACCTTTAAAAATCAAATCAATATCACCGGCCCGTCTTCCTGAAAGTCACGTGCACACGAAAACATGAGTGATGAGATGTTCCCATGTACCTGTAGGGTACATCCGCAGCGAGGAACACGTAGTTGGTGGCGTAGAAGGCCGCCACGTACACCGCCAGCGCCAGCAGCACGTAGTTGCTGAGGTGGAAGCGGCGGCCCTGGCCCAGCTCCTTCATCAGCCGCTCCATGTCCACCCCCGCGCTGCCGCCGAACGAGTCCTTCTCCATCACCGCGTTGGGTTTTGACATCGCAAACGATTATATATTCAATATTCTTTAAATTATTTTAAAATCACTTAATAGTTAATTTGCGCGAAATATTTCGTTACGACACTATGAGTACTGCAGGTGCGTGCGCGCGCTCCGCTGGTGGTGCTCAGTGTACGCGGTGGACGCTTGCGGCGGCGGGCTACACGGTGGAGACGCGGCGCCGCCATATAACATGCGCCGGCGATGCCCTCCGACGCTTTGTTGACATTATTATGCGCTAAAGCTTTCCGCAGATGTATTCCGCCTAGCAGCGATGAAGAGATCTGCTTTCCAGGAAAATATTGGAGATAAATGTTAAAAATCTGTTTTACAAAAAAAAAAACAACCGACTTCAAAAAAAAAGACATTACAAAGTGAAAAATAACTCTAATTTCGGAAGTCGGTGTCTTTGGATCTGTATATTAGTTTTTTGCCACCGACTTTCGAAATTAAAGTAATTTTTCACGTTGTGGTGTTTTTTTTTGAAGTCAGTTGTTTTTTTTTGTACAAAATATTTTTATTCTTCACTTTTTAGTGAGTCACTTATAAATTTATAGATTAACATAGTTACAATAGCCTAAAAATGTCAACTGTTCATCCTCTTTTACAAAATATTCCTTTTCCCGAAGCAGGGACGTTAATTGTTGAGGAGAGGTAAGAACCAAAAGAACTGCACCATATGCATTGTGACGAGCATAAATTGCTTAGCAACCATAATAAAGTAATCGAATCGCAACCCGTGAAATACTTATTATTGATAAAAGATAAAAGATATTTTATTTTGCAAATATGGGTACAGTACATTGTGTTAAAGGGAATTGGTTCAGCCATATTTTACCAGTAGGCATAAAAAGTTACAAAATTAAAATTACACATATTACACAAAATTACTAATTCATGAAACTACTACTAAACTTTAACAAACAAAAGAAAAACTAAACAATAATAAAATTCACAAAAACTAAACAGTATAAGCTTTAATTTTTTTTTCACACAGGAATTCTGTTACGCTATAGTATGCTTTGACTGTCAAGAAGCTCCGAAGCCTTTTTTTAAATAACAATAGCGGCAATTCTTTCCAACTTTTGGGTATTTTGTCGTATATGACCGGAGCCATGCAGTACACACTTTTGCGCATTCTTAGCGGACTGATGACACAGTAGGGTATTGTCGCGTCTATTACGTGGAACTGGAACTACATCGGTAATACGTTGAAAATGCTTTGGGTTCAACTTAACAAATACAGCTACTTCTAGTATGTACAAACATGGTAGTGTCAGTATTTTATAATGTTTGAAGTATGGCATGCAACTATCGGTACTTTGAAACTTAAATATCGCCCGTATGCATCTTTTTTGAGCCTTAAAAGCTGTTTCTTTTTCTGTTCAGTTACCCCAAAATATTATTCCATATCGTAGGTGGGTGTGGTTCCATTGAGTAGTTTCGGTGGCCACCTCTGGTCTTCATGATCAGTTCCACTTCACCGAATGGTGCATTCCGAGAGCAAATGCACGAGTTACTATAAAAAAAATACCCAAATCGCTATAGGTGTGCCTATAAAATTGGCAAATTATATTCCAGGCGACTAACAACTGAAAGTGCGACTAACTATTTGCTACTAGAAATCATAGGCAAGGTACTATAAATAATGACATGGCGACTAATATTAACAGTAGGATAGGATGCAAGAGCGAGCGAAGTGAGCTCGGGACTTGGGGCACCCCGACTCGGACAGGTTAGGTTAGAAGGGGATGGCGGGGTCTGGAAGACCCCGCCGTCCCCGCGTAGCGGGGCTCCGTCGGCTACGCCTTATTATGCAAATCAGATAAAACCCAGGATAAACCAGGATTTATTTTTTGTCCAAAAATAAAAATTCAGAAATAGGAGGCCTCGCCAAAACAGAAACTCGATGCCAGTTTAAATTAAAACAAAGCTAACAACTGATTATTAAGCTGCTACTTTCTACTTAAAATTATTCTTCACTGTAGCTGCCAACCTACTATTTTTGCTACCGGCTTTATTTATTTTTTAATCCCAATTTCAGATTAATTTGTCGCCGCGTTAAATACATGCCTATAAAATTTGAGGATTTCCATGAGATCCCTTCATTAGATTCTGACTTGGTGACAATGGGACCACCTAGAGAGTATACCCTTTCAAACAAAAAAGGATTTTTTCAAATCCGTGTATTTATGACGGAGTTATGCCCGAACAGACACAAAAAAAAAAATACAAACATCCGAATTGATAACCTCCTCCTTTTTGAAGTCGGTTAAAAATGAACCTATTAGACCCCTCCAATTGCGCTAAAATTCGCGCAGTCAACATTGTATGATCAGTACTATAAGCACGCTTTATTCTGCTGCTACCGCCAGGATTGTCGGTGTGTCTACCTATGCTAATACGAAGCAGCACTTTCTCTTTCTCGGGAGCGGCAGTCAACTTCCTAATAGGTTTGTAATAACTATTCCTGGATAAATCCGTTATCCGGATCGTCTGGAATTGTACTCGTGCCGTGTATGTATGGCGATAAGCTTCGGTACCAATGTTGCACTAGAATATACTAACTTAAATACGTAGTCAATTATGAATTTTATGACTTAGATGATAAGTAGTTCGTTGACACTTGTATCTAGATACCCGCGCTATACATCGTATAGGTACCTCTCTGTCTAGGTAGATCAAAGCTGGACACATCAACATCATCAGCCACTTTTAAGAAAGCTTGTGTCTTTTCTGTTGACATCATACATACGTATACGTCTTTAAAGACACCCATGATATCGGAAGAGCCAACAGCCAAGAAATAATAAATGCAACAACTCCATTTCCACTTTTGCTTCTATTTCACCGGAATCTCTCTTATTCTGTTTTGGTACTTGAAGACAATTAGAACAGCACCCTAATTACGTAACACACTATCTATCACAATCTGAATCATTTTGAATTTGTCTGCTCAACAACGTAAATAAAGCAATGAATGTTTTTGAATTGTCAAAATGAAACCCATTCCTACTATTACAGTGTTACGGAATTACCCCGCTGTAATTATCCATTGCTGGTTGGTAGAGCTTCGTGTAAAGTTGAACTCTCAAGCAAGGACGATAACAATCTTAGTCAATTCAGAATCAAAGAAGCGACACGCTCTTTAGTTTGCGCAAGCAACAACAATATATTACGTTCTACAGTCACAGCTGACCGTTGTACGTTGTACTGCTAAGTCTTGATCATCTTCATACACATATTGTGTGACCAGCCAGACTAGCCACTGGGAGAGAGAGGGACCTTGTACTCGTATTTGACACATTGTAACCACCTCATTAATATAACTGAGCATGTAATTATGTACTATTACAATCAGACACCGAACGAGCACATTGTTGCGTACAGAAAGGCAGCGCTGTCGTGAAACTAACTTCATCAGTATGTTCAATAGAACCTTAATGGATTCCGAGCGCTCGATATAATGGCAGCAAGCGAGACACGCGGAGGAATCTACTTACGAAATACTAGCAACAGTATACTAATTCATTTGTTGCAACAATAAACGTGAGCATCAGAATAATATCAATATCAGTTGAACACACAGAGTTGTGTCCACAACTCAGAGACTCTCCATTCATACTTACTTATATTCATTTTGTTTATTTACATTTCACCATTATGTAAAGATGCTAGAAACGTTTGTTTCTATTAGGGGCATTCAAACATTTAATATCTAGTGACAAGTACCTACCTGCCTACGACACCCTCAACTTTTATGACAAGAATTTTGTGGAAATGAGAATGTTGACATGGATGTGAGGAGTCACAAGAATGGATCAAGTTAGAAATGACTATATTTGAACGTGGCACTAGATACAGAAACGTTGCAATGAGATGGTTTGTAGGCGCAGGACGCTCAGGAGGGATGAAACTAAAAGTGATGAAAATAAGATTATAATACGCTGGCCAACTTACTGCCACACATTTAAAATTGCAATTTTTTCTATACTGTAGAAGTCGGAGTTTTAAAATAACAAACGTTTTGTAGCAAATTTCATCAACTTGCTTTGAAATAATTGTTTATTTTACATTAAGTAGTAACGTTTTTAACCAAAAAATTGCCATTTTTAACTTACTGGCAAAAACTCAAACTACTTTTATAAGTATGTTTTACACCTTATTTACATTTTAATAACTGGTATTGCCTCCTCGAGCTCTGATTACAGCTTCGAGTCGGTTTGGCATACTGAAGACGAGGTTTTGGAGGCGATGGTGGGGAATATTCTCCCATTCTTCCATCAGGGCCTGTTTTAGGACCCTGGGGATGATAGGAGGTGGTCTGCGGCTTCTGACCAGCCTCTCGAGCTCATCCCAGGCGTGCACGATCGGGTTGAGATCATAACTTCTTGATGGCTAAACCATCAAGTTGATACCAACCTCTTGGATGTACTCTTGTACGACCCGAGCGGTGTGTGGCCGGGTGTTATCCTGCATCAGTAGCGATCCATCACTCATATTTACTAAGTATGGCCATGCAAACCTGCATACTCATTAAGAATCTCTTGAGTGTATCTTTCCCCAGACAGGGTGCCATTTTCTATGCCCACTAACTCAGTGCGACCTTCTGAAGAGGTGTCAGCCCATTGGTGTACAGAGCCTCTACCGTATTGGACTCTTTCTGTGAAGCAGGCTTGAATGTATCGCTCACCAGATCGCCTGTATCCTCTTGGCCTTCCATCTGAAGTAATTAGTCAGAATCGTAACTCATCAGTGAAAAAAACTCTTGCCCAATCTTCTTCACTCCACTGTATGTGTTCACGGGCATAGTGCGGTCTTGCTACACGATACCCTCTCTCGAGTTTGGGGTCACTTCAGGGCTTCAGGTTTGCTTTAGCAAGTCTTTTTCTCACTGTACTGTCACTAATGTAGTCTCTTCGGGTCTTAATAAATTGTTGCTGGACTTCCACTGCATTGAGGTGGCGATTTCTCAAAATTAATTTATTTTTGTAATCCTTTTTATTTCGAAAATATATCTTGTGTACTTTAAAAGGTATTGCAATTTTAAAAGTGTGGTACTAAGGTTTGAAGGCCAGTGTAGTTAATATGAATATATAAGGGTGAATTACAACGTGACTGCTGTAACTGTAACATGGAAGGAAGGGAAAAGAAGTTAAATATTAAACTATACTCAAGTAGATAGGTACACGCAACTCACATTCATCCACACACACCCACACATGCACTCCACAACCCACCCACAAACCAAACACCACAAACCCCACACACACAAACACACTCCACAAATCTCTAATGATTAAGTGAGAAAAAGAGGTAGTACGATTACTTAATGAAATCTTCGAGCAATACAAATCTCTCAAACTCAAACTCAAAGCATTTATTTCAAATAAACCAATTACAGGCAATTTTGAATTGTCAAGAGGTCATTCAGTCAGAAAAATGAAACTAGTTGCCCATTCCAAAGCTTAGTAGGTACCTATGGAGAAGAACGGGCAAGAAACTCCATGAACACTCTTTTAAATCAACATATAGTTACAAAAAAATTGGTTACATCATTCATGTTGAAATTATACATGTGAGAACGATGTAGAAAGACGTGCACGTTAAAAGCGACTGTAATAAAAAATATTAAAATAAAAAGAACAATTTTAAATAAGCCGTGGTAGCCAAGAGATGACCAGTCCCTACTGACGGCGCCCGTTCATGAACATGACGTATGGATCAGCACCATTCAGCTCAACCATTTTGAAGGGAACTTAATGATCTAACACACACGCCACCACCAGCAAAACATTTGAGTGAGCATGATATACTCTTAGCCACCAGGGCACATTCAAGTCAATGAAAGACGGACCTAATAAATAGTGCCTTTATAGTAGGTACATAGTGCTCACACATATGCTATGCAATTATTATACGTTGTTAAGAGATTGAATTTATATAATGCAAAGATAGTTTGTACAATCTTCAGCAGCTCCAACAATATTTTCGAATGCTAATCAATTAATTTATGCGCCCCTGTGTAGCAGGACCACCGTTGAGCCAAGCATATTTGTCAGCAATGTAATCCCCCAACTAATAATATGCTTAGCTGCGTAGTGTGCGTTTTATACAAGATTAAAATTACGTTTCATTCATTTGGAGTATGTGGGGAGGTATTTTATTGTAACATTTTAAACAGTACCCCATGAAGGTTGAGTCTACTTTAGCCAGTCTGAACCCTGGTTGAACTAATTGGTCCCTATTTCTAGTCTTTTAGTTATCTCTTTCACCTCTTTTAATGAAAAGATTTTTTTTTTCTTACGTACATGATGTTTTCATAGATATATTGACAAGGTACCGTCATGATGTTAATATCTTTAAACAGTTCCCTTAGAGAATCGCACCTGCGGAGGTAATATATTGCTCTGATGGCTTTTTTCTGCAGAATAAAAATAGACTCGATATCTGCAGCCCGTCCCCAAGTAAATACCGTAAGACGTGATACTATGAAAGTAACTGAAATAGACTAGCCTCGCGGTACCTACATCAGTAAATTGACGGATTTTTCTCACAGCATATGCTGTTTAACTTAGCCGTCCTGCAAGAGATATTAAATGAGGACCCCATTGCAGCCTTCAGTCGAGCGTGGTCCCCAGGAAAACAGTTTTATCAATGAATTCTAGTTTCTCTTTATTCAATACTATGTCACAATCAGTACTTTTAACATTCGGTAAAGCAAATCGTATACATTTAGTTTTTTTCCCATTTAATACTAAATTATTAGCAGTGAACCAATCATGTACCTGCAGTAGGACGTTATTTACGTCATCAAGATTTGATGCAAGTCTATTTATCTTAAAAATTAAGGAAGTATCGTCAGCAAATAATACCGCTTTTGGTTGGTTTTTTAATAAATGGTGTAGCTCGTTAATATAAACTAAAAAGAGGAAAGGACCTAATATTGAACCTTGTGGAACACCTATTTTTACTTTTAATCCACGTGAATTGTCACCATTTATTTGGATTTTTTTCCGTCTATCATTTAAATAAGATTCTACTAAACTGAGCGTTAGTTTATCTAGTCCGCAATGCTCAAGTTTTAAGAGTAAGGTTTCGTTTTCAACGCAGTCACATGCCTTGGAGAGGTCACAAAAGATTCCTATGGCATCTTGGGCCTCCTCCCACGCTGTAAATATGTGTTTTAATAAAGTGACACCGGCGTCAGTCGTACAACGTCCTTTGGTGAAACCATATTGCTGATCGTGTAAGATTTTGTTGATGTTAAAATGATTAAGCATCTAATGGAGCATTAGGTACCTTTTCGAAAACCTTGCTGAATACCGGCAACACGGATACTGGTCTATAATTGTTGGTGTCTTTGCTGTCTCCAGATTTAAAAAGTGGTATAACCTTACTGTATTTCATTAAATCCGGGAAGACTCCGTGATCTACACACAAATTAAATATCAAAGCTAGATATGGTGCTATAGTCTCGATTATGGATGTACAAACTTTGATGGACATTCGCCATAGATCTTCGATCAATTTAAATTTTATTTACCGAAAAGCTTTTATAACTATCATAGGGTTGATATGTTTTAATTGAAATTCAACCGGGCAGCCTGGGACGCTCGCTCTTAATAAATCAATTGAGACGTCCGGTGAAGAATTTAAAGCTTCCGTCGTGTTAGATGGTATATCAGTAAAGAAATTTACAAATTATTGAGCTACTTCTAAGTTAGAGCTTACGGCACCACGTGAAGTCTCCAATGTACAATAAGTGCTTCGTATGTTTTTCCTACTAGTTTCGTTATTTATAACATGCCAAACTGTTTTTATTTTATTTTCTGCGGATTTGATCTTGTTGCTAATGTACAGGGCTTTAGATATCTTGAAGGTATTCCTAAAAAAAATGGAATATTTAGCAACATGTTGAAAATTTCAGTGTAAATGTAGGGCTTAAGGCCATACAGCTCGAACACTCTTTCCCTGCTTATCCTAATACCTCAAGTTGCCCAGTCACTAAATATAAAGTTAGGGCAAATATTTTTTGTTTTCTTTTCAAAAGTTTTATCGAATTCATTGTGCACTACTGAAAAGAAATCCTCATACAATTAATTTGCACCGTTCCTATTATGGCCCAGAACATTTAACTTATTATTCAGGGTACCATTGCATCTATTTAATTTGCCATTCGTTATTGATCTAAATTGTATTTGCACTTTTTGCAATGGTGTTTTAAACTTAAAAGATACCGTTTGTCCACTATGATCAGACGGCAGATAATTTACTATGGATATCTCTAAATAATCACAATCGCAGAAAACATTATCGAAACAAGTAGCAGAAGTTGGAGTTACTCTAGTTGGTTCTGTAAAAACATTAGATAAATTTAACGATTTAAAAATGCTTAATAATCTACTGCTATTTGAATTACTTTCCAAAATATTAATATTAAAATCACCACAAATAATTGCGGCTTTGTTACTGGATGTAAATTTCGATAGGATATCTTCCATTATTGACTCAAATAAAGAAAAGTTCTGATAATTGAAAAGGTCTGTAAATGCACACTACAACATGCTTATCTAGCTCTACACAGGACAGTTCGATGCAATGTTCAACTGATAAACCAACTATGTCTTTACGTTGCTTAGATTTTAAACAATTTTTTATCAAGATTAGAGAACCTCCACGCAGCATAGATTTACGGTTAAAACAACTGCTCATACTATAGTTCTCATAATTAATTAGCATTTGGTAATCCTTTAACCAATGTTCAGTAAAACAAACAATGTCAAACTTTGTTTTTTCTAAAAACATTTCAACTTCTAATAATTTGGAAGAAATACTTTGAATATTTTGATGAAATAATTTCAAGGCATTCTGCTGATCTTCTTTTCGATTATTACTTACTTTAGAGCAAGAAGATACCTTGTTGTTGTTATTAGGTATATAAATATTCTTACTGGTACCTTCTGTTCTCTTACAAACTAGTTTAAATGATTATCCGGAGTTAACCCCAATACTTCAGTGTTATCACCAGGCAGTGAGCACATAGTGAGTGAGGGGCATGGAACCTCCTTCGTACAATTTGTATAACTACTTTTAGCATTTGAGCTACATTTATTCAGGGTCACCACCTTATTATTATTATTATTACTAACCACTGTGGTGCTAATAACACAAGACTTCGACATACTATTTATGTCTCAGTTTATATAAAAAGCTAATAGCCTTGCTATTATGTGTCTAAAACTAACAGGCAGATACACAGTACCCCTAGTCGATTTGAAAGTTTCCACAAAAATGTTGGTGTCAAAAAACACAAGCTTGTCACTGTAATGACTAACTAAGAAGTGCATATGCCTATTAAGCATATGAATATAATTATTTTGTCAATTTTACAAAATATGGGAAAGCACACAATATTATTTTACTACAGTTTAACTTTAACAACGCAGTTACACAGTCAGTGATTGATTTCTTCTTTTCTGACCTTAGCACTATTACTCTAATGCGGTTGCTGCTATTAACGCTGTGATAGGCACTTAGTTATCATCTCCAGTCTAGCAATTACTTACGAGTACCTACTACTACACGCACGCGCCTTTCTGCTAAGTCGTAGCTACAATCAGCCCGTCAATTTCAACGATAACCTAACGATTCCGAAAAAATACTGATATAAGCTACAGGCTTTAAAGCCTGTAACGGTTAACCTGCCTGTAGCTTGAGTTTTAATTGAAAAGTAGAGACTACTAAATTGTATAGTTAGTATAGACCCAACATAACAACACAACGATACACCAGTATGTTCCACACCCACAATAGAAAGAAGCTTGTAACAACATTCAGTACGAGTCGTGTTTAATGCTGTTCGACAGCGAATCATATGAGTAGCACCACCACATTCAGCGACGCGACGGTAGCCTACGCGGTCGTTTCGATTCGAAAGAGATAGATAAACTGTCACGTGTCTTGTATAAAATAAAATAGTTTTTCTTTTCACCAGAAACATGAGGTCCGTTATAATAATTAATTATTCAGCAATCGTCACCGGCTACAACTAGCCATTGTAGAATGTATTTCAACGCAGTTTCAATTGAGGATGGCCGCCCCACCCAAACCTACGGTCTAAATGAATCGGGACAAAGCTGGTTCTAACTATATCTGCGTGAGGCGCGACACCCACGAGCCATATCCTGCATACTAGATACGGGGATTTCTGAACGTTTCATAAGGTAGCCTTGGCACCGCAAGTTGTACCAAGTATAGTAACACTATACTATACTCGTATCTATGTCCTATGTCAACCATACAAAATATTTACAGAACATGTTATAACAAAGCTCATGGTAACGAGATGAACTACCACAGTTAATGCTCATCAGTTTCAATACAAACATGCAGCTATAATTTCTTGTTGTGGGAGTACATCCTCGAGCAAACCAAACCAGATATATAGCATCACATCGGAAGATTATTGAACGCACGATAGGTAGGTAGGTACTTATTAATTGAACGGATATTCTATATGAGTGCGGTTTATTGCATTTTGTGGGCGCTGAGACGCCTATTGTAAGCATGCGGGCGCGGGGCGGCGCCAGGCACACGCTCCGCTTTCAACATTTAGCTGTAATTCAAAGCTACAGAACTGCCACTACGAATACGAGTAATGCAATAAGTAGTAATTACTGCAATGAAAAGTCATTGAACTAAGTATGCGTACATAGACCTCAGAGACTTCTAAAAACACGACAACGACAGAGACAAACAAGAAGATGCAAATGTCAGTGGTACCACTACCAGCATTGATTTTAATGACTTCCAGTATTAATCAGCGATTTTACCGCAAATTATATACCTTTCCCAATTTTATAAGTTCGCAGTCTACAAAGTACACCCATTCTTATTTGAACTGTCATCGTCGTGAAGAGCTGGCCTTCTGCACTATGTCACAGACGCTCTCGTGCTATGTTGTCAATGCACTTCTGTTAGGAGCGGCACTAGCGTGACGGCGCCATGCTCGGCAAATGTTTGCTTTTATATTGTTACGACACCGCCATTGGATGTGCTCTCAAATGTTGCCTATATATATACATATGGGAAACTCCATGACTATTTTTGTGTCGTCTATTTAAGTGTTTTTGTCGATAGTAACGGTATTGTATTGTAGGTAAGTTACGGTGCTGGTGCCATCATCAGTAAGAGGTTACCGTATTTATCGCGTTTTGATTACACAATATTATGTTGAAGTTACTGCGTAATATGTTCCTTGCACATTCGGTAGGTACCAGATACACATATATCTGCTATGTGATCGTGGTTCTCGCGGGAAAACAGGAAAATTATGTCCAGAGCGCATACCACACAAAACAAAACCATACAAAACACCCACAGCAATGTTTGCCTTTCCTTTAAGGATAGGAAAGGCAAATATTGCTCTCATGACTATGACTATGCTTGGTTAGTACGTACCTGTAGGGCACGCTGGCTGCGAGGAAGATGTAGGTGGTGTGCAGCAGCCCAACCTGCACGGCCGCCAGCGCCACCATCACGTACACGCGCACGTGGAACCGGCCCGCCTGCCCCAGCTGCCGCACCACGCTCTCCGCGTCCACCTCGCCGGGTGCCAGGCCGGACCTCGGCTTGTCTCCCTCGGCGTCTGCACTCATGTCCGCGGTGTCCAATACTGAGCTGCGGACAATATCCCGTGACGCGCGCTCGCCACCACAACCAACACTGCGCCGCCCTCGGCCACCGCAACAATGACAACTGATCAATTAGAAAGCCGATACTAGGCCAAGGCCCACTGTCAATCAAATCTCACTCGAGATGCAATCGCGAATACGCGCCAATCTGTAGTACTGTGTAGTGCGAGAGCACTCGACGTACGAGTCCTTACTGCCGATGCCGGCGGCAACGCAGCCTTCCTTATTTATGATTAGTTATTATGCAACCACTAGTCTGGAAATCCCAAAGAGAGATTTTTAACTAAACTCCGATAGATATGAACAGGTACCTGCTACCTAGATAACATACTTCGCACGGGATCCTGCCGTTTTGCTGAAAAGATTTTGCCAAAATTTCACTACCCAAACAAATTTTAGCAACCTTTTTTTTTAGGGTTCCGTACCCAAAGGGTAAAAACGGGACCCTATTACTAAGATTTCGCTGTTTGTCCGTCCGTCTGTCTGTTTATCTGTCTGTCACCAGGCTGTATCTCAAGAACCGTGATAGTTAGACAGTTGAAATTTTCACAGATGATGTATTTCTGTTACCGCTATAACAACAAATAATAAAAACAGAATAAAATAAATATTTATGGGGGCTCCCATACAACAAACGTATTTTTTTTGCCGTTTTTATAGTTAATGGTACGGAACCCTTCGTGCGCGAGTCCGACTCGCACTTTGCCGGTTTTATATACCAATTTTTTATTTTTTATTAATGGTCAACTCGTAGTTGTGACCTCTGAGGTCCTGGCTACTTAACCGGTCTATCCTGTGGTGCCTTAAGCTACTAACTTAAAGCCTCCAGCCAGGGGCGAATTACTTAAACTCTAGGTGACCGCACGTTAAGGGCACCCCCTGTGGGGTACGAGCCTTAGGGCGTCACTGAGGGGAGGGCAGCAAGGTGGGACAGGCTGGATCGAATTTATAATATTATTATTAATCGGGGAAATTAAAGCTACAGGCTCAGCTACGGCGCAGGCTGGCGCTTCGTCGAGCAAGGGTCGGGGGGGGGGACTATTACGTCGGGGGCGTCGCGTTGGATCTCGGCGGCGAGGTCGGAACGATGGCGGTCTGTGTTTGTGCACTGTACTGGTAGCCCTACTGCTCTCCTGGAGGAGGGTTATGGGGTCGTCGGGGTCGGTGAGGACATGCCTTAGATGGCGGGTATGACTGATACGGGAGGGGTTATAACTGGCAGCCTTGACAGGGTTGCGATGTGAGGCTGCGGAATCAAAGAAACGCTTGGAAATGCGCTTCATGAATTGACTGATAGTGAGTATTTTAAGATCGAGATGGAGGATCTCGTTCCGAACGAACCAAGGGGAGCCGGTTGCCCTACGGAGGAACCGGTTTTGGAGGGCCTGCATCCTATGGATGTGGCGGGGTTTCGTGTGTGCGAAGACCACACTTGCGTAGGTCATGATTGGGCGAATGCACGCTGTGTAAACGCGCAATTTGCACTTGAGTGACAATTTGCTGCGTGCATTCAATAGGAAGTGGAGCCTACCGAGAGCGAAAGCGGCGCGCGAACGTGCCTGCTTTATGTGCTCACCGAAGGAGAGGTGTTTGTCCAATACGACACCCAGGTATTTGGCTCGCTTCTCCCAAAGGATAGACTTGCCGAACATGGTGATCGGACGGGGAAGAGCGAGCGAAGCGAGCTCGGTGCTTATATAGGGCACCCCGACTCGGACAGGTTAGATTTTTTTTTTTAAACCACCCAGAAGTATCAGCCCCGCCAAACGAGGCTCCGTCGACTACGCCTTATCATAGAAATGATAAATTGAAAACTGACAATACTAAATATTTGGCTTATTTTATTTTGCATAAAATATGTTATACCAACTGAAATATTTGACTACATAAAAATTGGTAAAAGTACCTACTAGGTGGTAAACAAGTTATTGTTTAAACGTTCAGTTGCCAAACATTAGGTTTGCGTTACAATTATTTGTGAAGAGATTTTTTGCTAAGTAATAATTTGGCAAATGAAATATTTACGATTAAAATATAATTACCTAACCTAACTAAAACTAATAACAAATTAAAAGATGGCGTTAAAAAATTCCTCCGCATCGCTGTCGACTGGTAATGTACCCAAGAGACTGGCGGCATTGCCACGTTGTATTGCAATGCTTAGCCTCTGGCCAAGGTAAAATCCAGCCCTTGGGTCACGGGAAGTGTCAAACAGGCGTTTGGAGATTTCCTTGAACAAAACAAGGGCACTCGGACCCCACGGCCCGAGGGTTTCAAACCCAAACGGCTCGAAAATATAATTACCAATAAGGTTGTTATACTTACGCCGCTTGAGGTTTTCCGCAGCCGCAGCAGCGGCGCCAGCACAGCACGCCGAGACAGGAAGATGAGATGGCGCAAGAGTATCGACACATGTTGCGTCCCACACTAAAGGCCTACCCACCTTCCATGGAAATAAAGACATGCCGTCCGGTCTCTTGCCATCGTCGCGTGCCAAGCCATTAGGTTCTATTACAGCTGGAACGCCGACGGTGACAAGAGCTCGTCGGATGATGTCATTAATGTTCGCGTGCCGCGGTATGCGGCCCGCACTTCGGCTGCAAGACAGACCGTGGTGTCCGAGGCTGTTGACAACTTCGCCACAGTGACAGCGATGAGGGGAACAAAAGGGAGCTCCTAGTCGCAGGGAAGCAGCGAGGCGGAAAGTAGTGTCGTCGAACAAAGTGCCTATGTTCGACGATGGTAGTGCATGAAGCCAAAGACCCGACTCCCACTTACCCACAGCCAGTAGGCGCGCACGCTCCACAGTAGTAGCAGACGTGTCAATTAAATTATTCTGTACTACTCTGCAGAGTGGCTCATCCCACCGTCTCTGGGAAGATGGATTGTCGGGTGGATCTGAATTCGGGCAAGCGAGATGCCAAGCATCCATAGCCTCGGTGAAGCACGGCACATCAAAATCAATCAGTGTGGAGGCTAGGATTTTCCTGATTAATTTCTCAGTGCCGTAAACCGAGGATATGAAAGCCGGTAAACTAATACTAGAAATTTTGCGGACGCCGAGGCCTCCCATACGAATGGGAAGAGTAGCTTGTGTCCAAGCTCGGTCGTCCAGGGCCACATTTAAAATCGAAGTTAATGTATGCCGGATAATTTGGTCCATTTTGTCTAAAAGGTGAGGGTGCTTCCATAAATGAGAAGCGCGAAGGAAATATGTTAATTTAGGGCCGAAACAGCAGTAACGGATTAAGGTTATGGCCGAATGCATGTTAATTTGGAATAATCTTTCCGAAACGTCATTGAAATTTTGTATTTTTTCCTGAATAAAAACGGGAAAGGAATTCTCAAAGATTGGAGACCCAAGGAGACGAAGAGAGCTTTTTCAATAATTTTTATTTCCGGAGCTATCGCGTTAAATTTGGTAAGAGTCAGATGTCTGTCAGTACTGTCCTCTAAGTATAGTTCACATTTCGAAAAGTTGAGATCAAGGCCTATGGAATGAAGTTCATTTTTTAAGAATTGTAGGTCATTTAAAACAGTTTCTACATCGCCTCCCAAGGTTCCATCATCAAGATACCAAACGTTAAATTTGGAATTTAGCTGTCGAATAATTGGGTGAATGGCTAAACTAAAAATCACTGGCCCGAGGGGATCATCTTGTTGACAGCCAACAGCAGATTCCAGAAGGTTGTCCCGATACAGTAATTTAGAAGGGTGTCTGTAACATTTCCAAAGGAAACTAAAGATTTGGGGTATTTCTTTTTTAGTTTCTGCCAGCAAGGTGTCCCTATTAACAGAATTGAAAGCATTATTTATGTCAACCTTCAAGATGACCTCTCCTTTGCCAGAATTTAGGTAATCGACAAGGCGTGTACGGCAGCCTCACAGCCCCCTTTGGAGCCGTAACCTAGCTGCAGGGGCTGAATTTTGAAATGAAACAAAAATAAAAACAAATGAAATTATGCAGAAAAGCGTTTGGGAAGTGATAACTTGGCAATTTCTTTTCAAAGTCAAAGTCAAATCATTTATTTCAAATAGGCACTTTTGAACGTCAAAATTTACAAAAAAATAGAATTGATTATAGTTGCCCCTTCCAAAAGGTAGTTTCGTATGGAGAAGAATGGGCAAGAAACTCCACCGTTACTCTTTTAAAATGTTTTACAATATTATGTATACATTAATTATATGTGAAGACGATGCACCTAGAATAAAATTATTATAGCACAATAAGTAAAAATAATTAAATATAACGCATGAGAGATAAATTAATTATGAGATAGATACATGGTGCTCACATATTTACAAATATTGAAAAATAAATGATTTTTCCAAAATTTCACAAGTAATAATTTAGTGTGTGAGTTAAAGTAGTTACATAATGTAAAAAACAATGTCATAAAAATTATAAATTATACAATTAAATTAGCAACCAGTTTGATTTTGTCTAGACTCTAGATTTTCCTATGGAGCAGGACCAGCATGTTTCCAAGCATTCTTATCTAGGATATAATCCTCTAATTTGTAATATGCTTGTTTACAAAGTGTACTTTTAATATGAGTTTTAAATTTTCTTTCATTTAATATATAAAATATATCACAAGGTATTTTGTTGTAACATTTAACACAGTACCCCATAAAAGATGCATGTACTTTAGATAATCTAGAAAATGGTTGATCTATTTTATCTTTATTTCTAGTATTAAAATTATGTCTATCACTTATTTTATTTTATTAAAAAGATGTAGATTTTTTCTTACATACATAATATTTTCATAAATGAATTGACAAGGCACCGTCATAATATTAATCTTTTTAAATAGTTCCCTAAGAGATTCGCAACGACGTAGATTGTAAATGGCCCTGACAGCTCTCTTTTGCAAAATGAAAATGGATTCAATGTCAGCAGCCCGACCCCACAGTAAAATGCCATATGACATAATGCTGTGGAAGTAGCTAATATATACCAGACGCGCGGTTTCTACATCTGTTAACTGTCTATCTTCCTAACAGCATAAGCGGCCGAGCTTAACCGCCCCGCAAGAGATTTTATATGGGGTACCCATTGTAATTTCTCGTCTAGCGTGATTTCCAGGAAAACCGTCTGATTAACAAATTCTAGTTTTTCTAACATTTGGTAATTGAAATCTAATTCGATGAAACAAGGGAGACCCACTTCGGACAGCAGCAGAATATAATACCGCTGCCGTAACTAATTTCTGAACATCTGAACAAATATTATCGCTGGATTTTTTCACACGAATCACGTAGAGGAAAGAACTTACAATATTATCTACAATATTATTTTAACTACTGTGGGCGTACTATGGGTAACGTTGATTATTGCGCAATAGAAAAATCGTTTGCATATCAAATTAATCACACTAGCGAATCACACACTGTAGGTACACGACAAAACATCACGGAACGCGCGACAGTTTCTAAACGTGTTCACAGCTGACCCGTCAACAACAAACTCTCTGCTGTACCCTGGTCAAGCGTTAGCGTTATAGACTCTGTCCAGCGCCACCTGGTAGCACCGACGTCCCGATTAGTCAAGTCAAGTCCCGATTAGTCTAGATTTAACGTATTTCCGACGTATATATACGAGTACATATTTATATATTTTCCGGATAGAAGGTAGAATTCTTCAACCAGTAGCATAGTAGGCACTGGTAATCACAGAACGCCTCTGGTAATATTTATAAGGCGTGCTACACACGTTAATGAATTTCCTGCGGCACTGCATACGATCATATCCACGCACGTGATGCCTAATATTCATCACGCGCAACAAAAACGTTTTGAGACAATCGAACTAGTTCAACAGTCAACGCTTTTTATGTCTTATAAAAACCATTTTTGATTGATGAACACTTGAGAATACTAAAACTAATAAATCATAGTAATGTTCTGCCCCTGCACGTGTGAGTGCCCGTGCCTAACAAGACAACAGACAGGGCCGCATGATGAGTATCATTATAATTTGTGGAATTTCAGTAGTAAAGCTCTTTTGATGAGGTGTCCGGGGAAGTCATGCTTCTAGGTATATTTCTATTTCTGCCGCCAAGCTGCGTTGCTGGGTTCCAGTTTGAGGCTTTGAGGGTCGGTGTAGTTACAGGCACACGTAACTTTGGGGGTCGGTGTAGTTACAGGCACACGTAACTTTGGGGGTCGGTGTAGTTACAGGCACACGTAACTTTGGGGATCGGTGTTATGTAGTTACAGGCACACATAACTTTAGGGGGCGGTGTAATTACAGGCACACGTCACTTTGGCGGTCGGTGTAGTTACAGGCACACGTAACTTTAGGGGGCGGTGTAGTTACAGGCACACGTCATTTTGGCGGTCAGTGTAGTTACAGGCACACGTAACTTTAGGGGGCGGTGTAATTACAGGCACACGTCACTTTGGCGGTCGGTGTAGTTACAGGCACACGTAACTTTAGGGGGCGGTGTAGTTACAGGCACACGTCACTTTGGCGGTCGGTGTAGTTACAAGCACACGTCACTTTGGGGGTCGGTGTAGTTACAGGCACACGTCACTTTGGGGGTCGGTGTAGTTACAGGCACACGTAACTTTCGGGGTCGGTGTAGTTACAGGCACACGTAACTTTGGGGGTCGGTGTAGTTACAGGCACACGTCACTTTGGGGGTCGGTTTAGTTACAGGCACACGTAACTTTGGCGGTCGGTGTAGTTACAGGCACACGTCACTTTGAGGGTCGGTGTAGTTAGAGGCACACGTCACTTTGGGGGTCGGTGTAGTTACAGGCATGCGTCACATTTTAGATTTGTCTCTGGGATGGCAACTCAACTGCGATGGCCCTGGTACTGCAGATGTCCAATGATAGACGGCGGTTACTAAACATCAAGTAGCCGTTGGCTTGTATGCCATCGAATAATTCAAAAAAATGCACACATATTCCCCACAGCGACCATCCACTGCGACATGCTGACAACCACCTCAACAAAGTAAGAGTGTACCAGCACACGGGATGTTGCTCATTGTGATCAGCGTAGGGATGCTAAGCTGATATTATTTTACCATACTTATTGTTATGTGCCCAGAACATCTATTTACACACATCAAAAGTTTCTAGAGATCAAACACATTTCTGCTAGTTAATAATTTGTTTTTGTATTTTTTGTAACTTGGATACTTTTTACTAAATTTCGACTTTTGAAAAGGGAATAGTTTTTGAATGTCGGTCAAAGGATGAAAATCTTCTGTCAAGTCGTTTTCCTATATAATCCTGGAACGGGTTTGAGGTTAAATCAGTAAAAACTTTGCCATACTTCTGAGTGGAATCAATACAAAATAACGCTACTAATGGAGAGAAGACCTCATTTGAGCCGAGAAAAAAATATTATCAGAGTCGTGGGAATGTTGGAAGCTGGTTCTCGGTAACGTGCTGTGGCAATCGCTCTGGGCACTACGCAGAGTATTATAAGTAGACTTTTTAAATCTTGTATAAAACCCACACTATGCAGCCAAGCATATTATAGGTTGGGGGATTACATCGCTGACAAAGATGCTTGTCTCAACGCTGGTCCTGCTCCACAGGGGCGCATAAATTAATTGATTAGCATTTGAAAATATTGTTGGAGCTGCTGAAGATTGTAAAAACTATCTTTGCATTGTATAAATTCAATCTCTTAACAATGTAATAGGTTGGGGAAAAAGTTTCTTCACATTTTTTAAGAAAATTCAAAACATTTTTTAATATAGTTTATTTACATTTAACGAAAGTATGTAGGTACCATTTTGTTCGATAACCTTTTGCCATCTTGTAGGTAGGGACATGATCCCATTGCTATAGAAATTTTGGGACTTCTGATCAAAATACCGCGCCAAGTGGTTTTGGCAGTCCTCTCGTGATGTTAACCTGACACTGCCTAAAGAATTCTGAAGAGACCGAAACAGGTGGAAATCTGAAGGTGCAAGGTCAAGACTATACGGCGGATGCATTAACACCTCCCAGCCAAACTCTCTTAATTTTTGCTGAGTGGCTAAAGATGTGTGAGGTCTAGCGTTATCATGATGAAAAACCACACCCCTTCTGTTGATTAATTCCGGCCGCTTTCTCACAACTTCTTGCTTTAATCTCATCAGTTGTTCGCAGTAGAGTTCAGAATCGATGGTCCTGCCTGGTGGTGACAGCTCATAATGAATAATGCCCTTCCAATCCCACCACACACACAGCATCACCTTGTTGCGGGTTAACCCGGGTTTCGCCACAGTCTGTGAAGCCTGACCGGCCTTTGACCACGACCTTTTTCGCACGTTCTTGTCATACGTGATCCACTTTTCATCACCAGTTATCAGCTTCTTCAAAAATGGTTCGGTTTCATTACATCGTAATAAAGAATCACAAATGAGTACACGGTTCATTAGGTTTCTTTCAGTGAGCTCGTGAGGTACCCAAATATCGAGCTTTTTTGTGTACCCAGTTTTTTTCAAATGTGCCAAAACTGTTTTGTGGTCAATTCCCAGTTCTTCAGCTACGTCGTAACTACTGATGTGCCGATCTTGCTCCACTTTTTCAAAAATGGCATCCATTTTATCCGTAATAGGGCGACCAGAGCGACGTGCATCTTTGACATCAAAATTTCCGGATTGAAAATGCTTAAACCAAATTTGTGCAACTCTCACAGACACTGCACTAGGTCCATAAACATAGAAAATTTTTTTCGCGGCTTGCGTTGCATTTTTACCTTTTTTGTAGTAAAATTTTAAAATGTATCGAATTTCTTCATTAGATTCACTTATCTTGACAGTACGAAAAACAAATGAAAATCACACATTTTCCTAATTTGAATTTGGAATTATGTTCTTTAAAATTTAAACTTTCAACGATACCAAAACCAGCCAGATACAAATAGTATAGCCAAAGAGATTTTATTGCAAGTTCATACATACTATAATGCGAAAAGACTTTTTCCCCAACCTAATATATGTAATTGCATAGCACATGTGTGAGCACTATGTACCTACTATAAAGCTACCATTTACTAGGTTCGTCTTTCATTTACTTGAATGTGCCCTGGCGGCTAAGAGTATGTCATGCTCACTCAAATGTCTCGCTGGTGGTGGAGAGTCTGTTGGATCATTAAGTTCCCTTCAAAGTGGTTGAGCTGAATGGTGCTGATCCATGCGTCATGTTCGTGAACGGGCGCCGTCAGTAGGGACTGGTCATCTCTTGGCTGCCACGGCTTATTTTAATTTTAATTTTTGAATTGTTTTTTTTTGTTTTTATCTTTGCTATTACGAACGCTTTTAACGTGCTCGTCTTTCTATATCGTTCTCACATATATAATTTCAACATAAATAATGTAACCAATTTTTTTTTGTAACGATATGTTGATTTAAAAGAGTGTCCATGGAGTTTTAGTAGGTACCTACTACGCTTTGGAATGGGCAACTAGCTTCATTTTTCTGACTAACTGACTCCTTGACAGTTCAAAAGTGCCTGTAATTGGTTAATTTGAAATAAATGCTTTGAGTTTGAGTTTTGGACACTTTACGTGACATGGAGGACGAGCTCGCAACACCACATGCAGACAAGATCGTTACATACAAATTACTGCTCGACGAAATCGTACAATGTTGGCGATGATGTTGGTTACGAGGCTTCATAGATCTTCAGGGGTGTTAATAAGTGATCAAACCATAAGAAATCGCTTGCATGAAGTCAATCTCCGTTCCCGAAGGCCGCTACGTGTACCGCCTATTCGGCCCCGAAATCGCAGATCCTGTTTACAATGTGCTTCTGAACACAGAAACTGGGCAGAAGAATCTTGCTTTGGTATGAGGCCAGATACTAGACGTACACGGTATTGGAGGACCCTTGGACGCCAAAACCGTTTAAAATCATGCTAGGAAGTCCATGCATACAGTGGTGGAACAATTATGATATGGGTGGATATTTGGATTAGCGGAACAACCGAACTAATATGG
The DNA here is from genome assembly GCA_916610205.1 of Griposia aprilina. Classification (NCBI taxonomy): domain Eukaryota; kingdom Metazoa; phylum Arthropoda; class Insecta; order Lepidoptera; family Noctuidae; genus Griposia; species Griposia aprilina. The sequence goes on from OU744296.1 coordinate 23,860,631, forward strand.
ATCAGAGGCAATCTCAATGCACTGATTTATGCTGAAACGATTGTATCAGACGTCGTCATTCCTTTGCGGACTTAATTTGGCGCTTCGTTTCTGCTTATGCATGATAATGCAGGTCCACACACACGTCGTTGGAAACACACTTGCCGCCGCTAATGTCAACGTCCTACCATGGCCTGCTCAATCGCCAGACTTGAATCCCATTGAGCACGCATGGGATATGCTTCAAAGAAGGTGAAAAAGCCAGCATACGCAAAAATCGCGAAAAGTATGCAGAGAGTACTTCGTCGATTTCCACATACACGAAAATATTTTATTTAAGTATCCAATCTAACTAGACATTTTTATGTAATTTCAATAGGGCATTTCTTTTTAATTATTTTATCCCGGGACACTTTTGATGTGTATTATACAAAAAAAGGATGTTTTATGCATGAGATATCACCATGAAAGTTGTTATATAAAAAAGCGTTTTTTTAATGGAGGTTTATATGTTTTATAGGATTTTTATTCCGACCTCCACGCGGGCAAAGCCGCGGGCAAGAGCTAGTTGTTTATAAACAACAATAATTCTGGGGAATTCTTGTTTATTGTCTGATTATCAAGTAATCCTTTCGTAAAAAAATCTGCTGTCAAGTCTTCGCTTAACCATGTCTGGACTAAACCAAACTCAATTTTCAGCTCCATTTACTTCTCGGAAATTAATTAACCGCAGCAGTTAGAATCCAAAGAAGTTTTTGATAAATATGTTATTTAATAACTTTTTATTAATTATATAGCCAGTCTTATAATTGTTATAAATTGTAGCAATCTATTGAAATGAAGTATCGTGGTGATGCAGTTCATTGCCCGGACTGTGGTAATGAAGGCTTGCACACGGACGCCATGATACCCGCATTGGTAGAGCTATGGTATTTTCCTCAAACATTCTAAACTAGTTTAGCAATTTTGATGTTGCTTTTCTACTGTCAGTTACAATAAAACATGGTTAGTAACTGCAGTTAGAACTTACAACAGCACAACCAGCAACCTTTTAAAACTGAATCTGACGTTAAAATATTATTTTTAAATGTACGAGAACCAGTACATCAAGTAACATACAATTTCCGGAGCATTGATCAGGTAATCATTTTAAACCTTTGTCTCATCTTCTCACATCTCGGATACGGCGCATGGTTCCTCAAGGCCCTTTATTGGGGCCACTGTCACTTCCCTCGTGTTCGCGACCTTAGCGACATGGCTACTTATTATTAACAACCTTCCATGCTATGTATAACATAATTAACTATTAAGTTTAGCAATAACACAACTTGAACAACTCGAGCGCTATAAAGTTTCCTAATCTTAATTAAACAGTGTTGACCATGATTGTCTGGCTCAAAGCAATCGCCGCAGAGATCGCTGAGATTTTATCATTATTCTAGGATTGGTTTAAAGTAAACCAAAGTGTATTTACCAGTGTTGTTACTCGTATATGAGTAAATTGCAGCCATAAACAGGTGTAAAAAATATATAAATGTAAAATAAAATGAATCTGTGTCAAGTAAATATTTATCTTAATCGGAACATCTGTCTAAATATTTAACTTCAGCATGAAAGTAAATAAAACTACACTTTCTAGAGTAAATTAAAATTGTCACTTTATTGTTAATTGTCTTATGAATACTATCTTAAAGGTATCGAGTGTCCGTCATTGTGACCGGCACCAATGATACAATCTACTAATACTAAAAGCTACACAATATGCTCGTGGATTTTAAAGTCTAAACGATCTTCGACCATTAACATAATTCGTACGTATCAGGTTACCAGCCTATCATACAACCCATTACCCTTCGGTTAAACCTTATACATAACTTGTGAAAAGAGAAAAAAAAAAGAGATTTGTACTTCCATGTGAAACGTGAAGCCGTGTCATACAGCAGCTCCTTGAGATCAGTTTACTAATGAGACGTCGCTTTAATGAAGATTGTGGACATGATCATAACTTTAGGTATTTCCAGAGAGGTACCTAACTACTACTTACACCCCATGTTCATACGAAAAATATCATTTTGTAAGAATTTTGAGAACCTCTTTCTAAGAAAGTCAGTTGAATGATAAAAACTGCAAGGCAAGAATGATTGATTCATAATGAAAGATTTTAATAAAGCGTTCAGCTCGTATATATCCGTGAGACTGCCTACGGTTAGAGCACGCAGCTATGCATACAATGTTATCATCAGTGGCACTAAATATTTCACTTCTGGATTAGACGCGATAATTGTAAACGATGCTCACAGTGTAGACTGGAATTTTATTAAGTATACAAGTGTGGCTTAGCCGACATCAGCAAGCAATGTTTTTTAACAAACAATCGATCCTAAAGAACCAAATATCTAGTTGTTTTTAATGCTATCGAGATGCAAACATATCGGCAGGGAAGTTAAAAGTTTTTTTATTTTAAATAACATGTTTCTCGAATCTTGACTATTATCAAGTGCTAGTTAATTATTTATACTCAATATTTTAAGCATTTGTTTTGTATATTTCCTATTTTTTCTTATGAAAATATACGTAAGTTGTTTCCGCTCAAGTGTTTCACATCACAACCACACGTCACTACCTAAATCAAGTCTTGGACAGGATATAACAGTAAGTTCTTACAGATACATTATTTTACATTATTTATTAGACACTTATAGTAAAAATATTTTCACTTTACATTATACAAAGATTTTCTTTAACAAATTAATTAAAAATATTGTCTGGTACGTTTGCATGACACATCCCGAAATAGTGTTTAAACAATTTTTTACTTATCTTAACACAGTTAAATCAATACTTATAGTAATAATTTGTGGTAAATACTCGGTAATTAACCAACTTTCGATGTATGTCATGCCAAAGCTCTAGAAGTGTCGCACAACGCATCTTTTGCTGAATAGACTATTCAAAGAAGACAATTCATATAACTGGGATGTTTTAAAAACTTATTTTTAGGTCCCCAATAAGCTTAATAGAGAAAACAATTCACCTTTTTTACCTATTGTTAGTTTTTTATACGAGTATAACCTCTAGAACGAGGTGGACGCTCGAATTTCTCAACTAAAATGCAATTTGTGTTTTAAAAAAAATGCACCTTTCAAGTTGAAATTATATTTCACCTTGAAATACAAGCTTTAACAGTGCTTGGACTCTTGCACACGTTATGGGTAATGCAGATCACGCGAACCAATGTTAAGAATTAGCTGATGCAAGTTGCACCGTCCTGGGAACATATTAGAACCAATCGTAGCTGAGTTGCCAATGTTCTTCTAGTTGAGACAAAATCAAAGGATTACAACAAATTCGACCAGCGCTTCGGACAACATGCAAAAGTCTGAATTCAGTTAACCCGGCAAACGCTCAAAGTGTACATTGAACGGTGAGTGTCAGACTGTGTTGAGCACGGGCGTGGGCGGCGCTGGTGGCTCCTCCTGCGCCGACGCGTCCAGGTCGGCGAAGGTGTCGGGCAGCCGCCGGTGCAGCGTGTCGGGCACCAGCCGCGTCAGCGCCGCGCTCAGCAGCGGCAGCGAGCCGAACAGCAGCGTCGGCAGCCACCACTTGTACACCGCCTGCGATACATACAGAGATAGATACGTTATTCGTACAGTACAACAAAGAGAACTTTTGCGAACAATTCAATTTCACAACGTAATTCCAGAGCGTGCCAACTGTCTCGTAACTGATGCGACCGAACTAGTGTTCTTCGTGCAATGTCGCAGCTCGGCCGAGCGTGGAGCAGTTGGCTGGCAGGCGCTGCCGAGTTCACGACGGGAACACACCGCGGTGTATATGTCGCAGCCAACTAATTTAATTAGCCTTTCAGTTAACTGCCTAGACTTTTTACTAAACGGCGCCGTTCAAAATCAAATCAAATTAAATCAAAATTTCTTTATTCGGACAACAAAGATCCATAATGTTAGTAATACCTTATAGCTAGTGTTAGTAGTAATATTATTATTATTATCGAGTTTGAGTTTGAAGCATTTTGCACAGAAGATGACCAAGTAAGGTACAAGTTTCTCACCTGGCCATCCTCTCCACAAAATGCCTTAAAATGGGAGAATAGATATTATCTGCCACTGTTTTCAGAATGCTGTTGCTACTGGCCCGAGTTCTAGTTACTAATGATAAGACTTTTTTTCGAATGACCGCATGAAACCCATCCTGAATGATATTCATTATAGGTTAGAACTGTGACCAACCGCACGCGAGTAGAGCTAGCGAAGCGGTCGGTGCCACGGTAGCAGCCGGCGAACGCTACTTCCAAAGGCTAGGCTTAACTGAAAAGCTAACTTAGCTTGTTGGCTGCGCAGTACTCACCAGCAGTGGCGTGAGTGGCGCGAGGATGGCTCCGACACGGCCGAGCGTGGAGCAGGCGGCCAGCAGGCGCTGGCGAGCGCGCGTGGGGAACAGCTCGGCGGTGTACACATAGAGCGCGTTCAGCGTCATGGTGGCACCCATCTTGCCGGTCAGGTACAGCCCCGTGCCCCACAGGCCACTCGCTGCGAAACAATAACACCAAATTGTCAATGGATACACATTATTGTGACCAGAAAGCAAACAATAGCTGTAACCTAAAAACTTTTGCTGTGATTGACACCGACGAAGACGAAAAAACCCGAATTATTTCTGGGCTAAAAGATAACTTTTTAGCGAACTTGGGTTATACGCACACTCTTTATGCATATTTTGGTACCTCGCTTAACGCATACCTATATTTCTTATTTTATTTCATAGAAGTCGAAAAAAAACAGTCGTAAAAAATATATATAGTAGACTAATTAAATACCTATAAAAAAAAAACTTCTCATCCCATATACGCAAATTGCTTTTAGGGCCAAATTATCCGCAGCCTATGCGGTGTATAGCCTGACCGATTATATTTCAGAAGAAGTAAGCAAAGAACCAGATCCTGGGAGTGGTCCTCGATTTAGCCAAGGCCTTCGACACGGTGTCTGTTTCTGTTCTTCTAAACAAATTAGAAAGCCTAAGAATAAGGAGACCGCCGCTGAAACTATTTTATTTTATTTTATTTTACTAAGACCAATTTGTTAGAATAGATAATATTACGAGGGTTAAGCAGAGAGGTTTTTGTGTTCCTCAGGGAAGTTCGAAATCACTTAACTAGGTCATAACAGTGTGACTAATAGGCTTCAAAGCAATTTACTAAATACTGCATCAATTCGTGGGGTGGCGCACCTAAAACAAATGTACATCCCCTTGAAAAAGCTCACAGAGCAATTTTAAACTTCCGTCTCTTCTTCTTTCCCACAGATCTGCTATTTAAATCCTCCTGCATTGTGCTGACTGTTCGCCAAATTTTTTATATGCACTTGGTATTAAAACAGCACTGATGTATGCGTTATGCTCGTGAACGGTTGCTGCTTGTGGTGACAGGTGGTCTTGCTGAACATGGTTTTATTATTGTTATTTATTTATTTATTTATTAAAACTTCTCGCACACAATAGTATACAAAGGCGGACTTAATGCCTTAGGCATTCTCTACCAGTCAACCAAGGGTGGTGAAGAGATAAGATGGCAGGTGCTCTATATAACAGACATTACTATTATTATTAGTAATTAACTGTTTATTTATGTTACTTCGAAGATCCTAGTTTATCATTTGTCACTTCAACTTACAGCTATATGAACATAATGCAGCATTTCACATGTAAGCGGGCACGCCCTTTATGTCTGGAGGCTTTTATTTAGGTATTGAGTTCTGGTTACGGTTTTAGTTTTTATTTGCTGCTTGAGTAGTTTTCATTGTTTTTGTTGTTGTTTTTGTTGTGCTAGCTGACATAATAAGGCAAATAATTCAAATTAATTTTTTGTGGTTCGTAATATCAATTACTTTGCAAACGATTAAGAAAAGAATCTTCTTTTTCCTGAACAGATAGCTGTGCTGCTGGGAAGTTTATTGCGCCACTTCTTCTCCGCGACTAAAGCACTAGGAAGTGGTGAAGGGCGGGCGTTTTGGAACTGTCTTAAGTAAATTTTGACGTTCGTAAAGTGCTGATTCACTGCCTAGTTCGAATAAATGACTTTTGATTTTGAACACACGATGCTTACTTACACTGCTGACAATACTAACAAGAGACGGAATGATAAAGCATATGCATGCTTATGCATTAGATATGCATCTAATGCACTATACTTAAATATTTACCAACCAATGCTTATGCACAGACAGAAGATATTTGTTGTCTGCAAATAGAACTGCCAACATGCTATTTCACGTTTACTTACCTAAGTTTTTATTATGTCAAAACATTATGAAAACTTAGGTAAGTAAAAGAGGGTATAAAGTAAAAACTTTATACTCATAGTTTATTTATACATACATACATACATAAACTCACGTCTTCTTCACATGGGGGTAGGCAGAAACTACAGAACGCCACCTGCTACGATCCATACATACTCCTTTTGCCTCGTTTACGTTCATACATCTGGCCACACACGCATGCCGGTTGTGAGTACTATGCACCTGACCTTTCTGAAGAACATCACCAATAAGGTCACTATATGTCTTCCTAGGGCGTCCCCTCCTGGCGTTTCCACTCACATCTGCCTTGTAAATACCTTTTGTTAATCGCCCTTCATCCATCCTCTCAACATGACCAAACCATCTTAGCATACTCTTTTCAATTTTTGTCACTACATCTTCCTTTAAACCGCACCGTTGCCTTATCACATCATTCTTCAGTCTATCATTCATAGTCACACCACACATGCTTCGCAAGGAACGCGTTTCCACAGCATTTATTCTACTTTCATGCTTCGTTTGCCACACCCAACACTCACTTCCATACATAAGCGTAGGCACCAGCACACCATTTTGAACAGCCAGTCGTGCTTTTTTGGACATCAACTGGTTGGTCACAATTGCATGTGTAGCACCATTCACTTTATTTCCCGCATTTACCCTTCTTTCCACATCTCCATCAATCTTTCCATCCCTTGTAAATTAGACTCCCCAAATATACGAACTCACTTACTTGCTCCACACATTTATCATTTAATTTCACATCACATACCGATACATCCTCTTCTCTTTCAAACACCATGACCTTCGTGTTATTCACATTTATATTCATCCCTTTCATTTTAAATGATTCATCCATCACAGTCACCATGTCTTGCAACCCTTCCGCTGACGATGTTAGTTTATTTATTACATGAAGTATTTATGCAGTTCTCAGCCTGAAGCACGTGTTCCATCTAGTTCAATTAAATAAGCAACTGTGCGCTATTTTGTATTATTATTATTAAGTTATTTATTGTAAGTCTGCCTTTTTTTTAATAAAAGATATTATAATTATTTATATAAAAAGTCTCGCTGGTCGCAAGTGCTACAGTTGACTGAGCATGAGGTCCTGGGTTCGATTCCCAAGTCGGGCAAATTGTTATTAAGTTTTCCTTCAGTATTGTCTCAGTAGCGGCCTAAAGTCTGGATTATGGCCATAAGCTGCCCCCTATTACATGGGACTTAAACATAACTGGTGAAATGTGGGTGTACTATGGATTCACCACTGCCGACCTTTCTGGGATTACAGGCTTGATGTTATGTTTATGTTATGTACCTATATTAAAAGTAGAAAGTCGGGAATTATAACAGCGATGTCCTCCGAACGTGCTTCAGAAGACCTCAATTTTCTGCATCAACCACAAGCTCAAGAAACTTTGCAGTTTCGGTCCTTAAAAATTCAAATAAATATTTTGGTCCTTCAACTTTACCATCTCGTTGTGGCCAAGAATACAATTTAAAAAAAACCCACATATTTCCTTATGACTAGATAATGTAGCGACCCGTCTAAAGATTATCAGTTCAAGAAAGGCGTCAAACGATATTGCAACTATCGCTAAGGCTAAAAGTCACCGTGTATCATCGGATACATTGGGTTCTGACGATAACATTTGATGTCCACACATTCTGGAGGCTTATCTAAGTTATCTTATCAGGTCAACGTGGGTGTCAAGTTATATCGGAAGGGCTAAAATGAAGGAGTAAACATTTGGCCGTTGCGACATGGATCGGTATCATTACCATTCGCTGAACTTGATCAATTAGACTTGCAATAGTGTACGCTTGCAATATGCAATATTTCGACGTAATAATATTACATACATACGTATAGATACTTAATTGGCAGTAAACATCCATTACATTTAACTAATTCATTTTTACTTCATAACAAGATCTATGGTTACTCAGACGCGTCAATCAGATGCGAATACGCACATTCCTGAGTATGTGATTAGTTTTTTTACTTATATCGACTCGCTGTAGATTTAATAATTATAAAATAACGTACTTGTGTACTTATACAGTTTTTAGTGCGCAGATCAAGACAATAATAGTAAACGATAGTGAGACTATCGGTTATCGTACAGCCGTCGAGTAGAATGACACGTCATTACTACATTTGCCCTGAAATTAAAACAAAAATCGTACAGATTACGTTTGACTCCGGCTATCGATACGCAAACCGACGTTATTTTTATTTCTGTCTGAATCTTGTTTTAAATACCTTTTTAGGGTTCCGTAGTTCTGACAAGGAACCCTTATAGTTTCGTCATGTCCGTCTGTCTGTCCGAAGTTTTGCTATGAGACCGTTAGTACTAGAAAGATGTAATTTTGTAGGATGTGTATATCAATTACGCCGACAAAGGGGTAGTTTTTTTTTTGGAAAATATATTTATTTATGGTAGCTCCCCTGCCTGTGAAGTGGGGATGAATATTTTTATCGTCGTCTTGAATAGGTCTTCTAAAATGACTTGGGGGTTACTACAATTATTTTTCGATTTAATGCTCCGTTTACGAAATATTAAACTTTAAAGTGCAAATTTTTCTTCCAGTTGGGCGCCCCCCCCCCCCCCCTCTAAAAGCTAAACTGCTGGCTTGAAAAATGTGGAAAAATTCACGATGATAGTGCATTTCATGAACTTTAAAGGAAAATTATAGCGGTTCAGATAACTTTATTAATTTAGCAGCAATAGTCGTTGAACTTGGGTGTTGAATAATTTTGTACCAAATACAAAATCCTTAGCATTAATCCTTTAAAGTGACTAAGATGAAGTAGTTGCTTGTTTATAAAGAGTAAAAAGACTTGCATTGAAAAGCAAAATATGAAATAAAAAAACTAAAACAACCATAATAAATTATCATAAGTTTCACAATACCGCCGCTAGATGGCGCTGTTTCAACGGGTTATGTTTTCATTATATTCAGAATAAAGAACAACAGAATCGTACTATATTGTGATAACGGGCTACTACGGAACCCTACACTGTGCCTGGCTCGACACGCACTTGGCCGGTTTTTAGTTGGTGTTTTTGTCGTTGTTGTGTTTTAATTTTTAACTTTTTAATTGGTATGGTCTCACCTTGCGGCAGGCACGGGATGGCGATAAGCGCAGTGGCCGTGATGAGCAGCGCGGCCGTGAGCAGCGGGCGGCGCCCCACGCGGTCCAGCAGCAGCGTGTTGGCGAGCAGCGCCGGCAGCTCGGCGGCCGCCACCAGCGCGTAGTTGGCGTGCGCCGAGCCCGCCAGCGCGTGCGCCGACACGGCCAGCCCGTAGAACACGAACACCGCCGACATCCACCACACGAAGCACACGCACAGCCGCCGCCGCAGCACGCTGTACCTGCAACGATAGTACCGGTACGCGTTAATAAAAAATAAAAATAAATTTGAAAAATACCTACTCTTTTTTTTACAGGTTCGTAATTATTTACCAGCTGTCGCTGAGTGCTAGCGCTCTTTGTTTCGTGCATGTGTCAGTGTCACAGCACTATGCTGCACTATGCTGCATCATGTGCGTAGTTATATGTGGTGCAAAGGTATTTTCCGAAATGATTCCGTTTTTGTTTTGCGTTGTATAAATAAAGCGCGTCTCGTCAACGCAAATAAAATGTTTTTATTTCTTTATTAATATACCGTTTATAAAGGATGAGTCATCGTTGGTCTCAATTAGGTATTTCAAAGCTATCGCATCAAAATAAAGCAAGAATAAACCTACGGGGTCCATTAAACTCTTGAACTTACTCAAGCAAATAGAGAATCGCAAATACAATGAATCGTAAATACATTCAGAAAAAACTTCGAGTCACCCTGTGAAACAATCACGGGAAATAACTTCATTTATTTATTAAATGATAAATGATAAATGATTTTATTTCTGTAAGTAAGTTTATACAAACACTTTTACACGTCAATCATATTTTTAAACCTAGATGAGGTCGGCGTTTCCTATCTGACTACTCTGAGAAGAAAGGCCGAAACAAACTCAGAGGTCACAGTCTCTTTTAAAGTCCAGACATAATCTTGGTCAGATCATGTGAAGACCATGTAGATTTATGTCTGAAATGGTCTTTTGAGGAAAAACCACACAGAATGAGTGGACCTGTCCAGTCAGTGCACGCATTTGTCACTAATCGTGGAGCTCAACTCAGAACTTAAGGAGCTCAACCACTCGACGAACAATACCAAAGAAAGGACATTTGGGTAGGCCGCATAAAGCACTCAAACTGCCAGATTATCATTGAAACTACCTGAGAAAGTGAAAAAATAAAATAAAAAATAAAAGTTACCTACATAGTCCTCACATTCACAATTAATAAATAATAATACTATAATTCACAAAGTAAATTGACATGACATTGATATAATAATTATCAAAATGTCAAAATTTATGTAAAATAAAAAAATAAAAATATAGCAAAAATAAAAAATAATCAAAAAAATGTAAAAACATTCAGTATGCAAAAATTGGAGCAACTCAATCCCAAGCCTTTTTGTCCTCAATATATTCCTTAACGGTATACCGTTAAGGAGGAGGGAGGGAGGGGGGGGAGGGTTTTTATTTTTTTTATTTAGGGTTTATTTTTTTGGGGTTTAATTAAATTAATGATGATTAATTTAATTAATGATTTGAATTTATTAAGGATTAGATCTTGAACGTGTCTTGGAAGTTTACTATAAAAGCGTATACATTGACACCTGAATGAGCCGCCTATTTTTTTGAGCCTTGTTGTAGGTACAACAAATTTGTGTTTATTCCTAGTATTAATATTATGGACTTCACTGTATTTTTTAATCAATTTTATATTTTTATGTGCATATAAAAGATTTCCATAAATATATTGAGAAGGCACAGTCATTACATTAATCTCCTTAAATTTCTCTCTGAGAGATTGTCTCGGACTTAATTTATAAATTGATCGAACAGCTCTTTTCTGCAAAATAAAAATAGTCTGAATGTCGGCGGCATTTCCCCATAACAGAATACCGTACGACATAACACTATGATAATAGCTAAAGTACACTAAACGGGCTGTCTCTGTGTCGGTTAAAATACGAATTTTTCTAACAGCGTATGCTGCGGAGCTTAGCTTTTTTGACAATTTAGCTATATGTGGGCCCCACTGAAGCTTAGCATCCAAAGTTAAGCCCAAGAATACTGTGCTATCTTCAGGATTCAAT